>OX411550.1:39578604-40778604 GCA_948146395.1 Fragum whitleyi | reverse complement strand
ATTTTCGCGGTTACAAAGTAGCGTTGCTATTCACTCTAAGCTCGTTTGCATAGTTATTCCACTAGTGTAATAACAGCCGTGAACGTTGAACCGGCAAGGCTTGGCTAAACCATGGCGAAACTTGACGGTTTTTACTATTGGACACTCTGGCTAATATTATCATTGGAAACGTTCGTCGGGAAACGATATTAAACTTAGCGATTAAGTCAAGAGGAATATATTGCTAAACCATATTGACACGAGAGTCCTTGAATATTTTGAATAGTTAGGTCTACCACACCATGTTTATAGTAATTTAGTGGATACAATACCTATTAGCCTACATCCGAAAGCTTAAGTACGAAAATGATCCTGTGGAAAATGAATCCTGGTTAAAAGCGAATACAAGTCGTTGGCTACCCAAACTTCTAAAGCCAGCAAAGAAGTTTCCTGATCTATTTTACCTCAACCCTAGATGAAATGCCATACACTATTAGATCTATCAAGGAAAATAACGATAAACGTTAGCAATATCGATAATCTTAATTTTGTAAGAGAAAACATTAAACTTAAATGTCTTGTAATCTTTAAACTGTTCATATCAGAATTCTAGGAGTAAATAAATAAAGTACTCGTAGACACACCCCTTTGAAACTTATCAATCGGTGCGAACAGCTGAGCTATTGTGATCGCCATTGGCGTTGCTGATGACATGACAGACACCGGCAATATACAAGTGTCTGTTATCATTGATAAAATTCATATGAAACTTGGCATTTGTGTTCACTATTACTAATTCTATACATTCTTGAAATCGGTATCATTCAGACGCTCTATTACTTTTGGATCCATTGTGATGCATGAAACAGCCCTGTGTTCAGGAAGACAAACGTTCTCGAAACGTTTGAGAAACGTTACCCCCACTGTACGTGCAAAAAGAGATGTGATTCTTTTAACGTTCGTAAACGTTTTTTTATTGTGTGTGTGGTCCTGGGCATAGGGCTGATTTACAAATAGGTCATTAAACTTATTTAAATGGTCTAGGTCAACATTGATGACAGGCAAAATAGATTAAGGATTCGATATGTAAATAGACTGTAAATCTATTAAAGATTTATTCAGCTTTGATAGAATAGAAATGATGTTTGTTGATTTTTTTTATTTTGAAATCAATCAACGATATCGTTCATCGTTCTTATGGAGGTACCCCCCCCCAAAAAAAAAAAAATAGAAATAAAAAATAAAATAAATAAAATAAAAAAAGAATAAATAACTGAATAAAAAAAATGTGAAATGCGCCGTTTACATGGGGAAATTACATGTCATTCGAGGAATCCTGACTGCTCAAATATGAAATTTGTCATAGTTTGGGATGCATTCAGTTAATTGATAATATGCCCTGCGAGGTGAATGCATTTGATATCATATGGGTCTTATGAAAGTAGTTTAATAAAAAAATATTAAAACACTAATGAGCTAAGAATATAGAGTAATGCTATTTCGTTACCCGTTGAAATTGACGTCATTTAAAAAAAAAATGATTTTTTTTATTTTCTTCTGAGCAACCCAGTATGCCGTTTGTAAATGGACTTCATCCCATTCATATTATGTTATACAGTAAAACTTGCGTTAGGCTTCCACTCTAGGGACCATTAAAAAGCGGTCGCTTATGAAATTGGTCGCTTAAGACAATATTTAATGATGAATTAGACATGTATTTTGATAGAATAGGTAGATTGCAAAATAATTCTTACTGAATCATATGATGTTCGAACCCATAAGAATCGTCTCATCGAGACGATTCTAATGGGTTCAAACGTCATGAGATTCAATAATATTTTTTTTTTGTTTAAGAATGTCCATCTTTTTAGAGATTTTGCAAACGGCCAGGGGACTTTTTATGATGGTCGCTTAATAATAGTGGTCGCTTATTAGAGGTGTTCGTTAGAGCAATATCGACTGTAGTTTATAAAAGAATTGAAAGCGATTTGATCAAGCAGAGGTCAATCCGAGGTTGGTATTTCATATGAACCCTTGTCCTACCGAATTTCGGTAGGGAATTATAGTATCATATCGTTAAACACTTTGAGAGAGATTGGATCAATCAGAAGGTAATCCTGGGTTGGTATTTAACGTTAATGTTAACCCTTTTCCTGAATATGAGTTAATTATATATCAAACAAATTGACAATTTCGGGACATTTCAACCAGTCTGACTCGATGTTTTCCCATAATAATCATGTAGGAAGTAAAGACTGAGATCAGACTGCACGTCTGTGCAGGCTGATCTAGTCTTTGCTGTCTGTCAAAGCCAAGTGTAAAATAGGAATACGTCGCGAACAGCATGAGAAGTGTGATAATAGATAGACCATCGTTTGAACGCCTACAGTTAAAAAAAATCGGCCTCGGCCTCTTGACCCAAAGGTCCTGAGTTCGATTCCCGGGAGCGGCTAACGATCTTGGTTCTTTCATAGGCCCACATATTCGGCGCGAGTACTGGTGAATTTTCCAGGAAGCAGAATCGAGAGGAATTAATCTAAGTGGTAAGAACTTGTTTCCAAATCGATGTAAAATAAATAGGTTTAAACCAGTTAACAAAATCGCGAAATTGAAATTCATCTAGATCAAAACCATTCCAAATCAGTCGAAAAGTGCTCCATTCGTTCATTCCAAACACTCACTCAAACCATTCAAAAACGCTCCAAACACACCTAAAAAGATAGATTCAACAACCACTTCCAAGATAAATACTAACAGAAAAAAAAAGAACACGATTTCACTGACATAATTGAAATTGTTAACGTCTTACTGGTTCTTGAATAAATAGGAAGCTTTTTTTTAAAAGTGTATGCATATTTTATCAAAGGGAGGTACGAATATCGCTAATTTAGTTCAAAATTAGCTGTTTTGGATTACCTCCCCTTAATTTCACTCAATAATCCGCTCCACACACTCATTCAATTTCACTCCAAACTCATTCCAAAATAATTCACCTTGCCAATTTTAAGATGTTGATAAACTTGCGTTGGGTGAGCAGCTTGTGGCCCGGATGAAATGTTGTGGTTATACTGGTGTGAGAGTTTAAGGGACGGGAAACCATTGGTAGGTGCACAAGCCACTGCGATATAGCTGCAGTATTTTTAAGAGGCGTTCAATCCCAAACAAAGACTATCGTTTTAATAAAATTGTGTCCCGAACGCGAAAATGTCTTCCAATCATCCACCAGCTTCCCCGGAGCAGAGGGAGGAAACTCCACATGGTGATTTAAGTTGAGGATTTGTATTTATTTCAACAATATTGCAGTTATATTGCGATAGCGCAGTTGATAGCGCGTCAGACTGTCAATTTAGACGTGCCGGGTTCGATCCCCCGACGACAGCACTCATCCTTTCCGACTAATTGTCTACCACTAATGGGTTGATAATCGTAGACCTGTGTGGGATAGCAGCTGGGGGCTAGGAAGGGATGTAATTGTAGTACTGGTGTGAGAAAAAGAATGTTGAAAGCGGCGTAGAATCCCATTCAAACAAACACACTGAGATATATTGCGGCGGCAGGTCACCTGTCATTTCTCCCACCAATTCAACTACAATATTTCATCCAAGCCACTATCTGTCCAGCAAACTTATTACATGCCCAATGGTCGGAGACAGATGACTCTTGTCACAATTACTTTTGTGGAATGTCTGATAAAAGCTGGTTGAGTCGGGGTTCCAATTCATCACTCGAGGTTTGATAGCCCAATGCGTCACTACTTGAACTAGCTGGGCTTATTTGAACGTTGTTGAACATAACAACTTTACATTAATCTGAGGAGATATTTAACCTCAAGTTAAATTAAGAAAATGTTCAGCAAAGTTTAACAAACATTTAATAATCTAGGGCCTCGATCTTAAGTATTCAACTTTCTACAAGAATATACGGTGGACTTATTTAATTCAACATTTGAAATAAGGTCTATTTTCAAGCTGACCCGATTTTCTGTCAACAAACTAATTAGTTCAATATTTATACCAATAATGGTAAGGGTTCATTTAATAGGATATAGTAGATCTATATACCGTGTTCAATCGATACCTGTCAGCGAATTTAAACATATCTATTTTGCCTATTAGAGCGGGGTGATTTGTTCTCGGTGCATATTTCCTAGGGGCCAATTTCGAACGAAAATGTCGGACTTGCTTTGGTGGACTTAAATATGTGTTTAAACATTTATAACAAAACTATGCAATGCCTTGCGATTCAAGCGCATGAGCTATCGATTTAAAAGGGCGGTTTCCTTTGATATTGGGTGAACGACAAGTTTTCAATCCCAAAGAGAGTGTGATTTATATAAAAGAAAAATGGCGGACGCCGAACCGCTAGTGGCCCTTTTGGAGATTATGCTAAGGACTTTGTCCAATGTGCCAAAAGTCAAACCGGGCGGACATCCTGAAGACATTTTCATAGATCTATCGGAAGAGGAAAAGGAAAATTTGGAATGCTCAATATGGTACGTTTACAGTTTAGTGTATTAACTCCATGCTCAGTGAATCCGGATTGTTCCTGCTTTGGAAGGAGGTATAGAAAAAGATCAGCCTGCACATATGTGCAGTCTGGTCTTAGTCTATACTGTCTGATTTACCTACATTAACCCGAAAAGTTAAAATTTGTATTTTTGAAATTAATACTGACTAACACATAGTGCATCCAGTGCTTTCAGCTCTTTAATTTAAATGTTACTTTGCAATGGTCTTCATTAGCACGACAAGGGTAAGCACGAATAACATTATACCATATGTGCGCACCCAAAGATGGGAGCCGGGGTTCAGACCACCCCATCTGGATCTTGACTTAGGCACCCATTTGGTTCTCAAGTAGAAAAGTGATATAAGACAATTTCATTTCAGAATTACCGAACCTGAATATGTTTTAAATATATTTTGCCAATTGACTAGAGGGGGTATACTCCTTTTTAAATCAGCGATTGAAAGCCGTAATAACAACGTTTTGACCACAAACCAATTTGACCAACGATATCATGTCTCATGTTCAACGGTCATGGTCCTATTTAAAAACGGTAGGAATAGAAATCTCACCTTCGTAGCAATTCCATGCGCTTTCTTGCTCTTAAATGCAATCTCGAATCTTTTATTTGTATATAGTTATACTAAAATTATGCGACCATGACCTGAAAACCCTTGCGAACGATCAAAGATGGTTCCCGTTTTGCACGAAGGTGCACCTGTACAGATGGATAACCGTTTACTTTGCAAACGTTTCGCGATTGTGTTCATCTTGAACGCAGGTCATATATAGTTTCACCTTCCAGGGGCGATTCTCATACGGACATACATGTAATACATTTATACGTCGAGAGAAGAATTCGCTTATACTTTTATAACATTGAGAAAACCCCACATTTTCGCGGAAGAAAAATGTACCCATTCCTGTGATAAGAAAATGAGCCAGTATATGACATTTCCAACAAATTCAAAATTGCGCCAAACAAAGACTTTGGTCAGCCTGTGCATCTGCACAGTCTGACCAAAGTCTTCACTCTGCGCTCTGTAAAAAGATTAGGTCTGATAACATAACATAACATAACATATATTTATTCAGTAATTAAGGCCTCTGGCCCATTATACATACTTAGTATAGTATCTTGACACAATCAGGCAATTTTCTATCTGGATGTATAGCTTTCTAGGATGCCCATTGTTTGCCCATTGCGTACCGATTTCGAATTATTGGAAATGTCACGCACAGGCTCTAACATCTTTCGGAAACAAAACTGATCGTTGTAGCAATTTCTTCCTTTAACGTCTACACACTGAAATGGAAAGATCGGGACTGATATAACTAAAATTTCGTTAAGATCCATAAAACGGTTTTATATTAGACAAGGGTATGTCGTTAAAAGCTACTTGTAGGTATCGAGATTAAAGTTTAACTTTTATGGAACAGCTTAAATGCGTTTAATCCTTCGCTAGATGACTATTATATGCTGGGTTAAAAAGATATTACAGACATGTCAGTCAGTGTAATAGATAAGAAACAAACGATTGCAAAAGGCTGCAGAACTGTTATTTTCTTTTGCACATGCACTTATGTGCAAAAGTGAAGTGTTATTTCTAAACGTTTGCAAACGTTGTTGTATCCTGAACGCTGGACATGATTATTGAAAGTTTAAATTAATTTAATCTTTTTATACCTCGTAGCTGTAGAATTGTTGTTGAAAGATGTAAGCGATATCTTACATGGCAGCCCTGCGATCAGGACGGATAAAACTATTTGGAAACTGACCCCCTTTGTACGTGCACTTACGTGCAAAGGGCGTATAATTTGCAAACAGTTTGCACTGTTTTGTCATTCTGAACGCAAAACTAGTGTAACCCATAAAACCGAATATATATGTTATAATCCATTAAAAATATGAGGTTGCACTTTCAAATAATAAGCCAGTGTTTAAAACAAAGTAATTAAGATGATAACGTTTGAAATTTAAGATTGGATGCTCAGTGTTAAGTTGATCGGACTCTCGCGTGCGTCAGCGTTGTCTTTAATTCTACCAAGGCCATTTTTCCCGAATTTTTGCGCATGCTTCTCTGACCATAATATCAACGATCTAGGAAAATTGATTCATGACTCTGTCGATAAGTTTAATGGAATTCTAAACTTTTTAGGACTTGTTTAAATTTCGCTTAAGTTTGAACGTGTAACTGTAGACTATTTATGTAATTCTTCGAATTTTGACCTTGATATGCTGTTACTATTCATCACTCAGAATAGTCGAGATTCGCTATTCTCTGAAAGTAAAACAGTTATTGTTACGATTGCGCACTCAAAAATTAAACGCGTTATTTTTTCCATGCGTGCTCAATCTTTTGAAAGGCATGTTTGAATTTTACGGATGCTATAAACGTGATATTGTTGTTTCTTGCATATATATACAAGATTGAAGCCAGCGCATCGATGCTTCGTGTTCTAATTAACGATCATGGTTAATTTTTGATATCACAAGATACCCTGATATTGAGCTATATCAATGCGGGGGCCTATATGGCGTTAATAAGGTTGTTTGTCACCCTATACCAATTATCTGCATGTGTTAAATGGTATTGGGTATATTACTTTATAGCACTCTTAAACCGAGTCACCAATAAAGTTTTTTTTATAAGCTTGACTGTTTTCGGAGAAAACTCGAAGTTTTGTGAACACCCAAGTAGCGCCGTTCGCGTCAATGTCGATGTTGGTGTTAAGCGTTGGCGTGACAAACTTTAACTGAGGTTAAAAACAGATATATTTTACGGACATAAAGTCTCTGTTTACATCGCAAATATTGTTATATGACTAGGTGGCTGCTCAATGTCTGTCTATTACGTGCAGCTCTGCGTTTAGAATATCGAAACGCTTGCAAACTATTTAAACTGAAACCCGGCATTTCACGTGTATGTGCGTGCAAAGTGGGGCATCATTTGTAATAGTTTCCAAGCGTTTTGTCATCTCCAACGCAGACTGGTGAAATTGTTTGGAATATACATTATCTAATCAATTTCTGTTTCTATTTACAGTTTCTCCATTTTGAAGGAGGCTCGACAGTGCATCAACAAACACAAGTTCTGCTACAGTTGTATCTTCGTCTGGTCCACCAGCGGTAATCCGGTCAACCATGGACGCTGTCCAGTGTGTCGTGCAGATGGATTATATGTTCGAGTCCCCGAACTGGACCAGAAAATTAACGCCCACCTCGTGAAATGTTCATTAAAAACTTGTCGATGGGTTGGACCGTTAAGTTTACTTACCGCTCATCAACACACGACATATTCGAGCCCCGGAAGTGAAACCGAAAGACGGAACCAGTTACCGGAACTAAAGTCTAGTGTTAGTGCACATGTGCCACAAGGATGTGCTCGTTCTATAGGTGTTAATTCTGATTCATCCCAGTCCGTGTCGGAATCGGCAAACACGGCTGTAACACCGCGTCAAACTGCGTCAGACGCCACAAGTAGACATGCGTCAACGTCAAGAATCTCAACACAGAGACACACGACTGGTGGGACGACGCACAGATCGCGAACCCGCAGTAGACACCGAGGTCAATCCATCTCACCAACACGCCGACCTGGGGTATCCGCTACAGGACTTCCTAACCGTCTTACGTCACGTCAACGTATGGAAAATGGACGTAGTGTGGTATCATCAAGTAGACAACCACACACGAATAACGCTAGTCAATCTCAAAATGAAAACGTTCCACCAAATGACTCATCATCTCAGTCTACAACGAACTTAATTCCCCGTCCCCCAGCTAACCCAAGACCTCAGGGTCAGGCAGCTAGAAGGCTACCAACGTTACCAAACTTAGTGAACCAGAATCCCAGTAGTTCTATGAGAAATCCTTCCACGGACACAAATGGAAATACGCCCGGTGTATTAACCAGTATTGATAGTAACAATAACGTATCTCAGTCACGTGATATTCCCACAACCCCCGAGACGCCGAGACACGTTCTGGAGCCGAGTAATCCGCATCGACGTGCTGTCGGTACAGGCGGCTTTAGTAACGTCCGTGATCGACTTGTAGAGAGTCGTAATAGACTCGACTTCTTAATGAACGCTTTCTCTGTTGAACTGGATCGAGGACGACAGGATCTGACGGCATTTCAACAAGAACGCGAGCGTAGAAGACAGGAACAGCTTGCGGAAGTGCGCGACCTTGGCAGACGACTTGGTCAAGTTGCGCAAGAACTGCGTGGGCTCCTGACGCAACGCCGTCAAATAAGGAATCAAATCGACCATCTGGTGGAATCGGCCACCGATTCTGATTGATCTCGTTTATGGCTTTATCGATTCCCGGGCCGGGTTTGTTTATTATCTAGGTATCGATCGATCGAACGTTTAATATACCACTGGCTATATACCACTGGCCATCATAAAGGTCCTATCGCTAACCAGGAAGAAAGATTGAAGATTGTACTCAACACCTCAAGATATAGATTTATTTATGGCAACATTGTGATATGATTAGAAATTGCCTTTATGTTGCTTGAACCATAAAATCACCTATGATACTATTTTTTTATTAGATCTGAAATGTCCTCTGAGACAAAACTGGTGATCCAATGGCGATCTGAAATTAATATGCATGTACATGTACTGTCAGATAGCAATTATCTTATAGCTATACAAACATCCGTGTGATAACATCCAATAAGATATGTTTTTATGATATTACATGGATATTTTTAGAACAATGACATAAAACTTACATTTCTGTCAGAAACATCGACATAAACAAGGTAAATAGAGGTTATAAGATAAATATAATTCGCAGTTAGTGTTTTGTATAAAAAAATACTTAACTCGGTTGTGGAAATTGATAATTGTCTCGGCAGAGCCTCGACAATGATCAATTCCCCCTAACCTCGTTAGATATTTTTTTCCATACAAAACACTTAGTACGTATTATATATATACAATTACGTTCGTCGTCGTTGTTGTAAAATGTAGGTGTATGCTCGCCATTGAGCATGCTAAGAAGAAGAGTAATTGAACATCCTCTTGACTTGGAATTATCCGAACAATCTGAAACTTTGCGTAGGGGCGTAGTAGTACCGTCTGGGCGGCGTGCAAGGAATCCTAATTGTCACATGGTCGCTTCAAAATCGCACAACGGCGATTGTTCTTCACTGACACTGCGTCCTTTCTCATCTTTTGGCCTGATTGTATAACAAAATTTGGTGGTAACCTCTGGATTAACCATATGAACATATTGGTTATTCCCGACACTATTAAACTTTTATTGTGCTATTGGAGCTTATAATATGCCCTACGTCGCGGGAGTGAAATAACCCCGTTGAATATTTTTGATATTACACGGGTGTTATGACAGTAGTGGAATAACTATGAAAATGAGCTCATAGCGAATAGCAACGCTATTTTCTAACCGCAAAAATGACGTCATAATGTGTATATTGTGATGTCAGTTTTAAACGGCATTATAAGTTTCACGGAAAATCGAAACGTTGAAATTCAAGAATTAAGACGATTTTTCGCAAAAGTTCGGGTAATATTATAAATAGAATATAAAATGTTTACTCATAAAAAAATAGAATTTATTAAGCTTGTCATCTAAAACAGATAAATACTCGGCACAGCCTCGTTTTATCGATTTATAGAAGATTCGTTTAATATATTCGGTATTCCATGACTATTCATTCAATATCCCGAATTTATTGTCTATACCATATACAGCAACACAACAAATCAATTCTGAATTGACCCTTAAATTTTCCTTGACCACGTTGGAACTTAGGCCTGTATTAGATTAAAAACCTTACACAGTCGACCGTTTCCAGTGTATAAACATCAAAATAGCATAAGAATTCATGAAATGATAATTTTTCCGGAAAAAAAGCCATTCTAAGCTTTAAGTTATAGAGACGAATCTGAAGTTTTGTGTTCTATTTGTCTTTGAAGTTCGAGAATCCTTCTGTGACGAACTTCACGACGCTTTGAATTATATATATATAAGTTTTTGATTAATTCACTGCTTTCCGATAGGATTTTATGATTATCTTCCAAAATAAATTTAATACGGACTAAGTGTTTTGTATGAAAAAAAAAATCTAAGGAGGTTAGGAGAATTGACCATTGTCGAGGCTCTGCCGAGACAATTATCAATTCTCACAGCCGAGTTAGATATTTTTTTATACAAACCACTAAGTACGTATTATATTTATCTTATAACTTCTACAAGTTGTCGTTTTCATCGTTTTAATTCTAACTGAAATGCAAGTTTCTAAAAATAACCGCATTATATAATTGTTCTGAAAATAACTATGTGATATCATAAAAAAATATCATACGGTATGTTATCACACGGATATCTGTAGGCCTATAGTTATAAGATAAAATGCAAGAAAGGCATTTGATTTGTCTCGACACCAGATTTAATAATTACGTATAAGGCAACCACTAAGTAAATTTAGCTTCGATAGTATTGCTCAGATCAATATCGCCTTTTGAACACAAACTTTATATAGTTTTTGTGATATAAACTGTGATAATGTTTCATTGCTGTTGTTCAATGTGTTGTAAATTAACATAATTAAAGTTATTAATGCGCTTAATGTGGTTTTCAAATTGGAATACGCTAATCCGACGATGTACACTGTGGAAGAAAGAAATGGGCAGCATGTTCAAGATGAAAACGATCACGAACATTAAAAAATTAACCGCCTTGCGCGGACACCATTTTCAAACGTTCGCAAACGAATTTTGTCCTGAAACGAGAGATGGTGCTTAAGGTAGTTGAACCCAAAATAGTTTCGCAACATTTCAGAACTCATGAACTATCACAATTTTGACGGAGGTTTCCTAATGAAAACCATTAGGAAACCTCTGTTAAGACCGTTAAAGTGCATTACACCCAAAAATTTGCGAGACTATTACGGGTCCACTACCTTAAAGTAGTTTCGGATTTCCAGATTTTCGCGTGATGGGGGGCTATATGTTTACACCCATATCAATTTATGATAAAAAGTTTTAAATCATGGCAAATTAAGTGTTTGTTCAAATCCCAAAAGCATAGGAAGGCTTGTTACACGCCAGAGGGTATGATTCTTGTAGGGGCAAAGCAAGTCGCTTCAATGCGTCGGCGATGCTTCATCGACGACTTTTTAGGGTCATAAAAGCCCTGCATAAAATATTAAATCGTCTGAGAAATGGAGAACATTGATTTTTGCACATTTGAAAAGATTCGAATTACACATACATGCTCATTTCTTAACGTTCGTAAACGGGTTTTTTTGCATCCCGAACGCAGTACAAACTTCCACCCTATCCTTTTTTAGCCTACAGCTGCCCGTCCACATTCGGTTTACGCTAACATTACCTTTTGTGGAATCGCTGATAAAATCGGCGACATGCCGATTCATCGGTTGATTCAACAGGAAGTTTTTCTAAGAGCGGCGTCGCGTCGATAAAATCTCCGTTCTAATCCATTTAACCCTTTGCTGTTTAATCCCTGCTTTTTAAGTGCCTGTGATTTTATGATTGAGAAAACATTGTGAAAAAATAAGAAATTGCTTCTGACAAGCAATTTCTTCTTTTTCCACACTATTTTCTACCATACTGAATGGTTATTTTTCAAATTAAATCCACTTTAAATTTTCGTCTGCAAAACCTTTGAATTTGGACAGGTCCAAAATTTCGTAAAACAGGAAAGTGTTAATTTCAAATCTCTCTATATCCTATGAAGTCTCCTTGAGTTTGTTGAAATTTTGAAACGAAGAAAGTATGTTTTAACCAAGTGAGCGCCGTCCTATGTAATTGTGGAAGTCGGTATTGCGTCGGCGATCAACTGACGCGATACAGCCGTTCATCTGACGTACTCCAGTCGATTTTGTACACCTGAGAGAAGGGAGGGGGGTCGAACGAACCCCCTATGAGGCCCAGTTATTTCTTTTTCATGCTAGTTGCTTTTGTGAAAAAAAACTTTGGCCGACAGTATAAACGAAGATCAGCCTGCACATTTGTGCAGGCTGATCTCAGCATATGCTGCCTGCCATTTACTTGATTTTTGTGGGAATAAATCTTAAGACAGTCTTGTTGATACGTGTATATCAAACTTGGGAAATTTGATTAAAACAACTTTTTAGTTCAGTAGGAAATAGGTAAAACAAGAGATTTTTGTAAAACATGCCCCCCATAAAAGCAGGTCAATAGCCCATTCTTTGTCACTCAACAAAGGGCAATAACTCGCAAAATAAGATGAGTAGAGCTACAGTTCTTGTGCACTGCTCTTCTCCTCAATGAGATCTATCGACCCATGAAGTTTCATGATTCTAGCCTGCAAACTTTATGAGATATGCTCAAGACAAAGATCAAGTATGAAAATTAACAAAGGGCAATTACTCAGAAAATAATCAAGGTAGAGTTAAGGTTGTTATGTACTGCACTTTTCCTTGATGTGATCTATCCACCCATGAAGTTTCACGACCATAGGTATTATACATTCTGAGATATGCCCCAAAGTTCAAGTATGAAAATTAAAAAATAAGCAAGGCAGAGTTAAGGTTCATATGTTCTGCACTTCTCCTCCATGTGATCTATCTACCCATGAAGTTTCATGACCATAGCTATTATACTTTCTAATATATGCTCTGGATAAACTTCAAGTAGGAAAATCAACAAAGGGCAATAACTCAAAAAATAAGCAAGGTAGAAAAACGGTACCTATGCACTGCACTTCTCCTTGATATGATCTATCCACCCATGAAGTTTCATGACCATAGCTATTATATTTTCTGAGATAAGCATTCAATAGCTTGCAAACTCATTCGATTTTTAGCATAAGAATATAATCATAAGGAAATTATTTTCAGATTTTGATATTAGGAAAAAAACAATAAAACACCCATTTCTGACAAGCAAACCCGTACATACAAAAATTTCTTTCAGAAAACCATATTGTAAAAAGTCAGAACAACACAATCTGTAAGCAAATAAATGTTTAATATAATCATAACAATATTATTAACAGGTACAGTATTTATCACTCAGCAAAGAGATCAGAGAGGAATATAGAGACATTCATCTATTACCTGTGACTTTTGACACGGCAGGGCAGGGCCTTGTATTTAACATTTACGTAAAGCATTTATTTTGAATATCATTAGAAATTTACTAGTTATTTATTGACAGTTGATATATCTATATTGTAATGTTTAATAATTGATGGGTCAGCAAAACCTTATAACTTCAGCTTGAATAAGCTGAAGTTACGAGATTTTGCTGACCAGACAACAAAATGACTTCACTTTTTCTCAGCACATTAATCCTTTTGGTGTTAGAATCCATTTATGAACATGCGTTAACGCTATTTGTCTTCAATTGACCAAATCAATTATAATGAAAAATAAGCTTGCAAAATTACATCATGATTAAGCCACGCCCTGCTGGGTCAATGATAACAGAGAATACTAAAATGCATGGAAAACTGATTTCTTTCTTTTCTAAACAATCTTTTGTTCATAAGAAGATGAAAATTTATTCATTTAATAAAAAAATATAGTTACAAAACAAGCAATTATATAATATTTTCTATACATTTTTAGTCTCGATTCATTTATTTTTATTTTCATCAAGTAATCATGAATTGATTAGGAAATTTCAAACCATTTTTGCATTTTAAAGAAGTGAAGAAAATTATCTGTGTAAAACAGAGCATCCTTAAAGATATGGGCTTTTTCAATGAGGTAAGCCCTTATGATTTCGAAATATCAATTTGACCAAGTTTCATGAAGATTGCACCAAGGTCCCTTTCCCCATAATATGGCATGGATCCTTCCCATTTCCAATAGGGTTTAGCCTTGTGACCTGACAAACATTCTGAACAATTTTCATGAAGATTGGGCTATATTTTTGGCCTCTAGAGTTATTAACAAGAAAATTGTCATTAAGGCCCCTTTTCCCATGATATCATTTGGAACCTTCCCATTTTCAATAGAATTCATCCTTGTGACCTGACAAATATTTTTTCGCGCCAACAAAAATTATAGCAAAGTTTCATGAAGATTGGACAATATTTATGGCCTCTATAGTGTAAACAAGAATATTGTCATAAAAGCCCTTTTTCCAATGATATCATTTGAATCCTTCCTATTTTCAATAGGGTTCCTCCTTGTGACCTGATAAACATTCTGACTTAGATTAATGAAGATTGGACTATATTTGTGGCCTCTAGAGTGTAAACACATAAATTGTTGACCTCTGAAGACGGATGAAAGATGAAAGACAATCCAAGATCACAAAAGCTCAGCTAAAAACCCATTGATTTTGGTTGCTGCTGCTTTGAACATTATTGGAGGTTATATAGGAGTAAGGTTCTGGACAAGCTTAATTCTTATATTTTACCTTGACCTATGACCTTAAACTTGATACTATCTGAATAGCTCTAAAGTTTTTCAAATGGCACATCTTAACATTTAATGAAACACAATTGTGCCGAATCATTTCTAAATTCAATTATTACTGCAGAACAAAATTACTAAACAAGCTTAATTTTAGAAACTGAGCTTAAAGCTAGACAAAATTTGTCTTTCAAATGGCACAACTACACTAAATGGGGAACAATTAATTGTGCCATTTTTTTGTACATCCACAAGGGCAAAACTCCCATTACACAATTTACGCATGTGCATAGAAATTATCATCTATTGAAAAATATTGTTGATGAATGATCATAATATCAAAACTACAGCTTATTCAAGCTATAGTTACGATGTTTTGATTATTTGCCAGCACTCAAATCATAGAAAAGGGGAGCAGACAGAGGACAGTCATCTTTTAACACAGTCCATATATCACCTTTATCTTATATATTCTATGTTGGTTATATAGCGAGTGCATATAAATTTCAAAATCCTAGTTAAGCCTATGATCCATGCATTAATTAAGGAGTTTAATTCAATAAAAGCTAACTCAGATGGAGGCCGAAAGCATGGAAGGACAATAACAAAATACTATCACTCCATCTTTGTCAGTGAATAAAATAACAAAGTATTTCAGTTTTCTATATGTTTTTTTTTTAAACTACATGTATATTTTTCATAATTTATATTTTTTTTTAATTTCAACTTAATATTATGCTCAGTAACCCTTTCACTTGACACCTAACTAAAGTTTTGTTCTCTGGTAATGAAACTTTATTAAAATCTACTCTAAAATAGCTTTGTTACACATGAGTATTTATCTCCAATCTAGTGTACTCTTTCGGAAAAAAGGCAAGTCTGCTGTAACAGTGTAACGGACACCGGTCTTAACAAGAGAACGCCTACGGTTTGCCTATTCTTGGCTGTTGAGTACTGGATGGTAAAAAAAAAAATCTAAGTTGGAAAAGGAGCATAATTTGCACAAATGCTCTTCTGATGGTGAACATGTGTGCCAAGTTTCCAGAGAGTGCCTTCAATAGAACCAGAGATATCACAAAATATCAAAGTTTTTGCATGACCAAGACAACGACTACGACATCAAGGCTATAGCAATACCTCGTGTTTTCTCCAAAAACAGCCGAGCTTAAATTGTGATCTGTCATGCAGAAAGAAACTGTCTGTGCAGGAAGAAAAGTATCAACCATAGTCAAATTGTACAGGTATTGCAGTTTGTCTAGGGTCAAAACTTTTTTGATATTTCTTTATATGTTCTGAATCTAAAATAATACTGCTATATTCTCATTGTATTATCTTAATTGACCTCTAAGGAAGTCAATCTCTCAGTTTAAATTAAATAAACATATCCAAATTCACAAAAAATATTTTTTACATATTTTTTTCTTTTAAATAAGAAAGGAAATACACTAGCATGAAATACACTGAAACTTCATATTCATTTTTAATGGAAGTTTGCCCTGCTTTTAGAATGATATGACTGCAAATTTTATCCTACATAAAATTGGGGGTTGCACATGCAAAGTCCGGTTTAATTTGTTTTACAGTTTATACCGTTTTGTCATCCTGAACACAGGAGGGCTGTTCTTTTTTGTTCAATCAAATTGCTTGTTAGAAGTAGTTTATACTTCTGGCGCAATACCAGTCTAAAAATTTCAAAGAACAAGAATGGTAATGGCAATTTGATATACCATATTTTCCTCTAATAAATAGGGCCCTCCTTAATAGTAGCACCCCTACATTTTTTACTAAGAAAACCCGCTTCAAATGCCTTAATTTAAGAAACTTTTTTAGAAATTTTCTTCAATTTGAGATAAATATCCTCTAAACAATCGATTGTTTAGAGTTAATTCACCTCAAATCAAAGGGAAAAAGGCATAAACGACATTGATTTTTAACAATTTTTTTAATCAGAAAATGCTTATTAAACAAGTATCTGGTGTTGTATGCAACACATAAAGTCCCCTACCGGCTTCACATTGACTCAATATGGTCTTTTGTCTCAATGTTTTCCCACGCCAATTCTATCAGGGACGTCAAAACCAGGTCTTGTTTTGGAAAGGGTTAAACAAGACTTACATGAGTTGTTGTCTCTGCTGTGCCCACTATACAATTCATGCAAGCAATAGACAGATGCAAGAAATAGTATCAATAACAGTTACCTTGTCTGATCCAAGATGTTTTTTTTCAGTCTTGTTGGTAAGAAATGAGAACTTTCACTGGAGGTGATTAATACTGCTGCATCACCACCCTGACTAACATGGCTTATAAATTTTTTTACATTTTAAAACAGGTATCATCAAGTTAGCTTGCTTAGTTATTAAGTTATTGCAGGATCCATTTTTTGCCATATTTTCACTATTTCCGTTACCATAGCAACCGCACTTTTTGTCAAAGAACAAAGATAAAATGATGTGCATAATCTACACATTGCCATCTAGTCATATTCCAAGTCTCATCAAATTAGCTTGCTTATTTATTAACTTATCGCAGGATTCAATATTTTTTGCCATATTTTCACTATTTCTGTAACCATAGCAACAACAATTTTAGTCTAAAAACAAAAATAAAATGATGTGCATAATCTACACATTGCCATATAGTCATATACCAAGTCTCATCAAACTAGCTTGCTTAGTTATTATCTTATCGCAGGATCCCATTTTTGGCCATATTTTCACTATTTCTGTAACCATAGCAACCTCAATTTAAGTCGAAAAACAAAAATAAAATGATGTGCATAATCTACACATTGCCATCTAGTCATATACCAACTTTCATCAACAAGAGCCGTCAGAGACGGATTATGCTCCCCGAATAAGGCATTGTCACAAAAACAAAAGCCATGTTGGACATGGACATCCCGTGCGAAGAAAGCTTGATAGTAAACTGAAGCCTAATAGATAAAAGATTCTTTTGTACGGTCAAAGATTTGCCTCCTATATAATCTAAGTAATAAAAATAACAAAGGGCAATAACTCCAAAATTATGCTAGCAAGAGTTGTAGTTCAGGTGTATTGCATTTCTCCTCCGTGAGATCTATCCACCCATAAAGATTCAAGTTGATAGCTACTATACTTTAGGAGATATGCTCCAGACAAAATCTAAGTATAAAAAATAACAAAGGGCAATAACTCCAAAATTATGCAAGCAAGAGTTACAGTTCTTGTGCACTGCACTTCTCCTCCATAAGATCTATCCACCCATAAAGTTTCAAGTTGATAGCTATTATACTTCAGGAGATATGCTCTGTGGTCATATTGCAAGGACTCAAATAAGGTGTAATCTTATACAGCAAACATAAAGGTAACAAACATTAAACCTCCTTTTTGCATGACATATTTTTAGACACAAATTTCAAATAGTTTATGGTTAAGGGAATCTGATTTGCTACTGAAAGGTGAAATTTCATCAAATTCTGAGCATAAGACTAGGAGAAATGAAAGAATAACTGTATTTTACGCGCTAGCGTAAAGGTAACAAACATTTAGCCCCCTTTTTCCATGATATATTTTTTTTACGTTAATTTCAAATTGTTAATAGTAAAGGGCATCTGATTTGCTACTCAAATATGAAATGTCACTAAATTCTGACAGTTAGACTAGGAGAAATTTGGGAAAAACTGCTTTTTACCCTAAGTCCCCTTTTCCCGTGACGAGGCCTCAAATCCAAAAACCATCACAGATGCATCATCACTATATCATAGGAAATTCACATGGTAAGTTTCATGTGATTTGGCCCAAAGGTTATGGAGAAATAGGTGGGGACGGACGGACGGATGGACGGAATAACTATTTTACATGCTAACGTAAAGGTAACAAACATTTAGCCCCCTTTTTCCATGATACTTTTTTTTTAAGTTAATTTCAAATTGTTTATAGTAAAGGGCATCTGATTTGCTACTCAAATATGAAATTTCACTAAATTCTGACAGTTAGACTAGGAGAAATTTGGGAAAAACTGTTTTTTACCCTAAGTCCCCTTTTCCCGTGACGAGGCCTCAAATCCAAAAACCGTCACAGGTGCATCATCACTATATCATAGGGAGTTCATATGGTAAGTTTCATTTGATTTGGCCCAAGGGTTATGGAGATATAGGTTAGGACGGATGGAATTACGGACGGACGGACGGACAGACGAAGCGGCGGCTATATGCTCTCCCTTCAGGGAGCATAAAAACGCTTGCTTAGTTATTAAGTTATCGCGGGATCCAGATTTGAGCGGACAGACGGACAGACGGACAATCAGACGGAGGGCAAACCTATAGTCCCCTCCGGTGTGAACACCGGTAGGGGACTAATAAAAGCTCCCTGACTATGTTATATAAAGCTCCCAGGTGCATTTATTAGGAGAAATACGGTAACAAGTAATTTAAGAAACTTTTTGAGATTTCTTCTTTAATTTGAGATTAATTTCCTCTAAACCTTCGATTGTTAAGAGGAATTTCACCTCAAATTACAAGAAAAAAAGGCATAAAGACATCAATTTTAATGATGTTTTGAAAGTCACAAAATGCATACTAAATAAAAGCTCCCTGACTATGTTATGTATAGCATCCAGTAGCATTTATCAGGAGAAATATGGTAACATGTTCACCAGCTAGTAAACCTGTAAGTTCAGTTTGACTGATAGATTTAGGATAAGTATAGAAACTAAGGTTTTAAATAATGGCACACAAGTATTAATATATGAATTTAACATAACATACTATCTCAAAGTTGTGGAAAAATATCCATTGTGTGTGCGTGTGTGTTTGTAGTTTTATAAGGTCCCTCCATACTCGAGGCATATATGGTATGGACCCACAAACTGTCTATTACAGTGGGTCCTGTTATAAATACCATTTTTACTTCGTGATTTGCAAATGTTGATATTTCTTAAATTTTTGTCATAATCATAGCTGAAAGTGATGTGATACAAAACAACAGACATAGGGTAGAATAAGAGTGCCAACATCATACAAGATAAACCACCTAGGAAAATCTTTTACAAAATATCATCAAACCATGACAATATGGGAAAGGTCATATAGTAAGGAACATTCTGTCAAAATTTAGTGAAATCCACGAATAATGTGATGGCTCAGTGTGAAACAGTTATAACAGACATACAGGCAGTTACAACTGTTTTGCACTTAATCATCAAAATGAAGGAAGCCTTGCATTCATAAGAATTGGAAACAAGATCATACCAATATATGTCCACTTTCAGGGTATGTAAAAGATGAAAACTCCAAAGTACAAGGTACAGTTGATATTGCTCAAACGACCACTTCTATTAAGCAACCAGTTTTATTAAGCAGCCATCATAAAAAGTTCCATCACCATAAGCAAAATCCCTGAATAAGGAGACATTCTTAAACAAAAAATTGTTTAGTATTCAATCTTATGTTGTTGGAATCCATAAGAATCGTCTTAATAAGATGATACTGATGGGTTTTAACATCAAAGAATTCAGTTAGACTTATGCCACAATCTTTAAATGCTATCAGAATGACCTGTATTATCTGTCATGTGTTATTGTATTAAGCAACCATTCCCATAAGCGTTCGCTTTTTTGTGGTCCCCTTAGTGGTCCCTTTACACAAGTTTTACCGTACACAGGATCTGTCACGAAATTTTCTTTGAGGTAGGTTGATCTTTATCGAGTCTAAAATTGAAAAAAAATATCCCAGTAAGCTTTAGCTAGTTTGGCAACTATTTCAGACAAGGTTAAGATCAGCTTGTCTCTAAGAAAATTGTCTGACAGATTCTTTTTCTCACATAATCCCCAATGAAACCAATTCTGACAACGCGACTATTTTGTAAGCCTGCAACTATTATGTAAGCCTTTGCACATTATTGAGAAATCTTCACATTTTCGCTTCATGATAATAATTATAAGGTGTGAAGCAAGTAACTTTTGATTTCATGGAGGTATGAAACTAAACACTTAATAAGCATGGAAGATTCATACAAAGTGATTCCGTGTTTGTTATCAAGATACTTAATTGAAATTGTTATATTCTCTTCCTGTACCTTGAAGCTATCCATTGGAATCATCTTTTTCAGATAAATCCAATAAACACCAATATCACAAAGTGTTTGAAAGATGAATTTTAAAACTTTACTTTGCTGGTTTGGAACTTTAGACAAAGTTGTTCAACAATAATTACAAAAAGTATCAAGTCATGTTTTCTTCACTTTGTGTCTTAAATGTCTTGGAACATTTTTAGGCGGAGTTTCTTTTTTGGCAGTTTGGACAAGTCCTCCTGGTTGGTTTTTGAATCGAGCGTGTATTTTTGTGAGTCTCTGATGGACCTCCCCAAGCAGCGGACGTTTGATTGGCTCTCCTTCCCAGCAGTCTGACATGAGTGTCCAACATTCCTTGTCAAATATAGGCAGCTCCTCTGGCCGTAAACCTGTATATAAAGAATGGCACGATGTTACATAGTTTGCATTCAAGTTCTATTTTTCAATTTGTCATTTCCCTCAAAAACAGTTAAACTAACAATAAAGGCTCAATCCAACACTCCTGTTAGTGCCTATGATAACATGGGTACTAACACTACTGCAAAAGGGTCCCATTAAAATTACATTAAAAGACCATTAATGGCCCATGAAAACAAGGAAAACCATGAAAATGAGCCATTAGACCTTGTAAAAAAATAATAATGGGTAACACTTTTAGCCATTAAAATGCTAACTAATGGCCATTAATTCATGATTTGACCATTAAAAAACCATGAAATGCAGATTAATATAATGGGCCGGCATAAAAGTATTGGCATTGAAAAAGTAATGGGTCATTACTTCTTGTTTTAGCTTTATTCATGCCCATCAACTACTATGAATATTTTTTCATGCCCATCAATCACCCATGAATGATGGCCATTAAATAAAAAAAGGCCAATAATGGCCATGATAAAGATTGCTAAAAGTCACTGGCATTAAAATAAATTATGACAATTAATCATGGCCATTAATATATCATTGAATCTGAATCAGACCATTCATGGGCATTAACTTTGATTGTAATAAGATCAAAGAAATATTGAAATTTTTTAAAGTTCTTTTATTTTGATTCATGCCCATTAACTACCATGAACATTTATTCATGCCCATCATTATCCACTGAAGATGGCCATTAAATACCGAACAGTAACAAATAATGGCCATTATAAAAAATCCTAAAAGCCATTTGCTCTTTTAATTATGTTCATGCCCATTAACAACCATGAACATTTATTCATGCCCATCAATCAACCATTGAAGATGACAATTAAATACAAAACAGTAACAAATAATGGCCATTATAAAAAAAACTCATTGGCATGACAAAAATCTTGACTATTACTTATGGCCATTAATATATCATACAATTATGAATCAGATAATCTTTGATCATTAACTTTATTTAATGGGGATGAAAGACATACAGAAAAGTTTTAACTTTTTTTTTCTTTTTATTCATGCCCAATTACTATCATGAACATTTATTAAAGGTTATCACCCATATAAATGACGATAATTAAATACCAAATATGATAAATAATAGCCATGATAAAAAAAATCAAGTCATTAATTGGCATTGAAAAAAAAATTCTGACAATTAATTCTTGCCATTCATATGCTGTTGAATTCTAAATCATTTGAAATGGGTATTAATTAATGAGAAATTAAATACAGAATTAAAGTTTTAACTACTTTCATTTTGATTCATGCCCATGATACAAACCATGAATAAGTCGTTATACAAAGTCATGGCCAAGAGTACCAGTCTAAAAGTGACCGTGAATCCAGTCTATGGAAATCCAACATGGCTGCTGTTTTCAAACAAAATTTCCAGTTAAAATGTTTTTTGCCTTATTCTCTTGTACATTGGGAAGAATAGCAAGCAGAAGGTATGTAAAAAGCTGAAATTTGATTATTTTAAATAGAATCTTGTACTGTTGGACTTAAAACAATTGATTAACAAAATATAAGACAAATTTTAAATGAAGCCTTCGAATTTGCAAAATTTGAAGAAAATAAGATTTTATCTTTTTAAAGATTTTAGCAATAAATCATTTGTGCAAATATTCTCAAACCCGAATTAAACATTATTGCATCAATTTTATAGAAGAATTGTATGAATAAGATCTGTCAAGTTGTTTAATGTTTGTAGATTCGTACTTATGAATTTTCAATCCTAGATATCTAAAGATTACCAACATTGAAGGGGAAACAATAATGGGCATGATTTGTATTGATGGCCATTAAAATAATAGGCATAAAAATTTTCCATGGCCATCATTTTTGGTCCATGACTGGTGTTTTCTCCCCATTGTTTGGCCATTAGAAGTTTAATGCCCATTTACAACATTTAATGGGTAAACTCTAATGGTCATAATTTGTCTATTAAAAAAAGTTAAGTACTTTTTCATGGCCATTACTTGGCAGATATTTTGACCATTAATTTGTCATTTTATTTTTTATGCCCATTACATTTATTTCAGGGTTTATGGATAATGGGCATGGTATAGCAGTGAAAATAAAATTCTTGCCCATTAATTTAAATTCATGCCCAGCACAATGTCGCTTTTAATGGCCACTGCCCATTAAAATGTGCCATGAAAAATATTAATGGGTCATGAATTTAGCAATTATACAAATTCATGGCTACCATTAATATTAATAATGGCTACCATTAAAAAATCAATGCCCATCAATAATTCATTTTTGTAATGGTCATTATTTCCCCAGTAATTTCTCCATTTATGGCCATGAATGACTTCTTTAATGGCCATAACTCTCCCATTAAAATAATTTAATGTTAAATTCATGGCATCTTGATGGTTTATTAATGCCCAGCACAATGTCGCTTTTAATGGGTGAGGTTAATGGCTCAAGCCATGAATTTTTCATGGCTGATTCATGGTTGATCTTGCAGTAGTGTAAGAAGAGTTGTGTTGAGTCCTTGAAATAATTCATCAATTCTCTTAGGATTTCAATAGTTTCAAATTATATATGACAACAAGATGTGTTTATGAAAATTGAATGCTACCAAAACAGCATTTTTTTTTTAAATCTTTGACCTTGACAGATGCCCTTGATGTTGGTATCTTTCAAGCTGCCAAATATGAGTGTTGTTTCTTGAATAGGCTTGAAAAAATTGCGAGAGTTTTTGTTTTATGTTTTGCAGACAAAAAGACAGACAGTCAGACAGAAAAACAATGGTATATCAATATGCTCTCGATCTAATTGATGTGAGGGTATAAAAAGGGTTAGCTATAGGGATGCCTTTCTACAAACTGGTTTAAAGATCAAGTCACAATTTGCAACACTTTTGGTTTATCCTATATTTTTATAAATCATTATTTTTGATTTTCACCTTTCTTAAAGTATCTAATTCGAGAACTTTTTTTTATTTTGGGGGATTTTTATCTCTTGAAAATCACAAATAAAATCTATTAAAATCTATGGATAAAATTACATGTGTTTAACCCTTGTCATGCTGAATGAATATCTTGGCAAAATTGCATTAAGGTAGTGGACCCATAATCATTTCGCAACGTTTAGGATGAAATAGAATTTCACAATGTTAACCGAGGTTTCCTAATGATTTTCATAAACTTTGTTAAAACACTGTTAAAGTTTAGTATGTCCAAAATGTTGCGGAAATATTACGGGTCCACTACCTTAATATCAAAGTGTCAAGAGAATTGGACACAATGATTGTGGGTCTGTTTTTTTTTTTTTTTTTAAATATAGATGTCAAATTCTTCTGTTTGTCAAAAGATAACCAGGTGGTATAGACAAAGATCAGACTGCACAAATGTGCAGGCTGATCTTCGTCTTTACCTCCTGTCAAAGCAGGAATACTTTGGGTTCAGCATGACAAGGGTTAATAATATTGCACCATGAGCAAATATGAGTTAACCCTGAGGAGCATCAAACTGTGTATGCAAGAATAATGAAAACTGACACTATATTGCATGGTTTTTGAGAACTAGAAAGCCATGAAGGGCTTGAGTCACTCCACAGGCTTGAAATTCTTGTAAAAGAAAATAAAAGTTTTGAAATGATTTTAGATATTTTTGGTTTTACTGATGTTGAAAATGATTTTTAAGGTTTGCACTATTTAACATATAGAAAAATGACGTCTGCAAATAAAATATATATTTTCCATCCGATCACAATAATTTTTGGTAGACTGATAAAGGGTTACTCAAGTATCTTTCAAGTGAAGTTTGATTGAAATCCATCAGTTACATTCTGAGAAAATGATTTTCAAAGTTTATACTATATAACATATTGAGAAATGACCTCTGTCCATAAAATACATATTTTTCATCCGATCAAAATAATTTTTGATAGTCTGATAAAGGGTCACTCAAGGATCATTCCAGTGAAATTTGGCTGAAATCCATTTATTACATTCAAAGAAAAAGATTTTCAAAGTTTCCACTATATAACATATAGAGAAATGACCTCCGCCCATAAAATACATATTTTCCATCCGATCAAAAACATTTTTGGTAGACTGATAAAGAGATTGATTGAATGGAGTTTAACGCCGCTTTCAACATTATTTCAGTTATATCGCGGCAGCTGGACCACCTAACAATGGATTCCTGGTATTTCTATCACCAGTACAACCACCACATTCTTTCCTAGCCTCCAGCCGCTATCTCACATAGGTCTACGATTATCAACCCATTGGTGAGAGACAAATAGTCGGAAAGAATGAGTGCCGCCGTCGGGGATCGAACCCGCGAACTCTAGATTGACAGTCCGACAGACTGATAAAGAGGCACCCAAGAATCATTCATGTAAAATTAGATTGGTATCCATCAATCAGAATCTGAGAAAACTCACTTTTTACCATATTTGGAAATTAGCCACGCCCATTAAATCCTTGTTTTTCATTGGATCAAAATTTCTTGAACAACTTTGAAAGAGGGTCACCCAAGGATCATTCCTGTGAAGTTTGGTTGAAAATCATCCGGTAGTTTCTGGGGAGAAGATTTTTTAAAAAAAAGTTTACGACCCGATGCATGGATGGACACCCGACGGACACAACGCCATGACAATAGCCCCAGTGGCCTTCGGCCAGTGGAGCTAAAAATGGTAAAAATATGGATATAATTAACCAAAAGACTCACCCTTTTTGACATTGGTCCACAGTTGGTCTTTGTTGGCACATTGTTCAAAATTCTGGGGTAGCCTTGTACTTCCTGCACATATATACCAGAACAGAATACCAAATGCATACACATCCACACTGTTGTCATAGCGACCTGTAAACAGCTCTGGAGCCATGTGGATTGGTGTACCTGCCATTACAAACACATGAATTTAGCCTGACATCAATAAAATGGGAACCCAAGGCCTTAAGAGACAAAAAATATGGGTGCTTACGGAAATAATTAAAATCCCTACTTTTAAATGCTGTTTAAGACAGTCTTCAATTCTTTCCTGAAGTTGAGCTCTAGGGGGTCTATTGGATGCACATCAAATAGTTTTGAGAGTCCTGGCCACTTATTTGTGAGTCTCAGACTTGAAAAACCTGTGTCCTTTCAAACGCTGTAAAAGTATCAATGTTTGCACATATTTCCTTTTGAGTGTTCATAGCTTTACATTAGTAATGAAAACATTTTTCTTATTTTCAGAACGACTTCACAGTAAATAGAGAATTAAAAGGTCCAGGAAGAGTTGGTTCCTTTTCTACATGCATCTGGAGCCTGTTTTACAAAACATTTTACAATTATTTTTTGTATAAGTCAAAATTAAAAGTTGCTTCTACAGTAGTAACTAAATCTGGAATTCTGCCATGCATAATCTCATTGGAATTGTCTTCTAAAGATGATTCCAATGTTAAATTGCAAAGCAGAATCGAACAAGGAATGAAAACACCAGGTACAATTTGTGATCTTGACCGAACATTTATTTTCTCACAAGAAGTTTAGTAATACATGCCCCTGGTTTTTATTGTCTGTATCCTCTTTCAGTTTGATTTCTAAGGCTAGTATTTTTTAAAACAGGAATATATTAAGATAGCAAACTACAAATTTGGAATTCAAATAATTTGATCTAAGTTGTTCACATTAAGAATTGTGCACTCTTATTTGCTGAAAAATTGTTTTATTCCCTAATGGAAACAAGTTTGAGTATGCATCTTATTTTGTAAGCTTCTGCACAAAGAAGTCCAATTACAAATCTGTTTCTTAATTAATAAATCTGGGTAGTTTTGCTTCCATCTGTTAAATTATAACATACAAAGAGAGTATATATTGATTTCATAGAGTTGTAAAACTAAAAACCCAATCACACTCATGTACGAATCAGCCTCGCATATTCATACAGTGTGATTAGGGTTTTAGTGTCATAATCAATGAAATCAACAAATACCCTCTTCATCTCTTAAATAAAAACTCCTTACCCACAATACTTCCGCTCATCATGGCTTCAGGTTTGCAGAATCCAAGGTCTGTTATTTTACCCCTGTTATCTTTATCAAGCTGCAAGAAATAACATTTTCATGAGTGACAGTAAATGTTTTTATTGAATAAAATTTTAAGCTGTTTTAATCATTCTTTTATAATTTAATGCATTTCATGGCAAGGTTCAAAAGCTTACAGTAAAACTCAGAACTCAGATGAAACAAATTCAACGACACCAGCATATTGAATTTGTGATAAACACAATTCTCTGTATGATATGAATTGCTTGCTACTCAATGACACACATAATGTCTAGGTGTTACCAAAACCTTGTAAATATATTGGGGGTTCTGCCAAAAACTATTGTAAGTGCCTATACTTATAGGCACTTACAAAAGTTTTGTGCCGACCTCTCAATGTGAACTTACAGACTTCAGACTTCCATCAGGTGCATGAACATTTGCTGGAAATGTCACAGAGATTTTTGAAATTAAGAATTCTGAAAGGATAAAAATATTGCATGGGAAAAATCTAAAAAGTTTTTATACTAGCCATCTTTGAGTGAGACTTACCAGTACATTTTTAAGTTTAATATCTCTGTGAACTAGACCTTGGCTATGAAGAAAACGTATACCCTCTACAACATCTATAGACACTTGAAGTCTGAAATGATACAGCAAACGACATGAACACCAAGGCCTTCACATCTGCCATAATATAGAAACAGTGGTATGATACAATGAAAATAGAAATCATTAGTATAATAAATCTAACCTTACTTAGTAGTAAAATTGCTTAGTTCCATTTTCTTTATAAATTGCGACAGAAAACAATATTTTATCTCAGCTAATGACTTTCAATTGGTATCCACCGAAAAATGACGTCACAAGCTTTTCTCATGAGAATATGAAGGCTATGATATGAAGGATTTATCACTTTCTATTCCTAAATAAGAGGTCTTTATTCTGCATGTATTTGACCTTGAAGAAATTGATAGATTGAATGGAGATTAACATCGCATTCAACATTATTTCAGATATTTCACAGTGGCTGGAGCACCTAACAATGGATTCCTGGTATTTCTCTGACCAGTACAACCATCACAATATTTACTAACCTCCAGCTGCTATCTCACATAGGTCTACAATTATCAACTCATTGGTGAGAGACAAAAAGTCAGAAAGAATGAGTGCGGCCGTTTTGTAAGTATGACGGCATATAAGTAAGCAAATGAACAATTACCTTGACACCCAGTCCAGTTGTTGTTTGATGGCCATGTGTAAATCTCGTTGCATTCTCGTCATGATGAGTAATACTGCAGGGGTAGACCCTCCCCCATAGGAATAGTCAATAACAGATCCACGTAGACCAACCACTCTGTCATGTTCTGGGATGTGTCTATAAAATAAGATATATGAAAATCAATATCTATCATGCAGGTGTAGATTTTCCCCTTTAAGATTAGTCATTATAATACAAAGTAATAAAAGGCTGATATGAAATAGGGAGACATTGCATAGAGCTTTATTACCAATAAAATTCATATGTCATGTGTTTTACTGTGTACACAGATAGCTCCTTTCTTTTATCATATTTAACATCATCTTTAGCGGGAAAGTTGATGCTTTTATTGTCATGTAACCTGCATGCTTAAAGATTTTCGCTTTCATATGTGCAGCCTTATCTTAGTCTAAACCACCTGGGTATCCTTTTTGAAAATACTGACTTACAATGAGTGCATTCAGTTATTTCAGCACTTTGATTTAATATCAATTTTGCCAAGGCTTTTATTCAGCATGACAATGGCTAAGCAATGACAAGTACTGCACATAACTTTAAGCACTAGAAAATAAATGTGTTGGTTGTACTGTAGGGGATGGGTTATATTCAAATAGCATATGCTACTAGTGGAAACACGTTTGAAC
Organism: Fragum whitleyi; assembly: GCA_948146395.1. Lineage (NCBI taxonomy): Eukaryota > Metazoa > Mollusca > Bivalvia > Cardiida > Cardiidae > Fragum > Fragum whitleyi. The sequence goes on along the minus strand of OX411550.1, from coordinate 40,749,364 downwards.
CAAAATTATGGTATTTGCATTGAATTTTTGAGAAGCAAAACCTGTTTAAATTTAATTACAGGGGTACTGCATGCTATTTGAATATCTCTCATGTTAAATGTTATTTTAATCAAAGATGATAAATATGTAATTTGTCAACATACTTTGTATAGAAGAATTCTAAAGCCAGGTCATTCCAATGTTTGTCATCAGGGGGTACCACTGATTTGACAGCACATGGATTAAACCCTGCCCATTGATCACAGGCATACACTACACCATATTGGCCTCGACCTATCTCCTTTCCCATTTGAGGCATTCCTACAATGATACAAAAGTCAGTCTATTATATGACCTACGTCACGGGAGTGAAATAATACTGTTGATTATTTTTGATATCACATTAGTGGAATAACTTTGCAAATAAGCTAAGAACCAATGGATATATTACATTTTTTTTGTGAAAATGACGTCATAATGTATTTGTTGAGATCATTTCGCAAACCACTTTGTATGTTTTACAGAATAACTTGAATCGATAAATATCTGGAATTTCCTCGATTTTTGCAAAAATTCAGGTCATATAATAAATGGAATATCAAATTTGTGCTCGTAAATACAGAATTTATTAAACTTGTCATCCAAAATAGAAAAAAACTCGGTAAAGCCTTGTTTTTATCTATTTATAGATGATTTGTTTCATAGTTTCGGTATTCCTTGACCACTCATTCAATATCCTCCATATCTTTTATAAACCTAGTGGTAAAATGAAGAGTAATGTAGATACTAGGCTTGGCTACAGAGGCTAGAATGTGAACAATCTTAAATGATTGAATATTTTTGGTTTCAATATATAGTTGTGCTTTTTGATTGGCTGAAAAAATTGGTTTTATTCCTAAAACATCAATGACCCCAAAAACAGCAACTTGTTCATAAGTTTGACCTTCATAAATGACCTAGATTTTGTCAATGACCTTGACCATCAAAGATGTAGATTGTTGGGAGGATCCTTAGCACCAAATATGGTTTAAACCTATCTATTTTACATCAAATGGATAAAGAATTCTAACAACTTAGATTATTCCCTCTAGATTCTATTTCCTGGAAAATTCACCAGTACTCCCATGGAAAGTGTGGGCCAATGACAGAACCAAGATCAATGGCAGCTCCTGGGAATCAAACTCTGAACCTTTGGGTCAAGAGGCTGATGCTCTAGACCATGGACACCACACATGAAATATGAGCATAGTAACTTCAATGGTGTTGAACTTATGGGAAAATGTTAAGTTTGGAAGGTTAAGGGTTTGTAATTGGACAGAAATACATTCAGTAGGACAAACTGTTAGACAGACAGACAGAAACTGTAAAACAATTTGTCCCTGCTCTATCAACCCAGAGGCAAAAAACAGCATTATTCTCATGAGGAGCATTTGGAGAAGTATCCCTTGATAAACTGCATTTCAAAATTCATAGAAAACATCTTCAATAATAACACAATGAATTATATGATAAACATAATTTTTTAATAACATCTTCTATAATTACTCTATAGAGAGGAACAAGGGTAGATTGCAGTAATTTGACATTTTTGTTAAAAAATAGTCTGAACTTAAAAATATTTCACCAACCATGTAATATCAAATCTTTCAATGAAGTACTCTCAAGAGCAACTTTAGCCACTCTTGGAGCGTAAACTTTTCTTAGTTTGAGACGATCTTCCTCAATTTTATCTAGTCTGCCACTGTGTTTGAGCTCCAACTGCCTGAGAGCGTGGGAGAAGGCATCATGGGATTTGTTGAGTCTGTCTTTAATTTGTGATGAAATGCTCTTGGCTAACCTGGTAAATTGGAGATACATATCATTAGTTTCAAAATCATGAGATAAAGAGAATATCTTCGGTTTTCAGAGAGCTAATGAAAGTAAATCCCAATCATGGTATATTAATATGGGATGTCTAAGATGAGACCAGCCCTGCGTTCAGGATGACATTACAGTACAAACAATTTTCAAATTATATCCTGCTTTGCATGTGCACTTGTGTACCATTAGCAAACAGTTTGCACCGTTTTGTCACCCTGAATGCAGGGTAGGTATAACTAAAAGATGAACTTTTCTGATAAAGACTTTCATGCAAGAGGTTTCCTTATATGAAGTCAATCCTTTTGAATTGCTTGTGAAGATAATAAGACGGTAGTTTTTTAATGTTAACTCATGGCAATGATCAAATGACATAAGTGCCTAAAGGCACCAGGCAATCTTTTGAATTCTAATTCTTAATTTAACATTAACTTTTTTCTCAATTGCGCATTCCAATGTTGGTCTTCCTTATGCTTTTACCTAAAGTTATCTATGACTTGTTGCTACAATACCTATTTGCACTGAGATTGGCCAACATTTCAGCAGCTATTTTCTTCTTCCATTCATCATCTATTTTGGGTGTTTGGCTCCATGGCATAGCTTGTACTAGCTGTAAATATAGGATTGACATTAAATAACATGGCATTTTAACTTGTTCAAGCACAAGCCTGCATTATCATCTGTACAATAATCAAAGCCCAAAAGAACAAGGTGGCAAATTGTCACAAAATACATCTGTAACAGGGTAATGCTCTAGACAAACAAGTGGATGCCGCCAATCCACTAGACACCACTGGTGTTCACATGAAATGTCCCGTCTTTTGGCAGGTGTATAATTTTTTTCTCATAAAGTCAAGGGGTTGTCGCAAAAGTTTGGAAGTGTCTATAATTATATAAGCACTTACAAATATAGTTTTGTGTGGCCCCTATAAAATGGTGGAATTTCTTAAACATATTATTAATCCATTTATACATTTTCCCCATTAAAAGAGACTCTAATTTCAACTCAAACATGAATTATTTTCTTTAAATCATAGATTATTTTATTTAGTTGGATTGTGGCAAAAGATAACCTTAGAGAGTTGTTCTATGATTGACTTCCTGTTCCCTCAAATATTAAATACACATACTACCAAAATCACATCCATTTGAAAGGTTACATAATTTTTCTTTAGGCTTAAACCTATTTGTCTACAAACAGGGTTTGGCAAGCTTTTCAAATTCAGGAGTCATTGAACCCTTAATTTTTTTTTGACTATAAATTCCTGGAGGTCAAAACTGCTGTTGAAGATGTCAAGAGGATAAAACAAGGGGATAAGTAACCATTTCCTAGAAATGCCAATTGATTATTTCATTTCTCCTTCTTATCTTTATAAGAGATTCATATTTCATATGAATCTCTTACCAAGATATGAAGGAGGCAAAATATAATGTATTCGAACACATTTATGATTTGCAGCAGAATAAAGATTGCAATTTGAAAATTGAAGAGGTTCAAATGACCCATTGAAAGAACAATTTAGGGGTCAAAACAGGATATTTATAGATTTTAGGGGGTCAAAACCCTAGATTAAGAGTCAAACACCAGCCCTGAACAAGTTCATTTGTTATGAACAATATCTAAAAACACAGCAAACTTCCACTTTTCAGATTATTGGTTACACCTACTACCCATGATGTCATTACTTCATGCCTAGCAAATACATACAAGATGAAGGGCTCACCTGTTTCATCTTTTTACGGAACGTATACGTAGACGCATTATCTTCCACTGTAATCTCTAGCCTATACGCTGTCAGGATGATCTGTCGGTGGGTGGGGTATAAGTGTAATGTATTATCAATGTTGTGATATATAGTTAGAAACTCTTTTAGTGTTACAAACCACCACCAGACCAATTATAATTTAATTCAAACAGCATTACAGAGAGAGTTAAAGACAACTTTAAAGGTTTTTCTTTAGACAATTTCAAAATAATACCTAGAAGCTGTGAGAGGATGGACGAAAGAGCTAAAGAGAAAAGGCCCACCCCTTTACAATGAGCAAGCAACTATGCATGAGTACATTGATGTACAGTCGAGAGGCACAGATAAGAGGGGGTATTACCAGTCTAAAATATTAATTTCACAATAAAACCCCATGCCAATCGTACTCATTTGAATCATCTGGAATAGACAGCAAATTCCAATTAGCATCCTCAATATAAAGTTTGTGTGAGTACTTTTTGAAAAAAATTGTATTTCAAATCCATAATTTACTACTTAAAGTTTGCTAAGCACGAAAACTTTTTTGTACTATAATTTCAGGAAAAATTAAAAGATAAGAAGGGTATTAGCAGTCTGAAATATTAATTTCACAATAAAACCCTATGCCAAATGTACTCATTTGAATCATGTGGAATAGACAGCAAATTCCAATGAGCATCCTAAATAAAGGAATTGTGTGAGAACTTTTTGAAAAATTTGTATTTCAAATCCGTAATATATTATCTCTACATCTATAGCTTAAGGGCTAAGTGAAACACTGTACCATGGGTTCAAACAATAAACATGCATGAAAAAGAGCCTTGCATACATCCCTAGAAATTCATTTTTTTCTACACCTTTAAATTTACATATTTTTCGTTGTCTTTTCTGTCACTTTGCAATATGAAGGTCATATGGTGGTTTTGCATCACTAAAAGAGTTTCAGACTTGCATACACAATACCTCACCTATTTCATGTTTCATTAGTTGTGACAGGAAGAGTATAAAGGCAGAACTAGATCGTACAGTACAATCAGATTTGCATGTAAGATATATTACCTGTTTCATTTGTTTTAACAGGAAGCGTATAAAGGCAGAACTAGATCATACAGTACAATCAGATTGATATGCATGATATATTACCTGTTTCATTCGTTCTAACAGGAAGTGTATAAAGGTTGAACTTGATCGTACAGAGTACAATCAGATTGATATGCATGATATATTACCTGTTTCATTCGTTCTAACAGGATGTGTATAAAGGTTGAACTTGATCGTACAGTACAATCAGATTGATTTGCATGATATATTACCTGTTTCATTCGTTCTAACAGGAAGTGTATAAAGGTTGAACTTGATCGTACAGTAATTTCTACTTGGTAGGCAGCATTGAGAATCTGTAAAGACATGCAGGAAAGATAGACAGAAAGTTATATGGACAGATAAGTGCACATACAAAAGTCATTACCACAAGAAGGAAAGATGGATATTATGCATTCAGCAATCATAACTCAAATCCTGCCCTGCATTCAGCATGACGAAACATGACAAACTGATTCCAAATTATACCCACCTATGCACATGTACTTGGGTGAAAAGCAGGGGGAAAATTTGCAAACAGTGTGCACCTTTTTGTCATCTACATGCAAGACAGGTGTAGCGACTCTTAAAGATCTTTCATTAAGTCTGAGATTTCGGTCAGAGGCTAAAAAAAACTTTCTCATTCTCAAATCAAAATTTACTCAAAGTTTCAATTTGACATTAAAACTGTAATTCTGTACAAATACTTTAATAAATGGAAGAATATAAAAGATAATATAAATAAATTGTTATAAATAAGATCTTATTAACATTTTCTTTTATGCTCATGCAGATATTCAAATTTTAAGTTGAGAAAAGCTGTATTACATCAGTCTCAGATAGCAAACCATCACTACTCATGTTCATATACCCAGTAATCAGCTCTATAAACTAAGAAATCAATTCAAAATGCATTACAAATCATTGCAAATAAGACATCTTCATGATTCTAGAGATATCAAAGAGTGTAAAAAGTATGTGACAAATGTTATATAAGATTTAGAGAAAAACTAAATAAATACGAAATAACTTGCTAAAAGTTATGATTCTTTTACTTTTTTAACAGGTTACAATGCCTGCACAGTTACTTGGGTATTATGAGGGGTCTGGGCAAAACTTTTTGTAAGTTCGTAGCCTATGTATCTGTATGCAATTACAAAAAATTTGCACCAACTACTGTAAACGGCTTTAAATTGGCTGTGTCCACATTTGGCGGTTTTCCGGTAAAGATTTATTGGCGGTGATTTATATTAGCACATTTAACTTTAACGCCAAAATCGTTATCAATTTATCAATATTTCATTTTTTTGTTGTTCAAAACAACGTAAGTAAAAGAAGGACAATTTCTAGAGTAATGTCAACTTTCTACAAACTTAACAATAGTGTGTTTTCACACCTTTTCTTGTAGTTTTAACACATGTATAAGTTTTTCACACTTTTTCGCAGTGATTTTCATTACAATGTATCAACCAACTTGGAATCTTGAAATTGATGGATCAGTACAATACTATTGTAAGTGCCTATAATTGAAAGGCACTTACAATCATATTGCGATGACCACTCGAAATATCAACGTTTGCACCACATTTTCTTATTCCAGTTCGAATAAGTATGGTCTGCATTTCTTTGATATAAATTTAATTAACATTGACTGAAATAAATAGCTTTCATATCCATCAAATAAAGAAATTTCTCATTTAAAAATGACAAATATTGGTGGTGGATTAATATTGGCGCATTTTAGCTTGACCAACAATATAGCCAAAATAAAACAAACGCCAAAATTACCCCGTTTACAGTATGAATTTTATGATAGGCTTTTGATTAAGCCAATATTGGCAATAAATTGAACATGCAAAAAAGGTATATCATTAAATATAATATGGACATAAAGAACAATTGCACTAAACTAATTGTTTTTATATGAGCTATTCCCTGATTAAAGGTCAATAAAATTTTGGACATATATAGACTATTTGGGACTCATTTTCAGGAAAGAATCAAAGAATATTAAAACAGTCTTCAATTCTGAAACTGAGCCCCATAAGGTCTTTGGGACTCCTGGGTACTTATTTGAGAGTCTTAGACCTCCCTTAAAACACTGCCAAAATATTTATCCGTAATTAATGTTACTGCAACACAGTTGCTCCTGAAAAGGCAAATTTTTCAAAGGCTGGCCATGAAAGGAAACCTTGACCTTTTCAGTTGACCTGATCAATGAGATTTATCAATCATTTGGAACACCACTCGATCATTTCCATAAACTGCAACAGACCTTGGATGTATATAAGGCAGATGTAACAAATTGTACATTTTGTTAGGCAGAAACAGCGTAAGAAAAACTAGCGCGGAAACAACCGGCGCTATCTTGAGATTTACATCTTCAGTAAATAATGGCTGAGAAATCTGAATTTTTGAGAATGACGAATCATTCTCAAAAATTAAATTTTTTCAGCCATTATTTAAGAATCTAAAGATATTTATATAAGGATATGATGGTTCACATCAGTGACTTAAACGAGTAGGGTTGGCTATGTCAAATGTTTTCACTCAAAGTTTCAAGGGCTAATGCCATTTTCACTGATGTCATTGTACATGCAAAAAAGGTATATCATTAAATATAATATGGACATAAAGAACAAGGTACAATGTGCCACCAACTGACTGCAAGAGTAACTTTTTACTCCCATTAAAACTCTGTTAAAAGACAATTAATTGCCCATGAAAACAAGGAAAACCATTACAAGGAGCCATTAGCCTTTGAAACAAGAGCTGTCAGAGGACAGCGAAGCTCGACTATTCCTAGTAATACATGACAAATAGCTTTCATAGAATTAGAGATATAACTGATGTGCAACATTTGCATGTAAAAACTTAACCAAGAATTTCTGAGTCTGAAAAAGGTTAAATTCCACTAAACTCCATATCAGAGTAATAAATCTTTGTCAAGAGGCTGATATTATGGTAACAGAAGCATGTGTGGAGTTTCCAAGCAAAAGCCTAGGTAGAAATAGAGCTATAACTGATATACAACATTTGCACGTAAAAACTTAACCAAGATTTCTAAGTCCGAAAAGGGTTAAAATTCCACTAAATTCAAAATCAGAGTATTGAATCTTTGTCAAGAGGCTGATATTATGGTCAAAGAAGCATGTGCAGAGTTCCAAAGCAATAGCTTTATTAGAAATAGAGATATTACAGAAATTCAACATTTGCACGTAAAAACTTAACCAAGAATTTCTAAGACCAAAAAGGGTTAAAATTCGATGAAATTCAATATCAGGGCATTGAATCTTTGTCAAAAGGCTTATATTATGGTCACAGAAATATGTGCATAGTTTCAAAGCAATAGCTTTGGTAGAAATAGAGATATTACAGATATACAACATTTGCACGTAAAAACTTAACCAAGAATTTCTAAGACCGAAAAGGGTTAAAAATCCACTAAACTCAATACCATACAGTTGAATCTTTGTCAAAAGGCTTATATTATGGTCACAGAAGCATGTGCATAGTTTCAAAGCAATAGCTTTAGTAGAAATAGAGATATTACAGAAATTCAACATTTGCAGGCAAAAACTTAACCAAGAATTTCTAAGTCCGAAAAGGGTTAAAATTCCACTAAATTCAATACCAAAGTAATGAATCTTTGTCAAGAGACTGATATTATGGTCACAGAAGCATGTGTAAAGTTTCAAAGCAATAGCTTTTATAGAAACAGAAATATTACAGATAAACAACATTTGCACGTAAAAACTTAACCAAGATTTCTAAGTCTGAAAAGGGTTAAAATTCCACTAAATTCAATATCAAAGTAATGAATCTTTGTCTAGATGCTGATATTATGGTCACAGAAGCATGTGCAAAGTTTCAAAGCAAAAGCTTTAATAGAAACAGAGATTTTAAACACTTGCACGTAAAAACTTAACCAAAGCATTACGCCGACGCCGACGCTGACGCCGACGCCCGGGTGACCGGAATAGCCCCCCTATTCTTCGAATAGTCGAGCTAAAAATGGCCATTAATTTAAGATTTGACTATTAAAAGACCTTGTAATGCAGATTAATATAATGGTGCAGCATAGAATTATTTGCATTAAAACAAGAGCTGTCACTGTAAGATGACAATGCCCCCGACACCGCTTTGATTTTAAATTATGGCCAATCTATGTTGAAGGTCAAGGTCATCCAGGGGTCAAGGTCACCAAAGTATGTGCCTACAGAAAGGTAATGTACCAAGGAATGTTGTGGTAAAGTATGATGCGAATATGTTAAGTAATAAGGAAGTTATGGCCAATGTTAAAGTTTTTGGACGGAATGACGGACGGACAGACGGACAGACGGACAGACAGACGGACGGACAAGTCAAATTTATGATGCCTCCCTATCGGGGGCATAAAAAGTAATGGGCGGTTACTTTATTTTTTAGCTTTTTTCATTCCCATTAACTACATGAATATTTTTTCATGCCCCTCAATCACCTACGGTGGATGGCCATCAGATGCAAACAAGAGGCCCAAGAGGGCCTGCATCGCTCCTCTGGCTTTGACATCTCTAGACTTTCGTTGTACAAGCTTACTTTGACTGAAAACAATGTTTTTTAATTTCTTTAGAACTATTTTATAATGATTAACTTGGTCTGGCCCCAATTACACCAAAGTACTCAATCACCATTAACCTGCATACCCTTTACCCATCTTATTACAAACATTAAGGTGAATGCAATTAGTAGACAATTCATAAGTAGAACAATTTTAGTAAAGGGTAATTCACGGAACATGAATACCAAGATTCATTGAAATCAGTCCAATTCATTTGGAGAAGATTATTCGAGATTTTAAAGTGAAAATTTGCCTTGCACTGTCACATCTAAATTTCATGACCAACTTAAGAAAAAGTGCACCTAAGGAATAGCCGAAGGCTGTATCACTTGCCATTGCAAAACTATGGCCAATTTTAAAGTTCTAAATTATGACCTTGACTGATGACCTTAAACTTAGTAACAACAAAAAGGGTTTGTCAAAAGCAATGCACTTTTACAATATGAAGCCGTATATCTGTAACCAATCAAAAGTTATGGCCATTGTGAGGACAAAAAGAGAGCTTAAATAAAGCTAATAACATTAAGGCCCTTTTTCCCATGACTCATGGCCTCATATTGTCATTAAATTTTTTAGGGGGGAGCATAAAAATCCCAAACAAGGTGGCAAATTGTAATAGGGTAAGCCTGTTACACTGCTGTATCTATAAGTATGAAAAACAGCAAAGAGAAGTAACTCAAAATTTAACCCTGCCTGGACGCAAAAGGCAATCACATAATAATTTCTGTCTTTTGCCACGCATATGAAACTGTTTGTCATCCAGCAAAAATTGAATCTGTAAAATCAGCAAACTTGTGTACAGAGAAAAGAAAGTCAAAACACAAGCCTCACCAATGGAAGACTACACTCGGCTGGATAATGGATAAACATCTAAGTTAATAAAGGGGCATAGCTCACACAAAATGCTTCTAAAGATATCCCACTTTAAAGAATAGGTTGCTCTTTTGATTGTGAACATGTGTGTAAAATTTCAAGTGAATGCCTTAAGTATTACCAGAGATATCACAGAATGCTAAATATGTGACTTTTATCTTGAATAGGCTCAAAGAAATTGGCATTGATGAGGTTTTGGGATAAGTTTTTTCAGACAGATAGACAGACTGGAAAGCTGGATGGACAGATAACTGTTTAACAATCTGCTTCTTATCTTTAAAAGCAGGGACAAATTAATCTGAATACATAGACCTTTAAGTAGAGCCTATTATATTCACATATTCCCTCCTGACCAATGAACAAACGTAAAATGGCAATGGTGCAAAACTTGTGTAAGTGCAGCTCATACAAAGGCACTTACAATAGTTTGTGTTTTGTGTTGAATTAAAGCCAATGGCTTAGATTGAGTATCACAAATGTAAACAAGAGCTGTCACTGTAAGATGACAATGCCCCCGACACCGCTTTGATTTTAAATTATGGCCAATCTATGTTGAAGGTCAAGGTCATCCAGGGGTCAAGGTCACCAAAGTATGTGCCTACAGAAAGGTAATGTACCAAGGAATGTTGTGGTAAAGTATGATGCGAATATGTTAAGTAATAAGGAAGTTATGGCCAATGTTAAAGTTTTTGGACGGAATGACGGACGGACGGACAGACGGACGGACGGACGGACGGACAAGTCAAATTTATGATGCCTCCCTATCGGGGGCATAAAAACATCCTTTTTATTAAAACGACAAGAAGTCATGATAAGAAACAGCAGCTGTCACAATACAACTGAAAAACAATTCAAAGCACCAACCTGTTTTAATGCATCTGTAGTTGAATGGTTATCTGGGTTCTCTTGTTCTACCATCTCTAAACTTTCAAGACAACGAGTTAGGGTACCTGCAATCATAAATAAGGTACCTTCAAACATTTTAAAATATGTTAACATTTTTAATGATTGATTGATTGAATGGAGTTTAACAACACTTTCAACATTTTTTCAGTTAGTTTGTGGCGGCTGGAGTACCTTACAATGGATTCCTGTTTTTTTCTCTCACCAGTACAACCCATCACATCCTTTCCTAGCATCCAGCTACTATCTCACATAGGTCTACCATTATCAACTTATTGGTGAGAGACATATTGTCAGAAAAGAATGAATGCTGCTGTTGGGGACCGAACACGGGACCATTAGATTGACAGTCCTATGCGCTACCAACTGCGCTGTGACGACAGCTTGTTAACATATTTAAAAAGCATCAGTCAATGTCTTAGCACAAAACAATTGTAACTGCCTATAAATCTTTAGGCATTTACAATTGTTCAGTGCTGAGTCATCATTCTGTTGAAGAATGGTTATCTTTGTTCCCCTATTCCACCATCTACAAACTTTCAAGGCATTGACTTTAAACATTAATACATCGAAACATTATCCCTTATGACCTGCTGATTTATAAACAAATTGCTAATTTTGAGGACATTTCAATTAGTCTATCACAACTTTCTCTTTACAATTTGTTGAGTTTAGTATACCCAGGTACTGTAGGGTTTAGGTCAGACTGCTCTTCTGTTCAGGCTGCCCTCAGTCTGTGCTGACTGCTAAAGCTTCAGGAATCTTTAAGTCAGATAAGTATTAGTTAATTTTTCATGTACATTTTTTCTAAGTTAAAAAGAGAAAGTGTCAATTTTATCCAATCTGTTAAGTGATATATTATCAAGAGGTCAAATTATGACAATCAGGACAAGAACATATAGGTAACATAACCATTTCCTCTCAACCCTTAAATATCAAAAATTGTTTCATGAAGATAAACCATTGGGCCAACTTATTTCTGGCCCGCTTTTGGGTCGGGCTTAGACTGGTCTCACTGCAGAATATCAGAATAGCCTATTCTAGGTAGTCGATATGTGAACCAGTCTATAGCTGGTGGCCCTCTTTCTGAGAAATACCCTAATCAAAGGCCTGAAAGGCCTGAATTGAAGACAGGACTGAATATTAACAATTGGAATGAAAATTGTGGCGTTTTGAGAAGATCTCTTAAGTGGGAATCAAAAATTTAAAACAATCATTGATGGTTTCTTATGGAAACTGCACCTTCCTAACAAATGAATATGATTTACTTTGAAGACTCATCACTTCCAGATAAACCTATCCCTCTAGCCAATTCAAGCTTAACAAGAGGGTAACTGCCTTCATAATCGCTATTCATCCCCAAGTGTAAGTTTTCAATATCCTAAATGAAAAATATTCATTTAACCAACAGAAATATGGTGGCAATTCCTGTATTCTAAAAACTCATATGAATTATTGCAACCCTGTTTTATAAAATTGTATAGATTGTCCCCAGGAATCCAATATGATCCAAATCCGATTTTTTTCCCAGTCAAACTTATTAAGTGGATGTGTAAAAATCTTAAATAAAATGTTAATCCACATGACACACATTGCTTACCCCTTGATGAAGAGCTGAACATTTCATTGCCATGGTGAATATTGCCCTGAATTGGAAATTTGTTCAAATTTCTTTTACATTTATTATCTGATCCAGGATTTGACTAATTATCTCCACATAGAAGAAGCAATGAAAGTAATACCAATATTCTTATGCTTTTACTAGTCAAAGTCAATGCCAAGAAGAAGTATTTTCCCGTACAATAGCTGGTAGCTTTTTTTACGAATACCGTTTAAGTTTCCTTCCAGGAGTGAAACATTCTATTCATATTTTTCCATTGAGATATTTCGATCTCCATTTCAGGCTATTCTCCTTGCATATGGTCTTACTTAATAGAAAATTATTTTTACTACAAAATAATATATAAACCTGTTAAGACAACCAACCTTTCAGGCCTTTTCCACGGGACTGCTTTTCTAGATCAAGATTCGGATTGAACTATCCGTTGAACTATCAATTTTGACAAAACTGCCAAAATGACAGATCGTTAAATGAAATCCCGAGCTACAGCATTTATCACCTTGAGTAGAATTCTTTCAAAGTCCACTCCAGAATGTTACAAATAAATCCATTCCAGTTTCCAAAACAGTTTTTGTTATTGTCAGAAAATTGTCGAAAACAAAAGCGGAAACTCAAAACCGGGGTCGCGCATGCGTGGTACTACTGTAAAGGCCATTCGGAACACCACTCGGCCAATCTAACGCATTCATCACAACTCGGCCGACTCCGTAACCTACATCTGAGACTTCGGAGATCGCCCGATGATTGCCAATGAATATCACGATCACGATCTGTTGCCGTTTACGGAAATGACCGAGTGATGTTCCGAATGCTGTACAATATGGCTAGACAAAACAAGCCTAATAATAAAGTAATTTGATAAGCCATCGAAATTTCTCCCTAAATCCAAGTAAAAATTCAAACCTAGGAAATTCCAAGGGTTAACAAGTTTATTCAAATACAGTTGTACAATTTATAGTGAGGCGTCAAAGATCAATTTTACATTGAAAATGATAGGCAATAACGGTTTCTCGATACTCACATAAACTCGCGGAACTATAGCCTTGTGCTATTTTAGTTTTTATCCATTTACACTACGACAGGCCCGGGAGACGGATGAATAAAGCAACCTTAAGGACACACAAACACACAATTTTACGAGAAATAGGGAATCTAAAATGGGGAACTGAAAATAGCTTGCCAATGCTATGCATAACTAGAGGCGCTTGAGCGCCTGATTCGCTCCACAGGCCTGAATATCCTGATAATGACTATTAGAGGGTGATAAAGCTGTTTAAATGAGAATTGAAGTGAATGAATGAGTGAATGTTTATTTCAAGTGAATAAAGGTCATATGCTGAAATATTTCTGCATAAAAAACTCATGATCAGTGAATAACATTGAAAATTGACCTCTACCTCTTACACAAATATTTTTCATTTAATCACAATATAATAGGTCACCCAAGGATCATTCTAGTGAAATTTTGTTAAAATCCAAATATAAGAATTTCAACACTAACAGAATGTTACTGCACAATATACTGGTGTTGGTCTGCAAAATTTTGATTGTAGATCTTTCCACTTTTAGTTAAACACTACTAAAAGATGTTACTTCACAATTGTTTGTCATCAAAACAAAATTCTAACTAATGATAGTAAGAAGGAAAATATTCAATCCAATATATTTATTTTATTCTGCCCAATGCCTTAGAGCGCAGTCAACTCAACTCTTTCTACCCCACTCTGAATGACAGGTCAGACATCATTTTACACTCTAATTCACCCTTCGTTCAACTAAATAGACCAATTCTGAGGGGTAATTCTCAGGCTACTTATTTCAACTAATGTTTCTATACATTTGAATTTCAACGAAGGTTTTGTTCCTTCTAATCTATAATCATTACACCTATTAAATTTAACAAGTCTAGAAAAATTCATCATTGAGATGATACCAAAAGGGTGATCAAATATTCACTTTATATGTTATAATACCGTCTACCAATAAAAAAAATATGCTGTTAATCTAATCAAAATATTTTTTTGCAGACTGATACAACTTCACAGAAATAAAATTTCCATGATATCTAATCAATCTGTCAGGATAGTTTGTTTTACCCTATATTGGATATTCCACCATATAACCTATCTGAAGAAATGACCTCTGCCCATAAAAGACATATTTTTGATCTGATCACAATATTTTTTAAATAGACTGATAAAGGATCACTAAAGAATCATTCTAGTAAAATTTGGTTGAAATCCATTGATAAGATTCTGAGAAAATGATTTTCAAAGTTTACACTATATAACATATAGGGAAATGACCTCTGCCCATAAAATATATGTTTTGCATCCGATCATAATAATTTTTGCTATACTGATAAAAGGTCACTCAAGTATCATTCATGTAAAATTTGGTTGATATCTATTGATTAGGTTCTGAGAAAATGATTTTCAAAGTTTTCACTAAATAACATATAGAGAAATGACCTCCGCCCATAAAATACACATTTTTCATCTGATCACAATAATTTATGCTATACTGATAAAAGGTCACTCAAGTATCATTCATGTAAAATTTGGTTGATATTTATCAATTAGATTCTGAGAAAATGATTTTCAAAGTTTTCACTATATAACATATAGAGAAATGACCTCCGCCCATAAAATTCACATTTTTCATCTGATCAGAATATTTTTTTATAGACTTGTTGATGGTCACTCAAGAATCATTCCAGGGAAATTTTGTTGATATCCATTGGTTAGATTCTGAGAAAATGAATTTTAAAGTTTTCACTATATAACATATAGAGAAATGACCTCCGCCCATAAAATACATATTTTTCATCTGATCACAATGATTTTTTGTAGGCTGATAGAGGGCCCCTCAAGGATAATTCATGTGAAGTTTGGTTTATATCCATCAATTAGTTTCTGAGAAAAGCCACCTATTACCATATATGGAAATTAGCCACGCCCATTTTCAACCAATTAAAAATCTTTGAAGGAATCTGATAGAGGGTCACCCAAGGAACATTCCTGTGAAATTTGATTGGAATCCATCCAGTACTTTATGAGGAGAAGATTTTTAAAGTAAAAGTTTACGGACGGACGGACGCACGCACGGACAGACGGACGCACGCACGGACGACGGACACCCCGCCATGACAATAGCCCGCTGGCCTTTCGGCCAGTGGAGCTAAAAACAGTTGTAGGATGCAATTGAAAATTTGGAGCAAATGCAAAAGATTGCAGCCGAAAACGCCCTAAAACAGCACCACTTACGAATGTAAAACACGTTTCTGCAGGCAACTTCTGCATAGATCACGTGTTCACTCCCCTGAGGCCCCGGCCAGAATTTAGGTCAGCACCAAAATTTTACAGTATATTGCTACACTATTGATTATTTTTGCCGCGTTTATTTTTATGAATGGGTCTACTTTTTTGAGCGTAATGACACATGTAGGATTGTTATCAAAATCCGATGGCGACGATCCCTATATTGAAAGACAGGTAAACCTGTCTTCAATAAAAAGCGGGGAACAGTACCCGCCCAGTGTCAGAAATAAGTTTGCCCATTGACAAAAGT
Source organism: Fragum whitleyi (assembly GCA_948146395.1). Taxonomy (NCBI): domain Eukaryota; kingdom Metazoa; phylum Mollusca; class Bivalvia; order Cardiida; family Cardiidae; genus Fragum; species Fragum whitleyi. The sequence continues at coordinate 40,733,136 of OX411550.1, read as the reverse complement.
CATGGACAATATAATCATAATGTTATTTGCTTTAAGTCTGCAAAACCTGCATGATTGGATACCCTGGGATCTCCCTATTTGCTACGCTATATAAATTTAGCATAGCAAATATGGAGGCCCTTGGGTATCTGAGGATGCCAAACCTGCTGGTCAATTCAAAAGATTTTGTAAATTTTGTACAGAGTATTGGCTGTCACCTTGGATTTTAATACAAACAGATCTTTGTTTTTTTATGCAGATTTGAAAGGGATTCAATTCAAATTGACATGGGCAGGTCACTTGCTTCTTGAATTAGGGTCCAAAATGTTGTTTTATGTACCGGGTAGATAAAGTTCAGATTTGACCTTGAGATTATAAACAAAACGTGTTTCAGAAACACCAATGCTTCCGCAAACAGCGATCATTTTGAAACAGTGACCTTGAGAATATGCCATTGACTTTGATATCAACTGCAATGTTTTGCCACATACAATAGTTTTGTTAATTATGTAAGCTGTAACATTTACCATTGCAAATAAATGGCAAATATTTTAAGTTTAAATTCTAAACAAATTTGACCTTGAAATTGACCTTAACCTATTACCAATTACTTACAGTCTTATTTTTGTATTAAATGAAAGGTTTTTTCATAAGCAATACATATGTGAATTATCAAAGCTTTATCATTTACCATTGCAAAGTAATGGCCAATGTTAAAGTTTAATTTTACACTTATTTGACCTTGAAATTGACCTTGATTTTTACTAATAATCTTGAAGTTGGTACCTACAGAAAGATCTTGTCACAAGCAATACACAATTATTACACATATGAAATATTAGGACTCTATCACTTACCAATCAAAAGTTATGGCCAGTATCAAAGTTTTTAGGTGACAAGGGGATGGATAGGTGGATAGGTGGATGGGTGGATGGATGGATGGATGGATGTAGATACCACCCTCTTCACTTAGTTACTTTTCCCTTTTAGGTGGTTAAATAATTATTTTTTGATGAATTCATTAGTAAATTTTAGAAAACATTTAGGGATATACATGTAATTCATAAAGGATTTGTGTACTTGTTTCCACAAAATGGCTAACAAATGACTTTGAAGTGCGTCATTTTCTTCTAAATACTACAGGATATATATTTTTATTAATTAGACAACAAAATATTGTAACTGCAGCGTAAACAAACTGTAGATACATCCTTAGTGGTAGCATGGCCATGAAAGCTAAACAAGGATATATCACTTGACCACTACAAAATTACAAAACAATGAAGAGAGATGAAACCTAACTGGGATTGACACTAACTTCTGTGAAAAGGGTGTCCACTAGACTCTCAACTGATGAAATCAAGGAGTCCGAGCTAAATGTCAGGAGTCCAAATCTTCATATTGGGAGAACATTGTGGAAAAGAAGAAATTGCTTGTTACAAGCAATTTCTACCTTTCCACAAGTTTCTCCCCATAAAGATATTCTATGATTCTACAACTACTACTTAATACTATTATTTGAAGACAAATGTTATATCTTCAACACTTTTTTGTATTAAAAAAATCTACAGTTTCAACAATAGTTGAAAGGGATTTTGCCAGGCTCATTTTTTCTCAAGACTTCCTTGTGTAATCCTGAGAGTACATCAGACTCCTTACTTGCAAAATGAAAGAGTTCCAACTGGTAAACAAGAAGCTCTGGACTCCCCTTAGTGCAAACCCTGATGTAATGAGATTTAGTAAGAGTAATTTTCTGAAGGCTATAATGAATTACAGAAACAAAAGAATCCTGACTTTATTTTGTACAAAATGCATACACATCGATGGGTCAGTGCAACACGATAGTAAGTACCTATATATTTATAGGAACTTACTATAGTGTTGCGCTGACCCCTTGACGTGAATGACTTAATTTAGGAAAAAATTGAGTATTTTTATAAAATCTTAATTTTTGTCTGTCTAACTTTGTATGAAACATTTACATATGCAATGATCCTCCACTTAGCAGGTGCTTTCTTTGGCCTCCTACCAATTGGGTTTACCGATGAAAATTAATTGATCATAAGTAAAATATGATCTATGCAGTCTATACCAGATTTATCAAACATGATTCAAGATGAAAATGATTGGGTAAATAACTGTTTTTCATGAAAAGCTAATATCAACCATTACCAATTTGTTCAATTAAAGTACTTAAAGCACATGACTTATAGCTATCAATTATTACATTAGATCATGTATCAATCAGCATTGTGAGTTAATGGCCCTTTAGAAGTAGGTGGCTATGAATAATGATTGTACATGTACTGTATTTCCCCTAATAATAGTGCCCTCCCTAATTGCAGCACCCCAACATTTTTTTACTAAGAAAACCAATGCCTAAATTTGAAGAACTGGTTGAGACTTCTCTAATTTGATGTTAATTATCTCTTAACAATCATTTATATGATTGTTTAGAGGAAATTTACCTCAAAGTAAAGGGAAAAGTGCCTAAAAGACATGAGTTGAATGATTTTATTTTAAATCAGAAAATCCATACTAAATAAATGCTTCCTTTTATTTATAGTTATGTATAGCTCCCAGGATCGTTTATTAGCAGAAATATGGTATATCAATAATATGATGATTAACCCTTGTCATGCTGAACCCGGAATATTCCTGCTTTGGCAGGAGCTATAGACAAACATCAGCCTGCAGATATGTGCAGTCTGATGTCAGTCTATACCACCTGTTTCTGACTCAAACCTGAATTGTGTATTGATTTAGTTTTTCAAATAAAAATTGACGTACAGTTAGTACTTTCAGTGCTTTTTGCCCTTTGATTTTGATGAAAATTTTTAGCCAAAATTTATTCAGCATGACAAGGGTTAACAAGATGTGTTCATAAAACACTAATGCCCCTGGAAAATGGCTATTTCAATTGACCCTGTCCGATGACCTTGACCAGAACTACAGAGAGAGGGGGTATTTTGGATTTCAAATTTAAGTATTTCACTAGTCCTTGCTCAAACCCTACCTTGTGGGTACTCATTGGAATTTGTCTCAACAAGACAATTCAAATGAGTACCCACATCATAGGGTTTCATTGAGAAATAAAGATTTTAGACTGGAGTTATTCCCTCTTATCTGTACCTTTGTTTGACCTTCAAAGATATGAACTAATGAGATGGACCTTTGAACCAAATATGATTGATTGATTGAATAATTGAATGGAGTTTTACACCACTTCCAACCTTTTTTCAGTTGAATCGCAGCATCTGGAGCACATAACAATGGGTTCCTGGTATTTCTCTCACCAGTACAACCATCACATACTTTCCAAGCCTCTAGCTGCTATCCCACAGAGGTCTACAATTATCAACCCATTGCTGAGAGACAAATAGTTGGAAAGAATGAGTGTTGTCATGGGGGATCGAACCAAGAACCTCCTGACTGACAGTCCTAAGCGCTTCCAACTGCTCTACGATGGCGGCTTGATCAAACATATGAGCACAGTAACTTGAATATTGTTGAAGTTATGGAATAATGTTTAATTCACAGTTTGAGCACACACTAATTTTTTTAATCCTGCGTATCATTGTAAAGGGCAAAATCTTTTCTTAGAGTATAAAAGCATTTTGAATAATGTGACACTGATTTATGTTAGAGTAACAGTTCATGTAGGTATGCTATAAATATTTAAATTTAACAGAATAGTTCACAATCAAAAGAAAAAGACCGATTCTAAAGGGCTGATTCTGGGATTAAGAATAAACCTTAGATACTGTTATATAATATAGGAGCATACAATAGTTCTGAATAAAACCCTAAATATAAACTATCTTACTATGAAGAAATAAGATGTGCTTGTGTGCACAAATGTCCATGATTGATATATTGAACGGTGTTTTAGCATTTTTTCAGTTATATGGCGGCGACTGGAGCATCTAACAAAGGTTTCCTGGTATTTCTCTCACCAGTACAACAATCACATTCTTTCCTAGCCTCCAGCTGCTAACTCACATAGGTCTATGATTATCAAACAATTGGTGAGAGACAATAAGTTGGAAAGAATGAGTGTTGCCGTCAGGGATCGAACCTGGGACCTCTAGATTGACAGTCGGACGCGCTATCAACTGCGCTTTGACGGCGGCTTCAAATGTCCATGAAACAACCCTAAAAGAAGACCTTGACCATAACAATTTGATGGCTCAGTGCAAAACAGTTGTAACTGCCTTTATATTTATAGGCAGTTACAACTGTTTTGGCGCTGAGCCATCAATTTGGCTTTGACCTTGATAGCAACATATACATACTGATGTGATCTGCCCTTATGCCAAATATGTACAACATATCTTGAATAAGGAATATTCCTGGATTAGTAGGAAATTGACCTTTTCTTGTCCATGGACTAGTGGAGAAGAGTCGTATTTGAATACCCCTGGATAGACCTAGGGATCTTAGAAAAGAAACTTTCTTATATCTGAAGACGTCACATGAAAACCTGAATTTTATTACAGAAAACTCAAAGTACATGTATGACTGCCTACAAGAATCTCGGTAATCTTTGTGGGGAGAATCTTTTGTTATTTTATCTTTAGTCATCCAGACAAAAGATATTATGATTTAGTGCCATTAATTCTTAACTGGTCAGGCAGAAGACTGCCTTATAACTTCCACTCATCCTCCTGGATATCTTGCTCGTAAATGCGAGCAGATGAGTGGATTCTTCTTACCCTGATTGGCAATCATGAATGTTTAGTTTTTTTTATTCAGTTTAGCAAACAGTTGGACAGACTAAATATGACAGACAGATGGTCAACAGTACAACAATATGCCCCGAAACTTTAGATTTTGGGGCAAAAAGTTGCCTAACTGGTAAACCTTTTTATTTAAACATTCTAATCAGGTTCTAAACTTTTCAAAATTCCAGATAAATGGTCAAGCATTTTTCTTATGATTCCAACTACATTTTTCATTTTTAAGTGTCTCTTTATCATAATTATATACATTCTGCTAGGCAGGAGACTTATTTCGCTTTTCATCAAATTCACGATAAAAGTATTGAATATACTACCCCCTGCACTACTATGATAAGTTTTTGTGTTCAATCAATGAGTCAGCTTGAATCAGTTGTAACTGCCTATATGTTTATAGGCAGTTACAAATGTTTCAAGCAGACAAATCAACATGGTTTTATATAATTTTAAACTGTATTTTAATCACACAACTACTGATGAATAATATAATTGACAGGTTAATATTTGGGTACTACTGTTATATTGATGACAGATGTTTTTTTTTCTTTTTCATTGGATAAAAATAAAAGGGCTCTAAGCACTAGAAATAGAAATTTCAGCTGTTTATTGTTTGAAAATCATATCTTTTATAGTCAGTTTGACTTCTATATGAACTAAGATTTGGCCAAAATTCTCATGAACAAATCGACAAAAAGTAATTTCTGCTCGTCATAATCAATTTTTCAATCTAATACCATGAAGAGTTATGTTCATCAGAATTATTGAAAGTAAATTAATGATTGTGTCCGTCCACCTACTTGTAAATTCCAAGCCTATCATACTAAGTTGTTTATATAGTAAACAGAACAGCAAATTGACTCTCCAAAAATAGTTCTGATTTGCATGGGGGCGAGTCAAAAGTGACTGATTATCAGTGAGCTGTTTTTAAATAAAATCGAGTATTTTTATGACATAAACTTTGTCTGTGTTATTTACTTGTGAGGGATTTTAGTATAAGTAAATACTATCTTTGTACTAAAACCATTTGACCAGATATTGGTAATCAACCCCATACTCCCTTATTGAGACCAATCAAACTGGATCATTTAACAAAATCATTTCGATCTTCACGAGGAAAACCCAGCAAACAGGCGAATTAAACTGGTACAAATCACATGATATTTTAAATGATGTGACAGTCGTAATGCTAATACGCATGTCAAAATAGGGAATATTTGTCATTCATTGTGTCAAAAGTTTAGTATAAAAACCACATGTTTTTACTATATGTTTACTTTTTCTACTACTTCTAAACAGCCTTCTCAACCCTTTGTTTTTAAGAGCAGAAAATGCAAAAAAATTAACATTAATTAGATAAGACAAAATCATTATTTTGATAAAATTTTATTGTCAAAAAATATTTTTTGGAAGTTATTTAGCTAAGTTAAGATATTACCAAATGCAAAACACTTTTACCAACAAATTCTTGTGTTATTCAAGAAAACATTGTTCCATATAGAAGTCAAACAGACTATAATATATTAAAGTCATGAAAAAGACAAACTGGTGGTGTAGACAAAGATCAGATCTATAATTTGTGTCATCTTATCTTTGTCTATGAGTCCTGTCCAAAACAGTCAGGGTTCATAACATATTTCTGCTGTACACTTGGCTTGAGCAGACAGTATTGCCTAAGATAAGCCTGCATGCACATGCAGTCTGATTTTAGCCGATAATGCTGGCTTTATTCTTAATCATTGTGGGAAAATAATAAGCTAGACTTGTTGAAATATCAGAAAAACTTGACACAAAACTTAAATTCAGCAGAAAAAGGGTTATAAACATTAGGATCCTGCTCAATAAGTGGACTTGCCTTTACATCATATTTCTTTAACCATCTTAATTACCTCCTTGAATGTGACTCTTTACAGATAACCAGGGCTCATGCTTGACTCTTTAACTAGGGTTTTGACCATTAACAATCAGACAACATACCATTTTGGTCATAAGTAGCCTCCTGGAACTTAAAATATGAGCCTTTTTAACCCTCCATGAATAATATTTTGACATCTAGAATTTCAAGGTAAATCAGTCAATAGTCACCCAAAAATAAAGGCTAGCACAAGCTCTGGTTATACTGTAAGGCTTATGAACTTTTGAAATTGAAAAGAGTTGCAAACACAAATTAGCAGTTGTTTTTATTGAAACACCATGGTAAAACAGGGCAAAACTGTTGTTCTCATCAAATTAACAATCCCTCTCTTTAAAAACTCTTTAAGTTTTTCCTACCACTTAAAGAGTTATTTACAATTCCAAAAGATGCCTAGATCTCGACTAGGCTAAATAATCCTCAAAGGCAAATGAATACAAAACAATAATATGGATAAAATGCACTTTGCAAAAAATAAGATGGGAAATAAAAGCTCTCATACATGTTTTGCATAGTTTCAGGAAGCAATCAATTCCATAGTAGGAGCCTAGGTCTATAAAAAACTTGTAAAAGGTTCACAGGCATGACAAATGAACTTATCATCACTTTCCTGTTTTATCAGAATTTTGGATCAGTCGAAATTCAAAGGTTTTGCAGACGAAAATTTAAAGTTGATTTTATTTGAAAAATAACCATTCTGTAGGGTAGAAAATAGTGTGGAAAAAGAACAAATTGCTTGTCAGAAGCAATTTCTTCTTTTTTCACAATATCTTCTCGATCATAAAATCACAGGCACGTACAAAGCAGGGATGAAACAGCAAAGGGTTAAAGACTGTTTTTGGGCCCATAAAGCCAAGTTCTTGTACCTGAACAGTACATATCTAGTACTTACCGGTATAAGAATCTCGTAAAATGTCCACAGAGTTGACCAACTGACCAGCCACAGCTTGATTCAGGCCACCCAGCACTAGCTCCTGTATCTGACCAGTGCATATCTTCAACCCCTTGTGTGTTAGAATTTCTCCTTTCTCACCAAAATCAACCCCTGTAAAACAAACAACCTGATGTGTTGGCATGATATTTTCAACAATTTGACACTAAGTCTTGTCAGGCTGGCAAGAAATCTCAGTAAATTTGTATCAAAAATGAAAGTGCTGAAAGAACCCAATGGACTTATCTTAAATAAGTATTAAGTATCTTTAAACTTCTGAATGTTTATGCAGATTTATCTTTGTATATACCACCTGCCAAAGAAGTAATATTTCAGCATGTCAATGGTTTACAAATGCTTGATCCACAAGCATTGAGTAGCATGGATGGCCACAAAATGTTAAAAGATTTGGTGACCGCTTTAACACTTTCCTGTTTTTTTAAAATTTTGGACCTGTCCAAATTCAAAGGTTTTGCAGACAAAAAATTAAAGTGGATTTAATTTGAAAAATAACCATTCAGTAGGGTAGAAAATAGTGTGGAAAAAGAAGAAATTGCTTGTCAGGAGCAATTTCTTCTTTTTTCACAATGTTTTCTCAATCATAAAATCACAGGCACGTAAAAAGCAGGGATTAAACAGAAAAGGGTTAAAACGAACAAAGACAATATCTATCTATAAAGCGCTGGCTGGAGTTCTTGCATTGCACAGGGTTGTGGAAATATGACTTTTCTTCACTTGTCCATGGACAAGTAAAAGTCGATTTCCTTGAATTGTCCAAAAACAAACTTGCCCACAAAAAATGAATTGATAAATATTGTCCAAGTTGAAGTTTAACCAGGCTATATGTTTATAGGCAGTTACAACTGTTTCATGCTGAGCCATGAAGTTGGAAGAAAAAACTGCAGAAAGAGTCTTTAGGTCATGAGTTTGAACTAGACTTTCACATTCTATACTTCAAAGGATGATACTGGGAGTGCTGTATTAATTTCTGAGAAAACAATTGTTCAATGGATCATTAGTTGATTTACTCTTCCAACTAAAGACTGATTATCGATTGTGATTTGAAATCAATTGGCCAACACTATAAGTTAGTCATAAGTAGTATTATCGCTACCTACACCTACAACAAAAAGGGTCATCGAAATACATGTTACTTGACCTTCTGTTCCAAACCAGATAACCTACGGCGATATGACCGAAAGATTTTTGAAAGGGCCTTTAAGTTTAAAACCCATTCAAACAAACAAACCAAACCAGACACAATAGAAAATAAAATGGTTCTATCATTTACTAACAGTAACAGCTTGAATAGGGGTCATAAACTGAGAGCTCAGCTCAATCTACTCACAGAAGAAAATATGGTAGTTTGTATGTCAAGTTTGATAAAATGATAACAAATGTTGTCTCAAAACAAGGCTTGAATTTGTATTATACCTTAGTTAATTTTAAATTTCCACTGTTTTACATATATATATTTTGAATTACCTCTGCCCATTCATATCTGAACTTAAAGTTAAACCAAATCAAATCAATTTTTAGAAGTCCGACAAAAGGTTACATTACGATTATTGCTGTAAAATTTGAATTAAATACATTACTTGATTTGAAAAAAGTAATTTTACGATAATGGAAATTGGCCCAACCAATGACAGCCAGGTTTTTCAACTGATATTTTTTTTTTCTAACATTTCTGATGTTATAAGCAATTTCTTCTTTTCCACAATGTTCTACCAAAGAAGAGTTTTTTTCTCAAAACAATACAGGATGCAAGCAAATGTTTTCTTCAAAAACTTTTGTGCATTTGTTTATCAAAATATTTCCTTTTAACCCTTGGTGTCAAGCGGACTCTTTACTTTCAATTCAAAGGAGTCCAACTGGTAAACAAGGAGTCTTGGACTCCTGGACTTCCCTTAGTGTCGCACCCTGCTGATCTTTGGTCATACATACCTTCTGCCAAAGCTGGAATATTCCGGCTTCAGCATGACAAGAGTTGATTATCCTTGAAAGATTTACTATTCATGGAGAAATGTGAAACCCTCTTATGAAGAGAACAACCACAAATGACTCACTGTAAAGTGGTCGGATCATAAACAAGAGTTTCATAATTTTAGCTGAAGATCCATTAGCATCAAATGTCAACCTGGTCAAGTTCGCCAAGAAGAGTCATTTTGTTTATTTGTTTGAATGACGTTTAAATCCACTACATGGCTTTTTCTGCTATCTCTCAGGGGCCCAATAAAGATCCCATTGCCAATTGAAAAGGCAACAAATTGTTACCTAATTTTGAGAAAAATTCCCATTTCAGTGAAGTGTAATTAACCATCAAACTTATTTCTGTAATATTAACTTGATAGTAAGACAATGTGTTTTTTTCACTTTAAGAATTGTAGCCTTGTCGGTAAAGATTTTTTAAAGAGTATTTATATATTATTTTTTAACAAGGCATAGCTCTAACTGTTCAACTCGAAAAATTCCCAATGTTGCCATTTCTTTGATAGTTTATCCCAAACAATTACTAAGGAACTATTCACAAAGATCTTGAAAAAAGCCTTGCACAACTATGAACTTCACTGCAGTAATGTAATGGCTGGTGCACCTCCCTATGTTTTTCTTTGATTTCTTTCACTAGACCAACCTCAACACAGGGTTTTAATCTGACATCAACAAAATGGGGTCCATAAAGGACTCTATCATTGGAGTATTAGGGGTCCTTTCTTAAAATTTTGAGAGTCCCTGCTGTAAGTGTAGACTATTCCCCTTAGGCTACAATCTTTTATTATGTAAATTTCGATCTATTCCCTAGCCAACAGATACATCTTGAGGGATCAGCACAAAACTTTTATTAGTGTCTTAATACAGTTTTTCTCCTACTAAACACTCCCGGGAGCTTTACATAACATGGCATTGGATCTTTTATTTAGTATGCACTTTATGATTTATAAAGTCATTGAAATTGATGTCTTTCAGGCCCATTTCTCTTGAATATTATGTGAATTTACCCTATGTTTAGAGAAGATTCACATCAAATTAGAGAACAAGTCCCAACAAGAGCTTCGCAGAGCGGCGTATATACGCCCGATGGGGCTTGTCAGTAACGTGAGCTTGAATGATAGCTAAAAATATTGCAAACAGACAGACAGACAACTGGTGCCATAACATTTAAATATCAAAAATATATTAAGTCCTAAGCACAAAAAGACAACTTACAGAGTCATTTTGGCAAGATTCCTTTCATTCCCATCCATAATGTAGGAGAAAATGAGCTGACAAGAAATTTTGTTTTTCATCAACTCAAGGGCAGATATTCCAAGACAACTCTAGAAAAACTTGAGCATTTTGAATTGAATAGTCTTATGCAAAATTAGACAATATAGAGTGTAATTGTGTCTAGTATCAGCTAATTTCAATTGACAGTTAAGGAGGAGTTGCACACAAAATACAGTGATTTTTGTTAAATTCAATGGCAGATAATTCAAGATTTCTCAGGATTGACTGGAGCAATTTGAATTTCAAAGGTCTTATGCACAACTAGACATCATAGGGAGTAAATGTGTCTAGTTTCAGCTCATTCCCATTCATAGTTAAGGAGGAGTTGCGCACACAAAAAATAAAGATTTTCGTTAAATTCAAGGGCAGATAATTCAAGATTTCTCAGGAATGACGGGAGCGATTTGAATTTCAAAGGTCTTATGCACAACTAGACATCATAGGGAGTAAATGTGTCTAGTTTCAGCTCATTCCCATTCATAGTTAAGGAGGAGTTGTGCACACAAAAAATAAAGATTTTCGTTAAATTCAAGGGCAGATAATTCAAGATTTCTCAGAAATGACTAGAGCGATTTGAATTTCAAAGGTCTTATGCATAACTAGACATCATAGAGAGTAATTGTGTGAAGTTTCAGCTCATTCCCATTGATAGTTTAGGAGGAGTTAAGCACACAAAAATCAGTGATTTTGGTTATATTCAAGGGCAGATAATTCAAGATTTCTCAGGAATGACTAGAGCGATTTGAATTTCAAAGGTCTTATGCACAACTAGACATCATAGAGAGTAATTGTGTGAAGTTTCAGCTCATTCCCATTGATAATTTAGGAAGAGTTAAGCACACAAAAATCAGTGATTTTGGTTATATTCAAGGGCAGATAATTCAAGATTTCTCAGAAATGGCTAGAGCGATTTGAATTTCAAAGGTCTTATGCACAACTAGACATCATACGGAGTAATTGTGTGTAGTTTCAGCTCATTCCCATTGATAGTTTAGGAAGAGTTAAGCACACAAAAATCAGTGATTTTGGTTATATTCAAGGGCAGATAATTCAAGATTTCTCAGGAATGACTAGAGCGATTTGAATTTCAAAGGTCTTATGCACAACTAGACATCATACGGAGTAATTGTGTGTAGTTTCAGCTTATTCCCATTGATAGTTTAGGAGGAGTTGCGCACACAAAAAAACAGTGATTTTGGTTATATTAAAGGGCAGATAATTCAAGATTTCTCAAGAATGTTTGGAGCCATTTGAATTTCAAAGACCTTATGCACAACTAGACATCATAGGGAGTAATTGTGCCAAGTTTCAGCTCATTCCCATTGATAGATTAGGAGGAGTCGCGCACACAAAAAATTGCTAGCCGACGGACAGACAGACGGACGGACGACCGAGGCTATAACATAAGACGACCCTTCGGGCGTATAAAAAGTTCTGAAATATTGGGACTTGAAGTGGGTTTTCTTAGTAAACAAGAGCACTGCCTACGGGGTGCCTACGCTCGGCTGTAAGTGCTGGATGGTAAAACTAGAAAGCCATGAATGGCTTGAGTCGCTCCACAGGCTTGAAATTTTTGAAATAGCAATTCTAAGGTTTGACTAGATTTTGAGATATTTTGGGTTCTACTGATGTTTAAATGATTTTCAAAAATGCAACTGACATATAGAGAAATGACCCCCGCCAAAAAAATACATATTTTTCATCTGATCACAAAAATTTTTTGGGGACTGATAAAGCTTCACTCAAGAATCATTCCAGTGAAATTTGGTTGATATCCATCAATTACATTCTGAGAAAATGATTTTCAAATTTTCCACTATATTTTCCACTATATTACATATAGAGAAATGACCTCCGCCATTAAAATGCATATTTTTCATCCGAACACAATATTTTTTGGTAGACTGATAAAGGGTCACCCAAGAATCATTCCAGTGAAATTTGGTTGATATCCATCAATTACATTCTGAGAAAATGATTTTCAAAGTTTCCACTATATAACATATAGAGAAATGACCTCCGCCAATAAAATGCATATTTTTCATCCGATCACAATATTTTTTGGTAGACTGATAAAGGGTCACCCAAGGATCATTCCAGTGAAGTTTGGTTGATATCCATCAATTACATTCTGAGAAAATGATTTTCAAAGTTTCCACTATATAACATATAGAGAAATGACCTCCGCCAATAAAATGCATATTTTTCATCCGATCACAATATTTTTTGGTAGACTAATAAAAAGTCACCCAAGGATCTTCCAGTGAAATTTGGTTGATATCCATCAATTACATTCTGAGAAAATGATTTTCAAAGTTTCCACTATATAACATATAGAGAAATGACCTCCGCCAATAAAATGCATATTTTTCATCCGATCACAATATTTTTTGGTAGACTGATAAAGGGTCACCCAAGGATCATTCATGTAAAATTTAATTGGTATCTATCAATTAGAATCTGAGAAAAGTCACTTTTTACCATATTTGGAAATTAGCCACGCCCATTAAATCCATGTTTTTCATTGGATCAAAATTTCTTGAACAACTTTGAAAGAGGGTCACCCAAGGATCATTCCTGTGAAGTTTGGTTGAAATCCATCCAGTAGTTTCTGAGGAGAAGATTTTTAAAGAAAAAGTTTACGACTCGACGCACGGACGTACGCACGACGGACACAACGCCATGACAATAGCCCCAGTGGCTTTCAGCCAGTGGAGCTAAAAATTAAGTAGAAAAGGGGCATAATTTGCACAAAATCCTTCTAAAGTTATCCCCCTTGATAGAAAAGGTTGCTATTTTCATGGTGAATATGTGTGACAAGTTTCAAGTGAATGCCTTCAGTAGAACAAGAGATATCACAAAAATGTCAAAGTTTTAGAATTTTTTTTCAAAAGATTGACCTTGAAAAATGACCTTGACCTTGACTGATGACCTTGAACTTGGTAGCAACAGAAAGTGCTTGTCCAAGGCAATCATGATGTGAAATATGAAAGCCCTATCACTTACCATTCAAAAGAAATGGCCAATGTTAAATTTTTCTCATTATTTTCACAAGTTTGACCTTGAAAAATGACCTTGACTGAAAACGTTGAACTTGGTACCAGCAGAAGGTGCTTGTCCAAGGTAATTATCATGTCAAAATTTGAAGGCCCTATCTCTTCCCAGTCAAAAGTTAATGCAAAATGTCAGTTTTTTTAAATTTTTTCACGATTTTGACATTGAAAAATGACCTTGACCTTGACTGATGACCTGAACTTGGAACCAACAGAAAGTGCTTGTCTTAGGCAATCATCATGTGGAGTATGAATGCCCTATCACTTACCATTCAAAAATAATGGCCAATATGTCAATTTTTTTGCATTTTTTTTTTCAAAAAATTTGGCCTTGAAAAATCACCTTGACCTTGACTGATGACCTTGAACTTGATACCAACAGAAAGGCCTTGTCCTAGGCAATCATCATGTGGAGTATGAAAGCCCTATCACTTACCATTCAAAAGTAATCACAAAATGTCAGTTTTTGCACCACGACGACAACAACGATGACACCAAGGCTATAGTAATACCTCGGGTTTTCTCCAAAAACAGCCGAGCTAAAAATGTAGGGGTGCTTATTTCAAGGAGAGCTCTTTGATTAGAGGAAATACCGTATTTCTTTTTTTAATAGTTGCGCTGATCCCTCGAATTGCATAAATTATTGTGATGATTGAGAGAACAAAAAAGTTCAACTAAATTAAGTGTCTGATAGTACTTTAAATTTCAGCTTTGTTTAATATAGTTTTTTCCCCTTAAAAATCTGTTTTGATCCCAAAATTTTCGAGGTCAAAGGATTTATTACTTGTGGGTCTCCTGATTCAACTAGCATGTACCGTTATCTTTTTACTATAGGTACCGACAGGGGTCTTTCTATGCAAAGGGGAAGGGGCCCAGGGCCCCTAATTAATTAACAAGAGGCCACTGGGGACCTGGGACAATCTATTGTCTCTCAATTTATCCCTACAGCTTACCTGATATTTTAGAAACTTGAATGCTCTAGTCTCAAGAGAATTTAATTGACTTATCCATAGACAAGTGAAAAACAAGAGGGCCAGAATGGCCCTAAACCGCTAACCTGAACTTTATTGGTCCAGTAGAACCCATCCACATAACTTTCTGACAAAGTTTAATTCACATTTGCTGATGAGGAGATGTTATTCCAAGGATTTAAAGTGACCCTGTCCACCCATTTTTTACTGAGGCCATTCAAAATAAGCCCCCCCTACCACCATGCCCATACTTATGGGCCAATCAAAATTTCATGAACAATTTTTGAAAAGAGTCTCCAAAAGAACATTCAGATAAAGTTTCATTGAAATTGGCCCAGTGGTTCAGGAGGAGATGTCGTTCAAAGATAACAGGCTAAAATTAAGCCCCGCCCTGCCACGCCCATATTTATGGGCCAATCAAAATTTTGCGGACAATTTCAGAAAAGGGTCACCCAAGGAACATTCTGGTAAAGTTTCATTGAAATCGGCCTAATGGTTCAGGAGGAGATGATGTTCAAAGATTTTGGGCTCAAATTAAGCCCTGCCCTGCCACGCCCATATTTATTGGCTAATCATTAGTTCACAAACAATTTTAGAAAAGAGATGTTGTTTAAAGATTTCAAAGTGAAACAAGAAGTGTTTGTGAAACACAATGCCCCCGTTACAGCATTTTTTTTCAAAACATTGACCTTGACAGATGATCTTGACCTTTAAGCAAGACCTTGAACTTGATACCTATAGTTAAACATCACTGAGATCTTACATCATGCCAACTATGAGACTGGGTATCTAAAATAAGATTGAATAAATTGAACAATGAAAGTTTCTTGGTCATGATTTTAAGAAGTTTGTCCTTGAAAGATGACCTTGACCTTGTCACATGACCTTGACATTAGAACCAGCAGATGCGGATCATTGAGATCTATCATCATGCCAAATATTAGCCTTGTATCTTGAATAGGCTTGAAGATATTGGCAATGTGAAGTTCTTTGGTTAAGATTTGGACCTTGACAGATGACCTTGACCTTGTCACATGACCTTGACTTTGGTATCAGCAGATGTGGATCCTTGAGATCTATCATCAACTCAAATATGAGCCTTGTATCTTGAATAGGCTTGAAGATATTGACAATGTTAAGGTTTTTTTTAGTTATTTGACCTTGACAGATGACCTTGACCCTGTCACATGACCTTGACTTTGGTATCAGCAGATGCGTATCATTGCGATCTATCATCATGCCAAATATGAGCCTTGCATCTTGAATAGGCTTGAAGATATTGGCAATGTTGAGTTTTTTTGTTAACTTTTTGAGTTATTTGACCTTGAGAGATGACCTTGACCTTGTCATATGAACTTGACTTTGGTATCAGCAGATGCGGATCATTGAGATCTATCATCATGCCAAATATGAGCCTTGTATCTTAAATAGGCTTGAAGATATTGGCAATGTTAAGTTTTTTGGTTAACTTTTGCAGACAGACAGACAGACGGACGGACAGAAGGACAGAGGGACAACGGTAAAACAATATGCCCCTGATCTTTTTATATGGGGGCATAAAAATGCCACGCCCTGCTTCCCCATATTTATGGACCAATCAGCATTTAGCAAACAATTTTTAAAGAGGGTCACCCAAGGAACATTCTGGCAAAGTTTCATTGAAATTGGCCCAGTGGTTCAGAAGAAGAAGAAGTTTTCAAGATTGTTGACGGTGGACATCACATGCATCTCAGCACCACCCTTTAAGCTCCCCTTGAGCACGTTGTGCTTAGATTAGCTAAAAATATGTACTTGGCCGCTGATTCACAGCCTGTGTTGGACAAGTTAGGCATGGGAATTTTACACCCTTGTCTAAAGAAGAATCTCCTGTTACTTTAGAAAGGACCCCAAAAATCGCAAGTATTGAGTCCATTGAACCAAATTTTGTTAAAGTCAGACTAAAATACTGTTTAATTTTAAGTTTCATCAGGTAATGACTGCCCTGCATTCACGATGACAAAAATGTGGCAGATTTTAGAGAGATTTTAGACTGGAATCAACAGAGCTCCAGACCTCAGATAAAGACTGTTTATTTTAAGCACAAAACTTGCTTTTTATTTAATCAAGAGCTATTCCCTGGTTAAAGGTAAAGAAAGTATTGGGTGCATATTGACTAGTTCAACTTCAGGAAAGAATTGAAGACTGTTAAATAAACAGTCTTCAATTCTTTTCTGAAGCTGATCTCAGACTGTTTCGAGCGTCCTGGCTACTCAATTGAGAGTCTCAGACATGCAAAAGCTTCGTCCCTTGAAACCCTGCGTGGTAATGAGATGAATACTAAGAACAAAGGATTTGAATGACCAATAGTAAAATATTTCGTTTTGACAGCAAAATTAGAGTGCTGGGTTAAAGCGAAGCATTCTTACCTATAAAATCATACTCCTCCACTTTTTTCACTAATTTATCCCAATTATCTTTGATAGTTTTTTCAATCATTTCTCGTATCTCGTCGCCTTTATCGACGGCAATTTGGAAAAGAGATTTATACAACTCTTCCTCCTTTTCTCGCGCAAATTCAAGTTTCTTCGGAGTAATGAGGACTTCTCGTGCCATATCGAAAGCAGAAATTATGAACGTGTTCAAACACCGAATGTGTGTGTTATTCAACACGGTGACCGCATTGACAAGATATCTCTGCATAGTCTGTTCACAAAATGGCGTGAAACTAGACACAAAATGATCCAGAATTGTCACAAGTATGCTGTCAACTTCGAAGTAATCCTGAATCATATCACGGCTGATATTCCGTACTCCAGGCGTATCACTTAGATATCCTATTTTGCATAATTGAAGAAATATCAGTTGGCAAGTTGCTGGTGGAATGGCTGAGTATAACAATCGCCCATGTCTCTGACTAGTAGTTTCATTAGTCGACGATGTTTTGCTTTCATCAGTTTTGAGTTTTGGTTCTCTTATTTCTAAAGAGTCATCTATAGCTTTGTTCACACAATTATTTTCCAAATCCCTGCTTGAATTTGAGTTTGAAGCCTGTTGCCCTCTATTTGAATTACTGTTTACGTCTAAAATGGTTGATGAGAAGCCATTTTGTGGAGATTTTGTAATTTTGACGGATGATTGAGGTACCACTGCTGAGCCGAATGGTGACCCAGGGACAGCAAGTGGTGCCGGGGTACCCGGTGATGGTAACTTCACAAAACATATAGGCTGGAAATGGGTTATCTCCTTCAGTAATTCAAGATCTTGTATTTCCTGTTGAATGAGATAGAGATAAATATATAGAGGAAAATAACTGTATAATTGTGAAAACAAAAAGAAAACAGAGCTAAATATGTAACAGGAGGACTATGATGGTCCTAGATTGCTCACCTGAGTCTCTTTGACCCCTGGGTCATCACATTAATTAAATATGCAGATGTCAACAAGGAGATAATTTCTACATAAGATCAATACCATGGAATGTTTTCAGCCAAAAGCAACATTGATATGCCTTTTCACTCTTTGATTCTATGCAAAAAGAGATGCACCCGGGTGGAGCCCAAATGTGACCCCCAGGGTCTTTATATGAACAAACTTGGTAGAGGTCCATTAGATTATGCTACATACTTAATATGAAAGCTGTCTGCCTTCTGGTTTTAGAGAAGAAGATTTTTGAAGATTTTCTATTTTCACCCATCGTGCTCAGATGAGCTAAAAGGAATGCGCCAGGGCAAAGCCCAAATATGATCCAAGGGTCTTGATATGAACAACTTGGTAGTGGTCTACTAGATGATGCTATATACTAAATATGAAAGCTGTCTGACATCTGATTTCAGAGAAGAAGATTTTTCTTTTTTAACCATTCCCGCTCAAAGGAGCTAAAAGGGATGCGCCCTGGCAAAGCCCAAATATGACCCGAGGGTCTTGATATAAACAAACTTGGTAGAGGCCCACTAGATAATGCTATATACCAAATATGAAAGCTGTCTGCCTTCTGGTTTCAGAGAAGAAGATTTTTGAAGATTTTCCTATTTTCACCCTTTTTGTTAAGGGTAAAGGGAAAGTTAAGGGTGGATTTCATTTATTTGAACAACTTTGGTAGAGCTTAAACCAAGGATTGATTGATTGAATGGAGTTTAACGCCGCTTTCAACAATATTCCAGTTATATCGCGGGGGCTGGAGCACCTAACAATGGTTTCCTGGTATTTCTCTAAACAGTACAACCACCACATCCTTTCCTAGCCTCCAGCTGCTATCTCACACAGGTCTATGATTATCAACCCATTTGTGAGAGACAAATAGTCGGAAAGAATGACTTAACCCAAGGAACAACCCTGCCAAGTTTTTTTAAGATTGACCGGTTAAGGAGGAGAAGATGTTTAAAGAAATTGTGGACAACGCATGATGGATATTGAACAATCACAATAGCTCAGGTGAGCTAAAGAGCACTTTGTGAGTAGAACTTTTCACTGGTTTCATTATCAACTGCCCTATTCTTATATACATATGGAAGAAAGAAATTAATTTGTAGGATTCAAAAAAGTACATACGATATCACTGAGTGATAGAACAAATTTCTCAAAATGCCCCCCTTGGGAGAAATATCTAAAGGTCAAAATGGGATATTTTCCGATTTCTAAGGGTCAAAACCCTGGTTTAAAGGTAAAAAACAAGTCCTGAGACTATATTTTTGATATAGAACAAGATATACATACCTTTGTTTCAAAAGAATCTGTGTGAAAAGCATAGACTATAATAGGTGAAATTCCCTCAATACATTGTTTAAGTTCCTCTTCAAAACCATTATTGTTACTAGCAGAGACAACTAGCGTACATCCATTGCGCAATAGCTGGTGATTAAATGACACTTCAAGAATCGCTGCTGCAGCTGCAGTGTTATCAGCCTCGTCTTGAATGTAGAGATCTTTATGAGGTATTGTGTTCCAGGGCCCGTTATATGCTTCTAGATTCTCTGCCAGAGTGTAATCTCCTGGTAATTCAAGATTGATGCATAAATTTTCCCCATATCGAAAACGCACCATACGATAACGCTTTCTATTATCTGTGCTGTCAAAATAGGGGAAAATTGTCCGGCCAAAAAGTTTGTTCACCACTTCAGCCTTACAATATGTGTTTTGTCCTAGGACAACAATGCCAAGTCTTTTCGTAGCAGCTGATAAAACTTCATCTTCTTCCTCATGGAGAAGCTCAACAGCCAGGATCTGACCTATAAAATATAGAGGATATTGAATGAGTGGTCATGGAATACTGAATTTATCAAACAAGTCATCTATAAACAGATAAAAACGAGGCTGTGCCGAGTTTTTATTTGTTTATAGATGACTCGTTTAACAAATTCGGTATTTTATGAGCACAAATTTTATATTCTATTTATAATATGACCCGAATTTTTGAGAAAAATCGTCAAAATCCTCAAAATACAACATTTCAATTTTCTGCGACACTTATAACGCCGTTAAAAACTGACGTCACAATATTAAACATTATGACGTCATTTTTGTGGCTACAAAAAAGCGTTGTTATTCGCTCTGAGCTCATTTGCATAATTATTCCACTAGTGTAATAACACCCGTGTAATATCAAAAATATTCAACGGCGTTATTTCACTCGCGTGATGTAGGTCATATTATAAAAGGAAATTACAGGATATTACAGAGCCACCAGTGAAAATATAGCTTTTGTTGTTCATCAAATGAAAGATTTATCAATCTCAAATGAACTTTAAAAAAAAGATTATACCAATTCTTCAATACAAAACTGGACAAAATGTGAAAATTTCTTGAAAAATTTACTAAGAGCATGTCATTTTGGAGTAATTACTCCATGTCATTGAGATTAGTTTAACGGGCTCCGCCCAGATAAAATCAAATAGAAAGAATTGAACAAGAGTAAGGTATAATTTTTTTCATAATTTTACTGATTTGGCAGAGACAAGTGATACACAATGTACTTCCATTCCTTGATAAACAACTTGAAAGTATTAAAGAAAACAAAAATCAAATGCTATTGAAGAGAAAATTCTTGCAATAATTTCTTCATTATAAACATTGAACTGGAAAATATTTAGCAGAATGATTTGTACAGACATACAAAAATATAAACTGTTCGTGTACAATTTGCAACCAAACAGACCAATCAAAGAGAATCATAGGTTAAAGGGTTAAAACAACAGCTGATTTTGATAAACAAAGCTACCATTTTCATTCTGTCCACTTTCGTTTATGTCATCAAAGCAGCGCTTAGTTTCCTCCAAAATAGTTTGAAGACGACGCGAGTGGTTAGAATAACGTTTTAAATTCGCCAACAACGACGACGACATAGTTTTCGGCTGTCAGTTAACAGTTTTCAACTTCATGACAAAAACAATTTTGTCAACATCCTTGGGTAGAAAGTCCGTCAGTTTCTCTTCCGGGAGGGGTTTTCTAAGGGAGGCTACTCTAATATAAGTTGAAGCGGTGTAGACGTAGAAAAAAGTGTCCCTCCTACTGTCAACCACAAAAACATGTCTAGAATATTTATTGCGGGTATTGACAGCGGACTCGCACCTACGGTTCAGAAACTTCTACCGAAAACAGAAGTTATGGCTGTAACTGTTGATAAACCAGGTCGTTACATTGATTAGATTCTTAGATTCTCTACGCACAAACGGTGTACATGTAAAAACAGTCATGGACATATTATCCTGGTTAAATGATTTTTGCAGTTCAAACAACATAATTTTCAAATTAAAAAAGTCTACTTATCACATTTTGTATAGGTGGACTTTATTTAAGTAAAAGAGCATTCTTTTTTAAGCTGTGATATACATGTAATTGATTTAATCTTGATTTTTTTTCTTTTTTTGTGCTTATTAATGCTTACAGTCTTCCCTCAATCCAGTGTTTGATTCTGAAGTAGTCAAAAAATAATGCGGAGTCAAACCCCAGAGAGAGTATAGAGTACAGTCCAACTTTTTTTACTTGAATAAGGATCTCCATCACAGGCAAAATTTTTTCATTTCATTGTGTTGGACCTTTGAAACTTTGAAAATGCTGATCTATAGTTGTACATTCAAAATCAAAAATTCAAAATCAGAGTGAAATCGAAAAAGAAGGTATACATTGTACCTGGAAAATTATAATGTTCTAGGATAACATTGATTTATCTTTCATCAAGTGAACGAAAAAAGCCATATTTTACAAGTGGCAGAAAAGTATGGCTTCTGTAGTTCACTGAATGATGATTTGTCAATCTTACACTACAACAAACAATTGTTGCATTTCTTTAATTAAAAAAACATGATGCAATATGAATCGTTTTTGATTAACTGACTTAAATGCATTCTTTTTCTAGGCAATGTTATCATGGCGTCATAAATATTTGTTTTTTAGACTCCTCTCAGATAAATCAAATAGAACCTGATGAACGATTCTGAGCAGGGTTTATTTTATGCTAATTTCACTGAATTGACAGTGGGTTTATAAAAGGATAAATTCTAGTTATTTCTTGATAAACCACCAAAAAAGCATTTAGAAAATGAAATAGGCCAATAATTTTTTCAAGTATAGGGTTTATCTATATTAACCCTTGTCATGCTGAACCTGGAATATTCCTGCTTTGGCAGGAGGTCTAGACAAAGATCAGCCTGCACATATGTGCAGTCTTATCTTAGTCTACACCACCTGATTTTCCTTGTTGAACCAAAAAAAGTTTCAAAATAATAATTATGAAATAATTTCTGACTCATAATTAGTGCATTCAGTGATTTTGGCACCTTGATTTATGCAATTTGTCAGAAAATTTTATTCGGTATGACTAGGGTTAATGGGCTTGAAATATATGAATGTTTTATTTCCAGGGGTTATATCAGAGTCTGATAGACAACAGATTGTAAATGAGGCAGAAGTATTGCTAGCAGACGGTTCTGTATTGATAGACGTTATACCACCTTCAAAGAAACTAAAATGGGCTGCTTGTACTTGGGCAGGTAAAGAAGTGGCATATCCTGGGAGGGTTAGGAGAGTACAAACAAACCCCTTTGTACCCAAATTACTTTATTCTTGTAGACAATTTGAATTTAATTAAAATCTTATAATAAACAGAACAAGACTCCCTTTGAGTAGTGTGCAAACTACAGGAATGTGAAATTGTACAAATATAAGATATCTTATGTATAAAATTTGAGCAATTAGACCCATAGTATATCCCTATTTTATGGGACTAATTACTCAAATTCTGTTGGCCCACATCAAACCTCCTTTATAGAAACTCAAGATCCGCCACTGGATAAAGGCAGTGACAGATTCTACAAAGGGAGTTCTTGGAAAGAGGGGGAGGTGTGAATATCCTTCTGAAGCATTATTATTGTATTTACATGGAAAAAATCAATCAAAGTTGTGTAATTGACCATCCTTTCAGAGTAAACACATTAATTTGTAAAATGCATAAGGAATTATTAATATCTCACACAAGTATAGAGGGTAACAAAAGACATTGATCTCATTCTTGCTTTAAACTTTGTGTCATCATAAATCAAGCAACGTCGGTATAAATAAAAATATACAGTGCAATGCATAGTACATTTTTTTCTGGCATAATTGTAGGTTTGTAGCTAGTTTTAAAGCATTTTTCATTGTAATTTCGAAATATAAGAATGTTTGATTAAATACTCTAGTCTTTCCTATTAATTTATGCAATAATAGCATCAGTCCATTTTTTTGGTAGTGCGTCAGACTGTCAATCCAGAGGTCCCTGGTTCCATCCCCAACGACGGCATACATTCTTTCCGACTATTTGTCTCTCACCAATGGGTTGATAATTGTAGACCAATGTGAGATAGCAGCTGGAGGCTAGGAAAGGAAGTGATGGTTGTACTGGTGAGAGAAATACCAGGAAGCCATTGTTAGGTGCTCCAGCCGCCGCGATATACCTGAAAAAATGTTGAAAGAGGCTTAAAACTCCATTCATTCATTCATTCATTCACTTTTTTGGGGCTTTAACAATTGCAGAGATCCTTAAAATGCTTTAATACCCTCTTGCTTCATGATCAATAAATGGTTTTAACAAAATTATGGGTTATGTATGTGCGAACCTGTACATTGGTTCAGTATTATTGTCATTATTTTCATGTGAAGGCAATATTGTAAATTGAATGAGTGTTATTGTCAATATTTTAATATTGAGGCAGTATTGATGATTGAATGACTGTTATTGTCAATATTTTCATGTGAAGGCATTATTGAAGATTGAATGAGTGTTACATGTATTGTCAATACAATTGTATTTTCATGTGAAGGCATTATTGAAGATTGAATGAGTGTTATTGTCAATATTTTTGACAATAATTTAGATTCATTATGAGTTGTATAATACATGAATTTAGCAATCATCTAAACATCTAATCTATTATCCTACATCAGGGGTGTGATAATACCATGCTTGACTTGTGTGACTCAGGCTTTTCTACTTGCGGACAAGTACATTTTCTAAGCCACTTGTCTGAGGACAATTAAATATCAAAGTTTATATCAAAGGATAGAAAATATTGTTTTTAACAAAGAAAATGCTGGGTTTTCAGCATTTTCTTCAAGAAAAGAAATAATGTTTTCTCAAATTTATCTATTCACTCTTTTGTGAACAAGTTCTTTTTCATTCTGGATGATTAGAAAATCATCTTTTACTTGTCCAGGAACAAGTGCATAACCCATTTTTCCTTACCTATGCACATGCTGATGTTGTGTCTCAAAAGCTTATTTTAGAAAAGGAAGAAGAAAAATGCTTGAAAAAGGAAAGTTCTCTTTTCTATTTTATATTAATTGGTTTTTTCTGACAGATTTGTATGAATTTCACCACATTTTATACCCCCCTCAACTATGTTTGGTGGTTATATAACAGTCAGCTTGTCGGTCGGTCCGTCCATCTGTCTGAATCTTTTTTTTGTCAGTTTGAATTTCTCAGCAGCTTTTGGACAGATTTTATTCAATCTTTACAGACGTGATCAGTATCAAGCAGAGATGTGCAAGTGATATTTAGGGTTACAATGCATTGTTTGACATTTTAATTGAAAAAAACAAGCACTTGTAGGGGAGTATTCGTCAGTTTTGTGACAGTCTAGTTTTTCCTAGACTCATATAATATATTATCCAGCAATACTATGTACAATTGAGTGTTGGTACCTGCATGTTTTGCTCTTGTTTCCTTTTTATGCTCCCCAAAGGGAGAGCATATAGCCGCCGCTTCGTCTGTCTGTCCATCTGTAATTCAGTCTGTCCGTCCGTCCCCACCTATTTCTCCATAACCTTTGGGCCAAATCAAATGAAACTTACCATGTGAACTTCCTATGATATAGTGTAGATGCATCTGTGATGATTTTTGGATTTGAGACCTCGTCACAGGAAAAGGGGACTTAGGGTAAAAAACAGTTTTTCCCAAATTTATCCTAGTCTAATGGTCAGAATTTAATGAAATTTCATATTTGATTAGCAAATTAGATGCCCTTTACTATAAACAATTTGAAATTTACGTAAAAGAAAATATATCATGGAAAAAGGGGGCTAAATGTTTGTTACCTTCACCTTAGCATGTAAAATACAGTTATTCTTTCATTTCTCCTAGTCTTGTGTTCAGAATTTCATGAAATTTTACATTTGAGTAGCAAATCAGATGCCCTTTACCATAAACTATTTGAAATTTGTGTCTAAAAATATGTCATGCAAACAGGGGGTTTGTTACCTTTATGTTAGCTGTATAAGATAACACCTTATTTGAGTCCTTGCAATCTGACCACAGAGCATATCTCCTAAAGTATAATATCCATCAACTTGAAACTTTATGGGTGGATAGATCTTATGGAGAACAAGTGCAGCGCACAAGAATTAAAACTCTTGCTTGCATAATTTTGGAGTTAATGCCCTTTGTTATTTTTGATACTTAGATTATGTCTGGAGCATATCTCCTAAAGTATAATAGCTATCTACTTGAAAATTTATGGGTGGATAGATCTGATAGAGGAGAAGTGCTATGCACAAGAACGACAACTTTTGCTTGCATAAGTTTGGAGTTATTGCCCTTTGTTATTTTTGATACTGAGATATTGTTCGGAGCACATCTCCTAGAGTATAATAGCTATCAACTTGAAGCTTTACGTATTGGTAGATCTCATGGAGGGGAAGTGCAAAAGAATCCTTAATTTATTAGGCTTCAGTTTACTATCAAGCTTTCTGGCGGGGGATGTCCATGTCCAACATGGCTCTTGTTTTTGTGACAATGCCTTATTTGGGGAGCATAATCCGTCTTGTTTTAAGTTGATTTTATTCTCATTAAAGGTGTGGAGAATTTAGTTCAAAAGTTGAAGAATAACCAGGTATGTATATCGTATTTCAAATACAATTTCTATGGAGGATCAAAGTAGAATTTTGTTGTTGTTATTCTAAAACATTGTAACTACAGCTTTGATCAAGGATTTTAGAATAACAAGGACGATTTGCAGGGAAAAAATGTAATGGCAATCATTTTTAGCTCAGCTGTTTTCAGAGAAAACTGGAGGTATTGCTATAGATTTGGTATTAGCTCGGCTGTTTTCAGCGATAACCCCAGGTATTACTATAGCCTTGGTGTTGTAGTTGTTGTTGTTGTCGTGGTCGTGCAAAAACTTTGACATTTTGTGATAACTTTTGAATGGTTAGTGATACAGCTTTCATATTCCACATGATGATTGCCTGTGACAAGGCCTTTCTGTTGGTACCAAGTTCAAGGTCATCAGTCAAGGTCAAGATCATTTTACGAGGTCAAATTTGTGAAAAAATAAGCAAAAACTTTGACATTTTGTGATTACTTTTTAATGGTAAGTGAAAGGGCCTTCATATTTCACATGATGATTGCCTGTGACAAGGCCTTTTTGTTTGTACCAAAAAAATTTGGATTTTATGGGCGGAGCTCATTTCTTTATATGTTATTTAGTGGAAACTTTGAAAATTATTTTCTCAGAATGTAATTGATGGATATAAACCAAATTTAACTGGAATGATCCTTAAGTGACCCTTTATCAGCGTTCCAAAAATTTTTGTGAAAGGATAAAAAATAAGTATTTTATGAGCGGAGGTCATTTCTCTATATATATTTTTAAAGAGGAAATTTTGAAAATCATTTTCAACATCCGTAGAACCCAAAATATCTGAGCAGAGGTCATTTCTCTATATATATTTTTAAAGAGGAAATTTTGAAAATCATTTTCAACATCGGTAGAACCCAAAATATCTAAAAATCTAGTCAAATCCTTGGTTTGCTATTAATTACAAAAATTTGATTTGCTATTACAAGAATTTCAAGCCTGTGGAGCAACTCAAGGCATTCACGGCTTTCTAGTTTTCTGTTTCAGATGACAAGTTTATTTAATTCAGTATTTTTGGAACAGAAATTTTATCTTCTTCAGCACAAAATCTATCGTATTGGGAATCTTTGTTGTGACAGCTAAAAATTCCCCAATCCCCACAGAAATTCGGGAGCCAAGTGCACCTGTGTTTTAATTGAGTTTGCATTATAAAGGAGAGGATTATAATGGAGTTGCAGTGTAATTATAAGATGACCATACCTTGTATTTGAATTTTTCTGCATAACATATTGATGGCTCTGTGTGAAACTGTTGTAACTGCCTATATGTTTAAAGGCAGTTACAACTGTTTCATGCTGAGCCATCGATATGTGTTCATTCAAACATGATGTCATTATGTGAGCATTAAAGCATCATTACAAAAGCATTGCTATACACTCTATGCTCTTTTACATAGTTATCTAACTTGTGTAATATCAAAAATATTCCCAGGGTTTATTTCACTTCTGGGCATGTATTGTCATATTATAACAGAACTCGTATTTGACCCCTAAACCAGGCTTTTAACTCCCCAAAATCCCATTTTGACCCTCAAAAATTTTCCTGCAGGGGTTCATTTTGACACACTGAATTTCCAGCGGTGCAACCAAAGCAATATAAAAGATTATATAGATCAATCGTTTTCTTCATACTTTTACAAAAGATCTAAATAAATGATACAATATAAACAATAAAGTGTGTCTACACTTTATTGTTTATGTTGTTTCAGTTATATAGATTGCTTTAAAGACTGATTAGTTCTCATGTTTTGCACTTTTTTTACTCCTTCAAAACCTGTTTTGATTTGAGAATTTTATGGTCAACGGGTCAATGACTTTCTAATTCAATAAGCTAGCACAAGCCCTGTATAATTTTAGCTATCTTCCTGTATGCTAACAAGATGTGGTGGTGCCTATAACAATGTGATGGCTGAATATGTACTGGGATATATACTTACCAAGGAAAGATACATTGTTGAACTTGCAGCAGAACAACAGAAATCAAACTGGAATAGGTCAGTGAAGTGGAAGAGTTAAACCTTAGTACATATATTCCTGTGTTTTTTAGAAATTTTAGACTGGTCCAAATTGAAAACGGCTGCAGATGGCTATGAAGAATTGATGCAATTTGAAACTGTTTTATTTAGTAGTAAAAGTTAGGAAAAAGAGAAATTGCTAGTTGTAAGGCACTTGCTTTTGGACAAAGAGATCCCTGGTTTGAATTTTTATTTGCAGGTTAATATTTTGTGCCCACAGTTAATGTCCTCTTGAGTTAATGATGATGATTGTTGAAGGGGTGTGTGTATCTAGGTCTATCATTTTGTATTTTAGTTTTAGTTTTGAGACACAAGATTTTCCTATTGTAGAAGTAATAACCCATATTGTCATGGAATGGTGTTCGTCGTGAGTGTGTGTGTGCCTGCATCCATCCGTTAACTTCTTTCTTTAAACAACTTCTTGTCTGAAACAACGGATCAGATATTGTCATCCTTCATGCTGGGGTGAGCATGTACTTTGATATTTTGTCTAAGGCAAATGTCATGCATTTTACTCTATCATTTTGTATTTCAGTAATAGTTATAGACACTACAGAACTCTTTCAGACTTGACTATTGGTATACTAGGTCTAGGGGAAATAGGAAAGGAAGGTATAACTCTTTCTTCCAAAAAGATTGTGAAATATTGCTTGAAAGATGTGCATGGTCTCTAAATAGCACACTTTTTATGATGTTTGTATCATACTATCATACGTCAGTCTATCTGTGTGTACAAAACTTTACCAGCAACATGAACATTTTGATTAACTTCAAAGTTCTTAAGAATATTCATCTATTCAAACTATGTCCAATGAGGGGAAATTGATTAAACTACCAAGTAATAATTTTTCTGTAACTTTATAAGGTCAAATACTCATGTTTGGTATAAATTTACTTTTGATATATATGTGACCTGTCATACCCAAAGGGACCAACTAGGAAATCTGTAAAATAGATATTTAAAATAACATTGGTCCTAGCACATGCCAACCAGAAAAATTCTTTCATGGGAAGTTAGATTGATTATTCTAGAATTAGAAAATTAGTAAAGTGTGAAAAGTTTCAAACCTAGTCAGTCTGTGCAGTTTGCGCAGTCTTGACTAGGGTTCACACTAAACACAATACCCAGATGATCCCTTTATGCATGACCAGTCACGAATATAAACTTATATATAAACTAAGCATAGGTTATATGAAAAAAGATAAGGCCAGATATGGTTAAAAGACTTCTGCAATATTGTCCACATACTGACTTTATTGGTGCTTTAAAACGAGAGATTATGTTAATAATTCATAACACTTTCAGTTGCCAGATTATGTTGTTGTTCGGGAATGAAGGTTATAGGAGTGACAAGGACATCTCCATCACCAGAATCTCGATCTGAAAGTGTCAATGAATATAGGTAATGTCAAGGTTTGTTAATCCTTTTCTTGATTTTTGAAATTTTCAGACAAGTCCAATACAATCATTTTGTGAGAAAAAGAATGAGAATGTTTGTGAGATTTCCAACAATTTCAAGTATGCGCAAATGCAAAGAAAAAACTCTGACCAGCCTGTGCATCCACACAGTCTGTCCAGATTCTTCGCTATGCGTTAAGTTGATAGATAAGGTCTCAAAGTACCTGTAGACCATCAGGTACTTTTATATTTACAGTATGTAGCTGTCTTACACTCTTCAATGTTTGCTCCTCATGAAAATTTCAAATTGTTGGAAATGTCACACACAGGACTGGTTCATATGTTACTTGATTTTGTTTGAGGCTTGCTTAAACTAACCTTATCTAGAAAAGAACAATTATAAGCTCACCAAGGCTCGCTTCATAACATTTGAGCCTGTGCATGACATTTCCATCAATTTGAAAAGTTGGTGACGTGTAAACATTGAGAGGCCCAGACAGCCAAAAACTGTAGATATAAAGTAACCTGATTGTCTAAAGATACTTGAGATCTTATCTATCTACTAAGCGCATAGAAAAGACTGGTCAGACTGTGCAGATGCACAGGCTGGTCAGAGTCTTTGCTTTGCGCTTATTTGAAATTGTTGGAAATCTCACACACAGGCTCATTTCTATTCTAGACTCAGCTTGTCTCAAAAAAAATCTCACAACAGGTCCTATAATGTATGAACAAGTAAGCTTACACTTTGCTCAGAGTCATCACTATGTACCCTGTACATACTTTTTGACACACAAACTGTTAAAATGAAGAACAAATGTCTTGCATCCACTACTTGACTGTCTAAGCTACTTGCAAACTGTTGGAAATCACAGTCATGCACATACTCAAATAAGCACATATAGATAAATTGATAGGGTAAACAATTAACAAACAGTTAGGGGTGAAATTTAACAGGAGTTTATGATTTGAAATTTTAGTAAATTCATGGTAGGACAGTAACAATGTCTTAACATCCTCCGCCCTAGTTAAGAATAGGGACTGAGAAAGTATCAGAGCTCTTATTTAGTACTTTTGCTGTGCAGACATAACCTATAGTTGAATATAATAGAATAATAAAACAAATCTTAGTTTGAATACTAATGTAGGGAAGAATTTGAAATTCTTTAGCAGTAGTGTACTGTCTTTCTTCCTAGAACAGTTCAAGAATTTACAGATGTTTTAAGAACCTGTGATTATATTTGCAACATTTTACCATCAACACCAGAAACTAGAGGGCTGTTGTCAGGTGACATGTTCTCTCACTGCAAAAGTAAGGTAAGTGAAATTAGGTACTTTGAGTTTCCGATTGGCATTGAACACACAGGTATGCCTATTAATGTGCTATTTCTGATAGCCATTCATGACAAATTCTTGTTCAAAGTATTGCATTATGTCTCCAAATCATTGCTGGTCAATACGAATGTTGGAGTCGAAGAGAAGTTTTAAACAATCATGATGCTCCTGTCACCAAAAAAGGACAGATTAATTTCTTTTATTTGTATCCCCCCTAAACTATGTTTGGGAGGTATATATACGAGTCAGCTTGTCAGTCTATCCGTACATCAGTCAGTGGGGCAGTCCATCTCTAGCATTTTCTTGTCAGCTCAATTTCTCAGCAACCAATAGGCAGATTTCATTGAAATTTAACAGATGTGATAAGTATCAGACAGAGATGTGCAAGTAAAAAGTTTGGTCATAATCCATTGACTTTTAAGAAAGTTATGGCCCTTTGATGGAAAATGGCTTTTCATTATTGACAAGCACTTGTAAGGGGATATTAGTCTGCTTTGTGACAGTCTAGTTTGAAACTATGAAGATTTGGTGCAGTTATTTTGGTTTTTAGGTACCATAGTTTCACCATAGTTTCATAGGCATCTCCTTGCGAGTTCAAGGTCATAAGTTGAGGTAAAGGTCAATATTTAAGATTGAACTTCCTAAAATTGATCTGGTTTTTCATATGGCTTCCAATCGGATAGCAAGTCACAGGTATTATTAGAGAACAAATCACAATTCTTTTGGTAAATATTTTTGACTTGTCACTAAAAAATGGACCATCCATAAGGCTTATGGTTTAAAAAATGATATTCCATAAGGAATCCATGTTACTCAATTTTATTTCCATAAACACTCTTTTTTTGACCTTCATCAAGAAAACACAATATAATAAAGAAAGTACATTCTCATCATTCCTCCATTACACTTTGTATCGCAAAATACATCAGATCTGTAAAGGACCTGAATAGATCTGTAAAATAAATTTTAGTTAGTTTCAGTAGAGATCAACTGCAGGTCAAATTACAAAAAGTTTTGTAAAGAAATGTAGATTGATCATTCAAGATAAAGAAATAACTCCATGTGCGAAAAGTGTCGACCTTAGACTGTCTGCACAGACTGTGCAGACTGACTAGGACCAACACTTTGTGCACTACCAGTATGGTCCCTTTTTGGCATGACGGGTCACATTTTTCTATTACAGAAAAGTATTTTTATCAATGTTGGAAGAGGAGATGTGACAGATGAAGAATCTATCGCTAAAGCAATAAGGTTGGTATGTCAAACACTTTATTCACTGTACCAAGGATTTAGTGCCTTTAGATATAGAAAAATAGCAATAATGTTGGCTTTGTAGACTCAGGTGTCATTTGTCTTTTCATCAAAGGCTATGAATATCTAGCGTTGAAATAAATAAATTAATTATTATGATACACTTGATAGTTAAATTATAAACATACACTTTCCATGATATTATGTTCAGCCAGCTTACAGTTAATGAGAAATAACTGTACCTATGACAAGTCTGTTGCGATAGTGGATAAGTGTGTACCCGTCAGATTTTGTCTGGAGCATTACTCCTATGTTTATGGATAGATTCAAAATAACTTGACACAATAGTTCTCACCCATGAGTAGAGGTACCATTATAGAGAAGGTTTTTGGATACCTCCAAGGTCAAGGTCACAGCTTAAGGTCTAAGGTTAAAATTGAGCTTGTCTGGAGGCATTACTCATGTGTTTAAGGCAGGATTTCTAAATAACTTGGCACAATTTTTCTCCGTCATAAGTTAATGTGACATTTGAAAACATTTTCAGAATGCTCCAGAGTCAATCTCACAGCGCAAGATCAAATGCCAATATCAAGCATATCTGGAGAATAGCTGCCACACAAATTGATTTCAAAATAATTTGGCAAACATAAGTCCCTTAATCTGTATATATTCTATGGAAAATGTATTTCCAGATTCTTTTAAGGTCAAGGTCAATGCTGAAATTGTGTCCGTTATTGATTTTGGGTTAATTTATGGTTAAACTTTATTGGGCTCGACAACAGTTGACTGTTGTCTTGGTATATAGCTGCTTTTGTATTTCAATTTAGATTTAAAATATGGAGAAGACATTAATATTTAGGAATATATTTAATATATTTTAGAAAGATTGATGGTTCAAATGACCTATTGAAAGAACTTTTTGGGTGTAAAAACAGGATATCTTATCCGGATTTTTACCATTAAAACTTTGGTTTTGTGAGTTGAGACTTGATCTGATTTGTGTTTCCTGTTTTTTTGCTGCTAGTTGTATCCTATATTTGGACATTATTCAGGGCTGCAACTAGAGGGGGAAAATTAGCTTTCAAGTCTTAATATATCAATAACCATACAACAAACCCTATGATGTGGGTACTCACTTAAATTGTCTTGTTCAGATGATTCAAGTGAGTACCCCCTGCATAGGGTTACACTGAGAAATAAAGATTTTAGAATTGATATACCTCCTTGAGTCTAAACTTATGATCATTCCCTCCAACATTTGACCAAAAAAAATAAAATCAGACATGTATACGTTTTTTTCCTTGATTCCTGCCTTATAATTGGATTTGTTCAATTATCATTTGAATTGATCAATGCCAAGGGGAACAAAGTTGAAATTGATGCAATTGCACCTTCAAACTTAAAAATTTTGATCATTCATATGCATGACTCTGAGAAATTTAGAAAAATTCAGACAGAGAAGGGGTCTATTGGTTTATCCTAGCCCATCCTTCCATTTGTTCTTCATCTATTCATAACAGAATTTTCAATTCATAAACATAAGAATGAAGAATAATAATTTTAGATTCAGATAATTTGTTATTTGCTAAAGGTTTCGATCCTTGTCAGTCTGGGCAGATAAGGCAGTCTGAAAGGGATGGACACTTTTTGCACTTCCTAGATGGTCCCTTTTCAGGTGACGGGTCAGATTTTATTTATGTTTTTCCGATCTGCCATACATTTTATTTCTCTATTCAGAGAAGGTTGGCTGGGAGGAGCTGTTTTAGATGTATTTACAGTTGAGCCCTTACCAGCTGATAGCCCCTTATGGACCCTACCAGGAGTCCTTATAACCCCACATATAGCTGGTGTACAGATGACTAGTCAGGTAACATTTAGAATTAAAACCTTACTTATATACAGCCCCATATGGACCCTACCAAGAGTCCCTATAACCCCACATATAGCTGGTGTACAGATGACTAGTCAGGTGAATTTTTCAAGTTGAAACCCTACTTAAAGACAGCCCCTTATGGACCCTATCAGAAGTCCGAATAACCCCACATATAGCTGGTGTACAGATGACTAGTCAGGTGAATATATAGAGTTGAAACCCTACTTATAGACAGCCCTTTGACCCTACCAGGGCCCGAGGTTATAGAACTTTTCTCAGGCTCAGGCTCAATTATCTCAAATTTCAGTTTGAGATTAAAGCTGTAATTCTGTTTCATTACTCATTTAAATGTATAAACATAAAATTATATTAAGGACTTCCGCACATCCGGTTTTGGATAATCCGCCATTTATAAAACATTTGCGTTTCTGTAATCGTTATAAAACTATGAATCGAAATTTAAACTATGTTTTTGGAAGCTGCGGCAATAGCGCAGTTGGTAGCGCGCCGGACTTCTAATCCAGGAGTCTGTATTCGCACGGGTTCGATCCCCGGCCGCAGCACTTATCCTTTCCGACAATTGTCTTCCACCAATGGGTAGATAATCGTAAACCTATGTGGAATAGCAACTGGAGGCTAGGAAAGGGATGTAGTGGTAGAACTGGTGTGAGAAATACCAGGAATCCATCGTTAGGTGCTCCAGTCGTCGCGATATAACTGAGAGATTGTTGAAAGCGACGTAAAACCCCAATTCGAATCAAATCAAATGTTTTTGGAAAGAGCTGTATGTTAGGTTGTCAAAACATGTAAAAATTTGTACAAAATCAAAAAAATATTTTTTACCCCAATTTTTTCGGGGCATTTTTCACCTTTTTAGAGTATTCAGAGAAAAAGACAAGCAAGTATTCAATGTAACTCCATTCCAATTTTTCGGATAGAGAGCAAATAAAACTTATGAAGATGGTAAAAAGAACCCGTACCTAATATCCCTGAACCAAAATACCAACAAATTTGTTATTTCAAATATTGAAAAATGTGTTTTGAAATTTAATTATTTTTTTGTGAATTACCTCCCTTTATTCTAACAAATAAGTCAAAATATCTAAAAAAGTAAGACTGTGACCCCAACTTTTTTTCATTTCAAAATATTCTTCATTATTTCACAAATTTACATTTAGAGTATAAGAGAAAGTTTAATATTAGAACTATATTTATTTTACTGTGAAGCATGTATTAGTAGCTCTCAATATTAAAGAAAAAATACTTCTATCAAGGACCAAATAAAGATGTCATAATTTTCTTACGTTTCATTAAAATTCCATATTTCTTTAATCAATTAGTAGATTGGGTAGTCGTTTATAAATAAAACATATATCAATTGCTTTCAGAATGTTTATTTGTCAAAAAATATTAACTTCAAACCAAGGATGTAATTTTCAAAGAAATTCAAAGGCAAGTACTAAAGGGCACTAAATGTTTTAGTACCTTTTTTCATACAGCTCTGAGAAAAAAATAAGCACGGTGACCCAATGTTTTCTTTTCAAAAATAGAAATAAAACATTTAGATCTTTCTAAAAAATCAGGTTTAAAGAAAAGTTTAATAGTAGGAAAAAGCCGAGCGAACTTCCTTAATAAGTTGTTATATATAACAACTTATTAATATTATCTTTTATTTTCATACATTTATTTTAATTTGAAATTTGAGAAAATTGAGCCTTAGCCATAGAAAAGTTTTATAACCTCGTACACAGGAGTCCTTATAACCCAGCATATAGCTGGTGTATAGATGACTTGTCAGGAAATTGTAGAATGTGAATCTGCAGGCCCTTTTATGATTCTGTTCCATAAAGGTTCTTGGAAGAAATTGCCAATAGAGCAGTACAGGTCCTGCTGGGCTTATACATGTATATCACTTATAATATCTTACTATTTATACACAGATTTTCTGCTTTAATTATCAAATATGTAGGTCACTTTCTAAAAAACTGTATTCGTAGCAACAAACTCTTTTATGGTTGACAATTTGAATAGAAATTTCAAACTTTACCTCAAAGTAATCATAATTTGTGATCTGATTCGCAAAAAAGGACCATCTGGTTATTCCATAAAATAAATATTTGAAAAGAGATTAGTTCTTTTTTATGTTGATCAGAGGTCTCATATCAAAAATGGAGGTAGAATGACCAGGGTCACCATTTTACGCACCTCCCAGATGGTCCCATTTTGTCTGATTGGTCATATGTGTAAAAACACAAAGCAAGGGGTCAGCGCAATACTATTGTAAGTGCCTTTAAATATTTAGACAATAACAATAGTATTGTGCTGACCCCTTGAAAGTCTTTCAGACAGAAAAAATAACAGTACAAGACCAAATTGCTTTTATCACTTTTGTTTACCTGTTAATATACTCATATTTTTTGTTTATTAAGGTAGG
The DNA here is from genome assembly GCA_948146395.1 of Fragum whitleyi. Classification (NCBI taxonomy): domain Eukaryota; kingdom Metazoa; phylum Mollusca; class Bivalvia; order Cardiida; family Cardiidae; genus Fragum; species Fragum whitleyi. The sequence continues at coordinate 40,696,618 of OX411550.1, read as the reverse complement.
ACGTTACAGTTTTGGGGAGACAACTCGTGTAGAAAAAAAATGTGAGGGAAGGGCCTTATTAAAATCAACTTTATATGAAGTTGCACGTGCACAGCGGAAGGCTTTTTTCAAACAATCGTAATTTTGTCAACCTGCACGCAGGATTGTCCTGAATTCAAAATAAAAACATTCGAGAAACATTCCAGAAACATAAGACTGCTAAGAAATATTCACTTTCTAAACGTTTGCAAATGTTTTTGCATCCTGTAGTGCAGGGTATGGCAATTATCATGAGGGACAAAAGGAAATAAGGACATGCGTTTAGAATTACGAATCACAAACGATCATCCGAGAAATGCTAGTCTGCATTACCGTGTAAAGTATATCTAATGAGTGCTTCACACTTGTGCTTCGTTATTCCAACGAAGTACGGGCGACGTCGATAGACCTATCACAAGCCCTGCATTCAGGATGACAAAACGGAGCAAACATTTTGCTATTTATACCCTACATTGCTCGCATGTGAATGAGCTAAACGTTTGCTCCGCTTTGTTGTCCTGGACGCAGGGCTGTCACGTACTCTTCATCACCGAAAGGAATGTTTGAGTTCGGTTTTGATTGACTGGAGTTTAACGCCGCTTTCAACATTATTTCAGTTATATCGCGGCGGCTGGAGCACCTGGATTCCTGGTATTTCTCTCACCAGTACAACCATCACATTCTTTCCTAGCCTCCAGCTACTATCTCACATAGGTCTACGATTATCAACCCATTGGTGTGAGACAAATAGTCATTTTTGAGTTCGGGTTATATCGTTGTAAGTATAAAACTATCATATAATGGATGCTTATAAAAGGTAGTCATCATTCAATTATGTGAACATTGCTTGGAAAGGAGAAAAAATATGCTTTTTATTTACGACTTCGGTAAAAACTGACACCGGTTGAAAAATCATATCCCAAAGTAATAAGATTTTGCCACTTGAATGCGATTTCTCTCCTTTTCAGTTTACTTTTCTGCACTGTTAGCTGTCTGTTCGTTTTTCACAGTTCTTTTTAGAAATATTCAAAATGATATGTTCCTTTTCCCTGTAAAGATCCCATTCATTACGTATGTTACACGTTGTGAAAACCGAAAAGTAGACAGCGTAGAAAAGGGACAATTTCAACTTATCAAAAATTCTTTTCTTCCCTCTAAATTTCCACCTTTACAAAATTCCCTTCATGTGTGTTTGTGAGAGAGTAAAATACGATAATTTGATAAGATTTATCAATATTCCATCAAAAGCTTTGCCAACATTGAATATTTCAATAAGCAATGGTTTGAAAAAGCTTTCGTATTATTCGAAGAGTGTATGTATTCGAGAGTTACTGCGTCTGCTCCTTGACAAAGAAGTCCCGAGATCGGGTATAGATACCGGCGATTTTACTTTTTTCCTTTTTTTTTTGGCCCTGAGACTGTTGATTTCTGCTGTAATCCACAGAATCGAGAGGGGTCAATGTAAAATTTAGGAAATTGTTTCAAACACATTGTAAAATATATTAGGTTCAAATTATCAACATAATCAAAGAATTCTAAAATCTTTAATATCATTCGAAGTCATTTTCCTTAGTTTTTCTTTTTTTTTTCAATCGAGTAATAAACCATCTTATCTTTCATGGCAACTGAAATGACATATGATATCTATATGTAATTGCCTCATATAGAAAATGAGCCTATGGAGGAAAACCTCGTGTTTTGATCAGGATAATGACTGTGCACTGGCGGATCCAGAGGGAATGGGGTGTTCAGTCTTTTACCATTTTTACTGGGTAATTCGGCAAAACCCAGGAAATGATGTGAAATGACTACCCCTCCTCCCTTAATTTTAGTTTAAACCCCGTTAGAGAAATCCTACAGCTGCCAAAGGCGTTACTTAGTGTATCAAAATTACAAATGTTTTTTAGTCCCCCACCGGTTACCGGTTGGGGGACTATAGGTTTGCTCGATTCCGTCTGTCTGTCCGTCCGTCCGTCCGTCCGTCCGTCCGTCCGTCTGTCCGTCTGTCCGTCACGCTTTTGTCCGGGCTATATCTTCTAAACCATATGTGCTAGCAACTTCAAACTTGGTACACTTATAGATCTCATTGAGGAGCAGTGTCATGTTCAAGAACCGTTACTCTGCCACACCCACTTTTTGAGTTATTGCCCTTTGTTGTTTTTACCCTTACATTCTTGTCCGGATCATATCTCCTAAAGTATAAGTGCTAGCAACTTCAAACTTTGTACACTTATAGATCTCATTGAGGAGAAGTGTCATGTTCAAGATCCATAACTCTGCCACGCCCACTTTTTGAGTTATTGCCCTTTGTTGTTTTTACCCTTACATTCTTGTCCGGAACATATCTCCTAAACTATAAGTGCTAGCAACTTCAAACTTTGTACACTTATAGATCTCATTGAGGAGAAGTGTCATGTTTAAGAACCGTTACTCTGCCACGCCCACTTTTTGAGTTATTGCCCTTTGTTGTTTTTACCCTTACATTCTTGTCCAGAACATATCTCCTAAACTATAAGTGCTAGCAACTTCAAACTTTGTACACTTATAGATCTCATTGAGGAGAAGTGTCATGTTAAAGAACTGTTACTCTGCCACGCCCACTTTTTGAGTTATTGCCCTTTGTTGTTTTTACCCTTACATTCTTGTCAGGATCATATCTCCTAAACTATAAGTGCTAGCAACTTCAAACTTTGTACGCTTATAGATGTCATTGAGGCAAAGTGTCATGTTCAAGATCCGTAACTCAGCCACACCCACTTTTTGAGTTATTGCCCTTTGTTGTCTTTACCCTTACATTCTTGTCAGGATCATATCTCCTAAACTATAAGTGCTAGCAACTTCAAACTTTTTACAGTGATAGATCTTGTTGAGGACAATGGTCATGTTCAAGAACTGTTATTCTGCCACGCCCAAATTTTGAGTTATTGCCCTTTGTTGTCTTTACCCTTACATTTTTGTCCGGATCATATCTTCTAAACCATAAGTGCTAGCAACTTCAAACTTAGTACACTGATAGATCTTATCAAGGACAAGTGTCATGTAGAAGAACTGTTTCTCTGCCATGTCACTTTTTAGAGTTATTGCCCTTTGTTGTTTTTTAGTCTTACATTCTTGTCCCGATCATATCTCCTAAACTATAAGTGCTTGCAACTTTAAACTTTTACAGTTATAGATCTATTAAGTAGGAGGTATATTATAAGAGAGGATTTTTTGTTATCCGGTGGGGGACTCCTGTATTGCATCGCAATACGACATGCACTTGTTTTATTGTTGATTGGGAGATCAGGGGACATAACAATGTCTTAACAAAATCAAATCAGAGAAGGAAATTATGGGGGTACTGTATTTCAAACTTATGAAATTGACTAAAAGTGCCTGGATACATATAATTTTACTTATTAATTTCAGTTGTACGGTAGTTGGGCTAATTTTCTATTGATATATTTCGATTTTATTTAATATAGGCGCTTGCTTTTTTTTGCTTTCAAAAAAGTGTTCACTTTTTATCTTTGAGGAACATTTAAAGCAAAATGTCCACTTGTCACTTATTTATGCCCTTACTAGCGAGTATATTATATTTTCATGTTTTCTATATCTATGGCTATAAATATATGTTGATTTAACACATAAGTATTGTGATTGGTCGGTGTAATAAGCAGTTATCTTTGATATTTTCGAAAACATGACCATCTTAAGAAAAATGTAAATATTTTCAAATTATGCGTGGAAAGCTACGTTGATATTTTCACTATATCTGTGCATATAAATGCTCTAAAACATACATCTGTTTCGCGGATATCTGGATACCCCCCCGAAACTGCAACGGCCCTCCTCAATAGAGTAACATGGAAAATAATTATAGTACATGAAATTATCTCCCTTTTTCAGGTTGCTCAGTCGTTTGTAGACAACTACCATCTTTACCAAGAGAACAAACCATTAAAGTTTATCGTAGATATACAGAGGGGATATTGATATTACCAGCATCAGAGAAACTGCATGGAAAAAATATGATTACTGTTTGCCAATATTTTTTTGTTAGCTTCACTGGCTGAAAGCCACTGGGGCTATTGTCATGGCGTTGCGTCCGTCCGTGCGTCAGTGCGTCCGTGCGTCTGTTTGTAAACTTTTACTTTAAAAATCTTCTCCTCAGAAACTACTGGATGAATTTCAACCAAACTTCACAGGAATGATCCTTGGGTGACCCTCTTTCAAAGTTGTTCAAGAAATTTTGATCCAATGAAAAACATGGATTTAATGGGCGTGGCTAATTTCCAAATATGGTAAAAAGTGAGTGTTCTCAGATTCTAATTGATGGATACCAATGAAATTTTACATGAATGATCCTTGTGTGACCCTTTATCAGTCTACAAAAGATTATTGAAATCGGATGAAAAATATGCATTTTATGGGCGGAGGTCATTTCTCTATATGTTATATAGTGGAAACTTTCAAAATAATTTTCTCAGAATGTAAGTGATGGATATCAACCAAATTTCACTGGAATGATCCTTGAGTGACCCTTTATCAGTCTACCAAAAATTATAATGATCGGATGAAAAATATGTATTTTATGGGCGGAGGTCATTTCTCTATATGTTATATAGTGGAAACTTTGAAAATCATTTTCTCCAAAACTAAATGATGGATATCAACCAAATGTCACTGGAATCTTTCTTGAGTGACCCTTATCAGTCTACCAAAAATTATTGTGATTGGATGAAAAATTTGTATTTTATGAGCGGAGGTCATTTCTCTATATGTTATATAGTAGAAACTTTGGAAATCATTTTCTCAGAATCTAAATGATGGATATCAACCAAATTTCACTGGAATAATCCTTGAGTGATCCTCTATCAGTCTCTCAAAAATTATTGTGATTGGATGAATAATATGCATTTTATGGGCGGAGGTCATTTCTCTATGTGTTATATAGGGGAAACTTTGAAAATCATTTTCAACATCAGTAGAATCCAAAATATTTAAAAATTTAGTCAAAACTATTACTACTTTACAAGAATTTCAAGCCTGTGGAGCGACTCAAGCCATTCATGGCTTTCTAGTTAATTTGTCTGTTTGTCAGTTCCACCGATTTGCACAAGCATAACTTCTATATTTACAGTTGGATTTCAAACAAGAGCACCCCCTACAAGAGCAACACCTGGCTGCATGTGCTTGATAATGCAAAATTTCTAAGTCAAAAAGGGACATAACTCTTACAAAAATGTTTCAAGAGTTATCCATCTTCATAGTTTGGGTAGCTCTTGTGATAGGGAATACAAATGCCAGTCTTCATGAAAATATCTTGAATAACAACATAGATATGACCAAGGTAAAAGTTTGTCATGCCAGCGCAAACAACATGAGGTTTATCATAATACCTCGGGTTTTTTCCAAAAAAAGCCGAGCTAAAAAGATTAGGTAGAATGTTCTTCATCATGAGTAAATTGGCTATTTGAAAGAAATTTCAGATAGCCTGAAGGTCGAGGTCACAGCTCAAGGTCATTTGTTAAAATAAGCCTTATCTGGAGCTACAGTAATTTTGCAGTTCTCATGGGATAACCATCTAGTTTCAACTTGTTTTTTTTTATATATTATTCAAAACAAAGATGCTAATAGAAGGCAGTATTTTGGATTTGAAATCAAAGTACAATAAGAATTCTTTCATCAATGCCACTTTTTGGGTACATAATGGAATCCTCTCATCAAGACAAAGCAAATGTTTATACAAAACTTATAGATTCAATCATAAATAAAAATTGTGCCTGACTAAACCCTACCTTCATATGCTCATACATGTATTTGTGACCTGTCATTCTTAAAGGGACCTTCTAGGAGCTCCGTGATATGAATATTTGAAAAGAGATTGGTTCAACTGCATGTCAACCAGAGAATGCATTTTCAAAAATATTTAACAGGAAAGTAGATTGGCCATTCTGAATATCAGCAATTGATGAGTGAAAAGTTGGACCCTAGTCAGATGTGCAATTTGCGCAGTCTGACAAGGGCTGATACTTTACACACTATCAAGAGTGTCCTTTTTTGCATGACGAGTCAAATTTGTAAATTATTTTTTTATCCAAAAAGCTACCTTATATAGTCAGTATTGTTTGTCCACTCTGTTCTACAGAGAACTTCAACTTATAATTTTGAATCATGTACATCATTTGTTGAACAGATTTTATGATAAAATTTCTAATGTTAAGTGAACTTGTGTTTGTGTTTGTGCGATCATTTTTAGCTCCACTGGCAAAGGCCAGCAAGCTATTGTCATGGCCGGGTGTCTGTTGTGCGTCCATGCGTCTGGCCGTGGGTGTGTGCATAAACTTTTCTTTAAACATCTTCTCCTCCTTAACAAATGGGTGGATTTTGATGAAACTTGGCCAGAATGTTCCTTTGGTGACCCTCTTTTAAAGTTGTTCAAGAAATTTTGATTGACCCCCAAATATGGGCATGGCAGGGTGGGGCTTATTTTGAGCCGAAATTCTTGGAACGTCATCTCCTCCTGAACCATTTGGCCGTTTTTAATGAAACTTTACCAGAATGTTCCTTTGGTGACCCTCTTCTAAATTGTTTAAGAAATTTGTAATGACCCCCAAATATGGGCCTGGCAGGGCGGGGTTTATTTTGAGCCAAAATTCTTGGAACGTCATCTCCTCCTGAACCATTTGGCCGTTTTAAATGAAACTTTACCAGAATGATCCTTGGGTGACCCTCTTCTAGAATTGTGTAAGAAATTTGGAATGACCCCCAAATATGGGCATAGCTTATTTTGAGCCTGAAATCTTTGAATGACATTCTCTACTGAACTATTAGGCCAATTTGAATATAACATGGGCGTGGCAGGGTGAGGATTATCTTGAGTCTGAAATCTTTGAACAACATTTCCTCATGAACAACTGGGCCAATTTCAATGAATGTTCTATAATGTTCATTTGGTGACCCTTTTTAAAAATTCTTCCGGAAATTTTGATTGGTCCATAAATATGAGAGTGGCAGAGCAGGGCTTATTTTGAGCTCGAAATCTTTGAAGAACATCTCCTCCTGAAGCTTTGGGTTGATTTCAATGAAACTTTACCAGAATGTTCCTTGGGTGATCCTTTTGAAAAATTTGATCAGCCCATATAATACTGGTGTGGTAGGGCTTATTTTGAGTCTCCTCAGTAATGAATGGGAGGGCAAGGTCTATCATCAATTCAAATTCTTGGGATAACATCTCCTCTTCAACAATTAGGCAAACCTTTAACGTGAATGAAACTTTGCCAGAAATTTACTTTGATGAGATCCACTTGATCAATAAAATTCAGGTGAGTGGTTTAGGGTCATTCTGGTCCTCTTGTTTTAAAACGAAATCTAAATAGTTTTCTCACTTGTAATTTTACATATTAGTTATATTGAGTTCACTGCTTATAGCTCAGTTTCAACTTGGAAAAAGTCGGAATTCCTTCTGAATGCTGGTGAATTCAATACCTTCTTTTTTCAACATCTCTCTTATTAATCTTGAGATATTTAAGCCAGTGGAGTGATAAGGCCCTCTTGGGCATCATGTTATGTTTTTGGAAGGTTATCAATATTTAAATTTGTAATTTTATAAATACATATATTTCTCCATGCAAATTCAGATGATCATGTAAGAAAAATGTGCTCAACATGGGTTTTCTTGGTGTTTTAGCAATGGGCATATAGTAACAATTTTCTTTGCCTAATATTGTTGTGAATACCCATTGCTATTTCAAAGAATTACACTTTGTCAGGAGTATATTTATGAAAATATAACTATTAGCATGGTACTTCATGGGATAGCCTGGCTCCCGTCCCACTGATTTGAAGTATTGTGAAATGAGAAATTCAACTAGAGAAAGTATAATTTCTTATCAGCTGATATTTCTCTGACTGACCGACCAGTGGTGTCAGTTTTTGAGAATATTGGAGGTAATTTGAAATAGTAAAACATGAGTGGTGTACCTTATTTAACCCTGACAGCCTGGGGGCTAGGCTACTTCATGGGAGGGTAGAATCCTTTTGAGACACTGGCATAATGGGTATCATGTGCAGTTGAGAGTTATTTCACGCTTTCCTTTGGGTAAATCGGGGATCAGAGCCACTTGCCATCAGTTGCAGATTCAGATGGGGTAGGGGTAGGAGAGTGACAAGACTGACTTTTCCATTTTCGTGAGTGTTTCCACAGGCAATGGATCGTCTTATAGGTTAGATTATAAATGTAATATACAACATGACACAATGGCAAAAATTTGATTTTGAAGCAATTATCAATGGCATTTACCAGAAACAAGCAATAGTCATTATTTTCACGCAGTACTTTTAATCTCTTGAACGTTAAAACCAGTCCTCATTTGGAGAAGTCGTGCCAAGCCAAAGGCTTTAAAGAATATGTAGGCTGCCTGGGGGTGACCATTTTTGTCGTAACTACAGCTTTGTTCATTATTAAGAATATTTCATAAGCATCCAAAACTCTTCTAGAATTTACCTAGCTCGTAATGGAGTACGCCGTGATGACTAAGATCAGGGCCAAAAGTTATAAAAATTCTTTTTTTGTGTGTGTGCTTAACTGAGAAATTTCTCGTACTTAGAATTTAAATCAATGAAAGGAAAAGGTAAAATTCATATTATTTATAACAACTTATTGATATCATCTTTAATGTTGATACATTTATATAAGTATCACAACAGAATTACGGCTTTATTCTCAAGTTTAAATTTGAGAAAATTCTCAGTTGAGTATGAGAAAAGTTTTATAATCTCGGACCATGACTGTAAGCATGTACGCCCTGATCTGAATTCTTACTTCAAACATTTATTAGAAATATTTGAAATAAGAGTTTGAACAATAAAAGTTTTATAGCCCTTTCAGGAATGAGATCAACGCACAAAATTCTGTTCAAACAGGGACGTCACAAATCGTGATTATAAATCAATAGGGAATGAATGCATGAATTGCGTAACCCTAGTCAGCAATTTTGTTGAGTAAAATAGAACACTATCGATTACGCTCATTATCGGCGGGCCGTGACAAAAATATTTTATGAATACGTGTATTTTATACTTACTTTTGTTGTTAATGGTTATACTAAAGTCACATAAAGCCCAATGCCGACACCTCGGCGCTTCCTTTTTTTCATCGGCCGATTAGTAAAAAGAAGCATCGGCCGGGCGTCGACGGCGCCAGAACAAAAAAATAATTTTGTAGTGACTTTAAACCGCCAATGTGACGATGCCTTATTTCTTGCCCATTTATGAAACAGAAATTGCATGGTCGATTAAATGCAGCGTGCAGAAGATACGCCGGCGAGATGTCTTCGACTAGTCGGCGTTGAGTCGCCGACTAGTCGCCGATTACAAAAGGAAATGAAAAGATAAAAAAAAAAACGGACACACATACCTCTGCGATGTACATAAAATCGGTCGGAGCTCGGCCGATCGCCGGCGATTAGTCGTCCACCAGTATCGCCTTCAACATATCTAGAAGACGTTGCCGTATGATCGGCAGATTTTAACTTGAAGATGAAAGTCACCGACGCGTGGCCGCTTTCAGAAAAATCCACATTTGAATCGGCTGATGTTCCGATCAGTCGGCGACAGTTCGTCGATTTTATCACCGATTCCACTAAAAGACGTCGACGACGCATCGCCGACGCATCAGAGCGTATATGTGACACTAGCTTTAAGCAATCAAATATTTTGATTGTTCAGACACTTATGATGAGGGGTCTGCGCAAAACTATTGAAAGCGCCTATGGAAACACAAGTTTAAATGGGTGATCAGAGGTCAATTCTGCCTTTAAAGTTTATAGACGAAATTGACCTTTGATCACTCAAACTCGCTCATCTATACATTTTGTATGATCAACAGACAAAAAAAAAAATAAAATATCTGAAATTATTGTCACATATTATTGTCGGCGATGCGTAACCGACGACGTAAAGTGGAATCGATCAGAAGAACGGTTTATATGTCATCGGGCTCTGCTGATATCGTAACGCCGATCCAAGGCTTAACTCGTATTTAAGGTGAAATTTCACCGGTCGTTTGTCGAATTTCGGATCGCGCCATATTTAAATATTTCAGTTCGCTTATGCGCAGTTTGGAAAAAAATAGCAAGCACGACGAAAACCTAACTTGTGGTGGTGCGGATTTTGAATGGAAAAAATGTATAAATGGAACATAAAATAGAACTTTACTCAAAGTATAAAGCAATTGTCGGATGTGCCCTCAACCAGAGAGAAAAAGTTGAAAAGGAAAAACTGTACAGGTAAATATACGCTAACTTTCATCATGCTGAAATAAATTAATTCTAATTGTGTTCACCAGGAGTCGTGCATTTTGATCGGCTGGAAAATTGGTTTCATTTCTCAATGAAAGCAGTTTTATTACGCAGCTTTTTTGTGAGCTTCCACAGAAAGAACTCCCATAAACAATCCATGAATTTTGAGGGTAAATCTTTACAATTTTGCTTCAAGAAATTAAATTATAAGATATGAAGAGATTTTTTGTTGATTTCACGGAGGTATGAAACTAAGAACCTGATGTTACTCGTGTATGAATCCGCTCTGCGTATTCATACAGCGTGATTAGGTTTTTTAATGTCATATCTTCATGAATTCAACAAATACTCTCTTCATCTCTTGATAAAGGGGACAATTAGTCTTCACTTTATTACCCCCCCCCCCCCCCCCCAAAAAAAAAAAATGGAAGCTTTCTCAGCAAGTAATGGGCGGATTTCATTGAAACTTTACAGATGTGATCAGTATCACGCAGAAATATGCAAATGATATTTCGGGTACGATCCTTTGACAGAGTTGTGGCCCTTTGGTTGAAAATATTTTTTCATGATTGACATGCACTTGTAAGGGGTAATAGGGCGACAGTCTAGTTTCAGTTCGATTGCTAAAAAAGCCCCGTCCTTTACATAGTGATTCCCCATTACTGCATTCGAATGATTTCACGTACAATTAAGATATTTTAAGGTCCGTGCGAGATCGAACTCTATTGTATATTGTGAATCCTTTCTTGGAGAGAGAGGATGAGAGATGGGAGGTTGAGAGGTGGGATGGGGTAGTGGTGTATACCAACTGCTACCTATTTTTTGCAGCGTGGTAGGACCGAGCTGACTTAAAGGCGTTTTTCATTAAACACACTGACGATGGCGGGTCTCCAGTTCAAAATACACAAAAAACCCAAGTCAAATTCTAATACCAGTGAGTTGACTGTGATGTAATGGACGATACCTCAAAACAAATTCAGCACAATAGAAGTAAAATGGACAAGAAAACGAATCGGAAGTTTCGCGCGTATCCATGCTTAAAGCCGTCGCCGCAAGTTACCATTCTGTCAAGCGCTTGGGAAAACGTTGGTGATCACCCATTGTCATTGTACGAACGCGAAGAGAGCGTTGTGAACGATGTTAAACGTTAGGGGCCTGCTTTACTAAACTTCTTACGAAAACATTTATCGTAAGTCAAAATCACAAGTCGTTTTTGGTACCTGGCGTTTTCGTTCATTGTTAGATTCTGCCTTGTAATATTTCATTGGAATAGTTTTGTAAAGACGGTTCCAATGAGAGATGCATGGCAGAATTTCATATTTACTTACTAATGTAGAAGCAACCTTATTTTTGTCTTAGGCAAAAATTGATCGTAAGATGTATAGTAAAACAGGCCACAAAATCGTCGAGAAACGTCTAAGAACAATTCCGGGAAATTCGTTTCTCGCGGGCTAGAGACATGCGGTCAAACGTTCAACATTTTCAGGGCTTTCTGTAAATGTGGTCGATATAAACGGTTCTAGCTTGTTTCCCATTTCAGTTTAACATGCATAACGTAACATTTTTTGCTTTTTGAACAACAGAATGTCACAGTCAAAACAAACTTCGTCCAAAATGCAGTTGACCTATTTCGACATCCGGGGACGTGGAGAGTTTGCTCGTCTGATTCTCGCCGCCAAAGGCCAGGAGTACGAGGATAACAGACTGCAATTCTCAGAGTGGCCGGCCTATAAAGAAAGTAAGTTTTTTATACGCCGCCGGAGGCGGACGTATATTGGCGTCATCTTCTCCGTCCGTCCGTCCATCCGTCCGTCCGTACGTCCGTCCACTTTTCTTGTCAACGCAACTCCTCCTAAGTTTCTGGCTGGATCTTCTTGAAACTTGGTCAATGTTATCACCTCAATTGGTAGATGTGCATGAAGAAAGGATTTTATGGTTCGTTGATTTTTGCCTGAGTTATGCCCCTTAAAAACTAAGTCTCTGGGTCCACTTTTCTTGTCAACGCAACTCCTCCTAAGTTTCTGGCTGGATCTTCTTGAAACTTGGTCAATGTTATCACCTCAATTGGTAGATGTGCATGAAGAAAGGATTTTATGGTTCGTTGATTTTTGCCTGAGTTATGCCCCTTAAAACTTAGTCACTGGGGCTTATTGCCTCAGTTATGCCCCCTAAAATTTAGTCTCTGGGGCTTATTGAAATTGCAGCCTTGTGAATGCAACTCTTCCTAAGTTTCTGGCTGGATCTAAATGAAACTTGGTGGATATTATAACCGAAATTGGTAGATGAGCATGAAGTAAGGATTTTATGGTTCATTTATTTTACCCTAAATTATGCCCCCTTAAAACTTAGTATCTAGGGCTTATTGAAATTGCAGCCTTTTGAACGCAAATCCTCCTTACTTTTTGTCTATATTTAAATGAAACTTGGTCAATGTCATCACCATAATTTGTAGATGTACGTGGATCAAATTATGCCCCCTTAAAACTTAGTGTCTGGGGCTTATTGAAATTGCAGCCTTGTGAAGGCAACTTCTCCTAACTTTGTGTCTTGATTTAAATGAAACTTGGTCATTTTGAATTTTGTTCTGTCAAAATAAGTAGTGTCTACAATTATTTTCGTGAAACAGCAGCAAAGTGGCGGCAGATTTTGTGACGATGGCACTCTTGTTGTTTTTGTTGTTGTTTCCAAAGCTAATTACGTTTAAGCTCCACTGGTCAAAGGCCAATAGGGCCATTATCCTGGCGTTGTGTCCGTCGTGCGTCTGGTCGGCCGTCCGAACGTCAGGTCGTAAACCTTTTCTTAAGAAATATCCTCCTCAGAAGCTATAGGCTGAATTTTAACCGAACTTCACAGGAATGATCCTTGAGTGATCGTCTTTCAAATTTATTAAAGGATTTTTGATCAAATGAAAAACAAGGCTTTAAGGGGCATGATAATACGTGACATTTCTCAGATTCTAAATGATGGATATCAGCCAAATTGCACTGGAATGGTCCTTTATCAGTCTACAAAAATATTGTGATCAGATCAAAAATATGTCTTTTATGGGCAGAGGTCATTTCTCTATATGTTAAATAGTGGAAACTTTGAAAATCATTTTTATCAGAAGCGAACGAATGGATATCTACCAGATTTCACTGGAATTGTCCTTATGTGACCATTTATCACTTAACAATTAATATTGAGATCCTATGAAAAATATGTCTTTTTTTGGACGGAGTACATGTTATGTAGTGGAAACTTAAAAAAACCTTTTCTCAGAAACTATCTGATGGCTATCAACCAAGTTCTTCTTAAATTATCTTTGGGTCCCCTTAATCAGACTACAAAATAATATTGTGATTAGATGAAAAATATTTTTTTCGTGTATTTTTTTTTTTTTTTTTTTTTGGGGGGGGGGGGGGGGGGTCATTTCAGCATGTGACTTATCACATTGTAAGTGAAAAAGAAGGGGGTGACACTTACAATCAATTTCTTTTTTTGCCGAATGCATACACTACTTTCACACTCTTTATTCAGAGACCCCACTTGGTTTCTTACCCGTGCTGAAAGACGGAGACAAGGAGATTTCACAGACCATGTCTATCGTCCGTCATCTTGGTCGTAAGTTTGGTGAGTATGTGTTTTTTATTGTTTATTTTGAATGAACAGTTAGTAACATCGTAAAATTGACTGACATTCCGATCAAAACTATTCTTAATCCATCTCTCAAAACTCCAATCATTAATTCCAAACACTCACTCCAACCATTCAAAAACGCTTCAAAATCAATAAAAATGATATGATTTACAACTTCATTTAAATAATAATCGGTAAATAAATTCCACGATTTCGCTAACATAATTGAATTTCGTAAGCGAATGATGGGTTCGTGAAGACACACAGTGCTTTTCATATAACCTGTATGCATATTTTATTCAAGGGAGGTAATAAATTTCGCTAATTTTGTTCATCCTTAACAAATTTATCGATATTTGATTACCTCCCATTTATTTCACTCAAAACTCGCTACACACATTCATTCAATTTCATTACAAAATCATTCAAAAATCATTCATCTTGTCAATTACACTATGTTCTTTTCTCTGCCTGCACCTTTTTCATGCTGAAACCGGTATATCCCTGTTTTGTCAGGAGGTACAGGTAAAGTTAACATATATGTGCAGACAGATCTTTATCTTGATAGATAGATTTTATTCAGGTAAAATAGGAAATGACAGTACATGGTAAAATATTAAGAAAACACATATAAAAATGAATATATCACAGTGCGTTTTTCATACCATGTCTGCCACATCCAAACCTGGGATAACGCAAAAAAAAAGATAGGATATCTCTTATTTCCATTGCGTTCCCCTGCTTGGGTGTGGCTGACACAGAGAGACATGATGTTATACTTTTAAACTTGTAAACATAGAGTTGATGATGTTACAATTAAATGTCAAACAATTAAATCACAGACAGGTAAAGAAAAATTAATGAACTCATTTCAAAGCATATATCACAGAGTTGTTTGTAAAATATCACAGATTTTCAAGAAAGTGTTCTTTAAGTTTTGCTTTGAATATGGGGAGAGATCTGCACATTTTAATACTTGTTGGAAGGCTGTTCCAAAGGTTACAGCCCACGTAAGAAAATGATTTTCTTCCGTGCGTCCCAACCTTAGGAACAGCAAAACAACCATTTATACTGAATCGCGTGCTGTAAGAATGTTTGGTGGCCGCTTCTACAAATTGGTCCATCAGATAGTCTGGCGCAAGTCCGTTCTTAATTTTCAAAACATTTATAAGAGTTATTTGTTCAAAACGTTTTTCAACTGGCAGCCAGTTTAAAGTTTTAAAGTGAGTTCTGTTGATACTGGATCTGTGGTGCAATTCCAAAATAACCCTTATCAGTTTATTTTGCATGATTTGAAGTTTGTTAGTCCACTTTTTACTCAGATTAAAGTACCAGAAAACACAAGCATAGTCAAAATGACATTGGGTCAAGGATGACACTAATAATTTTCTGGTGTGAAATGATAAGAATTTGCTTTTACAATAAAGAAACTTCAAATGAGCATCTGCTTTTTGTAATAAAGAAATTGCCATTGGCTCACCTGATAAGCTTTGTTCTGGAACAGCACCCAAATACTTTACATTTGAAGTTGAATCAAGTGAACTATCGTTGCATCGGACATTGGTCTTATTATTAGATTTAAGCTTTAGATTTTTAGAATTTTTTTTAGATTTAAAGGATTTCTCCTATTTAGACAAGAAAAGTTTTTTTTTTTTTTTATTTTATTCCAACATATGATAAGTATACAATTTAACAGTCACTGAAACATAGAAACGATTTATGCTTATTCCATAGAGCATATTGACCTATTTTTTATTTTTCAATCTATTTTCATTTCATTGTTCATCAGCTCTGCGTTCCGGACGTAAAAACGCTTCGCTGGCCCCCAGACGATACCCCGCCTTGCACGCGCACATACGTGCAAAGCGAGGCACCATCCCGAAAGCGCCTCGCTAACGTTCCCATCCCGAACGCAGGGCAGGTTCTCTTTTTTTCTACTTATAGGTTTATAGATCTATTTAGTTTTTCTCAAATAAGCTATACTTTCTTTTTTAATTGGAGCGTATGATATAGTATAAGTGTCAGTTTTTGTATCTATTTCAAAAATATTTTGTGTGTGTGTTTTTTTTTTTTTTTTTTTTTTTTTTTAATTTTTTATGCAAATTTAGCTATGTTGTATTCTGAAGAAGGTCAATATACTTGGAGAATATTCATTATGGCCCTAATCTTAAACTACATAGGCATTTAGATGAAAAACAGTCCATAGAGAACAATTTAGCAAGCATCTAGTGTTCAATAAAGAGCAAGAACTTTCAACAGGATTTCAGTTATATCATAGCTTGAAATGTATTTCACTCTTTGATCTATTTTCATTTTTTATTTTCATACCAATCAGTTATCAATACATAAACAATATTTTTTAAGATACTTTTACATCAAGTTCTAAGCCTTTCATCACTTTAATTATAAATTGACTAAGTCAGAGATTGAATTGTAGAGATTGTTTTCTGAATTTATAAAAGGTACACCAAAAAAAAGAAATTTTATATGAATAGATACATAGAGGATATTGAATGAGAGGTCACTGAACACCGAATTTACCAAACGAGTCATCCATAAACAGACAAAAACGAGGCTACGCCGAGTTTTTATCTGTTTATAGACGACGAGTCTAACAAATTCGGTACTTGATGAGCACAAATATATATTCTATTTATAATATGACCCTATATTTCGCGAAAAATCGTCAAAGTTATTAAAATTCAACATTTCAATTTTCCGCGAAACATATGACGCCGTTTAAAACTGGCGTCACAATAAACATATTATAACGTCATTTTCGCTGTTACCATACAGCGTTGCTATTCATTCTTAGCTCATTTGCATAGTTATTCCACTAGTGTAATAACACCCGTTTAATATAAAAAAAATATTCAACGAGTTATTACGCTCCTGCGACGTAGTTCATATTATAACCATGTGTAAAACAAGGGTTTAAATGTCTTATGGGTAAAATCATAGATTTATATATACTATTTACTGAGTAAAACATGGTTTATACATACATACTTTCATAATGTTGGATTTTTACCAAAATAACAACAACAAATAACATTGAAAAAAAGAAAATAAGTGGGTATCCCGCCGATATATGTCAGAAATTCCACAGTACAATATGTTAATGTTTTAAGTAAGAACTAACTTAGTTATTTATTGAATAGGATTGCTCCAAACCTCATCCAATTATTGACTCTCAGCCATGTTTCTCACAATTGCCCAAGTCTCTTTCTCTGCTGTGTTAGCTTCGGTATGATTTAGAATAGTCCAGGCCAGTGTTAGACTTTTTTTATATCCTCTTATAGAAGGGGTTATTCCATTCTGTTTACAAGTGTATATATATTTCTTAAATAAGAGAAAAGTGATATCGATTTTCACTAGTCTTTCACCACATCCTAACATGACGTCTTGACTTATAAGATGGAAATTAGGGTAAAAATGCCTTATATATCTGATTGTTTCAATGATCAAAGGTTTAACTTTAATGCATTCATAAAACAAGTGGATTAGGGATTCAACACTTAATTCACAGAAACTGCACATATTAGTTTCTGACAATTTCATTTTAAAGAGAAGTGTATTTGTGGGTAGGATTCTGTGGACAATTCTTAACTGTAACCACTGTAGATATCTATCTTCGGTTATTTGAAAAACATTTGTATATATATTATTCCAACTATTTTTTATATCTGAGTAAATTGAAAGCCATTTACTTTTGCTTGTGAGAATTTCAACATTATCTATTAGTATTTTGTAAACATACTGTTGACATTTTTTATTAGTTAATATTGGTCTAAAGTAACAGGTTATACTAGGATTGTGATATTCTTTGAGAATGCTAGGGTTTTTTTCAAATTTATGTTTACATAAAAAGGAATTAATAGCCTTCTGAATTCCTATGTAGATTAAAAAAATTACTTTAGTACCTGTCTGGTTTTGTACAGTAGCTAAACTCACAAAATTACCATTAGGAAGCAGTAGGTCTTTAATTAATCGAAAACCCTTTTCATAAAGAATTTTATAATATACTGACTTTGAATCAATAAGTACATGTCTATTAAAGAAAATAGGGGAATTTAATATATCCTGGTAGTCTTTAAATGTGAATTTGTCCATGTAGATAGCATACGCTTTCAAAACATCTTGCCAAAACATATTTTTAATTTTTTTTATTAATCCATTGCAGTAGTCTGTTCCCAAGTTTATTACTTTTTCCATATCAATAAAGTTTTGGGCAAGGCGATAACAAGTATTTTCACTAAATAATACGATATTTTTCAACCACTTCACTTTCATTGAATGAACAAAACTTTCAATTTCAGGTAGTTTTAGTCCCCCATCTGTGTGATCTTTAATAGCAACTGTGTTTTTTATTTTGGATTTACAATCCCAAATGTAATTATTGAAAGACTCTTGCAATTTTTTGATAAAGGCGTTATCAGGTGTGGGTAAACTTATGAAAAGGTGTGTAAGTAATGGTAAGAGAAGTGTTTTAACGACTGTTATTCTACCAAGAGGAGTTAACTTACGTTTTTTCCAATAGCTTATACATTTTTCTATGTTCTTAACTTTAGTTTCAAAATTTAGAAAGAGCATATTACTTAAATTAACATCAAAATTGATTCCTAG
Source organism: Fragum whitleyi (assembly GCA_948146395.1). NCBI lineage: Eukaryota > Metazoa > Mollusca > Bivalvia > Cardiida > Cardiidae > Fragum > Fragum whitleyi. Next base: position 40,678,073 of record OX411550.1, on the reverse strand, counting down.
TAATTTAAATTGTGTTTCTCCCCAAGTGAGTTTCCACCTTGTTTTAATAGAATGGGTGCTATATTTCTTTGCCCCAATCCATATTACTTTTGTTTTGTCAAAATTTACTTTAAGACCAGATAAATTGGTGAAATCATTGAGTGTTTCCAAAACAGCATTTAAACTTTGTTCTGATCCATCTAGCAATAATGTTGTATCATCTGCAAATTGGGAGATTATATATTCTTCTCCATTTACTTTTATACCAGTGATATTCTTGCACTTCTTTATCTTGTAATTTAGAATTTGAGCACAAAGGATAAAAATATAAGGAGATAAAGAATCACCCTGTCTACAGCCGCGTTTAACTGTGAAGTAATCCGATAAAAATCCATTTAATTGTACACAAACTTCAGTATCATATAGAAATAGCCTTATCCATTTTTTTATCATTTCTCCAAAATTGAAGAATGAAAGTGTGTTTTCAATGAATCTAAATTCAATAGAGTCGAACGCTTTTTCAAAATCTATTAACATGAGTAGTCCTGCTATTTTTTTATCTTCACAGTATTGCATGATATCGTAGACCAAACGTGTATTTTCACCAATGTACCTATCCTTTATAAAGCCTGTCTGATCTCGGGATACAAGAATGTTCAAAGTAGTTTTTATCCTATTTGCTATAGATCCTGATGCTAATTTATAGATTACATTCAGCAAAGTGATTGGTCTCCAATTCTTAAGGAATTGTTTTTGTTTATTTTCCTTAGGAATACATATGATAGTCCCAATTTTTGTATTTTTTGAAAAACTTCCAGCATTAAAGGCTTCATTTAATGCTCTTACAACAAAATGTCCTATTTTTGTCCAAAATATTTTGTAAAAGTTTGTAGAGAATATGTCATTCTTCATATTTTTTAATGTGGCTGTAACTTCTTCATAACTTAAATATCCTTCAAGTGATAATTTCTGAGTTTCACTTAGTCTTTGAATTAAGCAATCCTTGAATTCAATCTCAAGATTGGTAGGTTTTGTCTGAGCATGACTACTATAAAGCTTTTGATAATAACATTTCACTTCTTTAAGAATTTCCTTTTGAGAATTTATTATTGTGCCATTTTCAGTTTCAATAAAGGCATATTCTTAGTACTTAGATGTTGTTTTTCAAGATTGCAAAAGTATTTTGTATTTCTTTCTCCATTATCGATCCAGTGAGCACGGGACCTGACAAAAGCCCCCTTTAATTTTATCTTTCTTAATTCTTGTAGCTCCTCTTGCAAATTCAGCAATATCTCTTTATTGTTTTCATCTAAATTTTCTTCAATTTTTTTAATCTTGTTGCCAAGGGTTATTTCATATTTATTTTGTTCTTTCACTTTAAAGCTGGAGAATGAAATAGTCTCTCCTCTGAGTTCCATTAAGAGTAACTCTAAAAATAATTGATCATTAATAGTGAATATTATTTCTGATTTATCTATATTTAAAACTTCATTTCTATCATAAACTGGTATACAATATTTCAATATTATTTCGTCTATCTTCTTATTGATACATTTTACATATTCCGAATCATACAGAAGGCTATTGTTAAACTTCCAAAAACCTTTACCGTGTTCTAATGTTGAGAATTTCATATCCAGATCTATCATAGAATGATCCGATTTATAACTTATATCAATATTGCTATTTTGAAGAAATTTTTCCAAGGATTCAGTTAAAAGAAAAAAATCTATTCTTCCTTGCTGACAAGGATTAAGTCTTTTCCAAGTAAAGGCTGATTTGTCACCATTGATATGTCTATATGTGTCAATAAGATTTATTTCTTGTATTTTTGAGACTAAAAAATCGCGTGAATTTTTATTAAGATTTGTGTTCTTATAATTTTTGTAGTCTAATTTAGGATTAAGTACCAGATTAAAATCGCCGCATAGTATAAAATTATTCTTTTGTGATATTGTATTGATTGCTAGGAACACGTCTTGGAAGAAACTGGGACTATCTGTATTTGGTGCATAGATGTTCACGACATCGAAATCGACATCGCAAAAACTTAATGTTAATATAATAAAACGTCCATGATCATCCTTTTTCATATTCTTTACTTTGATTCCTGATTCTTTTCTTAGTAAAATTGCAACTCCTTTTGCATTAGATTTACCATGACTAAAATAGCATTCACCATTCCATTCAGAGTGAATGGTTTTTTTCCATATCAGCTATAAGATGTGTTTCTTGTAAGCAGACAATTCCTGCTTTTTTCTCTTTGAATAAAGCAAAAAGATCAAAACGCTTTCTATTGTTATTAAGACCCCGGCAATTGTATGAAATAAGTTTGAGGCTATCCATACTTAATTTCGTTATTAATGAAAAACACTGTTTCAAACACTAATAGATGAGAGTCAATGATTGTACAAAGGTTTGAGCATAGTAGTTTAGGCTTAACATAAAACATTGTACAAATTTTGGAATTCAGAGACAACATAGAGAACTTAATATGAGATCAAAACACGAAAATTGCTTCATATATATTTGTAGTACAAATAATGTCTAATTTAGTGCTTTGGTGGTTTTAAGTATAAACTTCCTTTATTGATATCATAAAATTGACATTAATATCCAGCAAAAATCATTCTTAATCTCTCACTCAGGGCTCTATTCTTTTATTCAAAACTCTCACTTTTATCGCTCAAAAATAATAATCAGAAATCATTTGAATTTTGTTTTTTAGTTTGACACTGCTTTTGACAAGAAAAGTTTAAGGAAATATTTCCCATTATAAATATTGACTCACAATTGTTGAATTCAGTGCCCTTTAGCACTGGTTTTAATGAAATTTAAGAATAATGTCAATGCATTCAGCAATACGTTTTTAACACCAGGGTTTTTCTTCAGCTTGGCAGTAATATACTGAATAACTAAAATAACTCGTCACTCAGTATATTTGATATAACTTTCTTCGTAATCTAAAGTTTGGAATATCGTTTATACCAAAGTAATCGTTAACCAATTATTGATTTTTGAGAAAAAGAATATTACCGTAGACATACGCATTGAAGAGTTCAAAATTTTGAAATTAGAGTCAGTTTTCATTGCTTAGTACAAGTCAATAGTGCGTGAGTTAATGTGCAATATTGCTCTCAAAGAATTTCTGACAAGATGATTTCTGAATTTTACCAATAGAAAATCCCATTATGGCTATGTGTTTGCTATTCATGTTGCCTCAATCTGACTCAAAATCTTGGGTTTTCGCGCTCTTTTTTTAGGCTCTCATTGCGAGCTCGTTTCTGATATGCTCGAATTTGAAATAAGTCCGGTCAGTGAAAGAGAAGGCATTTGTCTAACTTTGAGAAGGTGTATGTGAATACAGTCCATAATGACAGTGACTTTCTTACGGGGGCTTACCCTATGACTATCGCTTGTGAAGGAGTCGACAAAAGACCAAGTTACCTCATCTTAACACATTACAATCCGCCCGCCCCAACTTGTCAGCGTGCAAAATGTGGAACTGGTAGTTAAAATAATCGATGTTTTAAACTGACAATGGTCGAGTTATGACACCTCATGGTAGGTGCAAGTGTCCTTGATTTTAGTCACGTAAATGAATCAGTTCAATATGACTATGCCCGATGTCGTTCCAAAATTCAATCTATGGCTACCACCAAACTCGAAGTCTTGGCTTTATCTGATAAAAGTTTTCACGGTTTTTCCTAACCACTTTCATAAGCTGTATTACTCGGCCTACTTTAGTTTCGTAAGGTGTATTCGATCTGCTGCATGGGCAGAAAAAATGTTTATCATATTCAAGTGTCTCTGCTCAGCTGAGTACAGAATAAAGAATAAATTTTACCACAATTGTTTACTTAGTGGCCGGCCAAAATACACAAATGTAAAGTGACCCCATAGTAGCAAATCGGTGGATAACGGGGTAGAATTATTTGTCTTTTCAAAGGTGATGCGTTATTTTCGTTGTTCAGAATAAATTTACACAATGTAATAGTTATCAGTCTTGTAAACATAAAATAGATTAAATCTGGTATATGTTTTAGGGTATTACTATTATAGGTTTTCATCGCTATTTTAGAAAATATATACATATGAATGAATGACTTGAATGCACGAAACTTAAATTAAGATATTGGTTAAAATTGTTGACACCGTTTTACTAAGCTTCTTACGAAAAAAATAATCGTAAGTCTAAATAAGAAATCGTACCTGATGTTTTCATTCATTGATAGATTCTGCCTTACAATATCTCATCGTCTTTAGAAGACGATTCCAATGAGCTGATGCGTGGCAGAATTCCGTTTTCAGATACTAATATAGGAGCAACTTTCAAATTTTGACCTACGAAAATAATTATTATCGTAAGAAGTTAAGTAAAACCGACACAAGTCTTCCGTCAAAGCTCTTATTGAATAATCTCTCGATTCCAATATCAGGTTTTAATCATGATAGCAACAAAGTTGGGTCCCAAGGACTCGATAGCTTATCTCAAAGGGATCATTTGTAAAGATTTTGGAGTGACTTGTATTCTAGCTTTTCTCATGCTTTCATGTGTAAATACTAAAATATCTCTTTATTAGGCATCCCAAAAAACGATAGATGTGTACCTTTTGAGATCAACTTCAAGAGGCTCTAGAGTGTTCTAGAGACTACACATTATCGAGTTTTGAGAGTTCTGGCTACTTGTTTAAGAGCCTCAGACATACAAAACATGTAACCCTTATTTTATTTTTCCAGATATGTACGGCAAGAAAGACGGTTTCGAGCCGACCCAGGTTGACATGTTGTTGGACACGATAGCTGATCTCATTGCTTTACGTATGAAAGTGTTTGGAGAAAAAGACGAAGATACAAAGGTTCTTTACAATCAGTTTTTATTTTAATTTACGTTTTCCCGTTTTTTTTCGAAATTTTAGACTAGTTTGAATTGAAAATGATTAAAACCGACACTTGAAAATGAATACAATTTGCAATTAAAAATTGATCATTAAAGTACAATTTCTTCCCTTTTTCCAAAATATTTTCTCAATTTAATATTCGCAGGAAATTAGAATTGGCAATTGGTACATGAACATGACATTTTCACACACATTAGCATCAAGTGCCAAGAAAAACTTGTGTGAACTCTAGGGGTCACATTCATAGCTCAAATATCATGAATCCTGATCAAAATGTTTATCTGAATGTATTATTGGAAATCTTAAAATTTGGTTCACCAGGAGCCCGTTTTACAAAGCATCTTACGATGAAATCAATGGTAAGTCCATATCACAAATTACACCAGGTGTTTTCATTCATTAGATTATACCTTGCAATATCTCATGGAATCTAATTGGATAATGCATGGCAGAATTTCATATTTAGTTACTACGATAGAGGCAAATTGAATTTTTGATTTACGAAAAAAAAATTATCGAAAGATGTTTAGTAAAACGGGCCCCTGGGCTAAAAGACTAAGTCACTTTGTTAAATCTTATTAAGAAAAAAATTGGTGCAATCTAGTGGTTACATTATAATTAAAACTTAAATGAGCGGTTTTGCGTCATTGCCTCAGTGGTTTAATGCCTAAGGTGTGCGCTTTAGGGCCCAATGTTCCTCTTGTTTATACTTCATTTAGACATTTGATCGGATTCTATTATCGAGAGTTTTGTTTTTGCTAATATTCGCGACTAACCAACCTCTCGATTTACAATAACCGTTTTTAAATTTTTCAGAATAAAATGATTGAAGCCATTAAATCAGAGGGCTATAAAGCCCATTTCGAAAGCATCACTAAACTCATAAAACTTTACAAAGGTAAAGATGGGTGGGCCGTCGGATCAGCAGTATGTATAGTTAGAAGACTTTATAAAGTTTTTAATTTTCTTTAAACCTTTTTTACGTATATCTAAATATGTTATTACTATTTTTGAAAATAAAAACAGGGGTCTTATTTTTTCTCAAAACAATATGAAAAAGGGTACCGAAAAAATAAGTGTCATAGAATTATTACCTTTGGATTTCTTTGATTATACTCTTATTAGCTTACCTGAACACGAAGTACTGACGGTGAGCTATTGTGATCGTCAAATATCCATCGTCAGTTGTGCGTCATCCACATTTCTTTAAACATCTTCTCCCCTAAACCGGTGAGCCAATCTTTATACAAACAATTTACAAACAGTCTCTTTCAGACAGCAACAATGGACTAAACAAGAGGCCCAAGAGGGCCTGTATCGCTCCACTGGCTTTAAAATCTTTAGACTTTCAGTAAATAAAGCTTACTTTAAATGAATACATTAACACTCCAAAATCTCCTAGGACCTATTTAGTAATGATTAAATGGTTCTGGTCTATATTGCACCAAAATACTCAATCACAATGAACCTGCAACCCTTGACCAATCTTATTAAAACATAAGGTTCAGAAGATGTCATTCAAAGATTTCGGGCTCAAAATAGGCCCCACCTGACATGCCCATATTTATGGACCAATCAAAATTTCTTGAACAATTTAAGTAAATAGTCACCCAAGAAACAATCTGGTAAAGTTTCATTAAAATTGGCTGAGTGGTTCCGGAGGAGATATCGTTCAAAGATTTTGGCCTCAATATAAGCTCCACCCTGCCACACCCAAATTTATAGGCCTATCAAAATTTAGCAAATATTTTTTGTAAAGAGACACTCAAAGAACATTCTGGAAAAGTTTCATTGAAATCAGCGAAGTGGTTCAGAAGAAAATGTCATTTGAAAATTTCGGGCTCAAAATAGGCCCCGCCCTGCCACGCCCCTATTTTTAGACCAATCAAATTTTCTTGAACAATTTAAGTAAAGGGTCACCCAAGGAACATTCTGTTAAAGTTTCATTGAAATCGGCCAAGTGGTTCAGGAGGAGATGTTGTACAAAGATTTCGGGCTCAAAATAAGCCCCGCCCTGCCACGCCCATATTTATGGGCCAATCAAAATTACTTGAACAATTTAAGTAAAGGGTCACCCAAAGAACATTCTGTTAAACTTTCATTGAAATCGGCCCAGTTGTTCAGGAGGAGATGTCATTCAAAGATTTCGGGCTCAAAATAAGCCCCGCCCTGCCACGCCCATTTTTATGGACCAATCAAAATTTCTTAAACAATTTAAGTAAAGGGTCACCCAAGGAACATTCTATTAAAGTTTCATTGAAATCGGCCCAGTGGTTCAGGAGGAGATGTCATTCAAAGATTTTGGGCTCAAAATAAGCCCCGCCCTGCCACGCCCATATTCGGGGGTCAATCAAAATTTCTTGAACAATTTAGGTAAAGGGTCATCCAAGGAACATCCATGCCAAGTTTCATTGAAATTGGCCCAATGGTTTGGGAGGAGAAGATTTTTAAAGATTTTAAAGTGAAAAAATGCCACGCCCTGCCACGCCCATATTTGGGGGTCAATCAAAATTTCTTTAACAATTTTGGAAGAGGGTCACCCAAGGAACATTTCTACCAAGTTTCATCAAAATCTGCCCATTGGTTTGGGAGGAGAAGATGTTTAAAGAAAAAGTTTACGCACGCACGGACGCACGGACGGACGGACGGACGGACGGACGCACGCACGACGGACACACCGCCATGACAATAGCTCGCTGGCCTTCGGCCAGTGGAGCTAAAAATTGGGTTACAAATATCAAATACATTTTTGATAGTTACGGTTTTTCTCAATTTTTTACAGACAATGCAAATCTAAATCAAAATACTTTCACTGCCATTTTGAAAGAAAGAATGATTGATGTTTTTCGAAATGAATGGTATTCATCAATTAGAAACAGTACAATGCTACAGTCCTACTCCTACTTCAAAAGCTCTCTGAAATATGAAGATTATTTAGATATAACACCAAAAAGTTATAGAGTTTATTTTACAAAGCTTAGAGTCTTTTCACTCCCACTTAGAATTCAAACAGGCGGGCAGGGAAGAAACAAAATACCAAGAAATATGAGAAATTGCCAATGTTGTAATAGTTTTGATATTGAAGATGAGTACCATTTTGTTTTAATATGTCCAAGTTTCAAAAAATTTAGAAGAAAATATATTAACGAATTCTATTTTAAACGCCCTTCCGTTTTCAAATTTCACAAACTATTAAATGCAACAAATAAAACAGAAATTATTAATGTATGTAAGTATGTCAAAGAATCTTTAACGAAGAGAAATACGCTACTAAATACCCTACAAAACTAAATCACTTAAAGGTCATCCTCAATAACTATTCAGTTAATTCACTTGAAATTATTTCAAAGTTCAAAATTATTTTCATAAATTAATTAATTATAAAGCTGAGTTTTCCACACTAATATTGCCTTGTTTATTGTTGTTTTGTTTTTGTTTTTTGCACTTGTTTGTAAATACACGTGATGTTAATTATGTAAAACTTTATGTATTATGACTATGTACCATGTACACGTCAAAAAATAAAAAATCTGTTCTGTTCTGTTCTGTTCTTTATTAAACTTGGCAGGGATGTGTTTTGGTCAAGCTCTAACAAACTTGTTCAAGTAATTTTAAATGAAACCATAACTCTGTTTGCCATGTCATCAAAAAGGGGGAAATAGCAAAATATATATGAATCTTCTTCTCTGAAACCAGACAGACAGCCTTCATATTGGTATTTAGCATCATCTAGTGGACCTCTACCAGTTTTGCTCGTATCAAGACCCTGGGATCATAATTGGGCACCAATCAAGCGCATCCTCTTTTACATAGAACCAAAGGGCTTAAATCTTCTTCTCTGAAACTAGATGTCAAACATTTTTCGTATTTCGTATGTAGCATCATCTAGAGAACCTCTACCAAGTCTGTTCATATCAAGACCCTTTGGTTATATTTGAACTCAATGCGGGCGCATCCTGATTTACATAGAATCAAAGTGCGAAAATCTTCAATCAAAGTGTGAAAGCTTTGAAATTCTTCTCCTCTTAAACTAGAAACCCATCGTATTTACTAGGTAGCATAATCAAGTGGACATTTATCGAGTTTGTGCATAGCAAACCCTTGGGGTCAAATTTGGGCATCAGCCCTGCGTATCCCATTTTACATATAGCAAAGTTAAAAATGTCAAAAATCTTCTTCTCTGAAACCAAAAAGGCACACAGCCTTTATATTTGAAGGTATGCATAATCTAGTGGATCTCTACCAAGGTAGTTCATATCATGCCCCTGAGGTCATATTTGGGCTATGAACATGCCCACTCCGTTTTACATAGACCCAACGATGGGAATCTTTAAAAGTTTTTTTTTTTTCTCTTAAACTTGAAAGTAGTGACTTTTAATAACAGTTATGCAGTTTCGTTTGGTTGATTTTCAATGATTTTGTTCAATACAGGCCCTTTTTTTAAATAAGAGCAGTCCCCGGCGTATCCTTTCTACAAAGAAACAAAGCCGGAAATAATTCAACCATAATATTTGCTGAGAATATTCTATGGTATTGATCTTATGTAGAAATTATCTCCATGTTGACATCTGCCTAATTAATTGATGTGATGACCCAGGGGTCAGCGAGACTCAGTTGAGCGATCTAGGACCATCACGGTCCTCTTGTTGTAAAGTTATTAGTACTGGACAGATTCTAGGTCCTTGAAAAGAAAGACAACCTTATTAGAGAACATGTATTCATAAAATTTATTTTATTATGCAAAAAAATATGACAAACATTATTCGGTCTTTGATAAAAGAATCATTGTAAGCGACATTAAAACCATTCAAAGAAACAAGCTAACAAACAAATCTAAATCATGCTTGGAGAAACAAACCACGCGATGTATTTTCTCATCAATTCCAGCTGTCCATAGCAGACCTCGTGTTATTCCATGCCATAGACCTGAACGGCGTTGCCGACAAAGTTACAGAAAAAGAGTATCCAGAATTGGCTGCGAACAGGGCGAAGGTCAGCTCTCATTCGAAGATTGCCGAATATCTGAAAAAGAGAAAACCTTCCCCGATTTAGATAATCAGTGAAGAATAAAGCTAGAAATTTTTAGATGTGACTATCAAAATACTCATTTTCCTATTTTCACTAGCTTTGTTTATGCGACCCGTCAGCTGGGAAATGCAAAAAAAATCATATGCTATGTGTTTAACTGTATACACAGATAGCTCCGCCTATTTATGACGTACGTGGGAACGTCTATGCTTTTGACCTCACATAACCCACGAGCTAAATGACGTGCTTCTTTTTCTGTGGAATTGTCTCAACATCGATATCGTTACTTATTTGGTAATTTTACATCCAGGAAATCTTATTTTAATATTTTACACATAGAAAATGATAAAAAAAAAACTCATTTCATAATTGTGATCGTGCTATAAAAGATATAATTTCATTTTCGCATTGATATGTCCATGAATAAAGTCTGATGAGGGAGGGGTTGAATGCTAAGAAAAATCCCCTGGATTTTACCTTATGCATACAACTCCTCCTCCATAAGACTTTATTCATGGACACATCCACGCGAAAATGAAATTATTTCATAAATCTTAAATGCGCACTTTACTTTCTAATTTACAAAGAAATTATTCTTGAAATAAGACACCCGGTTGACCTCTTCTGGGGCCAATCTCTTTTCAAATATCTATTTTACGGAGTTCCTAGATGGTCCTTGTTTGCATGACCGGTCACATTTTTACTTTTTATGGTCAAAGACATGAAAAAGTTGACTATCACTATCATTTCGTAATTGAATTAAATGGAGTAATGTTTAAATCTGGCAATGAAAAAAATATAAACTCTAAGATTTATAGAAATTGATATATGAGGGCCTTTAAATAGCGATGATCTGTTTTGAGGTTTTGAGACAAAGCTTTGCCAAGTCATGATGAGTTCTTACGGTCGAGACTAGCCTTGTCTTCAGGATGACAAAACTTTACAAACTGTTTGTAAATTATACCCTACTTTTATAATTTGCAAACAGATTTAATAGTTTTTTTCACCCTGAACGCAGGGTAGATAACCTTGAAACAAATTTAAGATACTAGCACATTCAATTTATCATGTAGTCATTTTTCATGGCATTTTTGTTTTTACGAAACCTTCAAACCAAAGAAATAGTGTCGAAAGTTGTTCTAGATTAGATCATGAATTGTTTTTTTTTTTTGTTTTTTTTTTTTTTTTTTTCATTTTTTTCTGTGATATCAGGCGCTTCATATCAGGTCGATACAGGCTTCGTTTTGTAATAAAATTGTATTATAGTTTGTACTGTTAAAACAATATACATTTCTTGAAATACTCATATTAAAAGCAGCTATATCTATTGAACGATTTGTCCGCTCTTATTTATTTGTCACCACATAAATTTCCTAACGGAAAAGTTGAAATATAAATCGACGTTTTGAAGAGGAAAAATCCCTACTATTTGTATTATCGCGACATAATTTGGCCCAAGTAGGTGAAAACTGGGTAACCTCGGACGTCTTTTGCCAACCTAATTGAAGGCTTATGTCTGAAGCTGTATTTGGAAACTCGGACACTAGCTATATGGTTTTCACTCGAGCAGTCATCATCCTTTATCAGCACTTTATTCTAGGATATGAATCAAATGATGGCCAAACCGTTATGAAAACGGGAAGTTTGAGAGAACTACGCAACAGTTAAATTCGGACGGGGTAGAAAAAATCGGACATGCAAGTAGCAAAACTCAGACAGGTGTAATATCTAAGGGTGTAATTCAGACAATTAAGGATAATCAATAATAAGGAGAATGAAGAAACGCGTAATGTTAGTTTTAACAAAAACTATGAATATAGCTTTAAGACTTCAATTTAGGAAAACCGTGATTATTTATATCTTATTTTTTCAATATTGGTAATATTTCAAAACAGACAAATGGGTATATTAACCCTTTGCTGTTTAATCCCTGCTTTTAACATGCCTGTGATTTTATGATTGAGAAAACATTGTGAAAAAAGAAGAAATTGCTTCTGACAAGCAATTTCTTCTTTCTCCACATTATTTTCTACCCTACTGAATGGTTATTTTTCAAATTAAATCCACTTTAAATTTTCGTCTGCAAAACCTTTGAATTTGGACAGGTCCAAAATTTTGTTAAACAGGAAAGGGTTAACAGACGCCACAAAGAAATTTCCTAAAGTGTATTAAGTTTGGGTGTATTCAAAGAAACGCTTAGTACTAAGGGGCTATGTTTACATCACTTGGTTTTCAAAGCATACCATTTGTATAGTCCGATTATTACTTCTGCTAGAAAATGAAAGTGGTAATTCGGACACTTCGGAAAAGGCTATACAGGTAGAATTATAAACAAATAAGAATTTATTATTTTATTAAAATCATTGATCTCTATTGATGTCCTTATCGAATACCAAATCTTGTCCAACTATACCCTTTTCTATACAGTTGACCGAGCTTATAATTGTGACCCGTCACGCGAAAAGGGACCATCTGGGTAGTGCGTAAAGTGTCGACCCTAGTCAGACTGCGCAGACTGCTCAAACTGACTAGGGTCGAAACTTTTTGCACCGTGCTTATTTTCTGAATCTAGAATGATTAATCTGCCTTCCAGTGAAAGAATTTTTGAAATGCTACTCTTGGTTGACCTATGCTGTATCAAATCTCTAATTCCATCACGCATTTTACATAATTCCTGGATGGTCCCTTTTCGCGTGACGGGGCACATATTCAGTGGTTGAATGTCAGTTCAATTCCTGCCAGCGGTTTTATGACTTCTAATAGCTTTATTTCCATAAACATGTCTATGAAATCATCACTTATTAAATGATTTATGCGGGATAAATCGATGAAAGAAGAGAACTATTTGATAATGACGCTGGTACCATTTCTTTTCCAAAAAGTTACCTTTAAAGTTCTTGTATGTTCGAATTTATACGTCTGTCCCAACCTTGACGGTTTTCACATACAAGAAAATTACGTATAACTTTGAAGATGTGATAAGATGTAAGAGCTTTTATAAAATAAACAATCATATGAAGTAGACGGTTAGTTGTGTTAGTAAATGGTAAATTAAATGTTACAAGCAGTTTTAAAATTAGTTTGTAGCATTATTTAGTGGACCTCTACCAGTTCTGTCCATATCACGCCCCTGGAGGCTTCACCGGACAGCATTTTATTTAATACAGAATGAAGGAAATTTTTCTCCCCTGAAACAAGAAGACAAACGTCTTTTAAAAATGTTCTGTATGTAGCATCGTCTAGTGGACCGAAACTAAAAGGCAGAGAGTTATCGAATTTGGTATGTATAGAGAATAATATGTGAGTGTCTTAAAATATCAATGTTATCTGGATGAGGTTGGGATGATTTATCATGACGAGGCTTTGCCGAGTCGTGATAATTTCTCACTGCCGAGACCAGATAACATCGATATTTTAAGACCTTTCCATGTTAGTCTATTCATCATCCAACCATTTTGAGCGCTTGATTATAATAAACCCTTAAAAATCAAAGAAATTCTGGTGAAAGCGTAAGTTATTTTTTTCTAAAAATAGACTGTCTGATATCATGTTATGTTATCAGACAGGTGATGTCAGGTCAATACTGGCTTCATTGCATGATAAAATCATTTAATGGACCTTTGTCAAATTGTTCATATCATGTTCCTGGCGTTTAAATTTGGACTCCACTTGTGCGCATCCCTTTGAACATAGATATTTTACATGTAAATCTTTCAACGCCTATGGCATGGATAATAGATTCAAATAATCTCCTATTGGACGTCTGCCAATCTCATTTAAGTGACGTCCCAGGGGTCAGATTACCCAGACGAGAGTTTCAGGACCACCAGTGTCCTTTTGTTTATATTTTTTGCTTAACACGTAAATTAAATATATGTAACCGGGACGCGAATAAGAGTGATTGGACTGTCTTGTCGTAGAAATAAGCTTTTATAGGGACGTGGTAGAGGTCCAAGGTTCGAATGCCGTCGGAGCCGAATATTTATTTCAAGATAACGTTTGACTTAGTTTTTATAGCGACGCGGTAGAGTACTCGCTGGGGGACAGAGAGTTCAAATTTCGACTGAATCGAATACTCTTTTGCAGGTTACACGTACCCGACTCAAAGTGCGTCACCGAATGAGCAAATTTCTGTTCTGTTTGTATGTTAATTCACAATATGAGCATATGCCTCTCATTTCAATTAATTTCAAATCTAAGACGAGCAAAGACTCTGGGGCCTGTTTTAAATAAACATCACGCGTGAGTCAAGTATCAAAGTTGCTTTTACAATAGTCACTAAATATGGAATTCTGTCGTGAATCATCTCATTGGAATCGTCTTCTAAAGACGGATCCAATGAGATATTGCAAGGCAGAATCTAACTTTGGACGATAACAAATAGAAGATAATCGTTTGTTTCAGAGTAAGATCGATTATATTCATTGTGCACAACAAAAGCTGTATTTTCCACTCGTGAAAATATAGCTTTTACTGTTCACGAAATGAAATATTTATCGATCTTACTTGAAAAACAAATGATTGTTCTATTTCTTTATTGCGAAATGAGACAAAATGTGAAATTTTTAGGATATATTTTCGTAAAGCGCGTCATTTCGCGCGTGATTGCTATGCAGCGTTCATTGTGACGTCACTTATTTCGCCCCGCATAGATGACGTCAGATAGGATGAAATGCACAAAAGCAGGGCGTAAGATTTTGATAATTTCACAGCTTTTACGGTGAGATTATCAAGTGATAATCAACCGTTATTTCTCGATAAACCGCAAAAAAAACATTATCCCGGTGTCACCTATTTTCGCCGATGCAAGGGAAAAATGTTTTTTCTTATAACTATTCTGATTTATCGTGAAAGAAAATCTCAAATAAAGGATAAAAACTCGTGATTCACCTTTTTATGCTCAAATTCGCATGTGTTTACGACCCAGTTCTGTAAATTGAGGGTGTTTTATGCAGTACCCGGAAAGGGCATTCCTGAAATGACGTCACCTATTTTCGACGGTCAAGGTCATGATAATAATGAGGGTCGTTCAATATGTATTGGGAACTCAAGATTCTTGTTTTGTTTCTTGATACCTTTTATAATTTTTATTAACAAACAAATTCATAATATTTCTACAGAAATAACACACAAATATAGGAATCGTGAAAAATGACAATCATACATTTAAAAATCATCTGTTAAACATATTCTACTCTTCATCTTTACATTTTGGACATAGAAATGAGTCTCCTCTTCTGAGAATTTTAATCTCAGAACAAAATCTCAGATGAACCCATTTATCACAACGGTCACATTCACGGGGGGTGATGTCCATAATCGGAGCCACCGGCTCCGCTTTCAAAATCATGTGTGGAACTTCCGCTCCACGTGTGGCTCCGATTATGTAGATGTAAACATTTCATATTTTGAATGAAAAATAGGGTAAGAGGTCGGGATTTCCTCATTTATATAATATCTAATTCATTAATCATAAAAAAGTCGAATGCTATTCGACCAGTTATACATTTTGCAACGTAAACGTACTCAAAAAATTTAAGAACACTCGTTGGTTTTTGTTAAAAATGATTTCTTCTGGGAGCGGTCTTGAGTCAGGAATGTGAAAACACGTGGTTTTTACCCCCAAAATGCAATATTCTGAACAGAATTAATAACGCAGACCATTGTTTTCAGTGTACACGAGTTTAACAAAACAACCACAATACTCTAACCCGATGTACCTTTCTTCAATATGATATAGATCTAAGAAAATTGTTTGGTTCCGATTATGTGGATTGGCTCCGATTATGTACTCTGGCTCTGAAGTTGTGGAGTTTCTTCTTCTTCTTCTATATAACATCTTCAATATGAAGTTTCTGTTAGTTTCATGGGGCGCCTTTTCATCATCAATCCACAATGCAAGTTACGTTTGTTACGTTTAACTTCTACATGTTTACTTTTATCATAATATTCGGTTACTAGACAGTCAGCTTCATTGATATTACTTAGCCTGTCAATGGTTTTTCTTGCTTATTACACTTCGCACGCTAAGCGTTCCAATTTTAGCAACGTCACTACTAACACTCTTTAAACGTCGATAATTCCATGAAATTTTATCAGATATATTTTCCGAGTGGTATCAAAAAAAGATGTTGCGAAATTCGCGTTCATTTGATACATATTTAAAGAAATACGATTAATATATCTTACTAAAAAAGGACTCAATGATTCTTAATACCCCTTTTTGTTCGATTTTTAGCGCATCTGAGCAGGAAGTGCTCATGTTGAGCTATTGTGATCAAGCTTTGTCCGGCGTCCTTCGTCCGTCACCAATTTGTGTGCACTCTAGCGGCCACCTTTTTGGTCCAAATGTCTTAAATTTGGCCAGGATGTCTGTCTCCATCAAATCTTGGTCCAGTTCGAGATTTGGTCAAGTGGGGTCAAAAATCAGAGGCCACATTTTTTGCCAAAATGTCTTTAAACGTCATCAGAATGTTTGTCTCCCATCAAATCTCGGACAAGTTCGAAATTGCCACATTTGTTAAATTCTTGTAAATGCCTCAGGTTAGCGCTCAAGGGCCAATGGTCCCTTGTTTTTAAGCCCCGCGTAACATTTAGTTCCGAATTTTTGCAAAGATTTGAACATATTTATATAAATTCCGATTAATATCAGAATTTACAACTTCATCTCCGGATTTGTCAACTTTTCAATCGGAAAGTAATTAAACTAGATTCAATGAAAGTAAAACTTATTTAAGACTATGAAAATCAAATACTGAAAATGTCCCGAGCGCTCTTTCGGTATAGGGGTACCGTTTTATAAAAGCGATAATTGAAAATTAAACAGAAGTATAAAAATTTGACATTTAGCAAAACGGATCAATATACAAGGGTGAAAACACGTCTTATATATACTGAACAACACAAATAACGCATCACTTTTTTAGATACAACTTTTTCCATAATCTAGAGTTTGGAAAATTGGATATACCAAAATAAACGTAAACTAATTATTGATCTGTCACAAAATGGATTACACCGAAGACACACGCATTGGAGAGTTACTGGTGACTACCCCCAAAATCAAAATTTAGAAATCAAAGTCAGTTTTCATTGATCTATAAAATTCAATAGCGCTTGTGTTCATGTGCAATATTGCTCTCAAATAATGTTCATCGTGGATTTCTGAATTTTGCCTAGATTAAATCCTAACATGGCTATCCAATTGCTCTTCATTCTGCCTTAATTTGACTCAAAACCTTGCGATTTTTTGTTCTTTTGTGAACTCTCATTGAAAGCTCGTTTCTGATATGCTTGAGTTTGAGATAAGTCTAGTCGGTGAAAGAGAAGGCATCGGTATAACTTAAAGAAGGTTTTCGTTATAAACAATGTTTTCTCATGCAGCAGATCGAATGCATCGTACGAAACTCAAGTTTTTCGAGTAATACAGCTTAAAAAGGTGGAAACGACAAACCGTGAAAACATTTATCAGATAAAGCCAAGTTTTCGAGTTTAGTGGTAGTGAAAAAATGAATTTCGGAACGTCATTGCGCATAGACATATTAAACTGATTCATTTACGCGATTAAAATCAAGGACACCGAGGGGTCATAACTCGACCATTGCCAGGTTAAAATGCCGATAATAACAACTACCGATGCCGAACTTCGGTGCTGACTGGATGGGGAGGACGGATTGTATTTCAGTTCGTGTTATGACCGGAATTTTTTTACTCTCCAGGTCACAGTTTTTTAAGGTAATCGTGGACACATGGTGACAGTGAACCACAAAGATGAGGTATCTGGGCCGTTTGTCGACTCCTTTAAAAGCAATAGCCATAGGGTGAATCCCTGTGAAAAAGTCAATGTTATGGTCTATTCATCTCATACCATTGTGGATTTAATTCGTGAACACCTCCTTAAAGTGAGACCAATGCCTATTCTTTCACCGACCGGACTCATTTCAAAGTCGAGCTTATCGAAAACGAGTTTACAAAGAGAGTTAAAAAAAAATTGCGAAATCCCAAGATTTTGAGTGAAATCGAAGCAAAATGAACATCGAATGCATATCCATTTTGGGATTTGCTCCTAGTGATAGTCGCCTTCCCACACTTACAACTCTTCAAATGCGTGTGACTACGGTGTCATTCCTTTTCTTACTAACTAACTAAATAACTAAATAAATAGATAGATAAATAAATAAATAAACAAATAAATAAATGTAGTTTTTAGGCAAGTGACAATGAGTTTCGGTCCCTAAAGGCTAGGCACCCGAAGACTTTGGAGCATTGATATATAATTAGAGACAAATAATTTTCTTTCAACTATCTAAAATTTCAGTAAAGAACAATTTGCTAGAATATTGTCGTTATCTTCTTGAATTCGTACACACTGAAAACAAGGGTCTACATCAGACATTCTGTTCAGAATATTGCATTTTGGAGTTAATAAAAGTAAACGAGAAAGGTGAGACGTAAAATAGACAACGTGTGCCATGGAATGACGAGAAAACAGCGCCCCATGGAACTAACAGAAACTTCATGTTTAAGGCTGTGGGGGCATATGCAAGAAGAAGAAGACACTCCACAACTTCAGAGCCAGAGTACATAATCGGAGCCAATCCACATAATCGGAACCAAACAATTTTCTTAGATCTATATCATATTGAAGAAAGGTACATCGGGTTAGAGTATTGTGGTTGTTTTGTTAAACTCGTGTACACTGAAAACAATGGTCTGCGTTATTAATTCTGTTCAGAATATTGCATTTTGGAGGTAAAAACCACGTGTTTTCACATTCCTGACTCAAGACCGCTCCCAGAAGAAATCATTTTTAACAAAAACCAACGAGTGTTCTTACATTTTTTGAGTACGTTTACGTTGCAAAATGTATAACTGGTCGAATAGCATTCGACTTTTTTATGATTAATGAATTAGATATTATATAAATGAGGAAATCCCGACCACCTACCCCATTTTTCATTCAAAATATGAAATGTTTACATCTACATAATCAGAGCCACACGTGGAGCGGAAGTTCCACACATGATTTTGAAAGCGGAGCCGGTGGCTCCGATTATGGACATCACCCCCCGTGACATTGGCCCCACTTTACTAAGGTTAGGCCTACACAATGCTTTAACTCTAATGGAGTAAAGCGTTTACAAACAGAACATTTTTCTGACTCTAGTATCTCAGTTTCAGATTCATCTGACACTGAGTAATTATCATTATTATTCAATCCTGATGTACCTGGCTGTGGACTATGAAGGGCTGAGGATGTGTCTAACACAGACTTTTCTATTGACTTTTTTATCCTTGGTACATTTACCTCTTTAGACTTTGATGGTTTACTGCTCTCAATATGATCTTTAACCTGTTTAAGTATATTATCCTCAGTTACTGGTTTCGCTGCTACTACCTTACTGAGAGTTTTACGAGTTTTAGCAACAGCAACATTACTTAAAACTTCCCCACCCAGCTTTTCTAAAAAAAGTGATGCGTTACCATTACTACATGCATTTGGTAACTTTGTTTCAGTGACAGTAACTGGGTGTGATCTCTCAAAAGTCAAAGAAGGTGCAATAATGGAATCAGTAACTGCATTACAATTGAATGGATATACAGTCAAACCTGTCTTAAGCAAGCACCCAAGGGACATTAAAAAGTGCTTGCTTAAGACAGGTGCTTGCTTAATACAGGTCAATTTCAGTGCAATTGGTTCATTTGGGAACTCAATGGCCGCTTGCTTAAGACAGGTTGCTTGCTGAATACAGGTGGCCGCTAACACAGGTTTGACTGTATGCCACACCTTTTGAATGCCGACTGAATATTACTTGCTGTCATAGTTTGGGCATAGACTTTACAAGCAATTTTGCAAACATCATAACGAGTGATTGTACTGCCACCAGTGGCCCTTAGATTTTGGTGTAGTGTTGAATTCCAAGCATTTTCAAAGGGACCATAACAGGAAACATCCATTGGTTGTAAGATATGGCTGCAATGAGGGGGCAAAACAAAAAGAATTATATCATTTTCTTTTGCCCACTCAATCAATCCCAGGGAAACATGGCTCTTATGACCATCATAAAGTATGAGCACAGGGTTGTTAGCATCCCTAGAAGGTAAAATGGGCTCCAAGTGACCTTTCATGTATTCAAAGAAAATGTCTGTATTAGACCACCCTGATTGAGAAACAGTTCCTGATGCCCCAGGAGTGGCACCATCTAATAAAGCCTGCTGCATTCTCATGCCAGGAAATACAAAATATGGGGGAACTTGATGCCCAACTCCATTTCCACCTCCAATCACAGTCACAGTCTTAGACTTTCCCCCTGTAATTGCCTGTGCTTTGTAATGTTTACCAGCAATGATTTTTGGAGGGTTGTGGTTCATTTGAAACCCTTTTTCATCAATGTTATATATTCTTAATGGTTGGTCCTTAAGATTGTACTTTATAAGAATTTTGTTCAACTCAATAAAGTATCTGTCTACAGCTTCCCTAGTTGCCGACTTTGCTCTAGCTATCTCCGAAGCACGAGGATTTTTCACCTTTAAGTCTGGCCAACGGTCAAGGAAACCATAAAGCCACTTCAAACTAAATTTATAACCAGCTGGTTTAAGACCTAAGTGTATTGCAAAGTCAGATGCAAGGTTCAATGTCTCCATCCTCGTGTAACCATAGCCTATTTCAGCCATAACTTTAAGATGATCACAAAATATAGCTTCCTGTTCATTTGAAAATATTGTGGAAGGACCAGACTTAACTGCATCAATATCAACTCTATCCTTTAAAGTTGAAACTGGTATTGAAAATTTATGAGCGACCCTCTCCACCGGAAGTGCTTCCTCAATACACATTCTGTATGCGTCAGCCATGTTATCTGCTGTGTAGGACGCTCTGTATTGACCTCTTTTAGGTTGATAGTTCTGCAATGTAAAGAAAAGGGATTTTCTAGGGGTATGTTTAGCACAAGGACCGTACAAGTGTTTAGATATCAGTCAGAATGTTGTTTGATGGCAAATGGAGGGGGGGGGGATCCTGATGATGACGTCATTGAATGTCGGCTTGTCAAGTATCGAGACAGAGGCTTTTCTCTTTAGTTCGGTAAGTGAGAAAAAAACATTTAAACACTGAGTTATATTTTACCTTAAGAAAATGGCGGGTTTTGGTGGACTTATTATTTAGGCATTTAAAACGTACCTTTCGTATTTCCATATTTCGTCTAAGTTGAGCGAAGTGTGACCTTCGGCAAACATCAGACGCTCGGGTGACGTCATGCATGAATTCTCGCGAGAATAAACATTATTTACGCTATTTTCCGAAATCGTCGAATTCAGGTGAGCGGCGAATTCAGGTTACGTCACGATAAATAATAGGCACGCTTTGTGATTTTGACTCACGATTATTTTATCGTGAGAAGTTTAGTAAAGCCCGCCCCCGGTCAGCCTGTACATCCGCACAGTCTGAAAAATGTCTTCACTATGTAGTAGTATCTTAAGTTAGGAATCTTTCTAATTGCAAGGTGGACTTGTCTAGGCTGCCCTATGCTAAGCAAGTCGCGCTCACATCAAATTGCTGGAAATGTCACGGACAAGCTCATGTAATTTTAACTAAAAGTAGTGATCCCGTTATATAGTTCTAGAACATTTCGAAACTCGTGATCTTTCATAATGTTCCTAATGATATAATTAGGAAAATCGGTTATAAATGTTATAGTCTATGTCTTCAGAAACGTTGCGGATCTATAACGGGTCCGCTACCTTAACAGAACATAAACGTCGATTTTAATACATGGAAGTGTAACTGCGTCTTTAATTCATTTCCACTTGTACTTAAAAATATCCTCTTAATTACTGCAATCAATCGGACAACTTGCAAATTATCTAAATTATAGATTATATTATATGGAAGAACTACCTTGTGCGGCTGAAAAGTTAACTAAAAGGGTTAGTTGTAAAAAAGAAAAAATCCATAATGTAATGAGTGTACGAGAATTATGGTGACCTGCTTTGATTGATCTTTGATGTATATTATTCTGATATAACCATATATGGTAACACCGTATTAACACCATATATGGAATTTTCACGGAAAATGGATTAATTATTTCGAAGTAAACAGCTCCACCGACCACTAGTTGAACAGATGCTAATTGATGAGAAATTGCATTTTTTTAAAGGTCGAAGAAAAAAGGCGTCATTATCATCAAAAGCATTTCCTTCTGGAGTTATCGACTTCGATCAGACCGTGCAAAATCGAACGCATTCCTTCGATTTTTATTTCTTAAATATGCGCTTTGGCTTAAACTATAAAACCCCTTTTATTTTTTTTTTAAATTTTTTTTATTCAACACACCCGAGCACGAAGCGCTCAATGTGAGCTTTTGAGACAGATGAATGTCCGTCGTAAGTCTGTCTGTCGGTTTATTCGAATTTAAAAAAAAAAATCTTCTCCCAAACTACCGATAAAATATGAGCCAGACATCACAGATATGATTCTTACATCAAGTATCTTCAAAAAACTTCACAGAATTTCAATCCACGAAGAATCCAGATTGGCAAGGCAATGGAATGTAAGAAAATATTCCTCCCGAACCGCAAGGTTGGTGCATGTATCATGAAGGAAATCTGAACAATTAGGCCTGATACTTTCATTTTCTGATTTAGTATTTATGTTTTCGGTCAAAATGTTTTAACCTATAACCATGATTAGCCTATAATATGACCGACGTCGCCGGGGTGAAATAATCCCGTTGAATATTTTTGATATTACACGGGTGTTAGTACACTAGTGGAATAACTTTTCAAATGAGCTCAGAGCGAATAGCAACGCTATATTGTAACCACGAAAATGACGTCATAATCTACGTTTTGTGACGTCATTTTGAAACGGCGTTACAAGTTTTGTTGAAAATTGAAACGTTGAATTTCATGAATTTTGACGATTTTTCGCTAAAATTCGGGTCATATTATAAACAGAATATAAAATTTGTGCCCATAAAATACAGATTTATTACACTCGTCATCTAAAACAGATAAAAACTCGGCACATCCTCGTTTTTATCTGTTTATAGATGACTCGTTTAATAAAATTAGTATCCAATGACCACTTATTCAATATCCTCTATTATCGAAATAATCCATGTAATGTGGGTCAACCTGGAGTTGATAGAAGTAAAGATAGACTTTTGAAATAGGCCTGATTCTTTACCTCTGCACATACAATTTTCAAAATTTGTGGTTTAGTTTCAAATTTCTCTACCTAAACGATTCACAGTAATTCAAGGTACTCCAGCCGCTGCATTATAACTGAAAAAATTGTTGGAAGCGGCGTAAAACTCCATTCAATCAATCAATCTTTTATTCTTATATTCGATGGTAGAGCCCTATGCGTTGTAATGATATATCCAATATTCAAAATACGTCAGAAATTGTAGAAAAAAGGAGAAAATTAACATTAAAGTAAAGAGGAATTGTAGTTCTAAGGACGTTATGATTCGGAAGTCACACGCTCAGGAAAGAGAAATAGAACCAACCATTTTTTTTTTTTTTTTTTTTTTTTTTTTTTGAGTTGTTGTTGTTGTTGTAGATTTGTTTCTAGAGTTGTCATAATCTCGTTCATCACCTCCGCTAGATGAAGAATAGTTTGGTCTTGCACCTCTCCCGATCGCTCGTTCATGTTTTCTCATCGAAAGCTCAGAGAGCACTGATTGTTGAGGCCAATTTTGCAGCTTTTTTGTACCTCAACTTCCTTGCGCTAAATGACCTTGAAAGAACTTGAAAAATAAAACTTTATAAGTACCATCAGAACGGGATGGGACGGACAAAGGCCGTTGGTTAAAACTTAGTTCGCTGTCAAATCATCAGCGTTCAGCAACTCGTTTCTACCCATGGTTTGTTACGAATAACTTAATAGACCGTTCGCGGCTGTCGTGGTGACCGGGACCATAGTGTTAAAGTACCTGCCCCGCGTTCAGAATGACAAAACGATGCAAACAGTTTGCCAATTATACCCCGCTTTGCACGCAAGTGCACGAGCAAAGCGGGGTATAATTGGCAAACTGTTTGTACCGTTTTGTCATTCTGAACGCGGGGCCGGTTACCTTAGGTTTGCACTGCGACCGGGCAGGGTAATACGCGCGCGGAATATACTAGTTACTGAACTCGCCATTTATGGTAAAAAATCCATATAAGGCTATTCGCTGTATATAAGGCGAGTTCGTTCAAGCTCATCGTGTCAAATAAAACACTCGTACATTTATCATACACCCCATATTCGTAAAAGTAGGACGTTATATCAATACACACACAATTTCTTCCGATACAACGAAAAAATGTCGAAAACGAGTGGAAAGAAATATCACCTAACTTATTTCAATATTCGGGGTAGAGGAGAGTTCGTGCGCCTGATCCTCAAAGCCGCCGGCCAGGACTTTGATGATAACCGAATTGATTTCAAAGACTGGCCAGATCTGAAGCCAAGTAAGTCTCTATTTTTTTTAATTATCTATTTATTTTTACATTGTGACGCATCAATAGAAAAGGATCGAACCTTTCAGGCGCTCGGGAATTTTATTTAATGGAAGAAAAATTCGGATGCAAGCCGTCGTCTTAGCGTAGTTGGAAGCGCGCCGGACTGGCAATCGGGTTCGGTCCCCGATGGCGGCACTCATTCTTCCCGATTATATGTCTCCGGACAATCGGTTGATAATCGTAGACCTATGTGGGATAGCAGCCGGAGGACTGGTGTTTAAAATACCAGGGATCCTTTTTCATGTGCCCCATCCGCCACGATGTGTCTGTAAGATTGTTGAAAACAGCGTAAAATCCCATTCAAGCAAACAAATATCGGATGCAAAATATGCCACCTATAAATAAACCCTGCGTTGTGGGTTCTCATTTGAATCATCTTATCAAGTCTATTCAATATTCTATAGGTACCTACAACATAGAATAACGTTGAGAAAGTTCGATTTTCAAGAGTCGGATTTCGCTTCTAAGCTGAGGTAGCGATTTCTTAAATTCCAATGATATTAATAAACTACGTTTTCTGAACCGGCATAATCAAATGCAAAGCATGTAAACATAATGCTTTGCACTTTGATTTGGGGATAGCTTCCTGAAAGACTCCGGAGCCGCTTTAAATCGTATTTTTTAATCGGATCGGAGCGGCTGGGACACCTAACCATGGACTACTGACATTTCTCTTGTTTATACAACAACGATATACTTTTTACCCCTATCCGCTCATCTTTCAAAGACAAATCATGAAAAGAATATGTCATCCGTTTCAGATCGAACCCAGGACCGAATTGTGGGAAGTCAAATAACCGTCCATTTGGGCTATGACGGCTGCTAAACCATTCATTGTTAGCAACTCTGAATCTGATGTTCTCTTTCTGAATTAAGCACGACTATTCCACATAGGTTTACGATTATCTACCCATTGATGGAAGACAAATGTCGGAAAGGATAAGTGCCGCGGCCGGGGATCGAACCCGTGCGAATATAGACCCCTGGATTAGAAGTCCGGCGCGCTACCAACTGCGCTATTGCCGCGGCGAGTGATGATGGGAGACCAAAATGTCGTAACTGCAAACTTTTCAGACTTTTATACGACGTCCAAGTCGGTCATCCACGAGAATGTTTGAAACAAAATGGTTAAAATGACGGAGGTCAACAATAATCCCATCATAAATTAGTGTTTTGATTGGTCGATCATTTTTTTTTTTTTTTTTTTTTTTTTTTTTTTGTTGAGAGAGCAATTGTTTTGCGCTCAAGTCGAAGGCTTGACTGCTCAAAGATGGTAAAAAATCAGACCTTAAGATAGATTTAGTAAAAAAGGACTATTAGATTCAAATAATTAAACAAAACAGCGCCAACTCCCTATGTTGTGGGTATGTATTCGAAACGCCTCGTCAACAGCACAGTTAGGAACTTCGTAAAATTGACAAGATGAATGATTTTGGAATAAGTGAAATTCGAGAGAGGTAATTAAGTATCGGTAATTTTGTTCAGAATGAACAAAATTGGCGATATTTATCACCTTTATTACCTTTTAATAAAATATGAATACAGGTTCTATGAAAAGCTTTCTATGTCTTCACAAACCAATCGTACGCTTACAAAATTCAATTATGTAAGTGAAATCGTGGATTTTATCTAGGTCACTGCCCAAAATATAACACATTTTAATAAAAGATAATTTCAATGAATTTTACAAGTCTCCATTAAAATGTCCCAAATAATTGACCTTATAGTCAATGGTGAGGTTCGGGCGGTCAATGACCGTACAAGCTTTGGAAAAGGTAAACTTTCAATGGCGTTAATTAAATATTTGAGTTCAACTTCATCAAAAATTGTCCTGCTTTTAGAATAGGCATACAAACAAAAAGAAAACCCACAAAACGTTGTATGCGAACGTTGAGAAATGGTATCCCGATTTGCGAGCGAGTCATATTCAAACTATGGTTTCAAATCCCAAACGTTCGTGTACGTTTTCATCGTCAGCGTTAGGTTGTAAGTAAATGTGTTAGTTTTTGACATTGGATACAAAAGGGGAGGAAGTTTCGTCAAACAAATTTACGGAAATATGACCCTCTTAAGTATTTCAGACATTTATGTTAATTTCCACGATCCCTTCTAGCAAAGCCGCAACGTATGGGGCTGTCAAAACTGGGGTCGTGTGTTTGAACCCTGGCTCGACCAACTTTCCATTCGGAACATCGCTCGGACTTTTCCGTAAACTGGAAAGTACCTCGGACGTAAGTGTAGTAATGTTTGGTCATTTTTAGGTAATTCGGCTCCTGGTGGTACTTTGGTTAATACGCTTGAAGAATTGTTTATTCCTTTAATGTTTTCCGATCGTCTGTGGAGATCATTTTGGCATGTTATAATTTGAAAGCAAAACGTTATGTTTGTGACGTCATATAAACCCATGTGCGATATGACGCGCTTTCATTGCTGCGCCCTTATTATTCCCGAGGTATATTCCGTAGAACCGCCCAGGGTTCCCGAGTGCCAACTTTCATCCGACTTTTGACAAAAGTCAACTCGATACGAATCATTTTTATCATGCAATGAAGCGTGTAATGGCCTGATATCACCTGTCTGATAACATAACAGTCTATTTTTAGAAACAATTTGCATACACTTTCACCTTAATTTCTTTACTGCCTCTACGGCCTTGTGGTAAATGCACTCGACCCTTGACCTGGAGGCCCGTGGTTCGAGCCCCACTGTCGCCGGGGCGTGTTTATAGGCAAAACACTTAATAGCAAGACCCAGTTCACCCAGCTGTAAAATTGGGTAGCAGTGGGTTTGAACCACTGCCTCTCTCTCAGGGACGTGAAAACATCAGGATTGAGTGTTCGAGAGCGATTCTATAAGCTTAAGCTTTCGTCGCAATCGAATTAAACTAAATTAGTATAAACTGAAGAAGTTAATTCCTTTGATTTTTAAGGATTAATTGAGAGCGAAAAAAGGCTGCATGATAAAGAGAATAACATACAAGTGTCATAAAATATTATTGTTATCCGGCCTCGGCAGCGAGAATTTATCATGACTCGACAAAGCCTCGTCCTGATCAATTCTTCCAAGCCACGACCGGATAACATTGATCTTTTAAAAAAAACTTGCCTTTTATTCTTTTTGTCTCTCATCTCTGGATGTACGATAAGTAGTGTGCCTTAGTGGAATAAGCAGCTGGGGCCCGTTTTACTTAACTTCTTGCGAAAAAAAGATAATCGTAAGTCAAAATCACAAATCGTACCTGGTGTTTTCATTTATTGTTAGATTCTGCCTTGTAAGATCTCGTTGGAATCGTTTTAAGAAGACGATTCCGACGAGATGCTGCATGGCAGAATACCAAATCTAGTTTCTTCTGTAGAAGAAACTTTAATTTTGACTTACGCAAAAATGATCGCAAGATGTTTAGTAAAACGGGCTCCTGATGGCTTGTTTGAAATGTTGTGGTTGTACTGGTTTGAGAAACATCTGGAAACCATCGGTAGGTGCAACAGTTACCTAGATATAACTACAATAATGTTGAAAGTGGCGTTAGCCGCATACAAACAAAAAGTCCATGTTAAGTCGCGGTAATTTAGTAGCCGACACTTAAAGTCAACGCTAAGTTCTAGTTTTCTTGATCTATAGTCCACCAATATTCTCCTATCTACATCAAGCTGAAATATATTTATTCCAATAATTTTGTACATTTTGATTGGCTGAAAATTTGGTATTAATTTCAGAATGAATTAATTTTGAGTTCACAGCTATTTTGTGAGCTTGTGTCGTTGATGCCATGGAAATGTGAAACTAAAAGCCTGGTAACACGCATATGATCGCTTCACGTACTTACATAGTGTGATTAGGTTTTTAGATACATACCTCATTAATATCGATAAATACCCTCTTCATCTCTTAAACAAGTGTAATGTGGTACTCATTGAATTGGTCTTGTCGAGACGATTTCATTAAGTACACAGAGCAGGTTGGCTTTTTTTAAGTGAAGAAGTTAAAAAGTATACTTTTTAGGTCACCTGAGCACAAAGTGCTCAAAGTGAGCTATTGTGATCACTCACCGTCCGTCGCACGTCAATCGTCCGTCCGTCTGTCCGTCCGTCAACAATTTCTTCAAACATCTCCTCCTCCAAGAATCCTGGGCAAATCAAGCTGAAATTTTGCAGGGTCGTTTCTTTGCTGAAGCTCTTCAAAATTTCTTAAAAGAATTAAATTTTATTAAAACTCTGATTGCCATGGTAAACATGGTAACAGAAAAGCGGAAATTTTCCAAAGATCTTAGAAAAATTCTTCTCCAACTTCAAAATTAACGGGCCATTCAAGCTGAAAGTTGACAAGGATGTTCCTTGGCCGAAGTTCTACAAAAATCGTTAAAGGATTTTGTTTCATCAAAAACTTTGGTTTCCATGGTAACCGAATAACATACATTATTGCCGAAAATCTTCTTCTAAACCATTGGGAAAATCAAGCTGGAACTTGGCAAGATGTTCCTTTGGTGAAATTCTACCAAAGTTGTACACAGGATTTAGTTACATCAAAAACGCTAGTTTCCGTGGTAACGGTAAGACTTAAATAGCCGAAAATCTTAGAAAAAAGTTTTTTCCTTAACCACTGGGCCAATCAATCTGAAACTTGGCAGGGATCTTTTTGGGGTTTAGCTCTTGAAAAGTAAGATTACTCAGGTGACCGACTACCGTGGTCCTCTTGTTTTTAGCTTGTCTATTTGTAGAATTAGGGGGGTGTCTATTCAGGTCTCGCGTGCGTCGATGCCGGCGTTTTACTTTGGGCAAGTATTTACGTGCACGTGTTTAAAATCTCTGTATCTACTTAAGCTATTTCTTGGAAACTTTGCACATACTTCTATGACCATAATATCAGCCTCTTGACAAAGATAAATTATTCTTTAATCAAATTCAGTGGAATTTTAACCCTTTTTTGACTAAGAAATTCTTGGTTAAATTTTTACGTGCAAATGATGTATATCTATAATATTTCTGTTTCTGTTGAAACTATTGCTTGAAAATTTTGCACATGCTTCTGTGACCAACAGTATCAGCCTCTAGACAAAGATTCATTACTCTGATATTGAATTTAGTGCAATTGTAAGTCTTTCGGATTTAGTTAGTTAAGTTCTTACGCGAAACCATTGTATATCAGTAATATCTCTGTTTCTATTGAAGATTTTGCCTTGAAACTTGGCATTTGCTCTTTTGACCATAATGTCAGCCTGTAGACAAAGGTAAATTACTGCGATATCTTATAAAATGGAAATTTAACCCTTTTCGGACTTAGGAATTATTGGTCATAAATTTACATGCAGCTGTTGTATATCAGTTATATCTCTTTTTCTATTTAAGCTGTCGCTTGGAAACTGTGTACATGCATTTGTGACCATTATATCAGCCATAGGAAAAAGATTCATCACTCTGATGTTGAATTAAGTGGAATTTTAATCCTTTACGGACTAAGATATTCTTGAATAAGTTTTTACGTTGATCTGATGTATATTTGTAATATCCCTGTTTCTACTTAAGCTATTCCTTAGAAACTTTGTACATGCTTCTTTGATCATAATATTGTCTTGTAGACAAAGATTCATTACTCTGATGTTGAATTTAGTGGAATTTTAATCCTTTTCGGACTTAAAACATTGCTCGTTAAGTTTTTATGTGTAATTTTTGTGTATCAGTTGTATATCTGTTTCTACTTAAGCTATTGCTTTAAAACTTTGCACATGCTTCTGATACCATAATATCGTCCTCTAGACAAAAATTCACCACTCTTGACTTTCGTTTAATGGAATTTTCCAATTTTGATATTGACTTACTGCTACTATCCAGCACTAGGAACAGTCAATCTCCGCTGTCCTTCGCTCTTGTTAATGTGAAATTCTTTCTATTTTTAACAGAAACACCCTTAGGATTTCTACCTGTACTGAAGATCGGAGATGAAGAGATTACACAACTCATGGCAATTATTCGAACACTTGGAAGGAGATTAAGTAAGGGAGATGCTTGCTTTAATTTTACAAACTTTTATTTAAGTTAGGTTAACAACAATTTGTATGAAACTGGAGAAAATGTTTTATTATGAAACGAAGAATTTAGTCACTTAAAATGTTCAGACACGCGACCACAGTACTGCGTTCTGGATGACAAAACTGATCAAACTGTTTGCAAATCATACCCGATTTGTGCGTAAAGTTGATTATAATTTGGAAATAGTTTGCACCGTTTTATCATTCAGAGCGCAAGGCAGATATTCACTGGTTTTGGTGCCGTCCACTTTGTCTGGATCGGCTATAGAGTACCTGTAACTTTTTTGTAATTCATCTGAAATGGACTTGAGCATTTATTTCTGTCTATTTATTGTTCCTACCGTAGCGCATGCCCAAATGAGTGGACGCCCATGAAGACGGTTAGTTGTTACGGGGGTAGTGCAAGGATACATGACGGAAACCACTGCTGAGAACCGGCATGATTCTTTAATGTGTTTGATGTAAAGCACCGTCACACGGGACCTCGGTTTAACGTCTCATCTTTAGAACCATAAGTTTGTTAGTGTGCAAGACATCGAATTGAATCCACGATATTGACTTTTATAAAATTCGGATTCAGGTGCTCTACCGAGATTACTCTTTTTCACAATAAGTTCCCAATTACAATTCCAGAATAACAGATAGGGGGGTACCTCAGGATTTCAGATCAAAGTATTTCAACAATTGTAATACAAACTCTATGTTGTTAGTACTCATTGGAATCGTCTCGTCGAGATGATTTAAATGAGTATCCATAACACAGGGTCAATTTAGAAATGAGCATGTTCGTGACATTTCCAACAATTTCATATGTGCGCAAAGCAAAGACTCTGGCCAGTCTGTGCATCTGCACAGTCTGACCAGAGTCTTCACTATGCGGTTTGTAGATAAACAAGGTATCAAAGTATCTGTAGACAATTAGGCAAACTTCTCATAACACTATGCTACTGTCTCGGCTTCTACATGTTTGTATCTCAAGAAGGTGTCAAATTGTTGGAAATGTCACTCACAGGGTCAAATAAAATTTTAGACTAGATTTATCTTCTCTTATCCACACCTCTGCATTTAAGTTGTATTTGTTATAGATATGTTTGGTAAAGACGAGAAAGAAGAGGCCCAGATTAACATGCTTATTGAAACAGCTATAGACCTGTCTAATGATAGTTTGAGGTCACGCATGGTCAAGGATGAACAAGAGGCGGTAAGTTTTATACTGCCCTGCGTTCAGAATAGTAAAACGGTGTGAACAGTTTGTTTTTTATACCTCGCTTTGGATGCCCACTAGTGTGCAAAGCGGGATATAATTGGCAAACAGTTTGCACCGTTTTTGTCATTCTGAACGCCGGGCTGATCTTTTATTGGTTCGTGCGTTCGAGATTTTATGCATTTTGATTTACATGTTTGTTTGAATGGGGTTTAACTCCGTTTTCAACACAATCTTTCAGTTACATCGCGGCGGCTATAGCACATAACAATAGATTCATATATTTCTCACCGAGTACTACCGCTACATCCTTTTCTAGCCTCTAGCTGCTATCCAACATAGGTCTACGATTATCAACCAATATGTTGAAGACAAAAAGGATGAGTGTCGCCGTCGAGAATCGTACGTTTTGCATGAAAACCCGACGCGTGATGACGGCGGCTTTCAGCATTTTGAAGTAACTTTTTTATATAACATCGAAACTAAGCTCTCTAGTTCGCACACTGTCTGTGCAAATTGCAAAATACAATCATAACGTATAAACGATTTCCATCGGACTTAAAACATCTAAAGTATTGTCACCATAGATTATATATAAATAAACACAATTTATTGCAAGTTTCTGTCGTTTTACTCACGATTCAAAAGTGAAAGAGTTATCACATATGAGCGATTCAAAGCTTAATTAAGACTTTTATAAATTGCATATTTCGGAAATTTGTAATTAAACCTGCATTGTTTTTATGCAATTTACGATGAGAGATGTGAAAATTTGATTGGGCTATCATATATCAACTTCGCGTTCACAGAAAATGATAGGCGGTAACGATTAATCGAGACTTTATAACTTCTAGTTTTCAGTAACTTCTTACTGCATTTTCACAAAATATTTCCAACTCACGCCAAAACCATTTGAAAGTTGAAAAGTTTCGTTTGATTAGAATGAGACATGATCTAATTGCTGGTGTTCACGTAACCAGGATGTCGTTATCAAAAATCACATAATCACCATAAATCTTTCGAATGATACCTGTTAGAATTAATGCTTATCACTACAAAAGTTGTTGTTACCATTAGCTTTTACCTAGAAGTATTTTGAGAGAAAAACATCTTCTCTGGGGGAGAAACATGTGGAAGAGAAGAAATTGCTTGTAACAAGCAATTTATTCTTTTGCACAATATTCCCCGAATATAGAAATTTGGACTCTTAACTTTGATCATAGACTCATTGATTTCATACATTTGGTGTCCTATGGACTCCTTACTCCCAGAGATTAGTGTCAACCCCTTTATCCGCATTTCTTACAGAAAAAGATCCTCGAGGAGATGGTGAAAGAGGGTTATAAAGTCCACTTTGAAAGGCTAGAAAAACTGCTGATTAAGTTTGGTGGAAAAGATGGATGGGGAGTTGGGGATAAGGTCAGTATTGATATGGTAACAGACATCGAGAACTTTTAGATTGATCAAAATGATTCAAACCTGAAAAAAGACGTATCTATGCATTTTTGTTGTACCAAAAACTAATCCGATTTTATGACTCCGCAGTTTTTACGAGAAAACTCTGGGTATTGTTATTCAGTATTCGTGTCGACATTATCGTGCGAAAACTCAATAACATTTTTTGTTTTATGCCTGTGTCTTGTACTGCTGAAGGCATTTACTAGAAATTTCAGATACTTATAAATTCACTTTTTGAGAGGAACCAATATTAGGACGGGAATAATTATAAAAGGGTTTTAGAATTATATTTGTCCATTTTTAACTCGACTATTTGTAGAATAGGGGGCTATTCCGGTCACTCGGGCGTCGGCTTTGGAGTCGGCGCTGGCGTAATGCTTTGGTTAACTTTTTACGTGCAGGTGTTTGAAATATCTGTTTCACCTAAAGCTATTGATTTGAAACTTTGCATATGACTCTGTTACCATAATATCAGCCTCTCGACGAACAGAATGTCGAGTTGCTGCCACCACTCTATCGTCGGAGTAGTTAGCGTCGGTAAGAGCTGTCTCGTCATGATGAATTCTCCCAACCTCGACCAGATATCATTGATATTTGATACACTAATAAATCGTGCTATGTATCATCATAGAAATTCTCTTGAAACTTGACATGTGTGTTCTCAATAATCACAAGGGGTGTATATAAAAAACGTACTTAGTATTTTATATAAAAAATATCTAACGATGTTGGGGGAGTGATAATTGTCGAGGCTCTGCCGAGACTATTATCAATAGCCACAACCGAGTAAGATATGTTCTCATACAATACACTAAGTATATGTACGTATGATATTTATCTTATAACCTCCATTTGCCTTGTTTTCATCGATGCAAGTTTCTAAAAATAACCACATAATGTCATTGTTCTAAAAATATCCAAGTGATATTATAAAGAATATCATATGGGATGTTTTCACATTATTAAATCTTAAGGCAGTTTTCGAACGATTACGCTCCTTTTTCGACTAAGATCTTTTAAGTATCAAACGCCTGCATCTGTGCGTGGCATCTGCTCTTAATATATGATACGTTATTCAGAAAAGCCTACCTAAATTACGTCACATTGTAATTTCAACTGTTCTACCCATATTATTAAATTCAAACAATTTTAGACTATTTCAATTTCCAAGAACTTCAACGGTTAACTCAGTGTGCTGTGCAATTGAAAATAGAGTGCAAAAGATATAAAAACGCTGAGAAAAGTAGAGAAATTGCTTGAAAAAAAGCAATTCCTTTTTCCCCCTCCAATGTATTCTCTTTTTATTGCCTTCGGTGCATAAAATTCCAATTTTATGGGAAACTTTTTAAATAATGTGAACAGAAGATGTAATTCTCTTTGGAAGTAACATTTTTTCTTGATTTATGAATGATAAATCTTGCATTTTTGTCATTTAGGCAGTTTTTTCTGGAGAATGTATCAATTAATTTTTGAAATGAGACATCTGCTAAACCTCTGCTGAATCAGATACCATTTTCAAATGAGCCTGTGCGTGACATTACCAACAATTTGAAATGGTTGTACGGTGCCAAAATTGAGTAGTGTAGACAGACAAAACTGTAAATATAGAGTAACATAATGGTCTACAGATAATTTGAGACTCTATCTATCTATAAAATGCAAAGTAAAGACTTTGGCACCACTGTGCAGATGCACAGGCTGGTCAGTGTCTTTGGTTTTGAAATTTGAAATTGTTGGAAACCACACGCACAGGTTATGTGTTAGTTTATGGTCCTTGGCAGCAAGTCCGGCCTAACACTGTGTCAGTCATTTCTACGACAGTTAGAGGTCCATGGCTCGATCCCCGACGGCTGCACTCATTCTTTCCGACAATTTGTCTCTCACCAATGGGTCGAAAATCGTAGACCTCTGTGGGAGAGCAGCTAGAGGCTAGGAAAGGATGTGATGGTAGTACTGGATTTAGGAATACCAGGAATCCATAGTTAGGTGCTCCAGCCGCCGCGCTATAACTGAAAAGTTGTTTAAAGTGGTGTAAAACCCCATTCAAACAAACAAATTTCTAAGGCAGTCATTTCTACGGCAGTCATTTCTATATATCCGTATTCGTTCCCCACTCGTTTCAGATTTCGATAGCCGACGTCGTCATATTCCACACTCTCGAGTTGAACAACGTTCATGACAAAGTCGATGGTTACCCACGACTAAAAGCGAACAAAGCCGCCTTCAAGGCTCATCCCAGACTCGCCAAATATCTCGCAGAAAGACCGGAATAGTTCGTTAGAGGCTGGAATAGTTTTGAATGGTGGATTTACTTATCATCTGATGACGCATTCTGTACACTTCTAACGTTATTGATAGGAAAAAATGGACAAATGCTGAGACGTCGCAGCGAACTGAGGCTATAAAGCGTAACGTAATTTGACGTTATTTTTGTAACGTAAAATTGGAGAAAAATCAAACGCGTTTCATTTGAAACAACTATATGCCATATTTTGAATTATACCCTAAGAGGTTGTTAAAAATGTGAATAACTATCGTGTTCAGTGGCGTATCAAATATTTACAGGGTGAGGAATCTCTGTAATTACGAAACAAAATTAATTTTATATAAACAGAAGCATTGAATTTCCGACAAACTAAAAATGGTATTTAAAAAGACAAAAAACTTATTATTGTTGGTCTTGCTACACTTTAAACTCATCAAAACCGAGGAAAACTTTTTATTCAATTTATTCCGGTGAATATTTGATTTTTTGCCAGTAATTTCGAAATTAAACGATTCAACGTGAAGCATGCAACATAAAACGTCATTAAAATGAGAAAGCGTGACATTTTTTCAGACTTTTTTAGCATTCTCGTATTTAGCGTTAAATTCATAAAATATAGATTGTTATATATTTTTGAAAATAATAGACTGACCATTTTTTCCAGTTTAATTCTTATTTAATTTCACCGACATTTGATAAGATTTTGGTAACTTCTCGCGAAAATGATACGGAAAAAATGACGTAATTTCAAAAAGCGTGACATTTTTTCAGACTTTTTCACGCGAAAATATTGTATTTAATTAAGGAACGAAAATAAACCAAATTCAAACTGAAGAAATAAAAGTCTGACCATTTTTCTTAAATGTGTTTAGATCTGACAATTTCCTTTATTTTGTATGATTATTTTTACGTTGAAATTTTTCAGTCGTCATTTTTTCCTTCATTTTTAGCAGCGTTACACTTTCCGCTATTTTAATTACGTGAAGAGATTTCCGTAAAATTTCATCCAAAACTTTCGGAATTCACACTGCATTAGACCCAATATTCTATGTGTTTGTGTGTAAAATTTTATTATGATAAAGAGTGTATCCGCGATTTTATGGCATTTTTAACATGTATTGAAAGAGAAGCATGTTACGCGTTACAAGCGCTTTTTGGCGATTTTTTCAGAATAAACTTGATAATATTTTTCATTCACAGCCATTGGTATCAGAATGCAGTGTCTATAAGGTAGAGCTATTCAAACGCTTTAGAATGATGTAAAATAGTTCGTTGTTTTAGCCTATACAGCGATTTTATTTCAAATTAAACAAAAATATGACTGAATTTCATAAAATAGCCCGACGTTACTGCGACGTCTCGCTACACTCAATTGAGCCACATCGACCACTTTTATCATCCATGACTAGACAAAAAAGCCACCACCACAAACAACAACGAAAAAAAGCCCAGACAGGCCCGAATTACAGGCGTCATTTCGAGAGTTCAGCGCAACACTATTGTAAGTGCCTATATATTTATAGGCACTTACAATCGTGTAGCGCTGACCCCTCATTTTTTAGTTTGGTTGATTTTTTTGCTGAAGTTCAAAACAATCTTTGTTCGTTTGGGAAAGAAAGATCGTGGACAATGAAGAAAGGGCTTGTGAAAAACATCATTTCTTTTTTGTCCACACTGTTTTTCTATCATTTTCCTTCATCAAGGGTGTCATTACATTAAGTGGGGTCGTGTGTAAAAGGGTTAAGCTTCCAGTAACACAAATGCAAAGGAAAGACAAAAATCTCCTTGAAATTGGTAACTTATAAATTAAAATCCTGATTTTCATTTCTGAAGACGATTGTTTTGACTTCAT
Organism: Fragum whitleyi; assembly: GCA_948146395.1. NCBI lineage: Eukaryota > Metazoa > Mollusca > Bivalvia > Cardiida > Cardiidae > Fragum > Fragum whitleyi. The sequence goes on along the minus strand of OX411550.1, from coordinate 40,640,849 downwards.
CAAAATCGTCCCATTTGGGAACCTACGATATTTTTCTACGGAATTTAACGAGTGAATTACCGATCACTACAAGATTCTGCTTGTATTAAGTAATGATCTAAAGATGTAATGGAAAAAAAATATTTTGTGTCAAAAGCTAATTTCAAGGCTCACAGTCTTTTCACCCATTAACAGACGACGAAATTTTAGACTGGTCCTAATTAAAAAAAGTTCAAGTTGAAAAGAATGGTAATTTTCATCGGGTTTTTTTGAAAACATTGAGGGAATGCAGAACTTTTGCTTGTTATAAGTAATTTCCTAATTTACTGATTTATTTTCCAACCTGAAGGGCGTCATAATGGGAGATTCTGTGGCAATTGGTTAAACAATCGCCTTTTCGGTGGCCTCTTCAATGATAGCTTGTTGTAAATTAAGCTTGTACTGTGATATATGGCATAACGAGAAAATGTGTGACAGAAAGCATGGAGAACATCGTTGATTTTCACCATTTTGTAATTAATCATAATGCATTCTTATAAAGTCAATGCACTACAATGCAGTAGAATAAAGGTATCCTGAACTTTTGTGGAGTTATTTTTAGAAATTAGGTTCTCATACAGATACGTAACGGCGGACGACCGTAATGATACCTATCCTGCGTTCAGGCGAACGAAACGGTGCAAACTGCTTGTCAATAATACCCCGCTTTGCACGTGCTCTTGCGTGCAAAGCGGGGTATAATTGGCAAACTGCTTGCACCGTTTTGTCATCCTGAACACAGGGCACTACCAACTATCATATTGATGGAGTCGGTGTTTGATAAAAGAAAAACAATTAAGAAAATCTAGTGCGGCATGAAAAACAACATTTTGAAGTAAAGAACAGTGATTCACGTATTCAAAATTTAATTTTTCACAAGTCCGTGCACGATTTCCGGAAGGACGTATAGCGGACGGGGGCGTACCTTAACTTACTGTCCTCCTCACGGGCGAAAAAAGACAATATCTCTACTCAAGCCCGAATAGTCAAATATTTGTTGCTTTATTAGTCAGATTTTCTTGTCTCAAAAGATATATCGATCATAAAAATGAAGCGCAAATGGCTTCATAGGTCATATATTATTGAAAAGCTTGGAGCAATTTTATGGAACAAAAAATGACAGAAAAAACAAACAAACAAACAAACAACAAAACATAAAACAAAAAAGGTGAGTCTGGCCTGATAGTTTACAAGTAGATCTAGTACCAGTCTATGGCTTAAGTTGTCTTCTTCCTTAAGCACCAAACGTTTATACTTCTTCGCATTAAAGTTCACGAATAAATACAGTACTTTATTAATTTTTCATAACACCTTTTTGCAAGCATAATCTTATCCAAAAAAGAAATCAGTACAAGCCTATCGATGGCTGCTTTCCGGTGAAATGGAGCAAAATACGAAACAAAGTACTACATATATTTTCTAATTTCAGGACATCTATCCATTCGGAACACCACTCGGACAATCTCACGATCAACCTCGGATGTACATAGACGGACTATTTTCAAAAAGTACGGGAAAACCATTGAAAAACTCGATGACGTCAGTTAAAATGGCGTTAGCCCGTGAAACTGTGAGTGAAAACATTCGACGTCGCCAACGCTACTCGTTTAAGTCACTGACGTGAAACCATCGAATCCTAATATAAATATCTTTAGATTCTTAAATAACGGCTGAAAAAATCTTAATTTTTGAGAATGATTCGTCATTCTCAAAAATTAAGACTTTTCACTCGTTATTTACTGTAAAAGATATAAATCTACAGTGCTAGTTTTCTGACACTGTTTCCGGCTAACAAAATGCACGATTTCGTTACATACCCATCCGCCTTACATACATCCGAGGTATGTTGTAGTTTACGGAAATGGCCGAGTGATGTTCCGAATGGACATCTATCATCTGGTTATTTGTAAGTCATGTAATGGATTTGTGTTTTCTTTTCTTTCTTTTTTGTTAACGAATTCATTTATTGAAATTTCGCTGCTACGAATAAAAATGGTTGAACCATCAAATTAATTGGGCATATAAAAACCGGGAGTGAGATTTTGACCTCCGTCATTAATGTGAAACTTAGATGAATGCTGACCCGGCGTTTATGACGTTAGGTTTCCACCCAAGATTTTCTTTTTGTTTAAAGTCGAAACCAATTTTTTTCCGTAGAAATGCCGGTTATATACATTACGCACTCGGCCAAATCGTATTGTAACATCTTCTTAATTCATGTTGAGCACATACAGTGTTTTGTCATTCGTTTATCGTCTATTATGTATTTTATTATAAGGTTTGAGATCCAAATAAATTTATATTTTTATTCAGAGGTTTTAAGAAATAATAAAAGAACAAGAATATAGTCTTGATTTTCTTTATTTTTCACGACCTTCCTTACAAATAAATTGTTCCAAGTAAACAAAAACACACTTAAGATATAAATAAAAATATTAAGATATTATTCCTTCGTAAAAGTATACAGTCATTAAATCAAAATCAAACAACAACAAAAATAACATAGGCTTACACACACACATCGGAACTGTAGCTTGACAAAGCAATAAAGGGAATAACTACTTATGACCACGAATACGGCGTTAAAAAGTGGTAACTCAAGGAAAAAGTCAGGAATGGATTTCGTTTTGGGAGACCGAAATGAAGTAACTATCGTTGAAAAAAGCCGAATACCGATTGTCAGAAATATGAAAGAGTTTTTCCCTTTTGCAAAAAGAGTTGTTTTTCAAACAGTTTTTCCCATATTTGTCGCAAAGCCTTGTTTATAAGAGGTGAACACTTCAATATAAATGTGACCCGTCACGCGAAAAGGGACTATCTGGGTAGTGCGTAAAATGTGGAAATGTGGAATGATCAATCTACCTTCCAGTGAAAGAATTTCTGAAATGCGACCTCTGGTTGACCAATGCTGGACACAATCTTCTTTTTTTTAATTTTCGTTTTTCAGAGGTCCAGGACGGTCCTTTTTCGCGTGACGTAATGTGATTTTACGTAATGTCTCATTTGAGATCTGAGATCAAAAAATCTATTTTCATTGTCTTAAGTGAGTTGACATGTGTAGTTTCAAGTCCAATCCTTGTTGAAAGGTTTTTCCACACACTGAGCATGCGCAAATCTTATCCCGCGCATGCGTCCTTCTCACGTGACTGTCATGTGCTGCATGTGACGCAAACGCCTTTCCACAATGACGACACTGAAAGGAGAACAGTAGAGAATAAGGTACAAAACTCACTTGAGTAGAAGTGAAAAGTTAACGGTCCGTTGTCCAGGAAAAACCCGCAGAAGTGACGATGAAATTTTCAATATCTTTAAGGTATTGGAACCGTCATAGTTCCGTATAATCTTGGATTTCATGATCCTTAACAATGTTAACCGAGGTCTCCTAATGAAAATCATTAGGAAACCTCGGTTAACACTGGTAAAGTTCATGACTGCTGAAACGCCGCGGATCTATTACGGGTCCACTGCCTTAATCTTAAATTCTTAAAAAATGCAAAGTTTGAAATTCTTGAAACAAGAAAAAAAATCGTTATTTCTAAAAAGACCTTGATCCTATGTACCTGTTTATGTAACCACTTAGCAACAAACTTGATTTTTATGCACCAAATACAATGATAAGGAAAAAATTGAGCTGCAAAAAGAAAAATTAATTGTATTAGGCAATTTCTCTATTATTCTTAATGATTTCTACAATATTTTGCAGTCTCTTTCCAATTTCAACGAATGATAAGCACACGGTTGAAATTCTTTGAATTTGGTTTAGTTTAAAATCGTTTGATCTTGGATAACTCGGGTAAGGCAACAGAAAACACCCAGTGACGTCATTTTGGTAGATTTCTTGGATAACATATCATATTTAAAAGGATCCTCAAACACCGATGAAAAGTAAACGAGTTTGATAAACTGATTTGAGATTGGAAATAATTCGATGCAAACTATTTACTATAAATACTTACACAAGCAAAAAACTAAAGGTTTTTTTTTGTTTTGTTTTGGGGAAGCTTTACGTCACTTGACTTCACTTATAGAACTTTGAGGAAATATTCTATCTTTAATTATTTGTCAACTAAAACCTTATTGACTGATGACTCGCACAAGAGCATGTGCGTTACATTTTCAACAGATTTACATGTTTATGAGATGCAAACATTGAGCTGCCTAGACAGACACGTGGTGCAATTTAAAGATTGACTGTCTTTGTAATGATACTTTGAGATCTTGTCTACCTATAGAGCCTAAAGTGAAGATTCTTGACAGTATGTGCGGATGCACAGACTGGCCAGAGTCTTTGCTTGGCGCACATTTGAAAAAAGTCGGGAATATCACGCTCAGGCTCAATTATAATTGAGTGACGACTTATATAATTCAATCGGATGACGGCACATATATAATAGCAAGATAGTTCATAAATGGATGTGTTTTTTTAGATAAATGTTTGCGTAACGGCTCCCATTTGACATTTTTGGATGGCATACATATGACGGTGATTACCTTAAATGGTTTCTCCCCGGAATGTTGACGAATATGTGTCCGTAATATACTAGAGGCTGTGAACGCTTTGTTACAATATACACATTTATATGGTCTCTCCCCGCTGTGTACCTGAATGAAAGTACATAAAAATATACACCCGTAATAAACTAAAACGGCATGAAAGCCTTCAAGCATTAGTTCGATGTACATATTATATGGTCAAGGTGCATTGTGTATCTTAACAAAGAGGACAAACAAATATACACCCGTAATAAAGTAAAGGCATTAAACGCTTTATTTCAATATTACATTGTGTATCTGTTTGCGTACTTGATATACACCTTTAAAAAATAAACACCCGTAATATACCAAAGGGAATATATATAGTTCCGCAAGTTAATGTGAGTATCGAGAAACCGTTATTGCCTATCATTTTCAATGTAAAATTGATCTTTGACGCCTCACTATAAATTGTACAACTGTACCTTGTCAGAATATACATGTACCAACTAATATATTTTATCTCCACACCGTACTTAAATACAAATTTACATTGAAATAAATATACGTAACAAACATGAGGATGTAATCATAGTCACCCTGCATCAGGAATATAGTAATGTTTTCTCACAGCATACCATTACATAAATGATACATCAACACAAAACATTGCAGTTGCCATTTTTGAGGGAACGGATAATCTTAGTTTCCGTTACGGCTTTACTCAAAAGATATCGAAGAGCCTTGTGTATATTCATAATATAGATAAATGCAGTATTTTTAAAGGTTGTTACAAATTCGTGAAGCCAAAAGCCTATTGCTCTAAAATATTAAAGCGCTAAAGGCGCCGAAGGCCTGGTTTATAAAGAGGCAAGGTAACATTTGAAGGCATGCACTCCGATTTTTTTTAATCTTTTAGTAATGCCTTTTAGGCGAGGGAAACCAAGGGTTTCGAACTCACTTCAAAGGAAAAATGTCGAACGGTATGCTCACTATATAGCGCCGGGTCCGCAAAAAAACAATATATTCCCAAGGTATAGATTACTACGCCCTATATCGTTTTGCAGACAGGCGCATCTTGCGTTTTTATAATTTTAGTTGAGTTGATTGGTGTGCTACTAGTCAGTCAATATATTTATTCGATCATTCCGTCTAACAATCGTAGTAATGCTGTTTTTCTAGGGACACCAGCTTGTTGACTCTTTCTTTTACATTGAATTGAATTCCATAAAGAAGGTGTATTTTACTGTGGGAACACAAGAAATTGATAGGGTCAATTTCTCCCTTTCCAACAATATGGTCCGACCTATACTCATACTCCATTATTTTTTTATATCTCCCCTACATGCCTAGTCTAAAATTTTGTCGTCTGCTTAAGGGTTTAAGGATGGGACAATGCTTTTAATTTTTTCTTATTTTTTCTTATTTAGATTCATCCATTACAAGACAACAAATATTTAGACAGGTCCAAATTGTAAAGGGTTGCAGATTAAATACAATTAGTGGGCAAATTAGTAAAATTTGTAGCAGAAAGGGTAGATAATATTAGGGAGAAAGTGTTAGTTAGCAGCGTCTTCTTCTTTTCCCTATTAACAAGGTCATCCGTCAAGATCAAATATCAAAGCTATGTATCTTTAACACAGCAGTGATTTTGGCAGTGATAAGTTAGAAAATATCTGGCATACATACTAAGGACAAGGTGAGTAATCAAGGTTATATTCAAGAAAATTGACCTCTTGTGTTGTTTCGTCTATTCAGTTCCCTAACCTTCAGGACTATCAGTACTTTGATTTTATTACAGCATAGTGATATGCAAGCACTGCTTTGAACACACAAAGCACTTCGTGTCGTTCAAAAGTTGATGACGTATACTAGACCTATTTCTTTTCGCGCATGAGCACAAAAAAAGCTCCGTAGTACACATGTTGTTCGGTTATTGACTCGATTATCTTTTTCCTATGCGATTTCCAGGATACAGGGTTGTTTCCTATGGCCTGCTAAACCAGGTCAAAAAGGTAGCATGACTTACCCTCATGTGTTTGTTTAGACTGGAAGACTGGCTAAAACTTTTGTTACAAATTAGACATTTGTGTGGGCGGTGTTTCTCGTGCACATGTAGAATGTGTATTCGGAGTCTGTCTCTCTTCTCAAATGATCTGGAAATACATATACAAATTTATAATATGAACTAAGTCGTGGTAGTGAAATAGACCCGTTTTTGCGCAAATGGATTTTGAGCGCAAAGAAATCATATTTCGTTACGCCACAACGCATGTGATGTCATTTTACAAACGGCATTATAATGAAAGGCGAATAATTTCAATCAACGAATTTAAAAAAAAAAATCGTCTTTTTTCGCCAAAATATGGTATGTTATAAATTGAAAATTATCTCCTTGCTCATTAAATACCGAATTTATCAAAGTCTTCACCTTAAACAGATAAAAACTAGGCAAAGCTTTATGGTATCTATAGGCTTACCTTGTACACAGATGACATGGAAATTTTCTGTCTCCTTGATCGACACATCGTGTATATTTGAGATGTTTGTCTCTATAATATCTGTAGGCAAACACTTTACCGCATCTCTCACATTGAAAACCTTCCGATGCTAAAAGAGAAAAATCAAAGCACTGAAAGTACTGATGGTGAACGAATCTGTTGGCATTCTAAAGTGATATATTGAATTCGTTGAGAAAAGAGAAATTATAAATATAAAAAATAATCAAGGGAAAGTGTCTCGTCAAAATTCTAAATTCAAAGAATGAGAAAGAGAGGAAAAGAAAGGTAGAGAGAGTGACAGACAGAGACAGACCGATAGACAGAGAGCGATAAGCCTAGAAAAAAGAAAACAGGCAACTATAGTGTCTAGACTAATGATTCTTTTCTTAACTCAAAAAATAGCAGTCAGAAAGGTAATTCAATTTCCACATGCGGAACCCATATTTTAGCAGATTAAACAGCACTCTTTCTGCATTTTGACTTTTAAGCGTTATCCGCTATGGCTCTGGTACGACCTGAATGCCCCCCCCCCTCCTCCGAATTAAAAAACCGCTGTTTCGTAATTGTAATAACAGGGTTTTGGTCTCTTTCGGTAATATTCAGTCTCGTGAAAGAATAATCATCTGATGCCATTGCGTAAAAATGAATTTAAAAAAAAAAAAAAAAAAAAAAAACAAACAATTCGATGAAATCTATGTAGGAAGGTATTTTGTACAGCTAATGAATTGTCCAAATATAGTCGTTGTTTAAATTTCATTGCTCCTACCAAACGGCAGATAATCGTAAACCTAAGAGGGTAGTAGATGGCAGCTACGTACGGATATATGCTCAGAAGCGGCCTACCAGTATGAATGCGTTTTGAATATGACCATGGGGGATTAGGGATACATTATTATAAAACTTGTCCAATGTTTTTATTCAAAATATAGAAAATCGTATAATGCAGCCTGGATCAAACAACAGTTTTTCAAAAACTGTTTTATAATGAAAATTATTGAGCAATAAATTCAGGGTTTTGGGTTATGATCTTGATTTTTCAAATATTGCACATTTCATTAAAATGACTGATCAGTCAGACATGTTTGACCTAGTTTTTAGGATTACTCTCTTTCCCCCTGTTTTCTGCATTTTTTTTTACATCAAAGTGATTCTCACAGGAGATACATCTATGGTTGCACTCCTGTCTGTTTTGGTCTTGTTAAACATATAGTAAAAATGACATTTTTGCGGTTTAAGAAAACACACAATCCTTCATTGTGCACAATTACACTCGAAATCCTACTGGTAAAAAAATGTGTGATGACTTATATCAAAGCTCTGGTCTAGAGAATAAATGTTTCTACCTTAATTAATCTAATCCTGTGTGTGATATGTAGCAGTTGTCTGGCACTTAGCATAACATAATTTCAAGCCATTTACTGTTATTCAAGCATTAAAACAATGCGACAAAGGGAGCATATCACTTTTTCTAACCAAATTATTTTGGGACAACCGAAGTAGGTCCTTTTACTTCAAATAGGTGCAGTCTTAGTACTAGTTTGAATGACAGCTATTGAATGATAACTTGAATCTTTTGCCTTGTGTTCTGATTTCAGAATTGTTTGTGCTATTATTTTGAGTCTGCATTTTCTTTCTTAATGCTCATTTCTTTGGATAACTCCGCCTACATCAGCATGAAGGTTGAGTGAATATATTATTCTAACAAGAGCACCGCCTATGGGTGCAACCCTTGGCTGTGCTTGGCTGCAGGTGCTGGATAATACAAAAAGCTGCGTGGAAAAAGGGACTCTTACAAAAACCCTTTTTCAGAGTTGCCCCCCTTGATTGTCTGGATAGCTCTTGAGATAGGGAACATACATGCTAAATTTTATGAAGATATCTTCAATAACAACAGGTCAACAACAACAATGCCAACGCCGCTAAAATGATCTCCATACCTCAAGTTTTCTTAAAAAAACAGACAAGCTAAAAAAGGCAATCACTTTACCATAATGTGTAATTCATTGTGCCTATGTTGAAATAAAGTACTCCTTAGTGTATTTAAGCCGGGTGTGCATGCTAAAGTAGGGCCATTATTGTTGTTAAAATCTTTAAAATCTAGATAGGTATTGTTTGCAAAAAGTAATTTATAAGAAAAATACAATATTTATTGATGATAACCAAATAATTTGCGGCCTACTTTGATGCATTGCATCAAAATTTTGTCTTGTTATAGTTCTGGTGCGAGAAATACCAATTTCCATATTAAGGTAAAGATGCTCCAGTCCACAGGCGATTGATTCACAATCCAAGTTTCGTTTTCTGTAATATTTTACATACTTCCGGTAAAACAAATAGATGAATGATTGTATTGAGTAAATTCTAGAGCCATCCGAGGGATAGAAGCGCTACTATTCAGTTGTAGTTACGATGTCAAGTACTTTGAAAAAAAAAATCCATTCGATGTTAAAATTTGAAATTAGGTCTATCATGTTGGGACATTTGTTCATTTGATTCTTCTATTTATTTATCTATTCACGACATTCATATATAAACAGTAAATCGTACCGAGATTGCTATATCCCCTGTTTTCCGGCCTTGTTTGAAACAAAAAAAAAAAAAAAAAAAAAACAACAACAGGAAATTGGATTTGGGTAATATGATACAAAAATACCCGTAACCGAAGATATTTACATAACACAAGTATGCAACAACAAGCTTTAAGATAAAAACGGGATTTAAGCAAGAGGTGTAAGAACATAAGTTGTCTGGTAATGGTTTAAATTTTATTTCATATCAAGGTTGGTCACGATCAAGTGGTGCGTGTTTATGTTTCAATAAGAATTTAGACGCGCTCTCCCTCATAAACGCGCTCCCCCATAAATACGATTCCCAGGCCCTTGACTATACGATCAACAGCATCCAACCGTCCGTGGTGAAAAATCCGGTCTCGAATTTAAATTCAAAGGCTGCTACTCCACGACGTAATGTTCATTAGATTGTGGGTTAAATTCCTATCAGGATAAGGCTGGTTGCGTCATTAAAAGATCGTTCAACATTTGAAAAACTATCGCGTCCTAAATCGCGCAGTCTTCCGGAAGTGCGAAAGGTTAAAATTTGACACAAAATTAAAACTATTTCTCGTTATTCTTCATAAGTCACATGCGAACAAAATCCCCTTTCGTTGTTACGAAAATATTTCTGAAATCATTTCACCTTCTGCAAATATACAAAATATCCGAGTCAAATGATTAAATCCTAGTCACAATTCATACTGTTAAAATAGGAAAAAAACCGTAAAATCTCGTGTGTGACTTATTTCAAAAGCGACGTCGCCGCTTGCAAGAATCTGGGGATTTCAAAGGGTGCCGACACGCGGTGACCAAGCTAGCTCCAGACGTTTTGTGTTTTCACTACGAAACACTTTCATTTCATGTACCCGGTGCATTTACACATCACGAAATTTTAGGATTTAATACAGGATTATTTATTTCATACGTGAATAGGTAATGATTTATTAGACCGCTTTGTCCATCGGTAGCGGAACATTGAATATTGCATCGTCTGGAACTTCCTACCTTGTACAAATAATAACAATAATAATAATCTCGGCTTCTGCTAACACAATCACTTGCTTTTGAAAGCTGTAATTAATGGTCGAGGGTGACCGTATTTCGATAGATGACTTAAAATGACAGAATTACAATTCATTAGCTAACATTTTATTTTATTTTTTAAATCTATAGCCTTAATAGATAAATAAAAAAGCGTATTGGGTAGCGTACGTATTTCATTCGATAACTACGAACATGTTAACAGTTTGCTTCTCTTAGGTACCAAAAATACATATTTTTTTTTATTAAGTAAAAGAGTCTGAAATAATAGCGCCCCCCACGACGTATTGCATCGCGCTCGGGCGCGTTTAATAGGAGAAATACGGCAGGAACATTCCATTCGTTTGTAAACTTGACCTTTCGTAACTTATAAGCAAAGACTTCATTCATAAGAAGGCAAGTAAAATCGTAGTAGGTCATCACGTGGGGTACGGCCAATCAGGGGTGTGTAGAAGTTCAAGAGTTCACGACCTCAATAAACACACATTTCCGGCAAATTACTACATGTTGCAATAGCGAAGGTTTAAATCCAAAACATAGTATCTGTCTATACAGTGTACAGACACAACCTTTGTTTTTGCTCTCAACTCTCGACAATCTTACGCCGATCAAAAATTCGCTCGTATAGACATTCCTAGATATTTTTGTGTTTTTAAAGGGTAATTTTCATTATCTTCACTTGATGAAGAATGCTAGAATCATGCATTTCACGATACAAATAGTGATTTTGTAGAGAGAAGTATCTAGAGATACTAAATTGAATCTAAAGAGGTACTGCTTTATCTAAAACCTATTAAGATCCTACAGGATTTTCCATACACGGTAAATAACACTGGTGAACGAAATCACTGGTGAACGAAAATTTCGTTCACCAAAAATCATTTTATAATCCCTTTTTTATCGGAATATGCCCACCGACTTTACTTTACCATTTATGAATAAGGAGTCGATTGTTTACCGTTCGCGCGAGCGTGCGACATCACCATAGCACAAGCAGGAATCGAAACCCAGACTCCCGACCTGAGTTCTCTATCATATCACTTGATCAAATAAATTAAATTTGCGGATAGCTTAAAAACTTGAAAATGAATTTAATCTGTGTTTTTCGGTCATTTATCAAAATAAACTCGTCTACAAATAGACGAAAACTTATGTAATCTGTAGTATCCTTGTGAAGCCATAATAGGACTACAAATATTTGTTAAGATCGGAAAAGTCCACTGAACCACGCAGGTCTAACAACCCGTCTGCATGGCATTTGAGTCTAACAATTCGTGTTAAAGGCATTCCGTCTGAAATGTTCTATTGCATTGAAACATTTCTTTTTATAATTAATTTGATTGTTTGTTTGATTGGAGTTTTGCGCCGCTTTCACCAATCTTTCAATTATATCGCGGCAGCCGGAGCACCTAACAATTGATTCCTATTTTTTTTCTCTCAACAGTGTACCACCGCATCCTTTCCTATCCCCATGCTGCTATCTCACGTAGGTCTATAATTATTTATCCATTGGTGAGAGACAATTAGTCGGACAGAATGAGTGCCGCCGTCGGCATTCAGCTGCTAAGTTTAAGAGTAAGGGTTGTTTCTTTAAAATAAAGAACAGTATGACATACCGTCTGCCTCCTCTCTGGCTTCATTTCCAGACAACTCTTTAAGGGCCACAGGGACCCCCATAAACTGTAGATAACAATCCCCGTACCAGACTAACAACTCGGTGTCTTTTGGAATGTCTTTACATACTTCATAATACACGTCGCCTTCACTCTAAATTAAAGACAATGAATATGACATTGAAATAGGGTGAAGCTAAAAGGCATCATTTGCTTCCATCAGTAGCATATTATTCAATACTTCTCGTGCTATTCACGACGTGCTCAAACTGTTCACAAAGATTTGCAGGCAGTATAGACCAATATCAGCCTGCACAAACGTGCAGTCTGATCTTGGCCTATACTGCTTGCTTTCTATTTGATAATTATTGTAAAAACACAGTCAGATAGGTTAAAATAATTCAACAATATAATCCAGGGACTCCCGTAAACTGTAGATAACAATCCCCGTACAAGACTAACAGCTCGGTGTCTTTCCATACTTTGTAATACACGTCGCCTTCGCTCTAAATTAAAGACAATGAATATGACATTGAAATAATGAAAGGATAAAAGTAATTTTCGAAAGAAAAAAGCATCATTAGCTTCCACTTCTTACACCCAGCAATAACAAATCAATGATTTAGAAAGGAAAAAAGAAAAGGAAATCAAGAAAAAACTTGTTCAGAAATTTTCAATGTCAAGTTATGGATGTAACTTAATTGTATAAAATCTTGCCTTTTTTTGAAACAGAAGAAGAAGGCATAATCCGATAAGCCGAAAGTTAAAATATAAAGAGTTATATTGAATAACCGTTTAGAAATGATTATATTCTTGTACGATTATGCGATTGTATGTATGATTAAACAGTCCTATTTGCGAAAATCGACCAGGATCTTGCCTAGTCATATTATTATTATAATTATCATTATTATCATGATTATTTATTCTGCAGATTTTCTTGATCTTGATTGATCATTCCTACTCACTAAATTCATATCTTTCCTAGTCTAAATACGACTGCAGATCAACCTCCACTCATTCCAATATTTTTCGATAATTTGACATTTTTTAGAGACGGATCACAATTATTTATTTTTTTACAATTTAATTAATTTTGTTTGCCTACCTGTAAAGCTACCAAATTCTGTTCCTGTGCGTATCTAGCGCAGTTAACGAAGGCCATCCAGTTACCGGCATTTCTCCGTCCATCTATAAAGTGACTCAACTTACCGTCGTGAAATATCTGTTTGGAAATAATATACAATTTGGTACATTAAAATACATCGTAAAATTGACAAGATGAATGATATTCGGATGATTTTAGAATGAAATTGAATGATGGAGTTTTGAGTGAAATTAAAGAGGGGTAATTCAATATCGCTAATTTTGTTCATCTGGAACAAAATTAACGATATTTATTACCGTCCTTTAATAAAAGATGCATTCAAGTTCCATAAATAGCCTCGTACTTCTTCAAGAACCAATCAAACACTTATAATGTCAATTATGTCAGTGGAATCGTGTTTTTTCTAGATATATTTATTTTGAATTTAGTTGCTGATTTTTATCCTTTTTAGTCATTTTGGAGTGTGTTTGAATGGATTGAGTGGGTGTTTGGAATGAATGAATGGAGTGCTGAGTGAGCGATTTAGAATGGTATGAATTGATATTAATTTCAATTTCGCGATTTTACTAATTGTATTACTCCCAGGCCATCGGACTACTTTTTGATCCTGCACAACCTATTTTTGAAGATGACCTAGATGTCATCAAGCTAAATATGTTGACAAATAGTTACAATGCCAATGATTGAATCACCATTTGGACCTCTAGACCAGAGTTAAGGCTTTTCTTAGATTTGACCTTGTTACCTACTTTTTGACATGGCATAACCTGTGTTTGAAATTGATCTATATATCATCAAGCTTAACTTTCTGACAAATGTCTACAATGATTGATCCAAAATTAGGACCGCTATAGCAAAAATAAGTTTTATCTATGGTTGGTCTTAGTGACAGAATTCTGACAAATTTGATTTAGCCAAAACTCTGACCTCTAGAGCAAAAATTATATTTTTCTAAGATTTGACCTAGTGACCTACTTTCTGACCCAGCATGAATTATTTTCGAACATGACCTAGAGATTATCAAAATAAAGATTCTGGCCAATTTGACACTGATTGAGTCAAAATTTTGACCCCGAGAGCAAAAATTAGATTTGTCCTTTTGACCTACATTTTTACCCGGGGGCTGTACTACCAACGCATTTTGCATCAATTTAGCACATTAAATCCCACTAAATCCCTATTCAGAATCTGTAAAGTAATTTGGCCTCAGGATCATATGAGTGAATTCTACTCAGTAGTTTAGGAGAAGAAGATTCTTTTTTTTAAATTGTTGACGGACGGACAGGGGGTCGGACAGAAGAACGCCGGACATCGTTCGATCACAATAGCTCACATTTAGCTAAGGTGAGCTAATAATACATTAATCAAACATTCAATAATAGAGACAATGATGACCGGACTTACCTCCCACATGAGAGAGTTATCGTCACTGGTTTTTATCTCGCTCGTGTTGATGACCCGACCCTTAAAGGGACCAAAACGAGTTCCCTTTGAGATTATAGCCTTGTTGCAGAATACTCCATAGTGTACCATATTGCCAAATAAAGTCTTCCTGATTGTTAGGCCTACATTTAAAAATTATAATGTTACACTAATATTTCACTAGTCAGTGAAATTTCCAAATTGATAAGTCTGCTGAATTAGAGTAAACTACTGGAATCAAATATTAGTGTTTTGTATGAAAAATATATCTAACGAGGTTTGGGGAATTGATAATTGTCGAGGCTCTGCCAAGACAATTATCAATTCCCACAACTGAGTTAGATATTTTTTTCAAACCAACCACTAAGTGCGTATTATATTTATCTTTTACCATCTATTTGTCGAAATGCAAGTTTCTAAAAATAACTGCATTATGTCATTATTCTAAAAATATCCATAGAATATAATATGGGATATATAAATATCATATGGGATGTTATCACACGGATATTTGCATAGTTATAGGATAAAAAACGATACCAAGTAAGACGAGTTCAGGATAAAAGTATGCCATCGGAGAATTAAAATTAATAAATAAGAAAACGATAGATAATGGAAACCAATCGGAAAATGATTTCCATGGTTACTGTCAAATAAGAAAGGTTGAAAATAAAAACCGCAGATTTACAATAACGACAAATAGAAATTACCGTTGGGCATATCCAGGCCTTCATAGCTAACAACTCGATTACCAGGTGAGCCGTGGGGTCCTGTGGACAACTCTTGTTTTGTCATATCTATGGCTTGGTCACTTGGTGGGGGACTCTGGCTTTTTGTCTCCTTTTTGTCAGTCGATAGAATGCGATCTATTCCTGTAATAAAAAAATAACGTTATATATCCACCAAAATCAAGCTGTAGTTAAGAGGTTTGGTCGCCCAAGGAAAGTATGTAAAGTCAATTTACGTCATTGTTATTTCTCGACGACAATAACCTTGTTCATTTAAGTAATGTGACAAACGGGTAGTATAGACAAAGATCAGACTACTTGTTCTTTGGAATGGGCATGTACGCGAAGCTTTTTACGATTTCACGCAAGTACATGAATCTATCACAAATGCAGACTATAAGGTCCAGTCAAAATTGGTGAAGAATATGTGCATATCGTGTAAGGAAACTTTGATTCGGTTATCTGCAGAGGACATAGTGAATACTGATGGGACCGAGTTTGCGCACGGCTCGATATTGCGAAGTTGTAAAAGATTACTGCATAGATTCATATATTGGCAAATGGTTAGAGATAATTCTTCAAAGTAACTACCAACGCGCAAAGTATGAGATCAGGGAAATTCGCAGGTTGCTGCCCAAAAATTTTGTAGAGGATAATCAATTGTTTTCGCGTAAGATCAATTTATATTTCATTGAGTGAATAACAAAAGCAGGAAATATAGCTTTTTTTTCACGAAATGCAATGTTGATCGATCTTACTCAAAAAACAAACGATTATTCTATTTCTTTAATGCATAAAAGAGAAAAAATGTGATGCTTTAAGGACAAATTTTCTTCAAGCGCGTCATTTTTCACGTGATTGCTATGCAACGTTCATGCTGACGACACTTTTTTATTTTGCTTCGTTTAGATGACGTCAGATAGGGTGAATTGAACGAAAGTGGAGATAAAAGTTTTTTGATAATTTCACTGGTAAGGCGCTGAGTTGATCAAAATGATAATCTACCGTTATTCCTCGATAAACCATCGAAAAGCATAAAAGAAGTTTTGGTCACCCATCAATATAATGAAATATATAGAGGATAATCGTTTGTTTCAGTGTAAGATCGATTTATATTTCATTGAGTGAACAACAAAAGCTATATTTTCACGAGTGGCAGAGCCACGAGTGAAAATATAGCTTTTTTGTTCACGAAATGAAATATTAATCGATCTTACTCGAAAAACAAACGATTATTCTATTTCTTTAATGAAAAAAAAATGAGACAAAATGTGAATTTTCTAGGACATATTTTCGTAAAGCACGTCATTTTGCGCGTGATTGCTATGCAACGTTCATTGTGACGTCACTTATTTCGCCTTACAAAGATGACGTCAGAAAGGTTGAAATGCACAAAAGCAGGGTATAAGTTTTTGATAATTTCACTGCTTTTGCAGTGAGATTATCAAGTGATAATCTACCGTTATTTCTCGATAAATCACCGAAAAGCATTAAAGAAAATGAAATTTTAAGCTATCTCGTCGCTATTTCGCAAATTTATATTGAGCATATTTTATGAGCCACGTGCCGATATTTCAAAATTTTGTATTCTTTCTACAAATGAAGGGTAAATTAGGTGAGGACTTCTGGTTAATGAACCTCTATGTAAACAACGGTTCATTTGGATAAATGTACTTAAAGGAAGATCATTTAACAATTGCGACGCAAGTTTTCTGTTCGAATTATCTCCGCGTGCTAAAGTAGTGTACAATATTTTAACTTTCAAAGTGGGAAGGTTTTGTAGCTACTCGTTTAATAATCACGAAAGAAATATATGTTTGTGAATTCGGGCAACGAAATGGGTTTTTGGTTGTTGTTGTTGTTGTTGTTGTTGTTTTCTTTCGTTCCTTTTAAATATTTTCGCATCTCTGGGCGATTGACTTATTCCTGTCTATTAAGATGTTATATTAATTATATCTTTTTTAATTTTTTTATCCAATAAAAAACATTTTGGTGTTGTTTTTTTTTTGTTTGTTTAATTCTAATCTAGAATCAATTCTAAAAATAAACTGCATGTGCTTTCAAGGAAATTTAAGATTAGCCGTTTGCTGTCAGACCGTCTTTATAAAATTTACCAACGTGATGGGGAAACAGTTAATTTGATGACCATCTCAAGACCGTCAATTACACAAAGCTTTTGATTGGGAGAGAGGCGGTAATTGGGGAATTAATGACACTCCGTAGTTAATCGAGTATTTAACAATCACACTTCAAAACGAGTCACTGTTTATTTAGTTCTACCGTAAATTTTCTCTTGTTAGATGCAAGTGTCATTCAAATGAGTAGACCCTTGTTACTGCATGCCTATAGAGTCCTGCGTGCAAAATGAAAATGAAACGCGAAATCATGCCCTGATTTGCAAGTGGCGAAGGATTTTTAACGTACGCGGGCAGCCATGCGTTCAGGATGACAAAGCGGTGCAAACAGTTTGCCAATCGATACCCCGCATTGCACGAAAGTGACGTGCAAAGCGGGGTACAATTGAATAACTGTGTTCAGGATGTAAAAGCGTTTCGGGAGCGCTTTGAGATGATACCCGGCTTTGCACGTGCACATACGTTCAAAGCGAGGTATCATTTTGAAAGCGCTTCGTTAACGTTTTCATCCTGAACGCAGGTCAGTTTTCACCGTTTTGCTATCCTGAACGCTTGAAAGGTTCGCATCATGAATGCAAGCTATATCGCGAACGGAATAGTCGAGGGAAAGACAGTATCTAAAGGCTAGTCTGAAACACGTTCAAGGACCCCTCCAACGTTTACTTGTACCAAATCAAACTTTGAAAGGTATACATGTATATATTGGTTTAACTTTCCGGCGTATCATTTTATATGTAGTTTATTTTTCCCCGACTATAATAAAATGGATGTTCCGACATCGATGTTTATTGTTTTAAAAACTTAAAATCAACCCCATCACTTCTGTTTTAATCATATCATGTCTAGAAAAATTTCTGTAAAAGAAAAATGGGGGCAGGATCAACATTAAGGTTGTAGTGCGTCCATTCAATATTCCCCGAGTTTTAATTCTCTTTCTCCCTCTTTTTATTTTTATCTTATTTATTTTTTATATTTATATTCTTCTGTCGTTATTAATCCTTATTCGGATTATTTACACAAAACTGTCTTTGGGTGTTATTTATACCATCTGGTGTATTTTAACCGAAATTATACGCAAATTAACCGTCGAAAAGAGTAGGGTAAAGACGAGACGAAGGGTGTAATTAATTTAAGCTTTCGCTCTTTAGCCGATATTGGAACCTCTGTCACTAAATCAAATCAAACCGTTCTAATCGTTCTCGCGCAATTTCCGAAATCAAATCAAACCCGCCCCAAAAGTCTTCACTAAGAATCCCGGTGACCTAATCAAGTGTCACTAAAAACACCCGGTAACAATCGGTGAACCAATTCAGATGGACTGATTCTCGCCTTATTGTTTCAAGTTGTTACAGTCATTTGTGCAAGTTGACGCTTCATTGTTGATCAATTCACTGAGTACACATCGCCTATATAACGACGTAAATATATATATTTTTTTTCATCATATGATATTTTAAAACCACCAAGCGATGACAGAATTGATTGAAATTGAATTTAACGTCACATTCAGAATTTTTTTCAGTTATATCCCTGTTGCTGGAGCACCTAGCAATGGATTCCCAGTATTTCTCTAACCAGTATAACCATCCCATTCTTTCCTAGCCTACAGATGCTATCTCTCATAGGTTTACGATCATCAACCCATTGGTAGCGATGAGGGATGGAAATTTTCTGACTGTCAATAATTTTTACATGTAGATAAGTTTGATTTGTTTATATTATTTAATATCAACTACTTATTCGCACAATCAACGTGATACACTTTTTAATATTTTTGCGAAATATGAATAATAAATTTCTGCATTTGAATTACAGAAATATTAAAATTCTAAAATGTTTGATATTAGCTTTATCGAACGACAAAACTTTTCGCCTATTCGTACTCATTAATACCTTTTTTCCAGTCCTTAGATAAAAAAAAAAAAAAAAAAAGAGAAAGATGTCGCGTTTTTTTGCAGAATTCTAAATGGGGATTTGCCACTCGGGGGCCTTTGGCGATTCTAAGGAATAGACATCGGGAAAAATGAGGGCGCATACATGAAAGCGCGTCATATCGCATGTGGGTTTATGTCACGTCACAAATATTACTAAGGATGACGCTGCGAAAAGAAACTCAACGAATGGATAAATTGGGCATACCGTATTATGATTTGATGTCATCAAATTATAGTATACCCAAAATATCTCCACAGGCGATCGGAAATAATTAACAAGATGCATTTTTCTGCAAACGCTTTAAATAATATAAGTACCCCCAGAAGACGAATTGCCTAAAAATGACCCAAAAATTACTGCATTGTACACTTCTGTCCTTACTTTCCAGTTTACGGAAAAGTCCGAACGATGTTCAAAATGGGGACTTCCAAAAAAAAGATAAGAATAAATATTTTCTGTGCTTTCACTTGATATTCGGTCCCTGTGATTCTATAATTGAAACAGTGATGAAGTAGACGTGGAAATTGACTGATAAATAGATAATAATATGTTAATTTCTTAAAATATCAATGTTTTCTGATCGTGGTTGGGAGAATTCATCATGACGAGGCTTTGCCGAGGCATGATTATTTCTCACATCCGAGATCAGATAACATTGATATTTTAAGACATTTACATGTTATTCTATTTATCATTTTTCAGCGCTTTAATATAATAAACCCTAAAAAGTCAAAGAAATTCTGGTGAAAGTGTATGCAAATTGTTTCTAAAAATAGACTACCTGATATCATGTTATGTTATCAGACAGGCGATATCAGGTCAATACAGACTTCATTGCATGATAAAAACAACCCCTTTCCATTTCCACAATATTTTATTCGACATTGAATGGCTTCTTATCAAATTGCATGCATTTTTTATTGTCGTCTGCAACCCCATTATATTTGAATTAGTCTGAAATTTCTAAATGGGGGGGGGGGGGGGGGGGGGGAGTTCGATAGATTGGCCAATAAAATTTCAATAGCTACACCTAAGTCAACAATTTCAAAAGATTAGCACCTCTTATTTACTGTTAATATAATTATGTTTTAGCATTGTATTACGACAAAATTAAAGTGGCGAAAGTTTGCTTTAACGGTAAAGCCGCTGTTTAAACATGAACTATATCGCATAAATTCCTATCAACTTTTGTTTTTCTTAAATTATGATCGCGATAAAGTATCGACTTATTATATTTCCATTTTTCTTGCCATTTGATTTTCACTCCCTATATTCAAATTTGAAGAAATTACAATGAATAACTGGGACTCTTACCTGTTTTATTTGCAATGACTTTGTCTGCGGTAGACCAAAACGAAAGACCCCTTGAAAATAGTGAATATATATCAATGGCAGAGGGGGGGGGGGGGGGGGGGGGGGGGGTTAGCCTATTACTAGAAGACAGTTTTTCATAATTGTCCGAATTAAAAACATGATACAGACAACAATACATGTATTTTATTGGTGAAAATCCTCTGTATTTTGGAAAGGAAACATTCAGGACAACAGAAGAAACGCTCCTAGCAAGCATTTTCTTTCATATTTTTAAAGCGTCTTTTAATTTGTTTTTTTCTTTTTTCCCAAATGTGCATCAAAGGCAGTATTGTTTGGGACAAATCAAAACCATGGTGAGTATTTACAGGCGTCATACTTTTGCACTTACAGTTAACCACATCGTGAAATTGACAAATTGGGTGATTTTGCAATGATTTTGGGATGAAATTGAATAGTTGCGATGAGTGAGTTTTAAGTGAAATTAAAGAGAGGTTATCCTACATCGCTTATTTTGTTCAGGATGAACAAAATTAGCTATGTTTATTACATCCCTTTTAAAAAAATGAATATACAAGTTCTATAAATGGCTTCCCATTTCTTAAAGAATCGTTCAGACGCTTACAACCTTAAATATGTCAGTGAAATCTCTCATTTTTCCCCTTTTTATATTTATTTTGAATTTAGCTGTTGATTGTATATTTTTAGAAAATTTTGAACGTTTTTGAGAGGTTTGAGTGAGTGTTTTGAATGAATAAAATGAGCGATTAGTGAGCGATTTAGAATGGCTTTGGTTGAGATGAATGTCAATTTTACGATGTGCCTAACCGTAGTCCTTGAACTGTATAAGAATAAGATTTATAACTCAGACCAAGAAACCGCTATTAGGCAAAGGTTATTATTTCACTTTAGAATGGGGTATCATTACCGATGAAGTGTTATTTTTTAGTTATATCTAACAAAAGGTTATTACGAGTGGCTAATTCTATTCGAGAGTGGAATTCATTACCTTACATTTGTATAACGCGTCTTAATCTTGTTATAATCGAATTTTCGGGACTTTATCTGGCCCTTCGGCAAAAAAATTTATTTGTTATAATGAACCAGTCAAACGTACACAGACTAGTATATTACCTTCAGGATCACCGAACGGCGCAAACAGTTATCCAATTGTACCCCGCTTTGCACGCAAGTGCACGTGCAAAGCGGGGTACAATTGGAAAACTGTTTGAACCGTTTGGTGATTCTGAACGCATGGTATTTATTTATTTATTTTTTAGGGGAGGGGTAGTACTTTTTTTTACTTCTATGACCAAATAATAGATAGATAGTTTATTTCACTCGTACATAAATCGTACATTGTGAAATTTACAAGGAAACAAAACAAATATTTGTCAGCATGTGCATGACATACATAGCTATTTAGGATGCATAGAGGTTAAATAAATAGACTATATCTATTTTCACAGAATAACTTATCATTTTTATCAAATGGGTGTCAAATGAAAATTCAATCTTAAATACAGAAATTGATCAAGGCTAAATGAGCCTGTGCGTGAGATTTCCAACAATTTCTAATATGCGCAAAGTAAAGACTATGGCCAGCATGTGCATCTGTACATTTTGACCAGGGCATGTAAAATGCATGTAAAAGAATTTACAATTGTTTGGAACTATTTATATTTCTTACAGTTGAGTTAACAAAGTAGTATTTCCTGAATTTTTTTGTCTTAAATAAAATAATGATAAGAAGGACATTCGATAAGAAAATGGCATTCGTCCTCAATATAATTTAACATGCAACCCGAGGTATGCGTCCGCGACATGAAGAATAGTGAAGAATTCTCCAGTGATACTGTTTACAATATTGGTGTGTAATTCCGTTTATTTATCGTCGCTACCGTAGCACATGCCCATATGAGCGACGCCCCCAGAAGATGGTTAGTTGTTACGGGGGATAATGCAAGGATACATGACGAACCTACTGCTGAGATCCGCCATGGTTCTTTAACGTGCTCGGTGTAAAGCATCGTCTCACGGGGCCTCGGTTTAACGTCTCATCCGAAAGACAATTAGTTTTTATTAGTGTACCAGCCCGGGAATCGAACCCACGCCGCCGAACTCCAATGGTTTTGAAGTCCGGTGCTCTACCAACTGAGCTAATCGGGCTGGTTACAATATTGGTAAATTGGTAATTTGCTTTTGACCATTCAGAACGCAATGCATGAAGTACATTAAAGACATAATTCATACTATATTATGAGAATATGGTCGAAACATATACTATGTGTAAGACATGTGCATAACGTAAACACGCACATCGCAAACAATTTAGAAACCTTAACCGAAAAAAAAAAATGTCAAGAAGATTTTTCGATACAAGCCATCCAAAACCATTGCTCGGTTCAATCACCCAAGTTCGATAAAGTTACCGCTGCAATTAAAGACCATAACAATTTGTAACAAGTAAAATACTATTTAAACAACATTTAAGGGAGTGTTTAATCAAAATTAATTCTTCAACAAATTTTAAGTTGCATTCATTTCAAATGTTAACCATTAGTTTCAGAAAAACGACGTATTCAAAGATAAAAAATACAAGCTTTATAGTATGATTAAGCGGCTAACCAAATCTTTTTTATTTAGTTACCCAGTCGCGTTTGTTTTGGAATCCGCAACCGTTGGGCGAATAACGGCCTAAAGCAGTAAAGATTGTTGAACAGATCAAAATAATGTTATTATTGGGGATTTTCGTCGTAAATAAATAATCTTAAGCATTAAAGATCAACACGCGGCTACCTAATAATTGTAACCTCCGAAACGTGAAAATAGGGATTAGGAGAGTCTTACGTACAAAGGTTAAGTGGATTCGGATGATATTTTCGCCTAAAGTAATACAAGAAAGCTTTGCTGTTTCTAGTTACGGTATGGTTCAAAGGGATTTTCTGTAAACATCTGGGGAAAATTCCGGCTCGACAAGGTATACTTTTATTACTTAAAAGTTTTAAAAGCAAAGCAAAGGCAACGGTATATTTTAATAAGATGAAGGTGACATAAAAAGCAAACACCTTAAGAGATTTTTTGTGTACGTGTGGACTCCCTAAAACTAGCTGATCTAGACTATAGCAGATTTCTTTTGGCACATCTTATTTGGCAAATGCTTATATAAATATCTCCAGCCAATCACACAAAAGCCTTATAATTAAAAGTTTACCTTTAGGATACAATCTTTATTTGGTAACAATATAAATTACAAAAACTCAACAAGGTTTCATTAAAAACAAGCATATATTAAAAAAGAGCATATATTCAAATGTATCTTGAAATTCAAATTTATAATTAGATAGAAAAAGAATGGAACGTTGAAAAATAAATAAATAAATAAATAAATAAATAGCCCAGAAAAATAGTTGAATACATGTATTTCATTGGGTACAAGTACTTTTTCAAATACAAATGTACGTCTGATCAAATAGTGAACCAGTCCCCGGTGGTCTATGCGAATCACTAAACCGTGAAAAAGAGCAGTATTTCTTATATCGAATTTTAGATATACAAAGCGAGAAATAAACATTTGTACATGGGATTAGTCTATTATAAATTATAATACATTTCTCTCGGCTTCACGCGACAACGTTTGTCTATAGAAATAGCGATAAAAATCGCAGTATAAATATTACTTGATATCGAGAAGTTGTGATTAGAGTAATATGAATAATAGGTCCCTACAGTCGAGGGCGGTCGCTAAATTTTCACTTTGATGGATTTTCGTAATAAAATAATATTTTCTACACTTGAAATAACAGAACAGAACAGAACTTTGTAGCATGAATGGTTTAAATCCATTTATTTTACATCTGTAAGCAAAAAAAGTTCTTCCAAGGTAGATTGTTTCCTATCGATTCTGCTTCCTTCAAAATTCAACAGTACTCGCGACGAATGTACAGGGCAATGTAAGAACCAAGATCGATAGACGCTACCGAGAATCGAACTCGGGACACGCTATGTAAGAAGT
This sequence comes from Fragum whitleyi, assembly GCA_948146395.1. Classification (NCBI taxonomy): domain Eukaryota; kingdom Metazoa; phylum Mollusca; class Bivalvia; order Cardiida; family Cardiidae; genus Fragum; species Fragum whitleyi. The sequence goes on along the minus strand of OX411550.1, from coordinate 40,615,997 downwards.
CGACACCATACCTCGGTCTCGACAACGGACACCACAACCTGAATACTACAGTTAAGGTTGAAAATGAGCCTGTGCGTGACATTTCCAACAGTTTCATATGTACGCAAAGCAAAGACTCTGACCAGCCTGTGCATCTACACAGTCTGACTCGAGTCTTCAATATGCTATTTGTAGATAAATAAGGTCTCAAAGTATCTGTAGACAATTAGGCAAACTTCTCATAACACTATGTTACTGTCATGGCTTCTAAATATTTGTACCTGAAGGTGTCCAATTGTTGTAAATGTCAGGCACAGGCTACTTTTGTAAATCATTCTACTTTTAAGTAAAAAAGAATTTTAACAAGGGTCAATCTCGTTCAAGCGACCACGTCTATTAAGCGACAATTTTTATTAAGCGACCATTTTTCAAAATCCCCTTCTTAAAATCGGGATTTCTAAAAAAAATGGACATCGCTGGTATAGAAAATATTTTTAATGAGTCCTATGCTGTTAAAACTCACCAGAATCGTCTCAATAAGACGATTCTGTTGAGTATTTACAGCATAGGATTATTGAGAATATATTTACTCGATCAAAACCATGTTTCTTAATTGTAAACAAAACGTGTTCTTAGCGACCATTTTCTTTAACGACCGCTTTTTGGTAGTCCCATTCCTGGTCGCTTAATACAAGTTTTACTGTATTTCTAAATCATTTTCAACAAAATACACAAATCTTGAAAGACATAACTTAAATAAAATCATTTCATAGTGACAAATTTTGATCATTTTAATAGATGTCAAACAAGAATGAAGTGGCTATACAATGACGAGGGTCTTTCAACATTTGTATAGACCCCCATCGGAGTATCCGTTACCAGGTGAGCCCAAAACCACCCAAAATGACGGTCTACAGTAGCCCACCTGTTTCTACACTGTAGCCCGGAAAGGCCCAGAGCTAATTAAGTGTTTCAAAATTGGAGAGGGTCCTAATGAGTGATTAGTTCAATGGTTTAGCTTTGTCATGATAGAAGTGGACTTTTGGAGGGCACAAAATGTAGTGGGCTATTTTCCATTCTATTGCAGAAATTGCTGTGATTCATTTTTGAATATATTAAATAATAACAACGTGTTCCTTTATCTGGTGCATTAGAAACAGCAAATAAACCTGTTTTTTCTTCAGATATACACAATCCCAAATTCGCTCAACGAAAAACACTACTAAACTTTGGACTATTCGTACAGCTTTTTGAATTTATCAAGAATTTTCTTTAGACCGAATACGGACGGAATTTCCACCCGAGGTATGAATAAATTGCAGTCATTGACTTGAAGTCATCACACACACCAATTCATTTCAAGAATGAATTTCTCTATTCGCTATAATTGCAATATATGGTATAGGTGATACATGTAAGGTGGGGCAAAACGCCCCTTCTTAAAAAGATAAATGTTTTCATGAATATCACCTAGATTTGATTGCATAAGAAATAAAAACGAGTCCCATAATATCCGGTAAACAGAAAAGTTTCTCCCAATCCAGAAAAAGCCTCAATATCTTCATTCGTATCCAAAATATCACCGAAAAGTCATTTGTGGGGCGTTTTGCCCCACCCTACCGTATACCCGCAAAATTGGTCCTTTGCGAAGTTTAACAAACCATTGGCCTTGTTCGGACTAGGATTGTTATAATAGAAGCGTTAATCAAGCTTTATATTGTTGTTGAATTCTAGCTTTATTTTCATTTTCTAAATAACACCCAATGCAAGGTAAGCTGCGCTAATTTGACCCGAATAACACGATTAACCAGACCTGCATCTAGGATCACCAAACGGAGCAAACAGTTTTCCTATTGTTCCCCGCTTTGCACGAACACTTGCGTGCAAAGCGGGGTACAATTAGAAAACTGTTTGCATCGTTTGGTGGTCCTGAACGCAGGGCAGGAGTTCACGGAAATATACGGGAATATATACGAAATATTGAATCCGTATTACGAATTTCCCGGTGGCTCCTTTACATGTGTATTCCTGTCCTTTGTTTCAAAAATAAACGATTCTGAAAACTATAAATTGTTTAATAGAAAAGGAATTCAAGGGATGATTGCCGCGGTCGACTATCTCGTCAAGTAGGCGATGGATTCATTGTATTTGTCACGACGTACCGTAAGCAATTAACACAAAATTCATGTTTCCATTGGCAAATTAAACAGTGCTTTAGTGGGAAGCTTTTACTTTTTGTTTAATTTAACCAAGCACGAAAGGTGTCAGTAACTTTACTTAGAGCCGTATCGCCCGCACAGATGTTTAACTTGTGTTTTACCGTCATTGTTAGGCCATCATGAACGCTTTTCCCCGAAGACACCGTAATGCAACCATCAATACTTTATGCTTTGATCCGTACAATAGAAGCAACGTAAATGCAAATCTGATCATTACATTAACGTAAGGTATCTTTAGTGCATTGAATCTAGATCTGTTTTTTTTTCTATCTCTCTTTTTTTCTAAAATTATACCAGATTGAACTTCTTTTGAAAATTAATTCTAAATAATGTTTTGCTTACAAAGGATTATTAATACACATTCTGCAGCGTCAAAAATTCTTTCGTAATATCCCCCGTCTCAAAAGCAAATTCTTACAACTAAGATTCCTCCCTCTCGGTTCTGCTTTTTGGAAAGGAACCTGGGGCCTGTTTTACTAACGATCTTACGATTATTTTTTGCGTAAGTCGAAAATCAAACTAAAGTTGCTTCTACAGAAGTAACTAAAATGGAATTATGTCATGCATTATATGAAGACGTCTTCTGAAGACGATTCCAATGCAGGACAAAATCTAACAATGAATGAAAAAACCAGGTACGATTTTAGAGTTTGGCTTACGATTAATTCTTTCGTAAGACGTTTTGTAAGACGAGCCCAGTACACGAATCGAATGCGTTGGCTTTGAAAAATAACAAAATCTAAAGAGGCCCCTGAAAATTAACTAGAAATCTCTTTATCAAGAAACCGACACTCTACCTTTAAACCATACCCACCACAGAGTAAGACCAGAATTTCAAAAATAATATTACTACTACTACTACTAATGAATAATAATAAAAAATAATATGAATCGCATTTGTTCAAGATCCTCTGCTATGCAAAGATATAAAGCCAACTTTCATCTATCCAAATTGGTACATTTTTCTTTTTTATTTTAATTATTAGTTGTAAAAAATGTTCAATAATATTTATTGTTTTACATTGACATGGAATCCTTGCTGTGAGACAGTTCTGCTGATGAAATAAAGACCATTTGTCAATATCAAGGTTTCTTTTACATATAGATGTATTTTTTTTTTTTCCGGGAATTTACTTTGGAAAATATGAAACGTGACATTACAACAATTCGATTATAAAGGAAAAGGGGTTGTTCAATTATTCATTGGTTTCCAACTACACTAAAACTGAAATTGAACACCCGTAACAAGTAGTGTGTCAATATTCGTTAAAATGAAATAAAATCATCCCGGATAACACGTAACTTTATTTATAACGCATTACACAGAGATGTGAATCGAACGTCCACAAAATATAATCATAAAATTAAAAGTACATCGGATGGTCAGTGCATAACTATTACATGTACAAGTGCATATAATTATGCAAAAAACGTTTGAAATAGGTTTGCACTGAATTATTGCTGCCTCCAAATCGTCCATTCAAATGGAGCTATTTGGGGGATTTTTTATCTCACGCATTTATTGCGTTATTTGCGATGACGACATAATGACGTCATTTAAGGAATGATTTGAAATTTGCGTAGGACAAGGAAATCTCTGATGACTATTCGTCATAGAAGACAAGAGTAGCTATGTGAGAAAAGGTTATATGTATAACGGAATGTGATAAATTTCAAGAAATTTATCAAATTATATAGCATCACAAGAAAATCCAACATACATATAAAGTTATCAATTTTGTTTCGATGAAGGTATTTTTTGACCATACAAAAGGGTTCAGAAGCTCGATTTTGTTTGGAAAAACGGGAAAAAGTGTCGAGAGAAGCTTTCGTTATTTGACAATCCGCTATGCTAATTTGTCATGCAGTGTATCATTTGCGTTTCGGTGTTTTACATTATTTTTATATCTCAAAATTTAAATTTCAAAATAAAAGATAAATTTATTTCAAGCTTCGGCATCTCTAACTCTTGAAAAGTACAAACTTGGTCCAATTTCAAACATAAAATACTCCATTTACTAGTATTTAAATTCTTAATAAAACCTTAATATATCTCTATGGACAAAACAAACGAAATTACCTTTAATGTCATTCAGAAAAAGAATACATTCAAAATAATTTTTTAAAAAGAAGTAATTGGATGCATCATATTTCTCATGTTTTCACAATTATTTGTTAATTCAAATTCATTTTTCGCAAGCATAATATGCAAGTAACATTTGTTACATTGTGTTGATTAAAAATTGAAAAGAATACGCCAGCAAAATGTAGAAGCACTTTTTGGATCTTTGGATAGGGCGAATTCGAAGTCAGTAAATAAATAAGTTTTATGATGTGACCTACGTCGAGGGAGTAAAATAAGCCCGATGAATATCTTTGATATTACGCGGGTGTTTCTACGCTAATGAATTTTTAAAACTATTCAAATGAGCTGAGAACGTATAGCGACGTTATACTTCCGTTGTGCAATTGACGTCATAATGTATTTGCTGACAAACGGTGTAATATGTTTCACAGAATAACTTGAATGGAATTATTCTTGTAATGTTCTCATTTTATCGCAAAAAAATCAGGTCATATTTAAATAAAAAATCAAATTTGAGCTCATAATATGAATTTATTAAACGAGTCATCTACAACAGATAAAAACTCGGCCTAGCCTCGTTTTTATCCGTTTATAGACGACTCCTTTAATAAATTCGATATTCAATGACCACTCCTTCAATATCCTCTTATTATTCAATGAGCTTGTGCATGGCATTTCCAACAATTCGCATACGTGCGCAAAGCAAAACTTCTGGCCAATATATGTATCCACTCGCAAGTCTTTGTATCCGCTCATTCTGACCAGAGTCTTTACCATGTTCTCTGTAGATGGACGATGTATCGAACCCTCTCCAAACCGACAGCAAAATTCTAATTAAAAATTGCGTGTTTGTCCGTGCTGCCGAATGTTCGTGTATCGCGCAAATGTTACGTTATTGGCAATGTCATGTACAGACTCAATCAACTTGACACAATAAAATACAGTAAAACTTGTGTTAATCTACCGCCAAGGAGACCAGCAAAATGAGGTCGCTTATGGGAATGGTCCTTTAATACATTAAAGAGATGAATAGAGTATTTGTTGATATCAATGAGTTATGAAACTAAAAACGTAATTACGCTGTAGGAATACGCGAATCGGATTCATACATGAGTGTTATTAGGTTTTTAGTTTCATACCTATAATAAATCAGCAATTATTATCTTCATGTCTTATAATTTAATATCATGAAGTAAAAATGTTAAGATTTGTTTGTCCAGAAATAGATTTCTTATAGGACTTCTTTTTGCGGAAGCTTACAAAACAGCTGTATGCTCAAAATTGTTTTCATTTGGTCATAAAACCAAACTTCCAGCTAATCAAAATACACGAAAACTAATGGACATAACTAAAATTAAATCAATTCACCATGTTAAATAGGATAGGCATTTTGGTAGCATATTTATCTATATAGATTGCCGCATAATTCTTAACGAATCCGATGATGCACGAACCCTTCATTGAGACGATTCTAATGGGTTTCAACAATATAAGATAAAACAATGAACACGTTTTTGCTTAAACGGTGAATAGACTTTTTATGGTGGTCTCTTAATAAAAGCGGTCGAGTAATAGAAGTGGTCGACCGAGCAATATCGAGTACAACAAACTGGAAGGTTCGGCTTGTTCGAACAAATTCTGTATTTTTATGAATGAAACTTACCATAGCTTAGGTCACCGGATCGAATCCCGGATACAGCGTGTCTACTAGCCATGTTGTCTTTACTCTTTGTATAACCATATAAGGCAATGTCCACGTCTTCCTGACTGAATCTAAACTGTGTTCCGATCTGTCCCGGAGACTTGGCCGGGAATTGTCCGTGATTCCCGGGTGTTGTGAGCACCGAGGAGTGAGCTGGTACCGGGGTCTGTATGAAATGGTGTAATTGTGGGAATGTGAACGGGAAACAGGGCTGGCTTGGAAAACTGAAAAAAAATACGATTCACTTCAAAAACTCAGAAAAGGATATATATCAGTAAGGGTCATAACTAACGATTAAATGAAGAATTATATAAAAAAAAAAAAAAAAAAAAAAACAAATGAAAAAATAAAAGGGGGCTATCTGGGAATTCCTTGAACTAAATGTATGTGACCCGTCACGCCATAAGGGACCATATGGGAAATCCGTAAAATAAACATAATAAAAAGAGATTTGTTCCAGAACAGGAAAACCAGAAGTCGCATTTCAAACATTATTTCACAGGAGATTGATTATTCTAGATTCAGAAAATCACTTATGTGCGAGCACAGCGGGATGAAACACCGCAGTGCAGGGCCGCCATGATTTGTGCTTCTAAGATGTCCCCTTTTCGCGTGATGTGTAAAAATTATTTTAAAAATGAATTTAAATATCGGATATCATTCTCAGCGCATGTCTATGACTTTCTCGCAGAACGACGAGAAATAATAATCAGTAATTAATTGTTTACGAAAGATTAAGATTCATCTGATCTTAAAACAAAATGCGAATAAAGTCTAGATACATATGTTAAGCATAAAAATTTAGTCCCACACATCCGATTGGTATTTTAAAATGTGAAATGCTTAACTTTATAATGATAGTATACTATAAATACATTCCTCATCTTGTAATTCTGATTCCAGAGTTCCGCTTTACTCATCCTTGGTGCAATTATCTTCTTTTGCTCAAATCACATATTTATTGCTATGTTTCAAATACACGCATATATAGTATATGTTTGGTAATATTATTCATTATTTACATATATTATTGTATTTCAAAGTGATGAGGAAAGTTTATCAATAGATAATATTTTAACTCTAGTTGATTCCATCAGATTTCGTGCATTCTGATAGACTGAAAATTGTTTTCATTTCTCAATGAAATTTATTTTGATTACTCAGCAACTTTGAAAGCTTCGACAAAAAGTAGTCCCATAAAATAACTGCTTCATTGTTGGCATAGCTTTACATTTTCGCCTCATGGTATTAAATCATATGATATGAAGAGATTATTTGTTGATTTCACGGAGGTATGAAACTAAAAACCTAATTACACTCATGCACGAATCCACTGCGCGTATTCATACAGTGTGATTAGGATTTAAGTTTCATACCTCAATATAATCAACAAATTAATAATCTCTTCATCTCTTAATTGAAGTTGAAAGATTTATTGACGATTTTTCTCAAAGTTAAACCAAAATCATCGTTGTAATTTAAGTAAGCATTGGTGGGCGTTTTTATTAAGTCATATATTTTTAGTTTACAGGAATTGTAAATATATTGATGAGAGATTTATATAATACCATCTTTTTTATTCTACTAGGAGTAAAAAAAATAAAAACATAATCACTGATTGAGGAAGTGATTCATACATAAGTATGATTACGTTTTTATTTTCATGCCCAAATAGATTCATACTTAAAAGAATTCGTCATTTCTTATAAAATCGTCGTGTACTGAATGTTGTTGTGTTTTTTTTTTTTTTCTTTTTTTTTATTTCTTTATTTAAATATCTAGGGCATGCTTTCGAAGAAAAAATATCTTTTTCTCAAACTCACAAAATAATTATTGCAAATAGGCTAGATAAGAAACCAATTTTCATAATGTAAGAATGCAAGAATCCTAATACAAAAATAAAAAAAAAAGTGTTTTCCAATAAAAAAGCACTCTAAATTTTACGTTTCTTTTTAAATTTTACATATTTTTAACTACATGTGAATATTTGAATTGAAATTTAGGACGGAAGGTATCTCTTATTAAATTCAGTTCCTTAAACCAAATTGCTTTTGAAACTTGAGATGTAAATTTTGTACATTTTGAAAATTCTTTGAATGAAAAAAGACTAGAATGATGTCACAAAATATATAAAAATACATCAAGAGACTATGCTCACTTAAATCAGAATAAACAGGAATAAAAACTTTACTTACCCCGCTATATGAGGTCTAAATCTTTCTTGTAGATACTGTAGAATGTTTGGCTGAAATTGTTCCATGTCTCGACTTTGTGGGTTTGTATATACTTATTTCCAATTTATTTAAAATAATATTGATATCATGTGAGAGTCTAACAAACGCGTATCAGCTAAAATCTTAATCTTCTGAAAGATAAAAAGTCTATCTAATTAGATGAAATATAAATAAAGTTGTTTGGTATCAAAGATATCTATCAAGTTTGAATCGGCTACCTAATATTAATATAGTTTGCTATTTTGATAACTTTCATTTTTTGTAGCAATTAATACAGTTCGACTCCATGAAATAATCTAAATATATGTACTATACCAAAACATTGTACCTCGATCATTTTCAAGCTAGAGTTATGATATTTTGGTTGCAAACCGACGAAATATTCTTTGATTGACATTTCGTTATTAAATTATTTATTCAACACTTCAGAATTCTTTTCCCTGATTGGCCGATAGGGATAACTCTAATGCGCATGCCAGAAGCGATCGAAGTGTAAGTGGAATGAAAAACAAACGATTATAAGATCATGTAGTATTATTCTTCAGAACAATAAATCGGTTTGTCGTATTTTTCTGTGAATTTTTTAGCAACACCCCGAAATAAACGGTGGTCAGACACCGATAAACCGAATATGTCATTTGTTTGCTTGCAGATATTTTCAGACATATTAATTTCGCCACGTGATTCTTCATTATTTATATTTAAAAATGTGAAAATTAAGAGTCGAGAAAAAGTCAATCTTTATTCATGCTGAGATATACATTCATTTATGTCAAAAAGATCTCTCATCAACGAAAAAAGGGATTCAAATATAAACAAGCCGATATTTATTCTAGGTTTAATTGATTAAAATTTTCAAATTGAAGAAAGGACAAAGTAGGGAGTCTTCGTTATTGCTTTTTCTTTTGTTTATTGTATATCCTTTTACCAAATCAAATGACAAACCAGACTCCCGATCGATGAGATTTCAGAATTGTCAAATTCAAATGAAAAATAGGGGGGAAAAATGATTGATTAACAAGGAAAAACGTCGTTTTGGAGACCATTCTTGACGAAATCGATTAAGGAAATATCCAAAGGTATCACCTTTTACACATCAACAATATTTTAAGAATGTAATAAATAGAATGCTGTAATTCCGAATTATCTGAATGAAATCCTTGCCTTAAGAAATACTGTGGCGCATAAGCAAGTTTCCCCAAAATTCTTTTTGTCGGCTTCAAAAGTCTAGTTTATCAAACTGAAGTCCAAGTCAAAAACTATTTCTTCGCTCATTTTGCAAAAACGCTTTGAAATTGTATATGTGTGACTCGTCACGCGACAAAGGACCATCTTGGAACTGGTCCAGCATAGATCAACCAGAGGTCGGACTTCAGAAATTCTTTCACGGGAAGGTATATTAATCATTCTAGATTCAGAAAACAAGCATATTACGAAACGTTTAGACCCTAGTCAGACTGCGCAATCCGCGCAGTCTGACTAGGGTCGACACTTTACGCGCTACTCAGATGGTCCCTTTTCGCGTGACGGGTAACATATTAGAAATTGTTTCATTTTAAAGCGTTTTGTTAACTTTTTTCATCTTTAACGCAGGCCATTTTAAGTCTATATTACTAGAAAAGGATGCGTTTTTGAAAGGGATCACAGTTAGATCTGAGGGAGAGCGTTGGGCTACTAAAACTTCCTAACTTTAGACCGAATTATGTTTAATTTAAGAGGCCTTGTTCGTCCACTGACAAAATATCTTTTTATCAGGGAAAGTTTTGTTCGAAAAGAAAAACCGGGGGATAAGAGCAATACTATTGTTAGTGCCAAGCTATATTTATGGACACTTACAATAGTTTTGCACTGTCCATCGAAAAAAATAGATGAGCTAATGAAACCTTTTATCTGCAGCTTTCAAGAACTCTATTTACAAAGTCCTACCCTGAGTTAAGGATGACAAACGGTGCAAACTGTTCGCCAATTGTACCCCGCTTTTCACGAAAGTGGACATGCAAAGCAGGGTATAACTTGCAGATAGTTTGCACTTTTTTCCCTAAACGCGGGGATGGTCTCTTCCGCCCTTAACATCGTGTTCAAGAAGTCTATTTTTCGAAGTTCGGCGTACATTATCTTTGTCCGATCAAGTCATACTGACTCATTATGACGTCAGAGACGAAAACAAAGTTACTCTTTAAGAAAATAAACCGTTTTAGACCAGACCCGGAGGGTCGGGGATAATATCCACCCAGAATAAACAGATTAACAGATTTCGAACATCAAAGTCGTCCTCCAAGTGAAGTGTAGCGGTGGAGCTTTATGGATCGCATTACAGTTAAAGCCCCAGACCAAATATTTGATTTATTTTTAATATTTCAAATAGTAAAAACATCTTATATTTTATTGAAACATTATTAGTCATTTCATAACTCAGAGTTAATATGAACTATAACGATTTAATCGTGACTCACGCTTTCTTTCCTTGGACGACTAAAACCTTGTTCAAGCTGTAGTTACGAGGTTTTAAAGCCCATTGTTGATTATAACGGTCCTCGACTTTTTTGGCAGCGTAAGTTAGCGAATTTTGCTTGGTACAGGACATAGCGACATAGATCCTAAGTTTTAAAACTACTCTTGGTTTTCTTTAAAAAGGAAAAGAAATTACTAATTAATTTTAAATATTTTTCTTTCCATTAGGGATTCGTCAGTTTTCCGTGTTGCCACCTGCTGATGTTTTCTGTAAGCCTTTGCATTAAGATATTTAGAACAATGAGCCTTACTTGACCATATGATTTTGTATTTTAGCAAAACTTGTGGTAAGCGACCACGCAAGGGACATCCAATAAGTGGTTGCTTAAGCAAATGGTCGCTAAATACACTTTGTTGGACGAATAGAAATATATTGTTGATTGCATACACAAGCTATTGCATAATTCGCATTAACTATACTAAATATTTGTGGCCCGCCAGGCAAGAAGGGACAATCTGTATTGTACCAGTTAGACGTAACGCCAAATAGTTCAAAATATTTGAAAATTTGCATGATGGCGTAAGGTTTTTTGTTTCTGTTTAGCATAATTATCGTCATTACGAAATAAATCTTAAACTGATTGTTTTTTAAGACATAAGCAAATTCAGCTATATAAAAATAAGGAACATACAAGTTAAATACTTATTTTAAAATATACTTAAAGACACAAATATTGGTAAAAGATCAATGTAGAGATGTTACAAATTAACTTGATGTCATATAAAATAAACATTGAAACTACCGTTTTAAAAACATCGAATGATCAGGAAACGACATCATGTGAAGCAATAGTCGTAAACGTTTCAATGTCACAATTTCCGTTTCCGTAGGTAAAAGGGCAGAAGAAGAATACTGAAAAAGAAATCGGATAAATTTTGTACCAGTTATACTTTCAAATTTCTATATCGAATACGGTTTGAATAATGCGAGGAGTATCAGATAAAAAAAAAAAAAAAAAAAAAAAAAAAAAACCTTCGTATCACAGATATCGTTTTTTTTAAAGAAAAGATTCATACTAGAAAGCCATGAATGGCTTGAGTCGCTCCACAGGCTTGAAATTCTTGTAAAAGCAAATAAATGTTTTGAATAGATTTTTAGATAATTGGGGCTCTACTGATGTTGAAAATGATTTTCAAAGTTTCAACAGATAGATAAATGACCTCCGCTCCTAAAAGACATATTTTTCATCAAATCAAAATAATTTTTGTCTGCATGATATTGGGTCACCAAAGGATCATACCAAAAATGTTTGATTGATATCCATCATTTACATTCTGAGAAAATGATTTTCATAGTTTCCACTATTTAACATATTGAGAAATGACATCCATCCATAAAATGCATATTTTTCATCCAATCAAAATAATTTTTAGTACACTGATAAAAGGTCACTCAAGGATCATTCCAGTGAAATTTGGTTGATATCCATCAGTTACATTCTGAGAAAATGATTTTCAAAGTTTCCACTATATGACATATAGAGAACTGATCTCCGCCCATAAAATGCATATTTTCCATCCGATCACAATTTTTTTGAAGAATGAAAAAGGGTCACTAAAGAATCATTCCAGTGAAATTTGGTTGATATCCATCAGTAACATTCTGAGAAATTAATTTTTGCAGTTTCCACTATATAACATATAGAGAACTGACCTCCGCTCATAAAATGCATATTTTCCATCCGATCACAATGATTTTTTGTAGACTGATTAAGGGTCACCCAAGGATCATTCATGTAAAATTTAATTAGTATAAATTGATTAGAATCTGAGAAAACTCACTTTTTACCATACTTGGAAATTAGCCACGCCCATTAAATCCATGTTTTTCATTGGATCAAAATTTCTTGAACAACTTTGAAAGAGGGTCACACAAGGATCATTCCTGTGGAGTTTGGTTGAAATCCATCCAGTAGTTTCTGAGGAGAAGATTTTTAAAAAGTTTACGACCGCACGCACGGACGGACGGACGCACGACGGACACAACGCCATGACAATAGCCCCAGTGGCTTTCAGCCACTGGAGCTAATAAAAAGTATTGATATTGTTAGTATATGGAATTTCATTCTTGTTGTCTTAAAAATGTACCATAAACACAACAAATATGTACCTTAAAATTTGTTACTATATGAAGACTCGATTTTCCGGTCATATGTCTACCGTTTCAAATAAACAAATATACAGAAATAATTAGTTTTTATATGTATATTTTTTATGGTAAAGTCTGTCAAAATTACATTAAGATCGAGCATTTAATAAAAAAAGAAAATGAAAAAATATAATCATTGTTGCGTCTTAAAATTTTCCCATAGCGTATATTTTTCGACGTCTGATTTTTTCGTTATTACGAAAACACAGACATATAAATGGAATAGATATATATAATACATACTTAGTGTATTATATGAAAAAAAATATCTAACGAGGTTGGGAGAATTGATCATTGTCGAGGCTATGCCGAGACAATTATTAATTCTCACAACCGAGTTTGATATTTTTTTCATACAATACACTAAGAATGTATTATATTTATCTTATAACCTATATTCGTCTTGTTTTCGTCGGTGTTTCTATCTGAAATGCAAGTTTCTAAAAATAACCACATTATATCATGTTCTAAAAATAACTATGTGATATCATAAAAAATATCATACGGGATGTTATCATACGGATATTTGTATAGTTATAAGATAAAATTCAATATGTCATTTGTCTTTTTTTTTAAATCTATTAAACCCAAAGGATATAGTATGAAAATAAAGAGGAATAATTATCTATATTCAATTCAAACATCTTGTTCAGCATATCATTACGGAAGTATGGTAAATTTCCCCTCGAGAAAAATTTTAAAGTATCTTCAAAAACGGTCGATAGAATCAGAAGAATGGATTGTGATTTTACAGCGCGCCAAACATGTTTAAAATACAAATCAACATACATATTTGCTAGAAATATCTTTTTTATATTTTGAAATTTAAACAAAAATGCATTTTTAAACGCCCGTAGAACAACGGGACGTATTATGTGATCACCCGTGGTGTCCATAGACCGGACAGGCGGCGTCAAATTCTTTGTCCGAAGCATAACTTTGTCATCACATGGTGATTAACTTGAAACTTGGCAGTAATGTTCCTCTCACGAATACAGAGTGCAATGCACGAGAACCGAAACTCTACATAACTTAATTTTTGAGTTACTTGTATTACCCTATGTTGATATTTGATTGTTCGACAATATCTTTGGAATTTGTCTCCGACAATTAATTGTTTGAATGGAGAATAACGCCACTTTCAACATTTTTCATCTGTATTGCAGCGGCTGGAGCACCTAGCAATGGATTCCTGGTATTTCTATCACCAGTATAACCATCACATCCTTTCCAAGCCTCCAGCTGCTATCTCACACAAGTCTACGATTATCAACCCAGTTCTGAGAGATAAACAGTCGGAAAGAATGAGTGCCGCCATCGGGGATCGAACCCGGTTGTCTCCGACAAACACCAATATAATTTCTCGAAATCCTGTCTTTACACACACGCATCCATTCAGAGACCACATCGCCAAAAATTGCATAGATTGGAGTAAGTTTGGCTTTGCTAATACGTCTAGGGTATTATACCTAAAGCTCGACATGGACGGACGTATTGCCGTTATCTCAACTTTATCTATCACTCGGCCGCCGTCATGGCGCAGTTGGTAGCGCGTCGGACTGTCAAACTAGAGGTCCCGGGTTCGATCCCCGACGGCGGCAATCATTCTTTCCGACTATTTGTCTCTCACCAATGGGTCGATAATCGTAGACTTATGCGAGATAGCAGCTGGAGGCTAGGAAAGGATGTAATGGTAGTACTGGCGTGAGAAATACCAGGAATCCATTGTTAGGTGCTCCAGCCGCCGCGATATAACTGAAATAATATTGAAAGCGGCGTTAAACCCCATTCAATCAATCATTATCTATCACTCGAGCCTGTGCGTGACATTTCAAAGAATTTCAAATACGCGCAAAGGAAAGAATTTGGCCAGTCTGTGCATCCTTACTGTCTGACCAGAGTCTTCACTATGCGCCTAGTAGCTAGATCAGGTCTCAAAGTATTTGTACACTATCAGGTAACTTTATATTTACCGTTTGTGGCTGTCCGGGCCTCTTTATGTTTGCACCTCACGCACATTTCTTATTGATGGAAATGTTACACACAGGCTCTTTTGTATTTTTCGTTCTTTCTTTTTCTTTTTTTTTTAAATCAAATGGGAAAAAAATGTTCATTAAAAGTTCAAAAATAACCATTGCCACCAAAAGATTTCCGTATAAATAAAATCATTCTAGAGCGACGATTCTTTTGTGGCTCAGTATAGAAAAAAAACGGTGCTACCTTCCAGTTCAATTTTTCTAAACGGAACCTCCGGTTATTATCTACTGAAAACAATCTCTTTTTTGAACATTTATTTTACTGAGTTACCAGATGGTCATTCTTTGCCATCACGGATCACTTTTATGAAAAGATCAATTCAAGTGAAGGCGAAGCAGGCGTTGCATATTGCAGACGAATATCTACACTAGATGGTTGTCTCAGGATAACTGCTGCCGAGCCAGCAAACTTTTGACCACCAATTTTGACCTAGAACTTGCTCCTATCATAATGCTAAATAATTGTGTCAGAACATATTGAAATCACTTTTTAATAATTAGGGACAATATCTTCGGATAAGTTTAATTTCAACTTTGATAGGGTCAACTTTTTATTCCTTATTATACATATAGCATAAGCTGGTCGATATCCAACTCTCTTAACCATCCACCCTAACCTTCGATGAGTGCTTGGTGTGGCCAATGATCCCTCTGTTACAGTTAACACCATTGTGAAATTTGACTCAAAGAGTGATTTTGGAATGAAATTGAATAAGTGCCATGAATGAGTTTTGGGTGAAATTAAAGGGATGTAATCCAATGTTGCTACTTCTGTTCAGGATGATATCAGCAATGATTATTACCTCCATTTAAATAGATATGCATGCAAGTTCTACAAATAGCTTACTTTTTTCAAGATCCACCCTGATGCTTATCATTGCAATTATCTTATTCAAATCATGATTTTTTTCTATTTCGAATTTAGATTTTGATCTTACCCTTTTCAGTGATTTTGGAGCGTTTTTGAATGATTTGAGTTTTAATAAAGAATGAATGGAGTGCTCAAAGAGCGATTTAGAATGGTTTTGATTGAGATGAACATCAATTTCACAACGTAACCCACTGTATTCGTTGCGTACACTTTAAGCTTTCCAAGCTACGCCTCTGACAAAAATCAATGTCCACTCCTAGGAGTTGGACCTTAGGGCTTCGTTCAGGATGTATAAACGCAAACGTTTATAGTTGTTGTTTGCGTTTATAGTTGGTATGCCGCTTTGCATAGCAGTGCATCGGCAAATCAGGTTATTGTTTGTTTAACGTTTAAGGGAACGCTACTATACTGAGAGTATTTTAGATCTCTTCATAGTGAAGCCGACTTCTATCCCTCTAACACAAAATCTCTTAAAGACTGTGCTAGTCATCTCCATTTTTTAGATCATGGACCCTAAATTTACATTATATATTTATATATTTAGAGTCCCTGTTCAGATGGAGGTATAGAGAGCGCAATCGTTTATTGGCCATCATCGGATTAGAAACAAGGGAAGTAATACAGAGTTCTGACCAAAGTAGTTGTAATGGAGTTCTCTTACTTCCAATACTTTGAATCACATTAGACTGAATTACTGCCCCTAGATCTTTTGATAAATTATGTCTCTTAGACAGCAGGCTAACACTAATGAATATAAGATCGCATTTTAAAACTGGCTCTATATAATTTAGTTTCAAACCATTTATTCAATAAAAAAGAACTTAATACAAAACGTGTACATACATATAATCCACTAGCAAGCATTTGTCAGAATACAATTTCAACTTAAATGTCTTCTAACCAACCCGATCCCTCTTTTATAATAGCATATGTTGTGTTTTTTCATATCTGACCTGTCACATGAAAAGGGACCATCTAGGTAGTGCGAAAATTATCGATCCTAGTCAGACTGTGCAGACTGCTAATTATCTGATTTTTTGAAATGCAACCTCTGATTGACTTGTAATGGATCTGGGTAACTTATTATGGACCAAAATGCTTTTTCAAAATATTTTTTTAACAGTTACCAGATGGTCCCTTTTTGCATGATGGGTCACATATTTTAAGCAGGACACGAAAAAAACCCACTAAAGGCTTTAACCGTGCTATAGCAAATTGTGGTTACAATACATTTGTATACACTCCGAGAGTCAAAATAGAGAATTCAGAATAGAGAATTCTTCTTCAAATATGAGCTTTTTCTTCCTGTCCGAAGAATTAACCCACTGTGGTGTACCCAGAATTTTGAATCTCTGTGATAGTCAAGATTCCCGTAAGCTGGACAAAGACCATAGCTACAGATAGAGGGGGTAAATAGGTGTCAATATTATATACATTATGTGTATTTGTTTATTCCTTACAGAAAGCTTATGTTGTTTGTACTCATTTGCATTGTCTCATCTAGACATTTCAAATAGGTACCCACAACATACGTTTTCATTGTGATACATTACTAAGATTTTAGACTGACTTTACCCCCTCTAAAATTGACTCCTGCAGACAGGGACAAACATGGAATGTATGGCTAGGGTCCTCCCTAAATAGTGTTTGGGTTGGTTGATTAATTGATAAAATAATTGAGTGAATAATGACTCCAAAATTTAACAAGAGTTGTCCGCGGACAACGTAGCTCGCCCAAACAGCTGCTTGTCACAAACAGCCCTTGACCGAAGTTCAAAGTGGTTTCTTTCAATGTATAAGTCCATGATCTAATATATATCTGTTTGAGTAGTAATTAAGAAATATAAAAACTTTTTTGTTTTAATTGCATGTATAAGGTTAGGGTAAAGTGAAAGCCTACAAGCATATGAGGTTACCAATGGAATTTCTTTGTATCAAACATGATGTTTTTCTTTAAAATTTGTCTAAGTCCACAAAAGGTCAAGATCAAGGTCAAATTGTGAAGAACCTTGGTCTCTGTAGAAGCCTATCACCTAGTGAGTATGTGTATGAAGTAATAATGTCCCTGAGTAAAGAATTTAGAAAATATAAGCAAGGTTAAATTTTTGGTTAAAGTTTTTCAGTTTAAGTTTTTCCAAGTCCATAAAAGGTCAAGGTCAAGGTCAAATTGTCAAGGCCCTTGGTTTTTGGTGAAAGCCTTTCATCTGGTGACTATGTATATGAAGTAATGATGTCCCTAGGTTAAAGCATTCAGAAAATATAAGCAAGGTTAAAGTTTTTGGTAAAAGAATTTCGGTTAAAGTATTTCTAAGTTCACAAAAGGTCAAGGTCAAATTATCAAGGACCTTGATCTCTCACAAAAGCCTATCACCTGATGAGTCTGTATATGAAGTAATGATGTCCCTAGGTTAAAGCATTCAGAAAATGATAAGCAAGGTTGAAGTTTTTGGTTAAAGTTTTCAGTTAAAGTTTTTCTAAGTCCACAAATGGTAAAGGTCAAGGTCAAATTGTGAAGGACCTTGGTCTCTGGTCAAAGCCTATCACCTGGTGAGTATATATTTGAAGCTATGATGTCCCTAGGTAAGAGCATTAAAAAAATATATGCAAGGTTAAAGTTTTTGGTTAAAGTTTTTTGGTTAAAGTTTTTCTAAGTCCACAAAGGGTCAAGGTCAAGGTCAAATTGTCAAGGACCTTTGTCTATGGTGAAAGCCTATCACCTAATGAGTGTGCATATGAAGTAATGATGTCTCTAGTTTAAAGCTTACAGAAAATATAAGCAAGGTTAAAGTTTTTTGGTTAAAGTTTTTGGTTAAAGTTTTTTTGAAAGGGTCAAGGTCACAGTCTAAAGGTCATTTCGACATGGATGTTGGTCTCAAATGAAAGCCTATGCCCTAATGAGTGTTTCTGTAAAAAATAAAGCCTCTATGATAAATATTGATAGAAATAAAAAACTTTAACCTAATGCGGACGCCGACACCGACGCTGACGCCGACATCCGAGGGTATGACAATAGCTCTTCCGAGACTTTCGTCCCGGGCGAGCTAAAAAGCTAGCACAAGCCCTGCATATCAAAATGGGTTGTTGGGGAACTGGTTACTATCAGATTTTGAAGTAAGATGTTGAAAAATAAGTACAGTGGAATTCTCTTTAATGCAATCCTGATTTCAATGTACAAACACAAGGTTTATAACACAATTGAGCCTGTGCATGACATATCAAATAATTTCAAATATGCTCAAAGCAAAGACTCTTGCCAGCCTGTGCATCTGCACAGTCTGACCAAGTCTTCACAATGCACTTAGTAGATAGATAAGGTCTCAAAGTATCTGTAGACCATCAGGTTACTTAATATTTACAGTTTGTTGCTGTCTAAGCTTCTCAATATTTGCATGTCATAAACATTTCAAATTGTTGGAAATGTCATGCACAGGCTAAAATACATGTAGTTCCTTTGATAGTAATGAAACAAATGTTGACCATTTAGAATTGCAATTAATAGGTCTCCACTGCACCAATGGATTTCTTTTATTTCTAAAACAAACTTAAAGCTTTAACATAAATAATAAACCCTTAACCAAGTCATATACTGTATATAGTGTGTTTGAAATGTAAAACAAGGGTGGTCAGAAAAAGATCCAATAATGATGAAAAGCTTTTTCCGAACAACACACAGTCTATTGCAACTACAAAATATCTTGTGTAAAGCTAACTATGGTACATAAACATCAAGATCACTTCTATTTTGTGGGTTTATACTGCAAAATTTCTGCTGTAAGCCACTACAATTACATCACTTTATAATATGACTTACGTCATGGGAGTGAAATAACCAAGTTGAATATTCTTTTATATTACAAGGTTGTTATTACACTAGCTTAGAACATATAGCAACTTTATTTTGTTATCATAAAAATGACCTCATAATGGCTATGACGTCATTTTACAAATTGTACAATGTTTATATTTTATGCAGAAAATTTTAATCAATGAATTTTAAGAGTTTTCTAATTTATTGACTTATATTTTTTTGACAGATTTTATGTCAGCATAACCATTTACTATATTCACTTTTCACTATTGCCTTTTTCATTACAAGTATAGACAATAAATTTTGTTTCACTTGAAAATCAATTTATTTTTAATTTAGAGTGTGTTATGGAAGACCACTCTCACCATCCTGCATTGCTTCTATGGTTTAAGGTAGTTGACACGTAATAGTTCTGCAACATTTTGGGACACACGACCTTTCACAATGTTGACCAAGGTTTCCCTAATGAAAATCATTAGGAAACCTGGGTGAACACTGTTAAAGTTCATTACTTCCAAAACGTTGCGGAACTATTACAGGTCCACTACCTTAAATACAATGCTTGACACGTAGGTCAGAGATCTTCTTTGGCTAAGTGGTTAGCGCATTGGTCTTGTAAACCAGTTGTTCAATAAAACTTGTCCGCGTGAGATCAACCCTGGACTGCCTTGATTATTTTCAGCTATGCTTAAGTTGCTGACCTGTTGTTATTAAGATGGGGGGGCTAGTCCGGGATTATGCCATTGAGGCATTTATATCGGATTTATTTAGACACCATCCTGCAACGCTTCTATGGTTTAAATACAATTCCTAATACCTGCATAAGAGAAGATCCTCTTTAGCTTAGTGGTTAGTGCATTGGTCTTGTTAAACAGTTATTTCAATAATTCTTGTCCATGTGGGATTGGCCCTGGCCTGTGCTGATTATTTTTAGCTATGCTTCAGTTGGGGACCTGATGTTTGTAAGAATTGAACAACAAAAGCTATATCTTTGTTACAAGATACATGTTTAGAGATGTTGAAAGAATAAATAAACTTCATGTATGTTTTAAGGAGAAAATGTGAATATTTGAGGACATAACCTCTAAAGGCCCATACAACATTATTTCTCCCATTATCTACCTGTCATCACTATATTAAGCCCAGCTTCAATGAGGTTCATTGATTGAAAGAGAGTTTAAAGAGTGAGTTTATCATTATATCAAGATACAAATAGCCAAGAACTCTCGGCAAGCCACGGAAGCATCAAAGAAGTAATACACAATAATAAACTAGGAATTTATACTTAAAACAGATCCCTTTATTGTAGAACAATTTCCTTTTTAAGTAAATTTCTAAGATTATCTTATTCAGATCATTTTCTCCTTGTAAAAAATATATAGATTTCTATTAATCAATAAAGCTGGTAGAAGAAAAAATCATAGCATTTGTAAGTACCATTGAAGAAGTACAGAACTATGACTTTTTCAAAGATATTTCAAGACTCACTGCTGATTTCAAATTCAATATTTTCCATACAAACAGAGAAACTTTATCCATTTCCTTTTGACATTTCTTGAGTTTTACGAAGCAACATCAAACATAAAAATTATATTTCAATAAGTAGTAAATTCTTCGTTTTGTCAAAAAATTGTCTACACCCAAATACATTGTAAGAGCAACATCTATAATTATGTCTACAAGCACTTCAATAATCTATGCATATCTAACACATCATAGTTCTTACACAAAATATTAGTAAACATAGCACTAAAAACAAATAATCTATATTTATACATATAAATAAGAAAACAAAAAATATTTGGGTTTTCATAATGGAATGGTATTATAATACATTTATACACAATATATAGAAACAAGAATAGTATGCTTAACAAGCTACAGCTGCAAAAAGGGGTGGGGAGGGAGTAAATTAGATTACATATTCCAAATTTTAACAGATTATGAAAAAACTTTGAACTGGTCCAAATTATTGGAAGTTGTAGATGACAATTCATATTTAATGAAATTTCATTTTTTCATTTTCACAGAAAAGAAATCATTGTGGACAATAAAGAAATTGCTTGCAACAAGCAATTATTGACCAAAATGTTCTCAGAATTATTTATCTTCATGGGCATCAAAAAATGGAAATGTCTGGGAAAGGTTAAAGAATACAACAATAAACCCCAATTATGTGGATGCATGTACATTTCCATAGTTGTACATACTTTTCCAAAATATTAAATTCAAGCTTGAATGAGAGAGAGAGTGGGAGGGCAATGGATGCTACACTCTACAGCTCGGTTTCCTGTCGAAATAAACAACCTGTCTACTGCAGCTACCTAGATCTCAAACCCACATCCATTCTGATTACCATTTAAGCACACTAACATCTTGGCCATGATACAGAGAAGGGAAGAGAACATTCAAGTAAGTATCCACATTGAAGGGTTTAGTTGAGAAAGAATAAATCTAGAAAGGTGT
This sequence comes from Fragum whitleyi, assembly GCA_948146395.1. Taxonomy (NCBI): domain Eukaryota; kingdom Metazoa; phylum Mollusca; class Bivalvia; order Cardiida; family Cardiidae; genus Fragum; species Fragum whitleyi. The sequence continues at coordinate 40,593,936 of OX411550.1, read as the reverse complement.
TACCCTCTTTTATTTATATGACTGTCAGACCCAATGTGGAAGTGTGCCGATCAGATGATCTAAGTGACACCTAAGACGCAATAAGCATTCTAAGAAGCTTTAAAATTGAGCCCCAATTCGACAAATATGGTTTTCCTTTTCCAAGACAATTTCATTACAGCTATTTTGAAGATTTGTCCTTGAAAGATGACCTTGATATCTATTCGTCCTACAAAAACAAATATTTAAAAATGCATATTTCTCATGTTAAAAAAATAAGTGTGTAGAAAGCATTCAAAGATATGTTAAAGCATCTTAAAATATGCTGATTTGTTAGATGTTTTTTGACATGTCTAGAGAGACTAACTATTTAGCAAATTCAAGAACATTAGATATAAACTAAGAACAAGAGGACCCTGAGGGCCCTAAATCGCTCACCTGATATTTCAAGTAAATTATCATTAAGACTCCATTTCCTATGATATGGCATGAACCTTCCCATTTTCAACAGAGTTCATTCTTGTGACCTGGCAAACATTTTGATCAAGTTTCATGAAGATTGGACTATATTTGTGGCGTTTGGAGCTTTTACGAGAAAATTGTCATTAAGGCCCCTTTTCCTGAGATATGGCACGTATACTTCCCATTTTCAAATGAGTTCATCCTCATGACATAACAAACATTCGGACAAAGTTTCATGATGATTGGACCATATTTGTGGCTTCTTGAGAGTAAACAAAAAAATTGTCAGTAAGACACCTTTTCTGTGAAATGGCACGGATCCTTCCCATTTTCTATAGACTTCATCCTCATGACCTAACAAACATTCCGACCAAGTTTCATGAAGATTGGACTGTATTTGTGGCTTCTAGAGTGAAAACAAGAAATTTGTCATTAAGGCCCCTTTTGCCATGATATGGCATGCATCCTTTACATTTGAGCAATTTACATAAGGGACCACCCAAGGAATATTTCCGCCAAGTTTGGTTGATTTTGACCCATAAGTTTAGGAGGAGATGTCGTTTAAAGATATTGTTGACAAAATTGTCATTAAGGCGGCTTTTTCTGTGAAATGGCACGGATCCTTCCCATTTTCAATAGACTTCATCCTCATGACCTAACAAACATTCTGGCCAAGTTTCATGAAGATTGGACCATATTTGTGGCTTCTAGAGTGAAAACAAGAAATTTGTCATTAAGGCCCCTTTTCCCGTGATATGGCATGGATCCTTTACATTTGAGCAATTTTCATAAGGGACCACCCAAGGAATATTTCTGCCAAGTTTGGTTGATTTTGACCCATAAGTTTAGGAGGAGATGTCGTTTAAAGACATTGTTGACAAAATTGTCATTAAGGCGCCTTTTTCCGTGATATGGCATGGATCATTCCCATTTTCAATAGACTCCATCCTCATGACCTAACAAACATTCCGACCAAGTTTCATGAAGATTGGACTATATTTGTGGCTTCTAGAGTGATAACAAGAAATTTGTCATTAAGGCCCCTTTTCCAGTGATATGGCACGGATCCTTTCAATTTGAGCAATTTTCATAAGGGACCACCCAAGGAATATTTCTGCCAAGTTTGGTTGATTTTAACCCATAAGTTTAGGAGGAGATGTCGTTTAAAGATATTGTTGACAAAATTGTCATTAAGGCGGCTTTTTCTGTGAAATGGCACGGATCCTTCCCATTTTCAATAGACTTCATCCTCATGACCTAACAAACATTCTGGCCAAGTTTCATGAAGATTGGACCATATTTGTGGCTTCTAGAGTGAAAACAAGAAATTTGTCATTAAGGCCCCTTTTCCCGTGATATGGCATGGATCCTTTACATTTGAGCAATTTTCATAAGGGACCACCCAAGGAATATTTCTGCCAAGTTTGGTTGATTTTGACCCATAAGTTTAGGAGGAGATGTCGTTTAAAGACATTGTTGACAAAATTGTCATTAAGGCGCCTTTTTCCGTGATATGGCATGGATCATTCCCATTTTCAATAGACTCCATCCTCATGACCTAACAAACATTCCGACCAAGTTTCATGAAGATTGGACTATATTTGTGGCTTCTAGAGTGATAACAAGAAATTTGTCATTAAGGCCCCTTTTCCCGTGATATGGCACGGATCCTTTCAATTTGAGCAATTTTCATAAGGGACCACCCAAGGAATATTTCTGCCAAGTTTGGTTGATTTTAACCCATAAGTTTAGGAGGAGATGTCGTTTAAAGATATTGTTGACAAAATTGTCATTAAGGCGGCTTTTTCTGTGAAATGGCACAGATCCTTCCCATTTTCAATAGACTTCATCCTCATGACCTAACAAACATTCTGACCAAGTTTCATGAAGATTGGACCGTATTTGTGGCTTCTAGAGTGAAAACAAGAAATTTGTCATTAAGGCCCCTTTTCCAGTGATATGGCACGGATCCTTTCAATTTGAGCAATTTTGATAAGGGACCACCCAAGGAATATTTCTGCCAAGTTTGGATGATTTTAACCCATAAGTTTAGGAGGAGATGTCGTTTAAAGATATTGTTGACAAAATTGTCATTAAGGCGGCTTTTTCTGTGAAATGGCACGGATCCTTCCCATTTTCAATAGACTCCATCCTCATGACCTAACAAACATTCTGACCAAGTTTCATGAAGATTGGACCATATTTGTGGCTTCTAGAGTGAAAACAAGAAATTTGTCATTTAGGCCCCTTTTCCCGTGATATAGCACGGATCCTTTCAATTTGAGCAATTTTGATAAGGGACCACCCAAGGAATATTTCTGCCAAGTTTGGTTGATTTTGACCCATAAGTTTAGGAGGAGATGTCGTTTAAAGAAAAAGTTGACGCCGTGACGGACAGACGGACAGATGGACAGACGGACGCCGGACAACGATCGATCACAATAGCTCCCTTGAGCACTTCGTGCTCAGGTGAGCTAACAAAAGCATCACAAGTGGATGTAGGTACTGAGTAGTGAAAAATTCCAAGTGCAAACTTGGCAAAAAATACATCATACGTCTAAGAAGTGACTTTTTTTTGTCTAAAATGGATTTCTCATCCTGGTTGTCTAGGTTAATAATCAAAATAGATATTTAAATCTAAAGAGAAACATATTCCTTTCCTTCAAAAGTTATTCTTAGTTTTCTATCCTAATAAAGCTGCCTTACAATTCCTTCAAGTGAACAAATTCAAAGATTTCTAGCTTTTGATTCATTTTCAGGGGTATCATATACATATATGATTTTTGTCTATTGACTGCAAAACTAGGTTATGCATACCATCAAATTCACTCAACTTGCAAAAAAGGTTTGGTGGCCAAGTGCAAAACTATTTCAGGCAAATTGATGAGTTAGCTCAAAACAATTGTCAGCGCCTTAAGGTAGCAATGGACACATGGCGTCATTTTTTCCAACCAAATAATTTTTTTCTTGTTCACATATGTTGTAGATAAACATTGTCCAGTCATTATATCAAAATTTGAAGGTACCTTTCCATGCTCGTTTTCATGCTAGAGTTATCTGCCCTTGAGTGGTATTGGCCATTTTTCAGTAAAATGTTTATATTCCTTTTAGGTCTAGTATAAACTAAGTACTAGCTTATAGCTATAAAACAAATACATTTTGATAGACCTTATACATGTACACAATGGCTGTTGCCAAGAAAATTTCTCTTTGACCAATTGCATTTGCATAATTCGCCTTCAAAAGTTAAAAATGCACTTATTTTTTGTAATTTTACAGGGTAAAGATGCCACAAAAATCTATTTTTTGAAGAAATTACCCAATGAATTTTTCATGTTTTGCGATATGTTTAAACCCCATATTTTTCCTTTATTTGGTTAAAAAATCAGCATACCTTTCCGTGCAAATAAGGAAGTTTTTCGTTATTTTACAGTGACCTCTCCTAATTGAATGACGCTTTTGACACATTTTCATTGTTAAATTTAATGATTCAGTCATTCAGTTGATATCAAATGTTGAAAAGAAGCTAAGTTATGAAATTTTACAATCATTATTCTACGTTATTTCCATATGCAGAACCTTACGAAAACCGGTCTTTTTAACCAACGCGCAAAAAGAGCCGTAAAATAAACGAAAACCAACTTCCGGTTAAAAGAGTCGGAGAGCGGCTGTCCATTGCCACCTTAAAATACCATAAAATCCTCTTAATTGTAACAATTACAATAGCAACTCACTGCTTAAGGCAGTGGACCCATAATAGCTCCACAACATTTAGGAAGTAATGAAGTTTAGCAGTGTTAACCGAGGTTTCCTAATGATTTTCATTCGGAAACCTCAGTCAACATTGTGAAACGTCATAAGTTCCGAAATGTTGAGGAAGTATTACGGGTCCACTACTGTAATTGCAACTCGTAAACAAAAATATTAAATTTACTAACAAATATTCCCCCTTCTGCAACTTCTGAATAATAGCAACAAAAGTGTTGGAAAATTCATGTCAATTAACAGGATTGTACTAAATAAAATTATGCACTTATAATTATTTTTCGCTAACTCAAATAAATTCTCCATTAGTTATGCACTAACCACATTGATTAATTTCATTAAATGTCTAAACTAAGGCCTACAACTCTGGACAGGTTTAGATCCTCTGTGGGTCTGACGGAGTTTCCTGTCCTGGGACGGTGGGAGGTTTGGTCTGCTGTACTTTGTGCCATGGTGTCTCTTTAAACAGGAACCATAAATTACCACCCCAAACACACATGTTCAGGAATCCAAAGATCTGTAAGTATAATATAAAGATAATGCAGGTTATCTGCATATGACCTTGCCCTTGGATTTATCTGATATTTCTCTTTTCTTTTTTTTTCAAAAAGCACTTGTTATGATGGTGCAATTCATTTATACAAAATTATTGGATATTGTTGCTTTCATTTTTTAACCTTGTAACTACTGCTTTTTTGAAGCAGTAGTTACTAGGTTTTAGAATGAAACCAACAATATGCTTCATCTAATATTTGACCTTAAGTGGTAACCTTGACCTTGGTGCTACCTGATATTTTTATTTCTTCATTTTTTTTTACTTTAACTTAAATTCATGATGGTGAAAAATTTTGAAAGCCATTTATTAATGTAGGAGCTATACCCCTCATAAACTCAATTTGAAAATTTGAACTTCAGCAATGTCCTTGACCTTTGAGCTATCTGAAAATTTGCTTTAAAGGCACATCTGCTTATATTGGAGAACAATTGTGGCAAGTTATCTAGAAATTTATTCACAAACGTAGGGGCTATGCTGCAGATAAGCTCAACCTTAACCTTTGACCCTGGACTGTGACCTTGAACTTAAAATGATTGTTGTAATGGTCTTTTATCAAAAGTGTTTAATTCTTCAAAAGAGAAAGATCTTTACAATTGTGACCCGTCACAGAAAAAGGGACTATCTCAGATATAGACCCTAGTTAGAATGAGCAAATTGTGCAGACTGACTAGGGTCAAAACTGTTCCCACTATGCTTTTTTTCTGCATTTAAAATGATCAATCTACCCTCCTGTGAAAGTATTTTTTAAATGTGACCACTGGTTGATCTATTCTGAATCTAATCTCTTTATAGATATTTACCTTACATAGTTTCCAGATGGTCCCTTTTTGCATGATGGGTCACAAGTTCATGCACTGAAAATTTTTGTCTGCAGCTTTTTTGAAATTGGACAACTCTAATATTATGATGTCTGGTAATGGGTGAAGGTGATGAATGAAGAAAACAATTGGTTTTTATAATCCAGTTGGTTTTAATATTTTAACATTAATTTGGTTGTTTATTTAAACAGAGGTAATGCCACTTTTAACGGTTTTAGTCATATAGAGGCATCTGGAGCACATAACAGTGGATTTCTGGTATTTCTGGTTTGTCTAGCATACAAATTATCATTCAACCATTTACCAGCCTCCAGCTTTTATCCCACTTAGGTTTACAAACATCCATCGAATGATGGGAGACAATTGTCAGAAAGGTTATCTGCAGCCAAAGGTGATCAAACCTGTGACCAAAGGATTGAATTCTGGCAGTCTGACATACTACCAACTCTGCCATGATGGCAGAAAACTTGAATTGAAATGATCACATAATATTACATGTACTTACAATAGAAACACTAAGGCTAGCAAAGTTAGGCATTTCTGTCTGACTACAGCCATTTTTACAACCAGCTGACCTTACTACAGTGTAATTACTTACAATAGAGATATTAAGGCTAGCAAAGTTAGGCATTTCTGTCTGACTACAGCCATTTTTACAATCAGCTGACCTTACTACACTGATATTACTTACAATGGAGACATTAAGGCTAGCAAAGTAAGGCATTTCTGTCTGACTACAGGAATTTTTACAATCAGCTGACCTTACTACAGTGTTATTACTTACAATGGAGACATTAAGGCTAGCAAAGTAAGGCATTTCTGTCTGACTACAGCCATTTTTACAGTCCGCTGACATTACTACAGTGTAATTACTTACAATGAAGACATTAAGGCTAGCAAAGTTAGGCATTTCTGTCTGACTACAGCCATTTTTACAGCCAGCTGACCTTACTACACTGTTATTACTTACAATAGAGACATTAAGGCTAGCAAAGTTAGGCATTTCTGTCTGACTACAGCCATTTTTACAACCAGCTGACCTTACTACCGTGTAATTACTTACAATGGAGACATTAAGGCTAGCAAAGTTAGGCATTTCTGTCTGACTACAGCCATTTTTACAGTCCGCTGACATTACTACAGTGTTATTACTTACAATAAAGACATTAAGGCTAGCAAAGTTAGGCATTTCTGTCTGACTACAGCCATTTTTACAGTAAGCTGACCTTACTACACTGTTATTACTTACAATAGAGACATTAAGGCTAGCAAAGTTAGGCATTTCTATCTGACCACAGCCATTTTTACAGTAAGCTGACCTTACTACACTGTTATTACTTACAATAGAGACATTAAGGCTAGCAAAGTTAGGCATTTCTGTCTGACTACAGCCATTTTTACAGTCAGCTATCATCCCAAAGTAGCCACTCTCTTGTAGATCTGTGTAGTATTTCAGGTCTGTCACACCTTGAGCCCAGGCTGAGGAGCCAATCAACCATAACACCACAATGACTGCTGAGATTATGAAATCCTGAAATTAACATTTTAGCAATACGAGATATTAGTCTAAAACAAGAGGCCCGAGAGAACGTGGATTTTTAACAATGAAACAATACTATATACTAGTAAAGCATGGGAAAAAGACAATCATTTTTTGTGAAAATATGCCCCTCCAGGCCACACTGATGTATTGGCCAATTAAAATTCTGCTAGGGGGTGATTTTCCCAAGGAACCTTATCCTGCAAAATTTGGTTATAAATGACCCAAAGGTTTGGGAGATGCACATCTTTAAAGTGAAAATAAGCCCCACCATGCCACCCCATATTTAATGGTCAATCAAAATTTCTAGAACAACTTGAGAGAAAGATAGCACAAGTAACACTCATGCCATGTTTCAGTTATATTGGCGCAATGGTTTGGGAAAAGAATGTTTTTAAAGATTTTATAGTGAAAATAAGCCCCACCCTGACACACCCATATTTTGGGGTCAATTCAAATTTCTTGAACAACTTTAGAAGAGGGTCACCCAAGAAACATTTCTGTTTCGTCAAAATCTGCCCATCAGTAAAGGAGAAGATGTTTCAAGGAAAGGGTTAACACACACACACACACACCCTGGACACACCGCCATGACAATAGCTTGCTGGTCTTCAACTGTGCAAAATTATTTTGAAATCCTTTCATTAATGTAGGGGATGTGCTCTTGACAAAACCAATTTTATCATTTGACCTTCAGCCATGACCTTGACCTCGAGTACATCCAAGCAAACACTCCAATTGCCATGAGAACTCATCAAAGAGAAATTTTGAGCTATATTATTTTAAAATCTATCGATAAATGTAGAAAATATGCTCCTGACAAGAATTTGTTACATTACCTTGAGCAGAAACCTTACCATATTCAAACAAATGCCTTCAATTTAACTAGTTATAAGTTCTAGCCAAGGGGAAGAACTGTGTAAATAAATTTTTAAATTCAGCCATAAATATAGAAGTGGAGTCTGTGGTCCAGTGGTTAGGACAGTGGCTTTGGGATCGAAAGGTCCAGAGATCTAATCCTGGCCAGATCATAGGAATTTTTCTGAGCGAAAAATTAATTTCATGTTGATCCTCTCCACCCAGGTGTACAAATGGGAACCTGTGAGAATATAAGTCAAAGTGCTGTGGCTGCTGATGAGCGCGGTATGTTAACAGACGACTTGAAATTCGATGATCGGGGGTTAAAGTGTGAAGTCGGTTGAATATGCCTGGCATAGAAACAGACTAAAAACCCAACTTTTACCTTAACTTTAGAAGTTATGCTTCAGACAAGAATGCGAGGCCCTCATTCAAACACGGAGAGGTATCTCCATAATGCCTATCCTAATTTCTTTGCAAGGGCAAAAATATTCAATGGAATTATTTTGCTCCATTAAATCAAGGTCATATTGTAAAGATGGTTCTACTTACAGCTATTATCACATTGGTGTGTTTTCTGTAAAATTCATCACAAAACACATAAAGAACAATGGCTGCCAGACAATACAGGAAAACTATCACCCCTACAAACACATAGAACTGGGCTGGGGATGACGATCCCTGCAGCAGGGTTAAATCTCCAGTCTTTGTACTGTTACATACAGGGACTTGTATTCCTTGATCTTCTAGGCTGTAAGTATACAAGATATATTTGTTAAACACAAATGCCCCTGCCACAGCAATTTTTCATGATTCAAAATTTTGAATTTCTTAGAGATACAAAAAACTAAATTCATATGCCTTACTCAGACTTCAATATAAAGCAGAGATATAAATAAGAGGGTGAGTAAAGCCAGTCTAAATCTTAATTTCTCAAATTTGTTTGTTTTAATGGGATTTTACCCCACTTTCAACAATTTTTCAGTTATATCTCCATGACTGGAACACCGAACAATGGATTCCTGATATTTCTTACACCAGTGCTACCATAACATTCTTTCCTAGCCTCAAGCTGCTATCTCACATAGGTCTATGATTATCAACCCCTTGGTGGGAGACAAATAGTCAGAAAGAATGAGTGCAGCCATCGGGGATTGAGCCCTTGACCTCTAGATTGACAGTCTGACTTACTTCCAACTGCACGATGACGGCAGCTTTATTTCTCAACAAATCCCATATGTTGTGGGTACTTATTTGAATTGCCTCCATGACACAAACATGGTGTTTGTGCTATAGTTATAAAACTAGAAAGCCATGAAAGGCTTGAGTCACTCCAAAGGCTTGAAATACTTGTTATAGCAAATCAAAGTTTTGACTAGATGTTTAAATATTTTGGGTTCTTCTGACGTGAAAATGATTTTCAAAGTTTCCACTATAAAACATATAGTAAAATGACCTCCACCAATAAAAGATATATTTTTCATCCAATCACAATAATTTTAGGCTGCATGATAATGGGTCATCCAAGGATCATACCAATGAAGTTTGATTGATTACTATCAGTTATATTCTGAGAAGTTTCCATTGCATATGGAGAAATCACCTACGCCCATAAATGACATATTTTCCATCCAATCACAATAATTTTTGGTAGACTGATAAAGGGTGACTCAAGAATCATTCCATTGAAATTTGGTTGATATCCATCAGTTACATCCTGAGAAAATGATTTTCAAAGTCTCCACTATATATAACATTTAGAGAAATGACCTGATATCCTAACTGGGAGCTGAGTGCTATTACAGCTTTATTGTTACCACTTAGACATTTTACACTTAAAGATATCTCACTAGAAAGAGGTAACTTACTAGAAAGGATATCCTCACTGTAAGCTGAGCGCGCTACAGCTGTCTTGTTACCACATGGACAGTTTAAACTTAAAGATACCTTACTAGAAAGGATATCCTGACTGTAAACTGAGTGCCATAACAGCTGTCTTATTAACACTAGGACAGTAAACATTAAAGGCCATTATCAAGGTAAATCTACAAGTACCTTAGTAGAATGGAAATCCTGACTGGAGGCTGGGTGCTATGAATGTAGGACGTTTTGGCCACGGACGTTTTGGCCAGGACGTTTTGGCCAGGACGTTTTGGCCATGGACGTTTTGGCCACAATGTTTTTCAAAGTAGGACCTTTTGGCCAAATTTCTATTTTATGGGTATGAGATAGTATATATGAGATTGTATGTTATTCTTTATTTGTTTCTTCAACTTTTAACTTCTTATCCAAATGAGAAGTATAGTTACATGATAAAATTATTATACCATTAATAAAATTGTGTGAGAAAGGAAATTAATTTCTTTAAAGAATTGTACATTTTTGCCAAATATTTGATTGATTTTTAAATATGATATTTTCTTAAAAAATCGCTTAATAAATATGTTTAATAATTTTTTATGATAAAAGATTTATTGTTTGTAATTTAAATATTGAATATGGAACTATATCCTATTTTCTAATTAGGATACAGTATGAGGGGGGGGGGGGAGCTGATGGGAAAAATCTCTTAATCTCTCTCAAATTATTTTTAATGATCAATTGAATATTTAATTTGACAAACTTGCTTTGATCTACAGGTACAATTGTAGCATTTTTTGTTTTATTTTTTTTTCATTTATTGGGCATTATTGGTATTCTTACTAGAGTAGTTGATAGTTTATTTAAAGAAATAATTAGGGTCAAATGAAATTGATCTAATAGTGCTTTCTGAAACTATTTCCATATTGTTTAAATCATATTTTCATAGAATTTCTGAAAGAAGTATGCATAGGTAATACATTTTGTTAACTTCATATCATTGAATTTAATTTTTTTTTTAGTAATTCTTTATTATCTTTTTAAAGTAAAAACATTTTTTCATTCTTCTTGTGAATAAACGCACCAAAAAGAGTGAAAAAATTATCAATCTTATTATCTAAATGACTAAAATAACAACTATAACTTGATTTGAATTTTACGTAATAACCCTTTCTACCACAAAATAAATTTTGGCCAAAAGGTCCTATTTTGAAAAATATTTTGGCAAAAACGTCTGTGGCCAAAACGTCCAGGCCATAATGTCCTGGCCAAAACGTCCGTACACCGGGTGCTATTACAGCTGTATTGTTACCACTTGGACAGTTCACACTTAAAGATAACTCGCTAAAAGAGGTAACTTACTAGAATGGATATCCTGACTGTAAGCTGAGTGCTGTAACAGCTGTCTTGTTACCACTAGGACAGTTAACATTAAAGGCCATTTTCAAGGTAAATCTACAAGTACCTTAGTAGAATGGAAATCCTGACTGGAGGCCGGGTGCTATTACAGCTGTATTGTTACCACTTGGACAGTTCACACTTAAAGATAACTCGCTAAAAGAGGTAACTTACTAGAATGGATATCCTGACTGTAAACTGAGTGCTGTAACAGCTGTCTTGTTACCACTAGGACAGTTAACATTAAAGGCCATCTTCAAAGTCACACTGGTTGTCGTAGCAAAGGCAAAGATAGACAAAATCTGAAATATAGAGGTATAATTTGAAATATGGTTATTATTTTTTTTTCTTAGAGAAATATCAAAATTCATTTCACAGATTGCATAGATTGCCTTTAAATAAACTTATTTGGGGTAATTTCTTCATTTTCTATAATTTATTCAGAAGCCTTTTTGTTCAGGGCCAACAAACAGAAGGATTTTGTGGAAATGGATTCATCTAAATGAAGTTTTTATGATAAGCTATTCAGTCCCCCACTGCTTTACTTTTTGTTATTTTTTGGCATAAAAGGCCTTGAAAAACCTGTGTTTCAGTAAGACAAAAGAGAGAGTCTAAATCTTATCTAATATACCAGTGACTGTCTAACAGTCAGCTCTAACAATATACTCAAGTGAGTATCAATTCAATTATACAGACCCTGCAGATAAAATAATTTGCCACACCATAGAAAATTTCACTACCACTACCTTTGTCTTAAAGTGAAAATACAAGTTGATAAATATATAATACATACTTAGTGTATTATATGAAAAAAAATATCTAACGAGGTTGGGAGAATTGAAAATTGTAGAGGCTATGCCGAGACAATTATCAATTCTCACTACTGAGTTAGATATTTTTTCATACAATACACTAAGTATCTTATAACCTCTATTTGCCTTGTTTTCGTCGATGTTTCTAACTGAAATGCAAGTTTCTAAAAAAGGCTTCATTATATAATTGTTCTAAAAATAACTATGTGATATCATAAACTAGAGGTGCTTGAGCGCCTGATTCGCTCCACAGGCCTGAATATCCAAATAATGACTATTAGAGGATGATAAAGCTGTTTAAATGAGAATTGAAGTGAATGAATGAGTGAATGTTTATTTCAAGTAAATAAGGGTCATATGCTGAAATATTTCTGCATAAAAAACTCATGATCAGTGAATAACAAAATTGACCTCTACCTGTTACACAAATATTTTTTATTTAATCAAAATAATTTTGTGCAGTCTGATAATGGGTCACCCAAGGATCATTCTAGTGATATTTTGTTAAAATCCAAATATAAGAATTTCAAAACTAACAGAATGTTACTGCACAATATACTGGTGTTGGTCTGCAAAATTTTGATTGTAGATCTTTCCACTTTTAATTAAACACTACTAAAAGATGTTACTTCACAATTGTTTGTCATCAAAACAAAATTCTAACTAATGATAGTAAGAAGTAATATATTCAATCCAATATATTTATTTTATTCTGCCGAATGCCTTAGAGTGCAGTAAACTCAACTCTTTCTACCCCACTCTGAATGTCAGGAGGTCAGAACATCATTTTACACTCTATGCAGATTCACCCTTCGTTCAACTAAACTCACCAATTCTGAGTGGGTATTCTCAGGCTACTGATTTCAACTAATGTTTCTATACATTTGAATTTCAACAAAGGTTTTGTTCCTTCTAATCTATAATCATTACACCTATTAAATTTAACAAGTCTAGAAAAATTCATCATTGAGAAGATACCAAAAGGGTAATCAAATATTCACTTTATATGTTATAATACCCTCTACCAATAAAAAAAATATGCTGTTCATCTAATCAAACATTTTTTTGCAGACTGATACAACTTCACAGAAATAAAATTTTCATGATATCTAATCCATCTGTTTAACCTTTCAGGATAGTTTGTTTTACCATATATATGAAGAAATGACCTCTGCCCATAAAAGACATATTTTTGATCTGATCATAAAATCTTTTCATAGACTGATAAAGTATCACTAAAGAATCATTCTAGTAAAATTTGGTTGATATCTATCAATTAGGTTCTGAGAAAATGATTTTCAAAGTTTACACTATATAACATAATATAGGGAAATGACCTCCGCACATAAAATATATATATTTTATCCGATCACAATAATTTTTGCTATACTGATAAAGGGTCACTCAAGTATCATTCATGTAAAATTTGGTTGATATCTATCAATTAGGTCCTGAGAAAATGATTTTCAAAGTTTTCACTATATAACATATAGAGAAATGACCTCCGCCCATAAAATACATATTTTTCATCTGATCACAATGATTTTTTGTAGGCTGATAGAGGGCCCCTCAAGGATAATTCATGTGAAGTTTGGTAAATATCCATCAAATAGTTTCTGAGAAAAGCCACCTATTACCATATATGGAAATTAGCCACGCCCACTACAGCCATGATTTTCAACCGATTAATAATCTTTGAAGGAATCTGATAGAGGGTCACCCAAGGAACATTCCTGTGAAATTTGATTGGAATCCATCCAGTACTTTATGAGGAGAAGATTTTTAAAGTAAAAGTTTACAGACAGACAGACGCACGCACGCACGCACGGACGACGGACACATTGCCATGACAATAGCCCGCTGGCCTTTCGGCCAGTGGAGCTAGAAATATCATACGGGTTGTTATCACACAGATATTTGTATAGTTATAAGATAAAATTGCATAAATTCTTGTTTGTTTTTCTTGATTTATGGAAACTTTTTCTACCATTAGATAAAACAAGATGTACTGTTTGTTTGTGTAATTCTACCCCCCCCCCCCCCCACACACACACACACACACACTTTCCCACCTCTAAAAAAGATTTTTTTTTTCAAATATGACAATGAGAATTGACCTTCAGTCTTATAATTTTAATTTATTTTATCTATCAGAAATTTTGATAATGACTATTTTTTTAATAGGAATTAATATCACTTTCAAAAGTATTTTAGTTATATTGTTATTTTCTGGCAGCTTATATGACCCTATCTATGGCTTGAAGCCGTTTTTCAAACCAGTACAACACTTGTGTGCAAAGCAGGGTATAATTTACAAACAGTTTGTACAGTTTGGCTATCCTGAACCCAAAGCTTGTTTTCCTCAAGAGAGGCAAGTTAATTTATTCTAAGGCTTTTCTGTCATCTCGCAATAACTTCTAGAGCTGTTTTACATTAAAGATTGCTCGAGCAACCACATCTATTAAGCAACCACTTTTATTAAGTGACCATCTTAAAAAGTCCCTTCACTATAATCAAAATCTTTGAAAAACGTGGATATTCTTCAACTGAAAATTGTTTCCAATCGAATCTTATGATGCTGGAACCCATAAGAGATTATTCTAATGGGTTCCAACATCATACAGTAAAACCTGTCTTAAGCAAGCACCTAAGGGGAATTAAAAAGTGCTTGCTAAAGACAGGTGCTCGCTAAATACAGGCTTATAACAGTTTAATTGGTTCATATGGGAACATGGTGGCCGCTGGCTTAAGACAGCTAGGTTGCTTGCTGAATACAGGTGGCTGCCAAGGCAGGTTTAAGTGAAGTATTCAGTATTAACTTTGCTACTATCTATAAATGCTATCAAAATGGACCAGTCTTAATCAGGGATCATTTTTGGGCGAGATTTGTGTAAATTCTCTCATTTTTCTGCCAGAAATCTCATTCAAATTGGCTAAATGAGAGAAAAATCTCACAGAAAAACATATTTCTAACCAAGGATCTGGTTCGATTTGCCATTGAAAATTCACATCAGTATTTCTCATAAGTTTCGACTGGATGAGATTTTCTGCACATGAAATTCTGAGCCAGAATAATCCCTGCTTAATTATCATGAAATAATGTATAATAAAGTACCATTCCCATAAGCGACCACTTTTTGTGGTCCCCTAAGTGGTAGCTTAACACAAGTTTTACTGTTCATTAAATATCAAGTTCACTGTAAGGTAGAACCAGTTTTTTGTGCTCAGTCAAACCATTGATATTGCACAAATTATTCACTGCATCAGACCATTCTTTCTTCCAATAAGAAGGTCATACATCTCGATATAATGATGACAAATCATTAATACCAGCAAGAAAGGAAGCTATGTAAGACAAATCCAAATTTATTTATGGCATGAATAAAGCACACACTTTATACAGCCATAATTAATCCTCACACATCATGAAACGTTGATGAAAGAACATCATAACATTCCTGCACATCTACTCTTTTATCGCAAGGAACTCTTCCTTTATAACAATCTTTGCCCTAAAAGGATCCTTAGAGATAACATTTCAAGAGAATTAGGTAAAATTTTTGAGTTTGAGAAAGAATTTAGATTAAGCCAAAAGTGTGACCTTGTTTAGTTACATTACAAGTTTGATATGAAGGCCCCTTTTCCTAAGACATCATTCAGGAAAGTCACAATGTTCTATAGAGATCACCTCCATAGTCAAAATATTTGCGGCATTTGAAAAAACATAGACTTAAATTCACATCTTAACTACCATATTACGTCCTTTCCTAGATCCCAGCTGCTATCCCACATAGGACCATGATTATCAACCCATTGGTGGAAGACAAATAGTCAGAAAGGCTGAGTGCTGCCATACAGATTAGAATCAAACCTGGGACTTTATGAAAGGTAATTTGATGCACTACCAACTGGGCTCTTACAGTGGCTTGGCCCAAAGTTAATGCAAGTCACCCTACCCAGATGAGTCATTATTCATGTCACATTAGATATATTAGGTAATTGCAAACAGTACCTATAAGACCTACACTTATTACGACAGGATAGATAGGACTCTCCATTAAACAAATTTCTTTAATGCTTTTCGGTGGTTTATCGAGAAATAACGGTAGATTATCACTTGATAATCTCACCGCAAAAGCAGTGAGATTATCGAAAACTTATACCCTGCTTTTGTGCATTTCATCCTATCTGATGTCATCTATGTGGGGCGAAATAAGTGACGTCACAATGAATGTTGCATAGCAATCACATGCAAAATGACGCGCTTAACGAAATACATCCTAGCAATTTCACATTTTGTCTCATTTTTGCATTAAAGAAATAGAATGATCGTTTGTTTTTTGAGTAAGATCGATAAATATTTCATTTCGTGAACAACAAAATCACTCAATGAAATATAAATCGATCTAACTCTGAAACAAACAATTATCCTCTATTTTACCAAGCAAATGACATAAACCCCAAGTTGTGGGTACTCATTGAAATCGTCTGATCAAGACGATCTCAATGAGTACATACAACATAGGGTTTCAGGGAGAAATAAAAATTTTAAAATTTCTTGAACCCACAACTTTTTATCACCTCTCTTCTCCATTTCTAGATGCCACAGACCACCAGTAATAATGATGACAAATTCTCCAGAGACAATATAGAACTATCAGGTGAATGTAAATGAGTGCAGAGAAAGATAGCCAGATTTTACAGCTCTCTCTCACTTAATCAAATTCCCTTGTTTTCTGCTTTAATCATGATCATCTCTCTACTTCGTTATATTTCGCTTAATTCCAAATTCCCCTTGCGGCAGAATTTCTTGAATCGTTTTCTTGTCTTAAACAACAACCTAGATCAATATAATAAGCTGATATTTTCCCCAAATTTTAGAAAAGTTTTCTTGGAATCTTTTCTTTAATTTAACAAAGTATGATATGTTAGATTAAAGTTTCTTGCATGCAAAAAAATATACCTACATTTTAAAAGCATAGTTTTGGTGGTGTAATACATGTATTTCCAAGTATAAAAGCATAGTTTGGGCAGTAAAATACATGTATTTCCAACACATACTTTTTGAAAGTATAGTTTTTGGCGGTATAATTCATTTACATATATTTCAAAGACCTACATTCACAACTGAATCTCTATTACTCATCAATTCCTGTGATATGAGGTATTTTTTCAAGCATGAAATTGATTTCAAGAACAATTCAGGCAATGAATTTTTCACGTAACATATTATGTAGCCATATGACCCTTGTCTATAAAAGGGATGCTTGGAACATTTAGAACATTTTGGAGTGCAAGTCTTATACTACCAAAAACTATGCTTTTTTATACAAAAAGCATAGTTCTTGGCAGAATAATACATATATTTCAAACACCTACATAAACAACTGAATCTCCATAACTCATCATTAGTTCCCTTCCTAAACTGCTTAGATAAAATATCTCTGTGATATGAGGTAATTTTTCAAGCAGAAAATTGATTTCAAGAACAATTCAGGCATCATCCCCCATGGTAATTGGATATTAATCAGACAAACTGAAAATGCCTTTAAAAAGTAAATGACAAGCCGGAGAAGATAATTGAAACTCATAGTGGTCTGGAGTCTGTTTATTACCTTCTAGCCTTGTTAATTCAGAACAAGTTACAATGTTTTAGAATTGCTTGTATGAATTTTGTTTTACTCTTCTATTAATTTTTCAGTTATGTTGCGGCTACTGAAGCTCCTAACTCTGTATTCCTAAGAATCAAGAGCTGTGCAGCCTCTGGGTTTCAAATCTTGAGATCCCATAATTGGGAGTTGGATGGCCACAAAATGCTAGCAGCACAAGACTCATTTCCAAGGGTTAGGGCAAAACTATCATAATTCCCTATTTTTTTTACTTATTCCGCAAGAAGATATTTTTCTTAAAGCTCCCTATGAGCCCATTATCCTACAGTGACCTAGAAATACATAAGTTCAAATTGGTGAGAGACAAACATCGAAAAGGATATTCGCCGCCACCGGAGATCAAACCCACAATTTCCAGAATGGAAGTCTTATGCCCAACCAACAGCGCTATGGTGGCGGCGTTTTTCAAATAAAAATTTACCTACAGTTGGTACTTTCAGTGCTTTTTGCCCTTTGATTTTGATGAAAATTTTTTAGCCAATTTTTTTCAGAATGACAAGGGTTAAGCTTGCATTAAATTTGCTGCAGACCATGAAAGAAAATCTAAACTGTGATTCTTTGCATAATTATTTGACAATGTACACCTTTTCTTGGTGACATTTATTTTTATACAAAATTGCTATGGTATCCATAAAACTGTGTGATCATGGTTTTAAGAGATGCGTCTTCGACTCCTATATAAGTAGCAATATGACCCTCAAAACTATCTGATGTGGGTCCAAAAGACTCTTTTGAGACCAGCTTGAGAAAAGATTTTGGTCTTTAATTCTTACCTGAAGCTGAGCAAAAAAGCAAAAGAAAAAGCAAAAAATTTGTCTTAAACTAGACTGTCGCAAAGCGGACTTATACCACCCTACAAGTACTTCAATGATGAAAAACCATTTTCTACCAAAGGGCCATTTGTCTGTAAAAAGTAAATGGATCATAAACAAAATATCGCTTGCATATCTCTGCTTAACACTGACCACATCTGTAAAGTTTATCACATCAGCATTCTGTAAAGTTTGAATGAAAGCTGCCCATTAGATGCCGAGTTATTTCACTACGGCTGGAGCACCAAACTCACCAGTACAACCACCACATCCTTTCTAAACCTCAAACTGCTATCTCACATAGGTCTACGATTATCAACCCATGGGTGAGAGACTTATAGTCGGAAAGAATGAGTGATCTAAACTAACCATTAGATCTATCAATATACACATAGGTTATCTTAAGAAATGGGAGGCATGTATTGATAGATCTTATCTTATCTTATCTTACCATTGCATCTATAAAACACACCTATTTTATCCCTTAAGAAAGGGTGAAATGTATAGATAGATCTAATCTTCACTAACCATTTAATGATTAGATCTATAAATACACACCTATGTTATCCCATAGGAGGGGGTGGTAGATATTGACAGATCTTAACTCATCTAATCTAACCATTAGATCTATTTTTATCTAATAACTATACAAATATCCAAGTGATAACATTTAGAAATTTTTTATGATATCACATAGTTATTTTTCGAACAATGATATAATGTGGTTATTTTTAGAAACCTGCATTTCTGTTAGAAACATCTACGAAAACAAGGCAAAAAGAGGTTATAAGATTATAATATAATACATACTTAGTGTATACAATGTATGAAAAAATATCTAGATCAGTTGTGAGATATTTTTTTTCATACAAACACTCGGTTCAATATGTATTATATACATGTATATACACACCTATCTTATACCCTAGGAAAGGATCATGTGCATTAAAAGATTTAATGGTTCTAATGACATTTTACAGGATTTTGGTGAAGACATGGCCTTCTTCTTAAGGATTCTAAGATGGAATTTATATACCAATACTCATGAAATGTTTTTCTATGGCTTCACTTATAAATAATGCACTTTACAAGAAAATCAACACATTAACAAGGATATCTGATATTTTAGAACAACTTTATAAACTTAGGACCAAAAGCAGCATGGATTCCATCCAAATTTCAAAATAAAGGTTCTCTGTTATCAGGATAAGTGTTCTGACTTCTCTGTTATTAGGATAAGTGAAATTTCTGACCAAGTTTCCATGAAGATTTGCCCAAACTGTGGCCTCCAAAGTAATTGTTGAGGACAGACTACAGATGATGTGTCACATTTTATGATCACCTTAAGCATTTTCAGGAGTGCTAACATGAGCAAAAAATGTAGGTTATATAGTATATAGACCCTAAACAATTATTAAAATAACATGTATTTGTATTGTTAAACCTGAAATAAATTCTTTGAATATCTTTGCTAATATCACAGGAACAAGCTTCTTTTAAAGAGGGAAGATTTATGAAAATACAAATATGGTAATAGATGACAATATATATCACTCACCAGATCAAAAATCTTCAGAATAATCACAAAAACTATCATATCTCCATTCAACTGGTGCCTTATATTAGTATGTTGAGCATCTTTAGTTCAAATGATTTGTATTGAGCAATGTCAAAATTGATAGCTCCACTTTCATTTTCCATTTCTGATACATACTTCCATTTTATGTTGTAGTTTTCCAAGTTTGAATCACGTGTAAAATGATAGAGATGTTTATAGAATGATGAAATAGCACTGTAAACCATATTATTAGAATAATGGAATGTCCTAGCAAGTGTGCCCAATACTCATTTATGAATTGTCACTCAGGTTTTATGAACAATTTGCAAAGTAACAAATTTCCTTTCACTGTAAAATTGAGTCAATATCAAATATTATTATTCTAATAACCTATAAGAATTCTTCAGGATGATGCCCTTTAAATATGAACATATTAATACTTAATACAATTTAAAATTCCAACTTTGAATGATATTACATGTACTTAACTCTGGGACGTGGAAAATGTGAATCTTCCTCTCTTGTCCGCAAACTTAGTTTGATGATTATCTACTTGTCCAGAATCAAAGTGAAACTGCCCCCCCAAAGAAAGCGTATATAGATACATTTTTAGAAAGTACTGTTGCTGATGTAGAAAATGTTGGAACCCAGCATTTCAACCCTTTCTTCATTGATTGTTACAACATTAGCGACATACAAGCAGGGATCCACCATGGAAATAAGAGATCAAGATCTCTTTGTAGCGTAACGTTAACCCAGGTTTGGTAGTGGCAGACATGATCGCTCTCTCTCTCTCTCTCTGTCTCTCTGTTGTCTCTCTCTCTGTCTCTCTGTTGAGATCATTAAATCTTTGAGATCTACTTTATACAATTTTTATACTAGCAAAAATTGTTGTTATATATTTGCCATGCAAGGACATGAGGCCCTGGAAAATGCACCTATATGCAAAAGTCATTTGGAATATTAAAGCCTTAATCAGATAAATGGGTAACACAGGAATTAATCCCACACCCGTTTTACCACTAAGTAATTTTCAAAATCGTATTTATTGGAATGTCATGTAAACCTTGTCACATTTATGGCTCAGTGCAAAACAGTTGTAACTGCCAATAAACATATAGGCAGTTACAAATGTTTTGTGCTTGGCCACCAACATGCATTACATGGGCTAGGGGTTTGATAATCCCATCCCTGACTAGGGCTGCCTTGTCCAACTGTCTAACATTAGCCTGCATTTAAGTCGATGTTCCTTAAGATCTTGTCCAAAAGTGACTGAAAGTGAATGACTGAATCCTGAATGAATAAAATTGCAGAATATATAGTCCAAATTGAGTCACAGGTCAAAGTAATTGCCAATATTCGATAGAAAATATTAGAGAAAAGGAGAACTTGCTTTCAAATATCCAGCCACTTAAATGACAAGTGAACAAATTTTGTGTTTCCACACGCCTGCGGGCTAAAGACTGATCAAAGTTCCTCAAGGATAAATAGATATAGTATTGAAACTAATTAAACTGTTTCACCAAATCCTGGAAAAAAATACACAGACATTATTAATTGATAGAAAAATATCTAGGACAATATTTAAAATCCATCATTTTGGTAACTATGGCAATGTATTAAATACCAATCCTTTATAAAGGTCATTATGTTTCATTTTGTCTCAATTCCAGGGAGACGTGAAAATAATTGTTTCCTATTCTACAGGAACTATTGAAATTGTTCATCAATATACAACAGTATATAATATTAGCTGACTTTAAAGGTTGTACTGAAGCATGTGCATTAAAACTTCTTTCAGTATTTTTAACAAATAATTTCTTAGGACGCTCATCGGAGATCTTAACCAATTGAGATAGAGACCACTATGGCCATATCAAAATCATAATACAATCAAAGTTACAAGTTAAGAATTTAAGTATATGTATGTACATAATAAAAAAGTTCATTTCATGGCCCAATTATCAGTTAAAGTTTTCCTTGCATTTTCTCTAAGTCATTTTTCAAAGAAAATCTCAACTTAAACGGTCATTTACACAAAATATTTCATTTCAGTTTGGCAGATAAAGAAAAAATATTTATAATATACATGCACAGTGCAAACAAAAACTGAAGTGCTCTAAGACAGAACATTGGATGATCAAAACAATATAAATCACCATCAGCAATGAAAATATTCTCCTTTTTACAAAGAACTTACCATCTTTCTAATACATTTATCAGAAAATTAGATAAGTTTGCTTTAAACCATATCTTTAGAAAAGAGACTAAAATTTTCGGCTTTCATGAATTCTCTTTATATTTTGCAAGTTAAACAAGTATAAAGCTCACTATATACAACAATTCGAAATTTCCTATGTTTTATCAATTTGAGCTAATAATTGCTATAATATTATTTTTTGTCAGCCCACAACTACAAATCCTATCTTAAATCAGCACACTACTACAATTCCTATTTTCAATCAGCTTACATTTGCAATTCCTATGTTTTATCAGCTCACTACTACAATTTCTTTTTTTAATCAGCTTGTGTTTACAATTCCTTATTTTTATTAGCTCACTACTACAATTCCTATTTTTAATCAGCTTATGTTTACAATTCCTTGTTTTTAACAGCTCACTACTACAATTCTTATTATTTATACAATCTCTACTACAATTCCAATTCTTAATGAGCTCACTAGTGCAATTCCTATTTTCAATCAGCTTATGTTTACAATTCCTATCTTTTTTTTTTTATCAACCCACTACTACAATACCAATTTTAATCAGCTCACTTCTACAATTCCTATTTTTCATCAATTTGTTTTTAAGAAATTCCTATTTTTGAACAGCTCATTTCTACAATTCTAATTTTTAATCAGCCCACTCTCGCAACTCCTATTTTTTAACAAAGTGTATCAGTCTTCCTTAATTTATCAAACAAAAACTTGGTAAAGCTTAGCTACATAACATCAAAATATTTGGAAATCCAATATATCTCAACCAGGAAACTTTCTCTTAGAGATTAACCCTTTCCTGTTTTACAAAATTTTAGACCTGTCCAAATTCAAAGGTTTTGCAGACGAAAATTTAAAGTGGATTTAATTTGAAAAATAACCATTCATTAAGATAGAAAATAGTGTGGAAAAAGAAGAAATTGCTTGTCAGAAGCAATTTCTTCTTTTTTCACAGTGTTTTCTCAATCATAAAATCACAGGCACGTAAAAAGCAGGGATTAAACAGGAAAGTGTTAAAACCTCATCACTCATTGTGAGTTATAATAATGTCTTTGTATGCTTAACCCCTAAATTATTCTCAGATTATGATTTTGTGAATCTATGACAATAAGTTAACACATTTTTACACAACAAAGTATTACATAAGTACAAACCCATAGAAATTTCAAATTTTCAGCAGATGATCGTTTAGAAATCTTTGTAGTTTGGGGAAAAAAACATTGTGGATAATTGATTGATTGAATCAAGTTTAATACCACTTTCAACATCTTTTCAGTTATATCGTAGCAGCTGGAGCACCCAACAATGAATTCTCTCACCAGTACAACCATCACATCCTTTCCTAGCCTTAAGCTGCTATCTCACATAGGGCAACGATTATCAACCCATTGGGGAGGGAGACAAGTAGTCGAACCCAGGACCTCTAGATTAACAGTCTGATGCACTACCAACTGCACTATGACCGCCGCTGATTATGGACAATGAAGGAACAATTTCTTCCTTTTCCAGATAGTTCTTCAAAGATATTTTCTTTATCAGAGGCATCAAAGAGAAATTTGGGAATTGATTTAAATAGTTTACATAAACGGCATATTTTTTATCAGGTTGACTTATAACATATTACATTAATAAGAAAAGTACAGATTTTCAGATGGATCATGCAGTCAACAAATTGAATTGAGAAGTTTTGCAAAATTGATAGGATCTCTCTTAAAGATGTAATACCAAGACCTGAAAATGATCTAATTCCACTGAAGACCTTACTGCAAAATTAATGAGGCACTTCATTTGATGTACTGCATATTAAGGCATTGAGAAAGTTGGATGCATGTACTATACATCTTCAACCCTTCTTGAAACAAATATTATGTTGTAACTAGTTGCCCTCATTGAGTCATAGCCAACCATTGTTCAAAGTTTTATGATTCTAGGGCACTTTGTCCTCAGTCAGAAAGGAAACAAGAGGACCATGGTAGTCCTAGATCACTCACCTGAGTCTTTTTGACCCCTGGGACATCACAGGTTGCACCTGCGTGGAGTCCAAATATGATCCCATGGTCTTGATATGAACAAACTTGGTAGAGGTAAATTAAATGATGCTACATACAAAATATGAAATATGTGTGCCTTCTGGTTTCATAAAGAAGATTTTTTAAGATTTTTACTTTTTGATTCTATATATGTAACTAGAAAGCCATGAATGGCTTGAGTCGCTCAACAGGCTTGAAATTCTTGTAAAAGCAAATAAATGTTTTAGCTAGATTTTTAGATATTTGGGGTTCTACTAATGTTGAAAATGATTTTCAAAGTTTCAACTATATAACATATAGAGAAATGACCTCTGCTATTAAAAGACATATTTTTCATCATATCAAAATAATTTTTGGCTGCATAATAATGGGTCACCCAAAGATTATACCAAAAATGTTTGATTGATATCCATCAGTTAAATTCTGAGAAAATGTTTTTCATAGTTTCCACTATTTAATATACTGAGAATTGACCTCCACCCATAAAATGTATATTTTCCATCCAATCAAAATAATTTTTAGTACACTGATAAAGGGTCACTCAAGGATCATTAAAGTGAAATTAAGTTGATATCCAAAAATCAGATTCTGAGAAAATGATTTTCAAATTTTCCACTATATAACATATAGAGAAATGACCTCTGCCCATAAAATGCATATTTTTATCCAATCAAAATAATTTTTGGTACACTGATAAAGGGTCACTCAAGGATCATTCCATTTACATTTGGTTGATATCCATCAATTACATTCTGAGAAAATGATTTTCAAAGTTTCCACTATATAACATATAGAGAAATGACCTCCGCCCATAAAATGCATATATTTCATCTAATCACAATGATTTTTTGTAGACTGATAAAAAGTCACTCAAGGATCATTCCTGTGAAATTTGGTTGATATCCATCAGTAACATTCTGAGGAAAGGATTTTCAAAGTTTCCACTATATAACATATAGAGAAATGACCTCCGCCCATAAAATGCATATTTTCCATCCAATAACAATGATTTTTTGTAGACTGATAAAGGGTCACCAAAGGATCATTCATGTAAAATTTAATTGGCATCCATTGTAAAGAATCTGAGAAAACTCACTTTTTACCATATTTGGAAATTAGCCACGCCCATTAAATCCATGTTTTTCAACGGATCAAAATTTCTTGAACAACTTTGAAAGAGGGTCACCCAAGGATCATTCCTGTGAAGTTTGGTTGAAATCCATCCGGTAGTTTCTGAGGAGAAGATTTTTAAAGAAAAGTTTACGACCGCACGGACGGACGGACGGACGCACGACGGACACAACGCCATGACAATAGCCCCAGTGGCTTTCAGCCAGTGGAGCTAAAAAGGTATTCGACCGGGTGGAGCCCAAATATGACCCTAGGGTTTTGATATGAACAAACTTAGTTGAGGTCCACTTGATGATGCTACATACAAAGTAGGAAAGTTGTCTGCCTTCTTGTTTCAGAAAAGAAATTTTTTGAAAAAAATCTCTCTTTGATTCTATGTTAAAAGGGTTGCGCCCGGGAGGATCCCAAATATGATTCCTAGGTCTTGATATGAACAATTTGGTACAGATCCACTAGATGATGCTAGAAACCAATTTTGAAAGTATCTGGTTTTGGATTCAGGAAAGATTTTTGAAGATTTTTGCTCTTTGATTCTATGTTAAAAGGACTGTCCCGGAGTGGAGCCCAAATATGACTCCTAGGCCTTGATATGAACAATTTGTTAGAGATCCACTAGATGATGCTACATACCAATTGTGAAAGTATCTGGTTTTGGTTTCAGAGAAGAAGATTTTTGAAGATTTTTTTCTCTTTGATACTATGTTAAAAGGTTTGTGCCTGAACGGAGCCCAAATATGACCCCAGGGTTTTGATCAACAAACTTTGAAGAGGTACACAAGATGATGCTACGTACCAATTATGAAAGCTGTTTGCCTTTTGGTTTCAGAGAAGAAGATTTTTGCTCTTTGATTCTATGTAAAAAGGGTTGCGCTTGGGTGGAGCCCAAATATGACCCCAGGTTCTTGATATGAACAAACTTGGTAGAGTTCCACTAGATGATGCTACATACCAAATATGAAAGCTGTCTGCCTTCTGCTTTCAGAGAAGAAGATTTTTAGAGATTTTCCTATTTTCACCCTTTTTAAAGGACATTGGGTGATCACAATAGCTCACATTAAGCACTTCATTCTCAGATGAGCTAAAAAGGTCAACAGACAGACAGATGGAGGGACAGATGGGATTATCCAATATATGTCCCTCTACTTCGTAGGTAGGCAAGTATAACTAGAAAGCCATGAATGGCTTGAGTCGCTCCACAGGCTTGAAATTCTTGTAAAGCAATAATAGTTTTGACTAGTTTTTTTTTTTTTTTAATATTTTGGATTCTACTGATGTTGAAAATTATTTTCAAAGTTTCAACTAAATAACATATAGAGAAATGACATCTGCCCATAAAATGCATATTTTCATCCGATCAAAATAATATTTGGTAGACTAAAAAAGGGTCACTCAAGAATCATTCATATAAAATTTCATTGGTATCCATCATTTAGATTCTGAGAAAATGATTTTCAAAGTTTCAACTATATAACATATAGAGAAATGACCTCCGCCCATAAAATGCATATTTTTCATCCAATCACAATCATTTTTGGTAAACTGATAGAGGGTCACTTAAGGATTATTCCAGTGAAATTTGGTTGATATCCATCATTTAGATTCTGAGAAAATGATTTCCAAAGTTTCCACTATATAACATATAGAGAAATGACCTCCGCCCATAAAATGCATATTTTTCATCCCATCACAATAACTTTTGTAGACTGATAGAGGGTCACTCAAGAATTATTCCAGTGAAATTTGGTTGATATCCATCGATTAGATTCTGAGAAGATGATTTCCAAAGTTTCCACTATATAACATATAGAGAAATGACCTCCGCCCAGTTTCATGCAATCACTATTATTTTTGATGGATTGAAAAAGGCTCACTCAAGGATTATTCGGGTGAAATTTGGTTGATATCCATCACTTACATTCTGAGAAAATGGTTTTGAAAGTTTCAACTATATAACATATAGAGAAATGAGCTCCGCCCATAAAATGAATATTTTTCATCCAATTTCAATAATCTTTTGTAGACTGATAAAGGGTCACTCAAGGATCATTCATGTAAAATTTAAATGGTATCCATCAATTAGAATCTGAGAAAACTCACTTTTTACCATATTTGGAAATTAGCCACGCCCATTAAATCCATGTTTTTCATTGGATCAACATTTCTTGAACAACTTTGAAAGAGGGTCACCCAAGGATCATTCCAGTGAAGTTTGGTTGAAATTCATCCAGTAGTTTCTGAGGAGAAGATTTTTAAAGAAAAGTTTACGAACAGACGCACGGATGCACTGACGCACGGACATACGCACAACAGACACAGCGCCATGACAATAGCCCCAGTGGCTTTCAGCCAGTGGAGCTAATTGTACCAAACCTATGGGCAGGCCATGGCATATTTGGCACATCACTCTAACTTTCCTATTTTCTGGAAAGTACCTTGGCGCAAAAGGATAGCAATTTGGAGTCATTTTTTTTGGGGGGGGGGGGGGGGGCATTTTGGCTTTTGGTGGTACTTTGGTCCATATGCTTGAAGAAAAACAAATTTATTTCATGCTTTCCAATCTTCTACAGACAATAACACTGTCAAGACCATTGTACAGTTGTACAATTTATAGTGAGGCGTCAAAGATCAATTTTACATTGAAAATGATAGGCAATAACAGTTTCTCGATACTCACATAAACTTGCGGAACTATAGCTAACCATTTCAATGGCTCAGCAGAAAACAGTTGTAATTGCCTATCAACATATATGCAGTTACAACTGTTTTGCACTGTGCCATCAATTTATCAAATCAGTTATTATGTAATTGTATTTTTTCTTGAGAATATTTTTTTCCCTCCCGTCTTGAAATGTGCTTCTAGACTTGTGATGTTGAAAGGTCAAGATATATAAGGATCAATTCCAGACCCAAGTTTCCTAGCAACAATTCCTAGATTTAATCCTTCTTTCCATGTAATTCTAGTAAAAAAGAACAAAAATCTGACAGCTAATGAGTTGCAAATTACCTAACAAGCTTGAGGGGGGACGTTAAAGCTTTCTGTCTGAGAGACTAGGTGTTTGATGTCAAGATAGAAATTCTGTAGGCTATAACTGAATTTTGTGCTTATATATTGAACAAGGGGCCAAACAGGGTCTGTATCTCTCTGCTGGTTTTTTCCAAAGCATATTTAAAGTCTGATTAAAAGGCTTCAAAAAATAAACGAAGATAAATTGATATATTAAATGCTATATAGCATTATTTCAATCATTTTTGTAAATTTTTAATAAATTCACTCAACACTTTCAGCGGAAGATTTCTTGATTATTTCAATCACCACATTATATATCCCTTTGCTGTTTAATCCCTGCTTTTTACGTGCCTGACGTGCCTGTTATTTTATGATTGAGAAAACATTGTGAAAAAAGAAGAAATTGCTTCTGACAAGCAATTTCTTCTTTTTCCACACTATTTTCTACCCTACAGAATGGTTATTTATCAAATTGAATCCACTTTAAATTTCCGTCTGCAAAACCTTTGAATTTGGACAGATCCAAAATTTTGTAAAACAGGAAAGTGATATCTTATTTTTAATCTTATTTTTAATGATGTGACAGCCCATAGCAAATACTTTTGGATTTGTTAAGAATTAGACAAGTCAATCCAAGAATTCATGTCCTAATGAACAATCCATAAAACAATGAAAACAAAAATTGAACAAAGGCTGACTGTGACCTTGACCTTTGACCTATGTGACCCAAATAGAGTTCTTCCTTGAGTCATAAGAAAAAATTGCATAAAGTTTCATGATTCTAGGTCTTTGGTTTTTGAGTTAGAGTCCAGAAATGAAAATTGAACCAAAATTGATTGTCACCTTGACCTTTGACCTATGTGACTCAAAAACAATAGGGCACTGCTTGGGTCATAAGCAACATTTGTAGAAAGTTTCATGACTGTAGGTCACTAGGTTCTTGAGTTAGAGTCCGGAAACAAAAAGGTCTAACGGCCGGATGGATGGACAGGAGGATGGACAGACAGACGGACAGACAGACATGGTGAAACCAATATACCCCCCTCTACTTCATAGGTGGGGTGTATAATTAAATGATTTTAGGTTAACAGCAAATTTTGGACTATACAAGTAACATTGTTCTTGAATACTGTTCACAACATGTTCATGTTCTGCACAAACTTAGGCAGACATATGAGCAGTCTGATATTTCGTTGGCTCAGTTTGAAACAGTTTTAACTGCCTATAAACATATAGGCAGTTACAACTGCTTCATTCTGAGCCATTGATTTCTCTACTCTGCCTGCTTTCTACTAACCTTTGAGGGGGAAACATATGAGAGACTAATTTAAACAGCCCAAAATTACATATTAAATTTGTTTTCTTTGTATGTATGGGGTTTAACATCACTTTCAACATCCCACTTAGGCGCACTACTTATCACACACCCATTGGTGGGAGACAATCAATTTGTGTCTCATTGACTTTTGTCAAATATCAGATGAACATTGGACAAGCCTGGATTTGAACTAACGATCCTGGATTGTCAACCAAATGCATTACTACTGAGCTAGCCCGGCTTGGCTCCACCTTGTTTGCAAACAATTTTATATTTCCCAGGATGAGGGTTAACGATTCTGATTTGATTCATCATCAACAGGGGCCTCCCAAATCCAATCTTATCAACTAGTTAGCACATATGGTCAAGAAATACAAATTCATTGTTTTTGTGTAGGAGAGAGGCCATAACCATGCAGTAGGTTCCCTAATGAGATTTCGCGCTCATTTGACCAATAATTCCAACAGAGAAAATAGAGACCTGGTAATGTCCACTTTATTTCACAGGAAGTCCTTGGGGGACTAATAAATCACAGTAATTGACATGTTTCCCCATATCCACTTTAACCCGTCTTAGACCTAGGACAAGGAAAGCAAGATTTGTCTGATCATTTTACTCACAAGGTCAAGGTGAAGTTTGAAAAAGTTACAGTGACAAAGTTCAAATGAAATATTCCTCAAATGCTGTAAACTCTATAAACCCTTTGCTGTTTAATCCCTGCTTTATACAAGCCTGTGATTTTATGATTGAGAAAACATTGTGAAACAAGAGGACCAAGATGGTCCTAGATCGCTCACTTGAGTCTCTTTGACCCCTGGGACATCACATTAATTGGATAGGCAGATGTCAAAAAGAAGATAATTGCCTAAAATCAATACCATGGAATGTTTTCAGCGAAGAGCAAGACTTTGCTCTTTGATTCTATGTAAAAAGGGTTGTGCCCGGGTGGAGCCCAAATATGATCCTAGGGTGTTGATATGAACAAACTTGGTAGAGGTCCACTAGATGATGCTACATACCAAAAATGAAAGCTGTCTGCCATCTAGTTTCATTGAAGAAGATTTTTGAAGATTTTCATTTTTTTACCCTTCGTGCTAATAAGAGATAAAGGGATGCACCCGTGCAAAGCCCAAATATGCCCCAAGGGTCTTGATATGAACAAACTTGGTAGGGGCCCACTAGATGATGCTACATACCAAAAATGAAAGCAGTGTGCCCTCTGGTTTTGATTTAAGAAGAATTCAAAAGATTTTCGCTCTTTGATTCTATGTAAAAAGGGTTGTGCCCGGGTGGAGCCCAAATATGATCCTAGGGTGTTGATATGAACAAACTTAGTAGAGGTCCACTAGATGATGCTACATACCAAAAATGAAAGCTGTCTGCCTTCTGGTTTAATAGAAGAAGATTTTTGAAGATTTTCATTTTTTTACCCTTAGTGCTAATAAGAGATAAAGGGATGCACCCGGGCAAAGCCCAAATATGACCCAAGGGTCTTGATATGAACAAACTTGGTAGAGGCCCACTAGGTGATGCTACATACCAAATATGAAAGCTGTCTGCCATCTGGTTTCAGAGAAGAAGATTTTTAAAGATTTTCACTCTTTGATTCTATGTAAAAAGGGTTGTGCCCGGGCAAAGCCCAAATATGACCCAAGGGTCTTGATATGAACAAACTTGGTAGAGGTCCACTAGATGATGCTACATACCAAATATGAAAGCTGTCTGCCTTCTGGTTTCAGAGTAGAAGATTTTTAAAGATTTTCATATTTTCACCCTTTTTGTTAAGGGTAAAGGGAAAGTTAAGGGTGGATTTTCATTATTTGAACAACTTTGGTAGAGCTTGACCCAAGGAACATCCCTGCCAAGTTTCATCAAGATTGGCCCACTGGTTTAGGAGGAGAAGATGTTTAAAGAAATTGTGGACGACGGACGACGCACGACGCACGTCACACGACGCACGACTGACGACGGACATTTTACGATCACAATAGCTCACCTTGAGCACTTCGTGCTCAGGTGAGCTAAAAAGAAGAAATTGCTTCTGA
This sequence comes from Fragum whitleyi, assembly GCA_948146395.1. Lineage (NCBI taxonomy): Eukaryota > Metazoa > Mollusca > Bivalvia > Cardiida > Cardiidae > Fragum > Fragum whitleyi. The sequence continues at coordinate 40,562,099 of OX411550.1, read as the reverse complement.
CAAGCAATTTCTTCTTTTTCCACACTTTTTTCTACCCTACTGAATAGTTATTTTTCAAATTAATTCCACTTTAAATTTTCGTCTGCAAAACCTTTGAATTTGGACAGGTCCAAAACTTTGTAAAACAGGAAAGTGTTAATTTTTAAAATTTGAATATCCCAATGTCTATTTCAAGGCAATATTTAGAGGATATATACAGGATAAAGTCAGTTTGACTTCTATATTGACCAACATTTTGCCGAAAATCCCAGAATTGAATTAATGAAGGGTATTTTTTTCTTGTCGTATCATATTTTCCAACTAATATACCATGAAGAATTTTGTTTTTCAGAATTTTTGAAGGTGTAATAATGATTTTGTCCGTCCGTCTTCAAGTTAACTTTCTGCCTTGCATACCTACTTGTGTCTGTAATAAACGGAACAGCGAATTGTCTATCCAAAAATAGCTCTGATTTGCATAGGGGCCGAATCAAAAGTGTATGAATTTTGGCAAGTCGTTGTAGTATTAAATTGAGTATTTTTGTTAAATTAATTTTGTAGATTCCTTTTCTTCCTTAGGATATCAAAATTTAGTGTATTCTGTTTTTGTAACAAAAACTGTTTGCATATAATTGATAATAGCTTTTATCCATTCTGAGATGAACCCCATATTCCCTTATTTAGACCAATCAAAAAGGATAATTTAGGAATTCGTTGGGATTTTCACAAGGAAAACTAGATAAGCAGACGAGTAATAATGGTACAAATCACGGGATATTTAAGTTTAAGATGTCCTGACCGTCAATATGCTAATTAGCTTTTCCAAATATGGAATAATGAGCATTTCTTCTGTCAAATGTTAGGTATAAAACCACGTGTTTTAACTTTTTGTTTACATTATCTAACAACTAAACAGCCTTCACTACCCCTCATGTTTAAGTGCAGAAAATGCAAAAATATTATCATTAACTAGATCGACAAAATCATTATTTAAAATCATTTTGTTTCCACAAAATATTTTTTGGAATGGTATTAACATAAAATTAATATTTTACCACATAGAAATCCTTCATTCAAAAGCAATTTTATGTAATTGATGAAAAGGTTGGTCCATATAGAAGTCAAACAGACTATAATTGTTTTTTTAAGAGTAAGATGATAATATTACATTTTGTGAGCAACAAAATCTATATTTTCACAAATGGGCAAACCACACATGAAAGGAAAATAAAGGGTTTTTTTGTTGATGAAATGATAATTACTGTTAATCAATCTTGCTCAAAAAACAAATGATTACTTGACTTATTTAATGCTAACAAGAGGACCATGATGGTCCTATATCGCTCACCTGAGGGGTCAAGTCATAACTTGTCAACCAAGTTATAAATACCAGAGATTGTCTGATGTACATTTAGTATGGATTTAAAAGCAACATACTTTAATTTTCTCCTACTGCTTTTTGATTGCAAACAAAGTTATTGATGGAATTGAATTCTTTTAACAAGTTAAGTAGACCTAAACCTTAAGAATATCCCTGCCAATTTTAAGATATGCCCAATAGTTTAGGCAAAGATTAACCTTCTCTGAGATTTTTGGCAATATTTTGACATTTCCAATACCATAGAAGCCAGAGATTTTGATTGAATGAAATTATTTTTACAATTTTGGTAGAGCTTCACCCAAAGAACATCCCTACCAACTTTCAGCTTAATTAGCCAAGTGGTTTAGGAAGAGGAGAAGTTTTTCTAAGATTTTTAGCAATTTTCGGCCATTTTTCATCCTTTCTGTTACCATGCAATTCAGAGTTTTTGATGAAATTAAAGTCTTTAAACAACTCTTGAAGATCTTCATCCAAGGAACATCCCTGCCAAGTTTCAGCTTGATTGGCCTTGTGGTTTAGGAGGAGATGAAGTTTTTCTAAGATTTTCAGCAATTTTCGGCCATTTTTCAACCTTTATGTATCCATATAAATCCGAGTTTTTTATGAAATTGATTTTTTTTAACAACTTTTGAAGAGCTTCACCAAATGAACATCTCTGCAAAGTTTCAGCTTGATTGGCCTTGTGGTTTAGGAGGAAGGAAAGTTTTTCTAAGATTTTCAGCAAATTTCGGCCATTTTTCAACCTTTCCGTTACCATGGAAACCAGAGTTTTTGATGAAATTAAATTCTTTTAACAACTTTTGAAGAGCTTAACCCTAGGAACATCTCTGCCAAATTTCAGCTTGATTGGCCCAGATGTTTAGGAGGAGAAGAATTTTTTCTAAGATTTTCGACCATTTTCGGCCATTTTTCAACCTTTCTGTTACCATGGAAACCAGAGTTTTTGATGAAATAAAATTCTTATAACAACTTTTGAAGAGCTTCACCCAAGGAACATCTCTGCCAAATTTCAGCTTGATTGGCCCAGATGTTTAGGAGGAGAAGAATTTTTTCTTAGATTTTCGCGATTTTTAGCCTTTCTGTTGCCATGGCAACCAGAGTTATTTATAGATTTATATTCTTTTAACAACTTTTGAAGAGCTTCACCTAAGGAACACCCCTGCCAAGTTTCAGCTTGATTGGCCCAGTGGTTTAGGAGGAGAAGATGTTTAAAGAAATTGTTGACGGACGGACGGACAGATGGACAGACAGACGGACGGACGATGGACGGACGACGGACGGTGAGTGATCACAATAGCTCACCTTGAGCACTTTGTGCTCAGGTGAGCTAAAAAGGGAGACTAACTGTGAAAAGTTAGGGAATGATTTCCTGAAAGCAGGTCCTTTTTCATGTGATTTCTAAGCTCGTCATGAGTTTGTTAAAATTTTGTTTGTTCGGCTCAACTAAGATATCAATAAATAGTATGAAATGAAAGAAAGCAGGGTATTATCCAGAGGATGTTTGGGGGGGGGGGGGGGGGGTCAATGCTTAATTCAATCTTAATTGGGTAATACCATGCAATAGGTTCATGAATCTCCAGATTTGAGTAAGATGTCAACAACTAGAAAGCTATGAATGACTTGGGTCGCTCCACAGGCTTGAAATTCTAAAATCTTGTATTACCAAATCAAAGTTTTGACAAGATTTTTAGACATTTTTGGTTCTACTGATGTTGATTGAATGTAGTTTAACGCTTCAACATTTTTTCAGTTATATTGTGGCGACTGGAGCACCTAACAATTAGAAAATTGAACGAGACTTACCTGGAAGTTGAAGTTTAATTGTAATTTTATAAGTTAAATAGTAATAAGGAGGGATTTAACTGAGATAGTGTTCCGGTTGCGCATGCGCATCAGTTTTTGAAGCTCTCTCTTATGGTTTTTGACATTATATGTTAGAATGTAACATTTACATGTTACCATATACATTGAAATAGCATATCATGCAATTATCAGTATTATTATTTCCATTGAATTATTTTTCCTGTTGGGTGGGAGGGAGGCAGTTAAATCCCTCCTTATTACTATTTAACTTATAAAATTACAATTAAACTTCAACTTCCAGGTAAGTCTCGTTTAATTTTCTAATTTTATTACGTTTATTAGCAATAATACGGTATTTAACTGAGACTTCAAAGCTACAAAAATTATAAGAGAGAATAAAAAGCATACCCTGATTATGCTTGCAAGACAGCTGTAGCGAAGTTGTCTTCCTTTTGGACTGTTTTGTTGTAAAATTTCTGGAAAGTACCTGCATTTGACCAACCAGCAACTTGGAGTATTTCCTGTATTGGCACTGCTTTATCTGATGCCTTTGACGTAGCAGCGGCTCTCACACTGTGAGCCCCATACATTTTAATGTCAATTCCAGCTCTAGCCATAACTACTTTAATCCACCGAGAAATGGTACTGGCAGTTACTGGTGCATGAGGTTTTACATAACTTATTAACAATTTTGCGTGATTCTTTTCACGCAATGGTTTAGTTCTTCGTAGATATTCTTTAAGCACAAAATACACACATAATCGCCTGTCTGGCGGAAAAGCTTTAAAAGATAAAACTGAAAAATCATGACCCGGTCTGCTCTGCTTGAGTAGTCCGTCAATTTGTAAAACATACTCTGATTTTAACTTCTGTATATGTACAATGGACAACTTGTTTAGTGTATCTACACGTGCTGCATTTGTAAGACCCATCAACATCACAAGCTTTAATGTCAAATCTTTTAAAGTTAACTGTTTTACAGGAGAAAGTTTTCGTAGATAATTGAGGACAATATTGACGTCCCATATTTTGGAATATCTCGGTCTCGGTGGTCTTAGGTTGAAGACTCCCTTCATAAAGCGAATTATCAATGGATGTGAGCCAGCTGGGTGTGATTCAATAGATATGCCGAGAGATGATAAGCTGGATCGTGCCAAGTTAAGTGTACTGTAACCATTGCCTGCATCATAAAGTTCAGTTAGGAATTCAATAATATCCTTCACACCGGGAGAAACTTCACTAATTTTCCGTTTACTGCAGAACAATAGCCATTTTGAAATATATGATTTATATTCGTGTCTAGTGGATGTTCTCCAGGATGATAGCAGAATGCTGGTAGCTTTTGGTGAAAATCCCTGATTTCGAAAGGATTTCCGGAAACTAAACACCCGATCATTACTATTTTCTGCCAAAGTGGGTGTACTTGATTTGTGTGGGGCATAGTTAGGAGATTCCTGTCCCTGCGCAGTATCCGCGGCTGATCTTTTAAAATTGATAATAGTACCGGGAACCAAGGCTGTGTTGGCCATAGAGGTACTATAATCAGTGCTTGTGCTTGGTCTTGTTGAATCTTGCATATGCAGCGACTGATCATACTGAAAGGAGGAAATATATAATTCAGTTCAAATTTTCCCCAATCCAAAGAGAACGCATCTATATAAGTGGCTTTAGGGTCTGGTCTAAAAGAGCAATATGGCTCTACTTTAAAATTCAACCTCGAGGCAAACAAATCGACAGTGGGTTTGGACCATACATTACATAGTCTATCAAATACATTGCTATCCAATTGCCATTCAAGTTTGTCATTGAAACTTCGTGATGGTGCATCCGCCTCATTTTTAGAACTAGGTATATGAGTTATAGTAATCCATGTCTTATGTTCCATGCACCATTGCCAAATTTGTTTACTAACAAGATTACATTCAATCGATTTACATCCACCCATATTTTTTACATAGCAAATTGCTGTGGATGAGTCTGACAAAATTTTTACATGTTTACCTTGCAATTTTTCTTTCAATGCACAAATTGAGAAGAAAATAGCTTTAAGCTCTAAGACATTTATATGATGTAATCTTTCTATTGACGTCCATCGACCCCCAGAAATAATATCTTGACATTTAAAGCCCCAACCTGATTTGCTAGAATCAGTCTGAATTGTCAACTCTGGTGTACCTCTGTCTATGACCCGTACTTGGGACTGAACATTCTCAATCCACCAATTCAAATCAGACTTCATGCTAGATGTTATTATCATTTTTGCATCATAGTTACCACAATTAAGCTTTAAAGAATGTATTTTAGCCATTTCTAGTTCTCTGTAGAATAATTTTCCATAATCAACAGCAGAGAAAGAAGCGACCATAAGTCCTATGATTTTGGCAACCTGTCGTATAGGCGCTTCCATAGCAATGAACAATTTTTTGCATTCACTAAGGATAAGCAATTTCTTTTCTTGTGGTAAGTATACTATCATTTTTTCTGAATCAATCACATTTCCAAGATATATGATAACTTTAGTGGGTTGAAGAACAGACTTATCCAAATTCAATATGAATCCCAGTTTAACCATTAAACTAACAGTATCGTAAAGATTGGTGTAACAGTTTTCTTTTGAAAGACTGCCTAACAAGCTGTCATCTATAAAACCTGTACTAATGTGACCCATATTTCTTAAGCTTGCATAAACTGGCTTCATTAATTTAGTGAACCAGAGGGGCCCATGGCTGATTCCGTTGGGGCAGCAGGTAAATTGAAATATTGTTTGTCTCCACACAAACCGAAGGTAAATTTGATCTTCTTCTGCAATTCGCACAGAGTAGTAAGCATGACGAATGTCAAGAGACGCCATAAACATGTCTTTTCTGACAAGTGAAATAGCATTTTCAAAAGTTTCCATTTTAAAATGTCGGTAAGGAATGTATGTATTAAGTTCTTTTAAGTTTAAAATTAATCTATAGTCTCCATTCTTCTTTTGTTTGAGAAAAATCGGTGAAATGAACTGATTTTCATGTGGTTTAACCTCAGTAATGACTTTTTGATCTAACAGTTTTGTTATTTCCTGATCAATAATGGAACTTTCGACAACATTGAATTGCCTTTGAGGTACATGAATTTGTTTTGGTTTTTCATTATTTATAAATTCAATGTGACAGTTTTTCACCATTTCCAATATAACTTTATCGGAAGTAATTTTTTCCCATTCAGAGACAAAATATTCCAATCTACCTGCTGAAAAGTTACCTAAAGTACTTACATCTTGTAAAAGTTTGTCTAGTTTTTCTGCAGGGGACGAACCCCTGGCCGTCTGTTGTAGTTTTTTGAGTCTGTGCTACGAAAGTTTGAATATGTAGCTGTTTGGCTGGGTCTAGATCTGATAAGACCCCTGAAACGACCACGATTCCATGGCCTAGGCCTGTAATTGCTTCGTTGTATTGATGATCCAGCCATTCTGTCTCTAATTTTGGCCGTGTCTTCAATCTCTCGTGCCGTCTTAGACACGTCATCCCCAAACAATTCAGTTGTAACAGGTAGTGTGTGGGTACAGAGATGAGCATATTCCTTCTTTAGTTCAGGACGCAATAAATCTCTCCTAAACATATTTGTTTGGTAGTTTGAGTGACCCATGAGACCCATAGCGTCATGACATCCATTTATTATATCCGACATGTTTATCTCAATGTCCAGGCCTTTTTCTGTTAGTGCTCTCTCAATCTGAGCAGCCATATTCATGGTTTTTGTCAAACAGACACCAGCTTTCACGATTGAGGTCGAGATGTTTTGTAGTTTTTTGTCATTAGTTCGGCTTTGTGCCGACATAACATCCCAAACTAATTTGTTCATTTTGGCCATCACTAGGCCTTCACAATTTGCCGGACGAGGACACACTTCATCTTTAATAGAGTGTTCGTATTTTTCTGGGTCCATGCCTTTCCTTTAGACCTCTGTCACAGTTTCTGCCAAAAACTCATCCACATCAGCATCACATAATTCTGTGGCTTTAAATTTCTTGGATAAATCAGCAAATCTGCTGACATGTTCTGGCTCAGAACCTGAGTCATCCATCCTGGCTCGCTTAGAAGGAGATGGTTCTTCCTCATAACCATCAAATTCTTCATAATAATTGTTCGCCTGTTCCAGCGAGTCCATTCTGGCGACAAGCGCCGTCTGAGAAGCCTGGATGCTTTTAAGACATTCCAAGATGAGGTTATTATTCAAATCACCGGGCGGCGACGCCGCCGGTTTCAGAGGGATTTTATACGTTCCCGATTTCGTTGTTTTGTCCGAACTTTCGTCCGACTTTTTAGAATCGTCCGTCTTTTTTGCCGGCACTTTCACTTTTTTCTTTTCGTTGTCTGCCATTTTGAAATCTACAGCACCACGTGCTGGCAATCAAAGGCGATTTTCACACGAAAATCACAGCCTGAACTACGTACAGGCGCAAATACGTGCTCCCAAAAGACCGGTGTACACAAGTAATCACCGAAAAATGCAAATCACGTCTCAGCTACGCCGAGAATAGTAAAATTCGAACTACGTTCGAACAAGCACGTTTTCCAAAGCGCTAGCGGAAACACACTGATGCGCATGCGCAACCGGAACACTATCTCAGTTAAATACCGTATTATTGCTAATAAACGTAATAAAATCATGGTTTCCTGGTATTTCTCTCACCAGTACAACCACCACATCCTTTCCTAGCCTCCAGCTGCTATCTCACATAGGTCTATGATTATTAACCAATTTGTAAGAGACAAATAGCCGGAAAGAATAAGTGCCGCCATCGGGGGCTACTGATGTTGAAAATGATTTTAAAAGTTTCCACTATATAACATATAGAGAAATGACCATCTGCCAATAAAAGACAAATTTTTCATCCAATCACAATTATAATTCTTTGGTAGATTGATAAAGGGTTTCTCGAAGGATCATTCAAGTGAAATTTGTTTGATAGCCATCAATCACATTCTGAGAAAACAATTTTTCCAAGTTTCCACTAAATAACGTAATTATGGAGAATTGACCTCCACCCATAAAATACATATTTATCATTTGATCACAATAATTTTTTGTAGACTGATAAAGGGTCACTCAACGATCATTCCAGTGAAGTTTGATTGATATCCATTGCTTACATTCTAAGAAAATGATTTCAAAGTTTCCGCTAAAAAACATATAGGTAAATGACCTCTGCCCATAAAATACATAATTTTTCATCCGATCACAATAATCTTTTGTAGACTAATAAAGGGTCACCCAAGGATCATTCATGTAAAATTTAATTGGTATCCATCAATTAGAATCTGAGAAAACTCACTTTTTATCATATTTGGAAATTAGCCACGCCCATTAAATCCATGTTTTTCATTCGATCAACTATTCTTGAAAAACTTTGAAAGAGAGTCACCCAAGGTTCATTCCTGTGAAGTTTGGTTGAAATTCAGCTTTCACGATTGAGGTCGAGATGTTTTGTAGTTTTTTGTCATTAGTTCGGCTTTGTGCCGACATAACATCCCAAACTAATTTGTTCATTTTGGCCATCACTAGGCCTTCACAATTTGCCGGACGAGGACACACTTCATCTTTAATAGAGTGTTCGTATTTTTCTGGGTCCATGCCTTTCCTATAGACCTCTGTCACAGTTTCTGCCAAAAACTCATCCACATCAGCATCACATAATTCTGTGGCTTTAAATTTCTTGGATAAATCAGCAAATCTGCTGACATGTTCTGGCTCAGAACCTGAGTCATCCATCCTGGCTCGCTTAGGAGGAGATGGTTCTTCCTCATAACCATCAAATTCTTCATAATAATTGTTCGCCTGTTCCAGCGAGTCCATTCTGGCGACAAGCGCCGTCTGAGAAGCCTGGATGCTTTTAAGACATTCCAAGATGAGGTTATTATTCAAATCACCGGGCGGCGACGCCGCCGGTTTCAGAGGGATTTTATACGTTCCCGATTTCGTTGTTTTGTCCGAACTTTCGTCCGACTTTTTAGAATCGTCCGTCTTTTTTGCCGGCACTTTCACTTTTTTCTTTTCGTTGTCTGCCATTTTGAAATCTACAGCACCACATGCTGGCAATCAAAGGCGATTTTCACACGAAAATCACAGCCTGAACTACGTACAGGCGCAAATACGTGCTCCCAAAAGACCGGTGTACACAAGTAATCACCGAAAAATGCAAATCACGTCTCAGCTACGCCGAGAATAGTAAAATTCGAACTACGTTCGAACAAGCACGTTTTCCAAAGCGCTAGCGGAAACACACTGATGCGCATGCGCAACCGGAACACTATCTCAGTTAAATACCGTATTATTGCTAATAAACGTAATAAAATCATGGTTTCCTGGTATTTCTCTCACCAGTACAACCACCACATCCTTTCCTAGCCTCCAGCTGCTATCTCACATAGGTCTATGATTATTAACCAATTTGTAAGAGACAAATAGCCGGAAAGAATAAGTGCCGCCATCGGGGGCTACTGATGTTGAAAATGATTTTAAAAGTTTCCACTATATAACATATAGAGAAATGACCATCTGCCAATAAAAGACAAATTTTTCATCCAATCACAATTATAATTCTTTGGTAGATTGATAAAGGGTTTCTCGAAGGATCATTCAAGTGAAATTTGTTTGATAGCCATCAATCACATTCTGAGAAAACAATTTTTCCAAGTTTCCACTAAATAACGTAATTATGGAGAATTGACCTCCACCCATAAAATACATATTTATCATTTGATCACAATAATTTTTTGTAGACTGATAAAGGGTCACTCAACGATCATTCCAGTGAAGTTTGATTGATATCCATTGCTTACATTCTAAGAAAATGATTTCAAAGTTTCCGCTAAAAAACATATAGGTAAATGACCTCTGCCCATAAAATACATAATTTTTCATCCGATCACAATAATCTTTTGTAGACTAATAAAGGGTCACCCAAGGATCATTCATGTAAAATTTAATTGGTATCCATCAATTAGAATCTGAGAAAACTCACTTTTTATCATATTTGGAAATTAGCCACGCCCATTAAATCCATGTTTTTCATTCGATCAACTATTCTTGAAAAACTTTGAAAGAGAGTCACCCAAGGTTCATTCCTGTGAAGTTTGGTTGAAATTCATCCAGTAGTTTCTGAGGAGAAGATTTTTAAAGAAAAAGTTTACGACCGGAGTCGCAAAGACACATTGATGCACAGACACATGGACAGACAGACGCACAACAGACACAGCGCCATGACAAAAGCCCCGATGGCTTTCGGCCAGTGGACCTAAAAATTGGTTCAAGGACTCAAAAGTACAATTCATAAGGGTCCTCTCATAAGGTTTTGGAGTCTTTCTGTAGCTGCTGCTTTAATTGTCTTTGTGCAAATACAGTCGATATTGCTCGAGCGACCACGTCTATTAAGCTATCAATTTTATTAAGCGACCACCATAAAAAAGCCTCACATTGTAAGCAAAATCTCTGAAAAATAGCACGTTTTTAACGAAAAATTGGCTATTGTTGATTCTAATGGGTTCGAACGTCATAGGATTCAGTACAACTTGACCAACATTCTTTAACTAAGAAAACAGCGAGTCGACGAAGATTATCAAGCAACCCTCTCAACTAAGACCGACCACGGCGTTTTTGTTTAAAATACAGACTTACTTGGCAGAAACACGTTTTTCGTCATAAGCACCTCTACGAATTTCAACGTTGTCCTTTATTTGTGTATCATTTGTTTCACTCTATGACATTTCACTTCGATAGCGAGATAAAAAAAAATACACGATCTAAAATAGATCGTGTAATATGTATACGCGCAGAAAGTAGACTTGAAGCTTTAATGTTTGGCCGAGTATTTCAATAGTTTCTTCGATCTAGAGGATTGCAATTATAAGGGATGAGTGTCTTTCTCACTGCGTTTATTGGGGGTATAAAGTTCAATTGCCATAGCACATGGCTTAAACATAACGCCCTACGGGCGTTATTTGCCATGTGCTAAGGCAATTGCACTTTATACCCCAATAAACGCAGTGAAAATGACACTCATCCCTATATTAAGCGGCCATTCCCATTAACGACCACTTTTTGGTGGTCTCTTAAGAGGTCGCTAAACACAAGTTTTACTGTATTGAAATAATCTATGGAATAGCTACACAAGGTGTTGTATAGATATATATATTATACATTTGGGAATCAAAAGTATTAAAGACTGTTTAGTCTTTTCTAAATTTGATTTTCAGAAGTCCTAGACTTACATCAGATAGTTTGGAGGATCCTGGCTACCTAGTTGTGAGTTATAGTCATGCCCTGTCTGAAAATGTTGGAACTGCCTATACAGAAATCCTGGATTAGCCATTGTCTATAAGTTAGGCTATGAAGTAGCACATGAAGAGTAGTTTAGTCAAGTTTGGTTGAAATTGGATCATTGATTATGGAGAAAAAGATTTCAAAAAGTTATCCTTTATCCATCATACAAGTGTCCCTATATTTCTGGCCCAGAAGCACGAAAATGCCTTGTCCTTGATTTAATGTGACTGCAAAATTGATATTTCCTTTTTAAATTGCATGAGCTATTTATAACTAATTATCGAATGAAAAAAACAAAATATGATGTTTAATAAATACTCTGTATTCAATATTTCGGCAAAAATTGCCTTTTTCAAGAAAACGAACAATATTCTAATACTACTACATAATAATTATTATATAGTAGTGTTAGAATATTTTTCGCTTTCTTGAAAAAGGCAATTTTTGCCAAAATATTGAATACAGGGTGTTTTATTAAATGTTTATTCTATTCCCTTCGGAAAAAATTTGTGACAAAATATGATGTGATGGTGTTGCCCATTTCAGTCTTATATATTGAAATAAACTAATACTAGGACCAGTTGTTACAAGTTCTCATTTTGTCACTCTCTCAAAGTAAAAGTACAATTAGCTTTATTTTTTCAAGAGAGATAATCAAGACAATCTCTTGAGGAGTTTCTAAAAGATTTAGATCCCCTGACAGAACTTCTTGACATGGTGAAGTTTTTGCCTTTGAAACAAATTATTTATATAGTTACAGGTCTTGAAAAGACAAGGGACTATGCCCAAATAGATCTGTTTTAGCCTTGTTATGCTGAATAAAAACCTTTGAAAAATTGTATTAAAATCAAAAATACTGAAAGCATTCATTGTGAGTCAGGATTTATTACAAAAAGGTTCTTGCCTAGTCTTGGAGGTCAAGAGGCGAGGCCAAAAAATGAACTAATTGTAGATAAAGGATAATAAAAATTAGATGATGATAAAACTAAAAAAGCTTATCTTGGGTTTATTTGTTCTCAGATAATATAACATATCTTGAACCCTCTGCAATAATAAGGAATAGACCTTGGGAGTAATAAGGCCACAGCCTTGAAAGCATTTTTAAGCACATGGCTTACCTGACCTCAAAAGCATCAATGTTCCTGCTCAAGATGACTTTAAGTAAAACAAAATTAAGGCTGGGCATATTATTTGTCATTTGTCATTTGATAACAAAATGTGTTTTTGTTATTAAATTATAATATGCCCATCTCCATGGATGATCTGAAGCATTTAAAAAAATTGCCTTTTCTTCAACAATATTGACTGAAATTCATAAATCTCAAGATATCGTTTCAATTGTCCAATTAAGTATGTTGGTGTTGCTTTTGAACCTCTGTATCATTCTTTCTTATTGTCCGATTTTCACCATTCAAATACCAATTTAAAGGAAATTCAATGAGAAAAAAGATAAATGAATGATAATCTTATTTACCGATAGGAAAAATGAAAACATTAATAAAATGAATACTGATGGTGCTTTTCATGGGAAGGAGTTTTTGTGTAATTTTACCTTAATGACAAAAACCGATTTATTAAACAATTGCCTGTGGACATAAAGCATAACTTATAATGGATCATTTCTCCAGGGTCCCAAGACTATAAAACCTTTTTTGAGTTCAACTTAGAGTTTTCTCAAATTTAGAATGTAAATAGAGGTGTGAACATAAAAGATAATATTAATAAGATGTTATTACAACTACCAGTATTAAAATTATCATTTATGGTCATTTATTTATTACAATATTGCAACAGAATTTAAGCCCTAATATCAAGTTTAAATTTGAGAAAATTCTCTGCTGAGCATGAGAAAAGTTTTATAATCTCTGGCCCTGATATCTCACTGCATCCTACACCAATATTTCCAGGAAATCTGATTATCAAGATGCAGAACATTGTGGTATGAGATCAAGAAAAGGATTCAAATCACTGAAACTAATCAATAAAGATTACATGAGAATGGGGTCTTTTGTATTTAACCAGAAAGACTAATTAATGAGTCTTACATTAGAGATGTCTTTAAACTAAACAATGTTCTACTGCTTAGTCTTCAGAACATCCTTTACTTTTTTTGCAATTGTAGACTGCACTAAATTAAAAGAAGAAGCAGAAAACATTTAGACGCCAGTGCAGTTTCAGTTTGCCCTTTTTTGCATGAGTTTTTGTATATACAATGGTTAAAATGTTGAACTTGACCTTAGTCATATATCAAGGATCATTCTAGTGTTTGAAATTTAAGAGTCATTGACCACACAATCATTGGGGTCAAATATGATCTCAAAGGGTTAAAAAGAGAAAAGAAAAAAGAAAAAGACCATGTATCATCATGCTTTTAACTGTTATCAAGTTAAAGTTAAATATTGTTTTGAAAAAAAAAAAAGGCCAATTTTTGGAATATATCAGACTCATGTTCTTTTTCGACGATAATTTTTCAGAAAAAAGACAGTGTAAGGGTTAATTCAGACTGCATGGCTGTGCAAACTAATCTTAGTTTATACTATCTATCAAAGTGTGTCTATCAAAGCATGAACGTGTTTTAAACAGCTTTTGTCACTTTGTTTTTCTTGAATTAAGGTGTTGGAACTGAATAGTTCCCCAACACTTCAGAATGCATGATTGTCACAATGTTGACGGAGGTTTCCTAAAGAAAATCATTAGGAAACCTCAGTTAACACTGTTAAAGTTCATTACTTCCAAAATGTTGCGGATCTTTTATGGGCCTACTACCTTAATTCAAGTAAAGGACAGCAAGTGTTAGACAAGGGTTTAAACTTTGCTATTACAATGATTCTCAAAACCTACAGTTGTGCATATGGACTCTCTTTTTTGACATACCCTTTTCCCTATCACCATTTATTCTGAGTAGACATTAACTAATTAATTAATTGGAGATAAATATCTTTACTCAAATAGAATCAAGAGCTCTGTATCAAACTAATGGAACTGCCGTCATACCTTCCAGTATAACATATAGGGGTGTGGAATTCCAATGCCCGACTTGTCTGACATGGGTTTTTCTACCCGCGGACAAGTACTTTTTTCTATGCCACTTGTCTGTGGATAAGTAAATACCAGGACAAAGATCAGAATGGTACTAAATAGATGAAATAGAAATGCTTATGACAAATTGCAGAAAAAATTGTTTTTAATGAAGAAAATGCTGGTGTCCAGCATTTTCTTCTTAATTAAACAATGCTTTCTCAAAATTGGTTGATCTTATATATTGGGACATTTAAATTCTTTTTTATCCTGGACAAGTAGAAAATCATGTTTAACTTGTCCAAGGACAAGTGAAGAACTTCTGTATTTCTACACCCCTGACATTGGAATTCTTTTCCTTAGGAACTTTATTTCTGATTTTTCAGAAGTGTCAGAAGTCAGAATATTAAACGTTCAGAAATCTTGATCTGTGGATACACATGGTACTAGACTTTAAGAAACAAAACTTAAGAAGTGACCAATTAGTACATATTTGCTAACTTATTTTGTTAACAAAATTGCTCTTGTTCTGTTAATTGTTACAGGTGCAATAGACAAGAACAAAGCCTATGGGTTCCAACAAAAAAGAACTAATGCCACGTTTTATGAAGATATCTTCAATAACAACACATTTATGACCATGATTAAAGTATGTCAGTCAAATCCCTACACCAACGCCAACACCAACGTGAAGACAATACCTCAGGCTTTTTTCCGAAAGCCACTTAGGCTCAAAGCTTTAATATGTTCCACTTACCCATTCTATTGGTTTCAAAATTCCCCTGGGCTCCTTGAATACCTCTGGTGTAAATCCAGTAAACATCTGAAAACATATATCAAATGCAACTAAGTGCAAGAACAATTAAAATGACAAGTTTTTTTTCAAGAAGAGTTCTTATCTAAAAAACTTAGGGAAGACAAACATTTTCTTTAATGCTTTTGGGTGGATTATTGAGAAATAATGGTAGATTCATTTGACAATCCCCATAGGCATATCTAGAACTTTGAAATTTATACACACTCAGAAGGCGACAACCAAAGTAAATCGGATAAAGGTTATAAGGGAACTGTCGCAAAAGATAGATGCCCTCCGTCCGCTCCCCTTTCATAATTTGAGTGTTGGTAAATAATCAAAACATTGTAACTACAGCTTCAATAAGCTGAAGTTTCATGTTATGATCAATCATCAAAAAATGTTTTTCAACAGCGGATTATTTCTTTTACGCACTTGCGTAAATTGCGTAATGGGGGCACACCTTGATCTCTGTGCCAAACCAAAGAAATTACTATAACTTATACCCTGCTTTTGTTCATTTCACCATTTTGACTTTATCTAAGTGGAGCCAAATAAAAAAAAGACATCATGACAAAATGACAGGTTGTAAGAAAATTTCTTCCAAAATGCTCACATTTTGTCTAATTTTGCATCAAAGAAATAGGATAGTAGTTTGTTTTTTTCTATGAGATCTATTAATATTTCATTTTGTGAACAACAAAAGCCATATCTTTAAATATATTATAAAATATACATTTTGTTGTTCACTCAATAAAATATAAATCAATCTTACACTGAAACAAAAATATCCGCTAAAGAATCTTTTAAATAACTTATGGGTGTTGTTACAGGGTCAGAATTTAGGGAGGAATTTACCAGTACAATGAAAGTAGAACAGACTTAACCAAAATATGTTTGTAAAACAAAAGTGCCCTCAAAACAGCATTTCATTTCAACACCTCTGTTGTTTCAACCACCAGGTCAACAGAGGTCATCTGAGCCACAAGCTGCTCATCTCTCTTTAACATACTTCTTATCATACACCACTAAGTTTGGAGACAAATAACTTGTGTTTCAATGATTTTTGTCGAATGTAAGATGAGTTATCCAAAGCAGGGGTTGAACTCAATCTCAGGATTTACTGCCCAATGTGTTACCAACTTGGCTAACCATGCTCATTGCTTGACAAATCAAGTAGGCCATAATAGCCTTTAATTGTTCTCCTGAATACCTGAATGGACCAAATAAAAGTTGCTTCCACAATGTCAATATTTTTTTTAAATTGTTTGACCTTGTTTAAAACCACAGTGATCCAGTTTGGAGAATGTCTAGGATTTTATCAGAACAATGATAGACAGTCAGTTTGATTGGGCGGAATTCTACAGTGTCTACAGGATTTTTCTAATTTGACAAAGTTTGTCTAAAGTGACCTTGACTTTGATCTAGGACTTCAACCTTTACAGATGACCTTGACCTTGTCAGATGATCCTGACCTTGGTATCAGCAGATGCCCATCATGGAGATCAATCATCATTCCAAATATGAGGCTTGTACCCTGATTAGGCTTTAAGATATTGGCAGTGTTTAGTTTATTTGTTAGAGTTTTGAGGACTTTCATCTTGACAGTCAGGCAGTGGTTCAGATTGGACATAATTGTCTTAGGACAAATAGCTGAAGAACTGATTTTTTCAAAGCCATTATGTCCTAGACTGAGAAAAGTTTTAGGCTGTAATACATTTACCAACTAGAAAGCCATGAATGGCTTGAAATTCTTGTAAAAGCAAATAAAAGTTTAGACAAAATTTTTAGATATTTTGGGTTCTACTGATGTTGAAAATGGTTTTCAAAGTTTCAACTATATCAACATATAGAGAAATGACATCCGCCCATAAAAGTCAAATTTTTCATCCAATCAAAATAATTTTTGGCTGAATGATAATGGGTCACCCAAAATCATACCAAAAATGTTTGAATGATATCCATCACTAACATTCTGAGAAAATGATTTTCAAAGTTTCCACTAAGTAACATATTGAGAAATGACCTCCGCCCATAAAATACAAATTTTCATCCGATCACAGAAATTTTTTGTTGACTGATAAAGGGTCACTCGAGGATCATTCCAATAAAATTTGGTTGATATCCAACGATTAGATTCTGAGAAAATGATTTTCAAAGTTTTCACTATATAACATATAGAGAAATGACCTCCGCCCATAAAATATGTATTTTCCATCCAATCACGATAATTTTTGGTATACTGATAAAGGGTCACTCAAGGATCATTCCGGTGAAATTTGGTTGATATCAATCACTTACATTCTGAGAAAATGATTTTCAAAGTTTTCACTTTAAAATATATAGAGAATTGACCTCTGCCCATAAAATGAATATTTTCCATCAGATCACTATACCTTTTTGAAGACTGAAAAAATTCACCCAAGGATCATTCATGTAAAATTTAATTGGTTTCCATCAATAAGAATCTGAGAAAACTCACTTTTTACCATATTTGGAAATTAGCCACGCCCATTAAATCCATGTTTTTGATTGGATCAAGATTTCTTGAACAACTTTGAAAGAGGGTCACCCAAGGATCATTCCTGTGAAGTTTGGTTGAAATTCATCCAGTAGTTTCTGAGGAGAAGTTTTTTAAAGAAAAGGTTTACGACCGGACGCACAGACGGATGCACGACGGACACAACGCCATGACAATAGCCCCAGTGGCTTTCAGCCAGAGGAGCTAAAAAATCAAATATGCAGAGTATTTGGAAAGGAATTTGTATATGATATTCTTATACGGATTCTTTGGCTTTTTCATACTACAATGTAAAGTTACACAGGGGTGTGGAATTCCTCTACTTGTCCAACTAAGGCTTTTTTATGACACTGTGTTGACAAGTACATTTTGCAAGGGTACTTGTCCATAAACAGGTAAATCATTAATGGTACTAAATAGATTTAATAGATTAATTAGCCTAATGTAGGATAGAAAACTTTGTTTTTAATGAAGAAAATGCTGGAGCCCAAAAGACAATTATTCTCAATATTCATCTATTTTCTTTTTCGCAGACAATTTCATTTTGATCCTGGAAAAGTACAAAATCATCGTCCAGAGACAATTGGAGAAAATACTTAAATCCACACCTCTGAGTTACACATTCTGCAAATAAAGAAATCAACATTGAAATGATTTTGAGCTGTAGCTCTGCCATTGTCCGAATCACTTACCATTCAAAAGTTATGGCCAATGGAAGTTTTTTTTTTTTTCAAAAATCTGACCATGAAAATTGACCTTGACCTTGAAGATGACCTTGAACTTGGTACCAACAGAAAGGCCTTGTCCTAGGCAATCATCATGTGAAATATGGAGGCCCAATCACTTACAATTCAAAATAATCACAAAATAACAAAGTTTACCAACGACAACAACAAAAATGACAACAACAACAATGACAACAACAACACCAAGGCTATACAGGGTTCTCCCCAGAAAATTTTGAAGGCGTAGTGGCATATGCGCGCGGCTATATTGTCAGATTACTTTGTATTTCTCTTAATAATAAAGGATGGTTACAGTGGTTTTACTGGATAAGGATTTTGATATTTGTGAAGCAGAACTTCTGTTTTGCTGAATATATTATTTGATTTTTTTTTTCTTTGACACCTTTATAGCATCTCATAAATAACTTAACTCCCAAATCATCAATAAAATTTTGAATGATGGCTTAAAAATACCCCCCCCTTCCCTCCTTCCCCTTGTATCCCTTCCCTTTAATAGAATATACTGTGTACTAAAAGACTATTACAAAAGAAATGAAGAAAATTGGAATATTTAAGAAAATTAAATTAAAGAGTCAAAGAAAACAGTAAATCAACTGCACTTAGGCTGTGTTATGCTCATATATTTGAGAGTTCCAAGGATAGCACTGCATGTATTGTCAACTTTTATAGGTCTCTATTTAATAAGTATATAAGGAATTTTTAAAATCCTTGGGAAGTCCTTGTATGATTGAGGAAGGCCCTTCTCCTGAAATAAGTAAAAACTAGATTCTATTACAGTTATTTTCTAATGTGTTTACAAACCCTTTTCATATCTTCCCCCCAAAAATATCTCTAAGAACATTTTTTATTCTACAATAACCATGTAACAAATTGAAAAGTTGATACCTAGCTTGTTTAGAGAAGCCTGTGACAGGACTTTAAGCACTTTGATTTTACAAGGAGGTTTTTTTTTCTTCATTTTTTTTCTTCTTTTTTGTAATATTTATTTCCTATATCAATTTCTATGACCTAATTTAGAAATAGAAATAGAATTTATCTTGATTTCAATTCTGGAATGAACAAAAAAAAGAAAAAAAATGTTTTGGGTTGAACATATAAGGGTACGAATCTAGTTAAGAAATGTCGTTCCTGTGGAGAATTATCAAAAGTTTTGTTTCAATTTTCTAACTGAAATTAGATGTAATGTCCATATTAATTGGGTAGTAAGCTTGAGGTAAGTCAATTTTAAACAGACAGACTGTCTGCAATGTCTTATTCTGCCTAAATCTCGGTAGTAGAAAGATCGCGAAAACTGCATATTCTTGTCGATTTTTTGTTTGATATAATCAAAATTCACATTTGAACATAAAGGTAAATCCAGTTTGACTTGAGCAAATACACTGCAACTCCATTAAAACGCTGTGGTCGGGGTCCGAGAAATGAAACAGCAGAAGAAGTGGATGTATCTGCTATAACACTGTACCCCCCTGCCGCCGCCGATCCCCCCCTCCCGCGGTGAACAATAACGTATGCGGAAACGTAACAGACACAGCGTCAATATTGATAACGATATCGGATATCTAAATATACATGTACATATTCAGGCCATCGTATTTTATATTTTTAAAACTCGGCAATGAATTGAAGAACAAACGCGGTTTATTACTTTAATTTATTTTATTTTAAGATCGTTTTGTTGTCCCCCAAGCTAAACAAAACTATCTTTGATAAAGTAATCTAGTTTGTAGGGTTAAACGATCGCAGACTCCTCTTAGTTCTCTGAATCCCGATTTCTCGGGCCTACCCGCCCGGCAGCTGAGAAACACCAATAACGACGATCTCAAAAGGGTAAAGTTAGTAAAATCCATAAAGTTTCATAAGATCAACGAATTTCATATTTTAAATGTTGTCTTCTTATCTACGCAATCAAAATAAACAATACCCTACGTCTGATCGAAACTATACCAAAGTAATCAAAGCTTTCGGGGTGCAGGACTGCATTCTTCGACGAGCGAGAAAAAATGCCGTAAATTCAATTAAATGAATCTGTAGTTACGACATTTGGATCGCCGGTTTGCAAAGATCATCTTCACGAGTCCAGGGGTATCGAAAGCTTTTTCTCGAAAACCGTATAAGTCATATATTCGTAACCCTGGGTTTGACAAGATTAATTTACGGCTTTGATTATCAGATAGATCGTCAGGAAAAGAAAGTCCAGACAAATGCGAAGCAATGCGGTCACCATCTGTTTCGCGCCATTTTCAGTTTCTATGCTAGACTCTTCTGAGTAGGAAATGTAGGTTTATACATATAGCTTCCTGTTTAAAACTCAATTTAGTGAGAGATAAGAATCAACGATAACAATCGGGCTTAAAATTTTCAAACCCTGTAAAACATGACTATAATATGAATAAGCTTAATGAAAAAGAAACAAAATTTTATCATATATTTACAAAAATGTAATATTTATAAGAAAATTCAACGGGATTGGCAAA
This sequence comes from Fragum whitleyi, assembly GCA_948146395.1. Classification (NCBI taxonomy): domain Eukaryota; kingdom Metazoa; phylum Mollusca; class Bivalvia; order Cardiida; family Cardiidae; genus Fragum; species Fragum whitleyi. The sequence continues at coordinate 40,541,080 of OX411550.1, read as the reverse complement.
GGGAGGTAATAAACCAATGAATTGGGTAAGGGGCGAGTCGCTTTTTAAATCGTTTGTCAACAGCGGTAAATGTTCAAGATTTGAGAAAAAAAAACAAGATTAGCTCATTTTGCGAAAACAGGGCTTCTTCTGAAATTTATTAACTTGGATTTAATCGCATGCGAGCTAGACTTTTCGGTGTCTAATTTCGTCCCTGCCGTCGACAAAGCGCAGTTGGTAGCGCGCCGGACTGTCAATATTGGGATTCCGTGTATCTCCGACGGCTGCACTCATTCTTTCTGACTATAAATCACTCACCCATGGGTAAATAATCGTATACCTGAGTGAGATAGCAGTTTGGGGTTAGGAAAGGATGTGAAAACAACTATTTCCATCGTTTCCGGTGGATCTCTGTAAAAATTGGCAATTTTCGGTAAATGAAGTGGACTGTAAGTGACCGTTTTCGTATTGGTACCCATCTGTTCTTCTCTGTTACTGGAAGTGAGGAACCAGTGAATATCAACCAACCGTGAAGAAAAAATCGATAATCACCAATTAGCAAGGGTCTTATCAATTAGGGTCTTTGTGTATGCATCTTCCCAGATCGCAATTATGTAATGACCGCGCGTCTGCAATCAGTTTTATTGCTCGTTTTGACCCTTTGTTCAGAAAGAAATTAAGCTGTATCGGTGATCAAATTTAAGCGTATCGGCGTTCCTAAGGTGTATCGGCAACCTGTTAAATTTATTGAAGGCGTATCGGCCCCGATACGCTATAAGGGCCTGCGGAGAACGCAATATTCATTCCAAAAAGCCGCTAAAATGTTCCACTTTTTGTGGTTAGTAACATAAAGATCTTTTGAAGATAATCACAAATGATGCAATCACTGACTCCAATCTTGATATGGATGGAAGATAGTTAAAGCATAACCTTTTGAAGACCCCCCCTGTGGAGTAGTTCTAATAATTAAATTTAAGACTGGATTTTTTTTTCATCAAAAACAGTAGTGAGTTCGATGTTAGTGGAATAGTCAAGGGCCTGCAGGAATCTTATTTTAAAAGGGAGGGCGTGTTTATTGTGTGAAAATACAGTAGCTCTTTTACTTTCCATTTTCTACCGAGTCTTTTTTTTAGCTCGAAATATGCTGTCCCTATTACAATCTCTCAATCCAGTCATCTCATTTCAAACCAAACTTCACAGAAATTATCCTTAGGAAAAGTCAAAATAATTCACAGAAAATTGTATTCCAACTCTGTAACTCTGGTTGCTTCTGGTATAAAGAGGACCCTTAGCCACTCACCTGAATTTTATTGGTCCAGTAGATTTCACACAGGTAACTTTCTGGCAAAGTTTCATTCACATTTGCCTAGTTTTGAAGAGATGTTATTCCAAGAATTCAAAGTGAAAATAGACCCTGCCCACCCATTGGTTATTAGGGACAAGATGTTGAAAGATTTTGGGCTCAAAATAAGCCCCTCCCTGACATGTCCATATTTATGGGCCAATCTAAATTTTGCAAACAATATTTTGAGTTCACACAAGGAACATTTGGGTAAAGTTTCAATGAAATCAGGCTGGTGGTTCAGGAGGAGATGTCATTCAAAGATCAAAATAAGCCCCACCTTGCCAGGCCCATATTTATGGGCCAATCAAAATTTAGCAAACAATTCGAAAGAAGTTCACACAAAGGTACATTCTGATTCAGTTTCATTGATATCAACCCAGTGGTTCAGGAAGAGATGTGGTTCAAAGATTTCGTGCTAAAAATAAACCTTCCCTGCCATGCCCATATTTATGAGCCATAACAAAATTTTGAAAACAATTTTACAAGAGGGTCACCCAAGCAACATTCTGGTAAAGTTTCATTGAAATCGGCCTAGAAATTCAGAAGAATGCAATGTTTCAAAGATTATTGATGACGGACAACACACAATGGAAGACAGACTTAGGGTGATCCTAAAAGCTCCCCTTGAGCATGTTGTGCTCAGGTGAAACAGGCTCAGGTGAGCTAAAAAGCGTAATGCAAAATATATTAAATCATATTATATATCATTGTAGGAGGGGGTGTCATATTTGTTTTTTCTTTTTCTCTTATTGGCTCCTCTTATGGCATGAACTGATTCAAATTAATAGTTTCAGTGTGTCATCAGTTTTAACAACTAGAAAATTTAAGCGTTTTCAGTGTTCATTTCCTTTTATTGAAAATTGGATTATCATTATGATATATCGAAAATTGATATAACATACAGATAGAGAAGGTCAATTAGAACAAAGAAATACACTGATCACATTAGCACAAACATAGTTGAAAAACATGTTTGCAAAAACTCAAAAAGTCTAGTCATACCCGGAGCAAAAACACAACAACACAAGCACTCATTTTCGTAAACACCACTATCCAGTGGAATCAACTGCCAAATGCAACAGTGCATGCAGGCTCATTAGTGGCCTTTAAAACAGCCCTGAAAAATGCGATCCATTAATACGGAAACACACACTTCCGTTGTATAAAAGCCTTTTAAGGGTTCTACAACATACACATACAGAAGGATCATTTTGTATTTATACAAAAATCCTATTGGTAAAACTTACCCATACCAAGCCCTACATGGAGCACTTCTAAAAGGGCCGAGCCAGAGCCAAGGACAATCTGCTAGAGCACTGTATGCTAACAGGTCTTTCAGCCCTCCTTTTTGATTGCTGCCAAAAGAAGTAAGTGTCAAACCCAGCACAGCACTTACAGATAGAAGACTCCAAAAAGATGACTCAGAAAGCTGTGACTCTAACAGCAATAGCCGATGATTTTCAAAAACTCATGTTGAGTATTTTTCGACTGTTATCTTTGTAAGAAGATTGAGATTAATCGGCCTAAACAAGTTTAAGTTGAAATCAATGGACATTACCTCTGCAATTCCCATTTTGAGAGTGTAGTTTCGTTCTTCGTTTCTGGAGGAATTGGCTTGCAAGGTGACTTCGAAAGAGACTACAGTTATCTTATGTTTTACTTAGAAATTGTCTCCCGACTTCTGAATAATTTAGTTTCTAAAAATTCCATTACAGGTTTTTCGATTTAATTCTTCTTTTAATAATCAGTGTTTACCAATTTTGTGATTTCGTTTAAATTGTGAATTAAATTAATAAATTATCTACAGAAAATGGATACTCAAGTAATTACTATACGTAAAATCGAACTTAACCTATGGGTAACCCCGTTATATTATAAGATTTAGAAACAATACAATAATACAAGGGGGAGAGTAGACAAAAATTCGACCAACTTCAATCAAATTAAAATCAAATGTGTACATTTCGGTGCATATAACAGCCATTCTCAATAAGATAACCCAAAACAGAGTTTTAACTGTCACAGGGTTCACAGTCAACTCGGCCTGTGAATAACTCGGCTCGTTAACTCGGCCCGTCAACTCGGCCGCCGTTTTGGAGGACCTTATATGCTTTTTTAGATTAATAATCACTCGTTAAATAGGGTTTTAATAATAATTAATCTTATTATACTATCTAATGGCCGATTTTTGTGAATATGAGTTAAATAGACATAATTAAACTAAATTAAACTTACTTAATTCACCTTTTATTTAAATTTATTTCTCAAATTATTTTTTTCTAAGCACAAACGGTGACATGTTATATGCGTATTAAATATGAAGATCGTAGATTTTAGTCATAAATTGTGAATTTGCACCTCCTTTAAGTACATTGCACACATTTATGGGACCCAACATTTATTAACTTTCTGATAGGTGTGCTTCTATCATCCGTTTACTAGGCTAAACATTATGAGAAGTTATATACAGGCCGAGTTGACGGGCCGAGTTTTACACAGGCCGAGTTTTGCGCGGGCCGAGTTTTTAACAGGCCGAGTTGACAGGACACCGTCACAGGGGGTCACAGGTTTTAAATACAAGTATTTTTTTTGTCTGAAAGTTTTGACTCAGTACACATTTAAAGGCCAAATTACAAAAAGCCATACAATGTGTTATTTGATCTAGATACTGAAAAGTAGATTAAGTGCTCCAAACCGATATTTACGTTATGTCACATTGCAAAGTTGCAATTTTTTATGAGTTGTAGAAAAAAAACCCAAAGTCTTGTCCATAATATATCCTCGATGTATGTAGATTCGCGTTGTTAAGCATTCCTTGGGATATGGAGCAACAAAGACAAAGCTGAAAAAAACTATCTCACTTACCTTAGTCAGTAGTTTAATCTATTTTCATCTATAATACCGTATGATGTTCAAACTCCCATCAAAAGCATTCTTATTTTGCTTGGTAGACATTGATCTTGGGTAAAAATGAAACGTTTGGTATGTTTTTAGATAAGAGGGTCTTATTCTCTTAGTACTATACTTTGAACAAAAATCATATGGCAAGTACCATCTAGTAACTATTTTGGGTACAAGTGTATAGCCAAATGAATTCGCAATTAATTATTCAAGCCAAGTTTTAAATTTTACCGCTATGGAATATTGTCACCAAAAGGAAATAAAATGTTACAAAAAGTAGACAATATTTATTTACCATGGTAACGTAAATATCTGAATATTATAGAGCTATTAGAATCAGTGAAAAAAAGACAAGTATTTTCTTTTAACAAAGTCAATTATTGCCGTGTACCTTAAGCTTGATAAACATATCACAATAATACCCGTGGCATGCCTTTTGTATTGTTTCAAATCTTGTTTTGTGAAATAGAAGCATATTCACAATACATTGAACATTAAGTATATATTGGGACTTCATAACTCGATCATTCTCATATTATGATTATATGAATGAGGGTATTTAGCAAATAAAATGTGCTTTAGGATTGTTATTATTGTGAATATTATTGCAACGGTGATTAAGTTTGTTATTTACGTTACCGAAAAAAGAGACAGTTATGCTGAAATGTTGTACAAAAAAGACTTTATTTACATATATCTTGCAGTCAAAATACATTTATTATTTTTCAGATTGAAATCAAATCAAGAAATGACAAAGAAAAACTTAATTGCTTGTATTACATTGGTAAATGCTTTAATTAAAAAATAAAAAAGATAAATAAATAAATAAAAAAAATATAATCCTTGGGCACCTTTCAGTTTCAACGTTTTAGCTTTAACTACCCTTAGTTGCTTTGCAAAAAATGATTCTTTTTAAACCGTATGAGCATAAACATCGTGTTTTTGACGCAAATTTTTAATTTGAATAAATATCTTATTCAGAAACGTAAAAACATGAGCCATATTTTAGTAAATATTTACGTTACTTCCGAGTATATATTCCAAATTGCATACTTTGACAAGAAAACTACACCAAGAGTAATTATTTAATAGTAGTAATGTACTTTGATGACATAGAGGTGACATAAAATATAGGAAAAAGCTGAAATACTCGCAGCATTTTTTGCAGTACAAATTCGAAAAAAAAATGCATATAACATGTGACGACGAACATTTTCATTAACCGGAGACATTCTTGTATCTGAAAAATACAGAACTACTGTAAATTTCAAAACTTCATTTTCAATATTTGTTACACTCGAATTAGGTTATTTGCATTGAGAATGGTGTGTTTAGCGTAAAGATGACAGAGAGGCATGTAGCTATTGTCAGTAACCTTTATGGGCATTATCTCGGACATGTTTGTTGTTCAGGCCGAGAGGGTCATTTCAGGTGTGCAATTGTTTAATGAGTATACATACATATCTATGTACAAGGCATGGGTAGACACACTGGCCAACTTGGCCGCAATCACCCAAAACCTTACACACACTTCTCTTTCAGTAAAATGTCGATTGATATTCTCTAGACTGAGGGACGAAGTGAATGACTTTATGGAGGCGGAAAAGCCGATCTGGCCGGACAAGCCAACGCGATGTCCGGTAGCAGAGTGTGGTGACCACCAGTACCCAAGGTGGTCGGCTTTTAAGAGGCACTGGGCGCATGAGTCACCAGTGATCACCATCTTCAGATGCTCAGACTTCGGAGCGAAATTCGCTAGAGCCGATAACGCCCATCGCCACATCAGGGGCAAAGATGCGGTTATGGAGGAGAGTCGGGAGATGGCCAGAAATTATCTCGAGCCCAAAGGCATCTTGCCTTACCGGGTCGATCATCGGCAGAGGCTGAGGAACAAGAGAAACCGGGACGGTATGGACTCGGAGGCCTCTCGATTAGAGACGGAGAGAGCTGACTGTCGGGACGAGGTTGTTGTGTTTTGACAAGGGGGCGAGACACACGGAAAGGTGTTCAAGAAAATGAGACATTGACGAGATCTGGATTACTTATTAACCATTGTCTCAGTAGGATATTTAGCTGGAGGCTTAGATGAAATATTACAACATTACATTTAAAATGAAATTATACTTAAATATAAATATTTATTCCCTTCTAGGAAATATGTTTTTTTTTAAAATTGCTATATATTTAGCCTTACTCTATTTATGTTCATGAGTAGACAAGAGTTGTTTTGGATGGAACAATTTTTTATTGTTGCATCTATCACACTTGCTTGTGCATCACTTGGCTGTTGAATTAGTCTAGTCACCATCTTGTATTACTTTAAGTGATGTTCGAATGTATTGGCATGTTTGATTTAGAAAACTATTTGTTATTAATTTTTTTTTTTATAAGAGGGGCAAATGTAGCAGGAGTGCTTTGGGTCATATAAAGGAAAGGGTTAAATCCAAGATAAGTAACTCTTATATACATGCAGGTTTCTAAAAGTGATTATATTAAATCTGGTCTAAGATTGGAGAGATTGCTATTTAGTTAGTTTCATTAATGTTCTGAATCTGTGGTTTATTTCTAGTAATTTAATCTGTTCGGTTTAATTATTCAGGAATAATGCCATGGATTCAACATTAAAATATGCAAATTAGGCATTAGCAGAGTAATACATAGTGTCCACATATGTAAACTGAGTGAGTGTATGCATGCATTGCTAGTGCACGGGTTACACAGGTAGATTTTACCTATATCTATTACTAGTCACCTTATACATAGGGTTTAATTTCATGGGGATGCATTTTTTTTTACTTTTACCTTTCCAAATTGTTAGGATCTTTTGATAACTCTAAATTAATTTGTGTTTCTTCAACTTCAGCCGCTCTTAGGAGAAATCATGGATCCGTTTTACACCAGGCTGTTAAATATACCAGTCACCCTGGGCGTCGGCATCTAAACAGTCCGGTTACACTAGTATTGGTCAATCTCAGTAATGTGTGCGATGGCCGGACTGCTAAGTTTTAACCTAAAAATGGGACATAGATTGGACTAATGTAAAGCCAGAAAAGTATGAATATATCAAAATATTGTTCTCAAATCAAAGAAGTTCAACAGCAAGTACAGTTGACAACATCGTGAAATTGACAAGGTTAACGATCTTAGAATGATTAAGGAATAAATTTGAATAAGTGTGGGGAGCGATGTTTGAGTGAATTTATTGGGAGGTAATCCATTATCGCAAATTTTGTTCAGGATGAACAAAATTGGCGATATTGATTACCTCTCTTTAATAAAATATATAAAAAAGTTCTATGAATAGCTTCCGATTTCTTCAAGAACCAATTAGAGGCTTAAAATTTGAATTCTGTCAGTGAAATCTCAATTTTTCTCTATCCAAATTTTGTTGAAAGACGTTGTTGATTCTATATTTTTCGATGGGTTTGAGCATTTTTGAATGATTTGAGTCTCAAGGACCAGACGAAATGCACCCAACTCTTGTACACGAGGCTAAACTATTGGTTATATGTGTAATAGGTAAGATATACAGGTGGCTGGATGACTTTCTTAGTGGCAGAATACAGAGATTAACTGTAAATGGCCAGTACTCACCTTGGCAAAGTATCACAAGTGGTTTTCCCAGGGAATTGTTTTGGGAACAATCCTATTCCTAATGTGACCAATGACTTTACTGATGTCATCAGCTGTCCAATTAAACTGTTTGTGGGTGACACTAAATTATGCAAAGATATAATTACACCAGATGATGAAAATAATTCTAAAGGTAATAAATTCCAAGCTTGTGGTAGGTCCAACAAGTGGGAATGGTGTTTAATAATAAGAATGTAAATTTCTATGTATAGGGAATGGTGTCCCAAGTGAAGATAGCACATGAAAAGTAACACGAATTGAAGAGTCTGGCTCAAAAAACATTTTGGAGTGACATGTGACAACAAAATGTCATTTCAAGAACATATCAATAATAAAGTAAAGAGAGAAAAAATATATAGCAATTATTAACTAAACCGTAGTATTCGCATTAATGGATCCGAAAATGTTTGTGGCCCTTCACAAATCAATGATTCGATTACATCTAGTGTATGCATCAGTTATTTGTTCACCAAAATATAAAAAAAGAGCTCAAACTAATTTGAAATGTTCAAAGAAGTAATACGCGCACAGTTCACTCATTAAAAGGGCAACCACGTGTGCAAAGATGAAGAAAATTAGGCCTTCCAACACTAGAACATAGAAGGGACAGAGACGATTTAATTCAAACATACAAAATATTAAAAGTCATTGATAAAATCTCTTAACCTATCTTTAAAATAAGGGACGCTGCTGGTACCAGAAGCAAAAGTCTTAAAGCTGTACAAATTGACGCTCCATTGTGACCTAAAACATAATTTTAGCACAAGGGTGGTATATATATAGAATCATCTTTCAGATGACATAGATTCTGCCACTAGCATGAACTGCTTCAAGTCTAGGCTTAAAATGCTTCGGTGATGAAGTAACAAATTTAAGCTGAAATGTCACTCACGTGACGAAATGAATTGTGATGAGTAAAAAATTATAAGTATTAGACAAAACAATTCCCAAATAGTAGGTAGGGCCCGAGGTTCTAAAACATTTCTCATTCTCAATTCAAAATTTTCTAAAATTTCAATTTGATATTAAAGCCGTAGTTCTGGTTTTATACTCATTTTAATGCAACATAAAAGATAATATTAATAAGTTGTTATATGTAACAACTTATTTATATCATCTTTGATTTTCATACATTTATTTAAATTCAAAATTAGAGAAAATTCTTAGCTGAGCCTGAGAAATGTTTTATAATCTCGGGCCCAGGAATAAACTAACCAAACTAGAAAGGGTAATACAAACGTCTTTTTATTTACTAAATGTGTATTTTCAAAACTGAGCTCTGACGTAGAGTCCATTACCATAGGTATATCGGGTATATCTAAAAGCATATGATAGGAATTGAATGTGATCCCTTCACTTCAACTTTGAAAGTTTATGAATGAGTAAACCTTACGATCTTAGTCAAGCAATGAATGTTACTTGAAAGGTATAAATAGTATCTTCCTAATGTATATTTTAAACCTGCTTTATCTTTTTCGAAAGAATAGCACGGGAATTTAACCGTTAGAAGTAGATTTCACGGCTCACCGCACAAAATCTACCTATACATTAATATAGACAAATACTCTTCCAATTTAAACAAATCGGATTTCAATTTGTTAATAGTACAATAATTATAGAATACGTCTACAATACAAATACAAGTTTACACACTTTTTTTCCAAATATCAATAATTTATGCCATGAAATTTTAAGTGTTATAAGATGTAGGTCTTATGGAAAGCTCATTGGGAATAATTCAAGCTTATTAACGAAAGTGCCAGTGTCGCGAAATGTGAAGGGTAATTGTACCAACTAACATAACCGGAAGTCAACAGAAAAATACGAGACAAGAAAAACGAGTTTCCTACGAGGACCTACAGAAGCTACAAGTTTATCATGTGCTCGCACATGTGGTCACTACAAACTAAATACTAAATACTATAACCTTAATCACATTGTATGAGCGGCGAAGCGGATTCAACCATGTGTGTGCCAGTTAGGTTATTAGTTAGCCTACATACTTCCATGAGAGCAACAAATATTCTATCTTCATCGCTTATGATTTCATAAGGCCGGGGAGACTCTCTAGGGTCCATGATAACATGAGACAAAAAATGTAAAGATTTATTTACAAAAAACACACATATTTTTACTGGACTACTTTTTGCAGAACCTTTCGAATAAGCCGTCAATTAAAATCGGGTTTCATTGTTAGCCCGATAAGCTCAGTTGGTAGAGCTTCGTACTTCAAAACGATTGAAGGACGGTCGCATGAATTCCTTTCCTGGGCCGGCACAATAACAAAGACAAATTGGGCCTGTGCATGAGATTTCAAAAAAAAAAAAAAGGAAATGTTGGTGAGGTTCAAACATTGCGAGGCATAGACAGCCACAAACTCTAAAAAAAACTTTTAAGTTACTGGTTAAGATACTTGAAGTCCTTATTTTTCTTCAAAGCACATAACGAAGATTCCAGTCAGACCGTGCAGCACAGGCTAGCCAGACTCTTTACTTTGCGCACATTTGAAATTATTGGAAATGTCACCCACTGGCTCAATTGTCTTTTATCCTTGACTTATAAATGATACTAGAAAAGAATATTAATTTTGTTGTTGTTTGTGTTTTTTTTTCCTTTTATCGGCACTTAGACTATCAATATTGGACAAACATGAAGAGAGATACAGAGATATAAGCACTGTCCACAGATCTATTTTGAGAAGAAAAAAAAAACAAAAAAAAACACGGACTGTAAATTTTCTAACACGACAAAAAATCTGGCAATTGGTTGGCTACTCTGATTGAAGGGCTTTCAGATGTATGCAAAAGGGAAAAAATCAGACATTCTGATGCCTTTTTACATTCAAATAGACTCGTTACAAATTTCTCCTGTTCATAATTTTCATTGCTATTTCACCATATCTTCTTTTTTTATGAGGCCAACCAATGGAAATTCCTAAATATAAATATGTGCTACATAAACATTGCAGATGTTTAGGGTGTTGTTGTTGTTGTTGTTGTTGTTGTTGTTTGATAGAAAAAAGAGTGATTTCCGAAAGTTTAAACCATTATTACTCTTATGCTGACCTATGACTTTGTTTTCACAAATGCATATGGGCTGATTTCTCATAGCTATTTTGAAAAAAAAGGTTTTTCAGGTTTTAGATTTGCACCTTTTATTTCATTTGAATAGCTAATGATGGACGAATTAAGGACCCCCTTTGCCATAACCGGTTACTAGTGTTGAACCTCCCAGGGGTCAATCAGAGGTCACATTTAGAAACTTATGATACAGAATGGTTGAATAACCATTCTAGGTTAAAAACTTTTCATACGTGTCATTCTAATTTTGTAAACGTGTAGTTCTGTTTAAGGTATAAAAAAAAGTATCAACCCTGGTCAGGCTGTGCGATTGGCACAGCCTGATCAGGGTCGATACATTACAATTATTGAAGACGACTCCTATTAGAATGAACAGTCACATGTAAAACCTTCCTATTAGTCAACAGGATGCCCTGTGTACAGGAAAACACTTGAGCGTAATAAGGAAGATACTATCTTTGTATATTTGTTACTTATTACTTATTACTTTGTACGACCCTACTGCTTAGCTAACATCCCGTTGTGAAGATGGCAACTTTTTTGAAATCTTGGATATTTGCCGTTTGCTTGATCTCAGTGCTTATAATGTGTAAGTTAGTTATTTTTTGGTATTTTTAGACGTTTTCTTTGGTTAATTGTTTACTTGTTGTAAATAAAATCAATTGTTGTATTTACTTTTTTTTAATTTAATTGAAAAGGTAAATCTACTAATTGATATAACCAACAACAATGACTAATCACAATTACTATGCTTTGATAATGATAATGTGTCACCTTTTCGTATAAAAGAACGGAATTATCAATAAAAAAAGAAAGAATAAAAATTGCATATGGGCACAACATTAAAATTCAGTTATATTGCTAATGTTTTTACCATTTCCATTACCATTAGCCCATAAGATTTACTTAATTTCCCTCAATTTACAAACGTGCAAATGAAAATAAAAAAAACCCTTAAATTTACAAGATACACAAGGTGACATAATTCATAAATATTTTGATCTACAAGTATTTTATGATCTGCGTTCAGAATGACAAAACGGTTCAAACTGTTAGCAAATTATACCTGCTTTGTACGCAAATGCATGTGCAAAGTGGGGTATAATTTGCAAACAGTTTGCACAGTTTTGTCTTCCTTAACGCAGGGCTGGTGTCTGTGTCAACAATGTCAATTCTGCCTCGTTCGTATAGGCTCACATGCACAGAGTAACAACGGCACACAGATGAACACAACCACAACAATGAAACCAGAGACGACAACACCGAAAAATGGGGTAGATACTAAACTACCATCATGTAAGTAAACAAAAGACGTGTCCGTGAAACAGTTAGTAGCATTTGAAATTGACATTTATCTCGATCAAAACCGTTCTAAATCCTTCCCTCAGCGCTCTATTCATTCATTCCAAACACTCACCCAAATCGATCAAAAACGTTCTAAAATCTTCAGAAAACAGTTCGAAATCGGCCAAGACGATTAACTTTTAAGTATTTCACGATTTTATTGGCTGGTGGGCATTTTAAATTATCTTGTTGACCAATAAAGTCACACAAATAGAAAATTACGCATATTTAATTAAATACTCCACACACTCAGACAATTTCATTCCAAAATCATTCGCGATGTCAATTTCACGATGTACTTCACCGTATTTAGGTTACGGTTAAAGCATCGGCTTCTTGATTGAGAGTTCCCAATTTCGATTCAATTTCGAGCGGGGGGGGGGGGGGGGGGAGGGGGTAGTGCACACACTTGTTCCGAATAATATTAGCTTTCCCCCGATTTTTTTGTTGAAATGCATCAATCTGTTTCCGAGAAAATGACTTTCAAACTTCTCAGCATTTTCCTAATATAGAAATAAGTCCAACCCAGAAAATCCATGTATTCTTTCAATTCAATTGAACTTATGCAATCTGGTTTTTCGTCTCTTAAAATCTTTTTCAATATGAAATTTGTTCTGATATTCGTATAGAAGTTTCAGAGGACTTTCATTTACATGAGTATTATCGTAATTACGGATTACGGAAGGAAGTTTCTCCCATGAATGTCCAGTTTTACATTCGGTCAACGTTTTTTTTTTTTTTTTATTTTCGTTTTCTTCATCGGTTTAATTTGGATTCGCCGAGGCAAAATTTTCGTGAAATTTATTAAGAAGTTACCGGTAGAATTAACATCCTTTTTGTCTTTCAGATATGATGATTCTGACCATACCCTTGACGACAGCACTTTTATTGCGGGGTGTTAGCTACAAGTAGATTGTGAAATAATACCTTCTTCAATGACATTTTCGAAACTTCTTATTGTGATCACAAAACTGAATAAAAATTCATCATATGCCATATTTGCAAAAAAATTCATTCTGAAAATAGAAAAAAAGATTAATTGTCGTATACTAGAATGTTTAACTTTTAGATTCCGAAACTGTCAAAATTGCGTTATAGGCTACTTATATGTACATTTTTTTTTTATTTTATAACTGACACTTTTATACTATACTTATATGTACAAATTTTGTTTCCAAAACTGCAAAAAAATCAATATGCATATATTTTCAAATTTTGATTCCAAAACTCAATAAATTGCAATTTGCATATATGAACAAATTTTGATTCTAAAACTCAATTAGTTGCAACATGCATATATGTTCAACTTTTGATTCCAAAACTCACTCAGTTGCAATATGCCGTATGTACATCAAACTTTTTGCTGTGGATACTGTTTGGAATCCAAAGAGTATCCACGGCAAGGTGTTTGGAAGGGAATACATTATACAAAAAAAAAAATACAAATCACTAATCGATCTCTAAACACTTTGTTTGCGATTATTGTGACTAGAAATATATGTTAAAAAGATATAAAATCATGTTTTATTGTTATACCTCCCGCGTGTTCCGTTTCGTGATGTCATTCTTCATGACGTTCTGATTTGCTATCAATTATTTTCACTGGTCAATTTAGACAGGATTTTGTATTTAAAGCAATGTCTACACAGTCTTGCATTCGACCAGCGCAACAAAATTACCTATTAATAAATGTGTTACAGTGATAATTCATGATTTTGCTACGGGCAATTTCTCTATTTAATTTTATCATTTTTGTCTTTTTTGGCACTTACTTTCAAACTTTTATCAACTTTAAGCTGTTACCTGATAATTTCTTTCAATTTTGACTGGCCAGTACAAAAGTTTGTTGTCTCGAGACTAATTGTAAAAACGACAATTTCGTTAATTCTAAGATTTAATTATAAGGGGAAACAAAATAAAGAATAATGCGTCAATGGTGTCTCAATTAATTTCATGAACTTCTTCCACGGCTCTTCCGCAAAAGGTCAGAGCAAAAATATGCAGTCCTTCATAAATATTAAGCCTCGTTTAAAATCCGACCAGGTCCGCAGACTTTACAACCATAAAAGACGGTGAAAATAGTGAAAACTCGGATTTGATAATAAGAAAACTTCGTTACCCTATTGCAAAAAAGGAAAACACAACAAACCGAATATGTATGCACACATTCGGTTTGTTGTGTTTTACTTTTCTTCAATAAGGTAATAAAGATTTCTAACATTCAAATCTCATTTTCCATTCATTTCTTTAAGATGAAAGAGTCTTTTTTTCTTTGCGAAAGTAAAGGTGCTTATCATATGACATATGCCCCCGCTTTCGCAAATGCATATGGTCGGTTTTATAAAAGCGGGACTCTTATGTTCGCGTCAAATCCCATCGATTTGGATTAATTCATTTCATATTTCAAAGTGGTTGTCTAACGGCGCACTGTTCTTGTCGAGTGCGTCATAATGAAGTCATGATTAATCTGGTTCAAAATAAGGAAACTTATGCGGTAGATGAATAACCACTTGTCTTTTCTTCGACCACAACTGAAAGTTCGCCTACTTGGGTGGGCAGCAAGTGGCTCGTATGAAATGATATGGCTGTACTGGTGTTTTATAATCGCTAGACTACGTATATCTTTTACTGCAGTTGAACGTTATTGGTAACATCTATTTGTTTGTATGGGATCTAACGCCACTTTCATCACCATTGCAGTTATCTCATAGCGACTGGTGCACCTACCTATTGGTTCACACCGTTTCGCAAACAAGAAACGGGTCGTTTCATCCGAGTCACCATCCAATTTAGGCAAACTGATTATCATTCGACAAGTTATGGGAGCCAAATAACTCGTGTCGAAATAACTTTTATAAAATATCACAAACTTAGTCAAGTTTTTTTATGCCGGAGTGGGGCTACCAAAAAGCCTCTGAATTTAAGAAATTTGTTTCTCCATGGCCATAATGCCCATATTGATGGCTTAGCGCGAAAAAGTTGTAACTGCCTATGCATAAATATGCAGTTACAACTGTTTCGCGTTCAGCCATCGATATGCTAGTTTTTACTATTCCCCATTTCCGTTTGATATGAAAAGCCAAATAGATATCGAAGGTCAAGAGATCCTTATTGTTTGTGTGAAATATTACCATGATGAATGAGTCACCTATGAAGTGGATTGTGGCCGCCGTCAAAGCGAAGTTAGTAACGCGTCGAACTGTAAATCTAGAGGTCCAGGATTCGATCCCCGACAGCGGCACTCTTTCTTTCCGACTAGATGCCTCTCGAAACTGTGTTGATAATCGTATACCTATGTGAAATAGCAGCTGGAGGCTAGGAATGGATGTGATGGTTGTACTGATGAGAGAAATATAAGAAATCCATTAGGTGCTCCAGTCGCCGCGATAAAAGTGCGACATAAAACTCAATTCAATCAATCAATCATGAAGTGGATGGCTGTTGCCTCTATGTCTAACATGCATAATTCAAAGGTTTAGTGTCTGACATCAGCGCCAAGCGAGACCCATCGTTGACTGGCGAGCCTGTCTCAATCTGTCGGTACCAGTATCGGAGGGTAGCGTAGATGGGACAGGATGACCAGTCTAGACCCATCGTGGCTAAGTGGTAAGAGAGTTGGACTTTGCTTTGTGCGTGTCCCTTATTTCTTCAGAAGAAAAGCTTGTCAATTGTAATTGAAGTTTTCCATCCATATTTCTCACAGTTCTTACTTATTACAGGAAAAGTAGGAATATTGTACTTTGAATAAAACATAAATAAACCAAAATAACCTTGATTTTGATCTCATGTGACTAAATTTAAATTTTGTCCAAGATTTCATGGACACAAACAAAAGGACCATGAAGCTAAAAATTCTAAACAAGATTATTTTCTACGATTTGACAGACCTTTTTTTTGCCTTTTACAACAATTTGACCTAGATATTAAGGAGACAAACACTCTGGACAAGTTTCAAGACGAATGACCTAAAATTTCATCATTTCAGGGATTATTTTGGGATGGGCCGTAGCGATTTTGAGGACAAACTTTTTGTTTTAGACTAAATCTGATTACAGTTTAATCGATTAATCGAGGATAGGTATTAAGGATTCTTCGGCCCACCACTTTTGCCTAATGGCCCATCAATTTTGCAGATGTCCCATCAAAATCTTAGATTTTACATGTAAATGAATGGGACATGGGCCATTGGCTCATTTCAAAGGCCCATCATGAAATTGATTCAAAAATATCCCTGCATTTAAAATGAACACAAAGTTATATTGACATATTCCATTCAACAGACTGATGTTGGACACAGTAAGATTACTAAAGTTCACCTTCAAATCTGTGAACTCTGGTGAATTTGACATTTTCCCTTTTTTATTATCTTTTCGAATGGTCTAAGTTGAAATAGGATGCAGACGACAACGAAAAGACGATGCAATTTGACATAAAACCATAATATCTGGTAGAAAAATATTTTGGGAAAGGGAGAAATTGCTTGTCACAAGCAATTTCTGCTTTTTCCACAATATTTTTTTTCAAGGATTTATATCAGAGGAGTGTAAAGTTCCGGAGTACAGGAGAGGATACAAAGGGAATTGTGGTACTAATTCTTGTTTATTCAGTGGAATTTACATAATAAAACACATTCTAAAATATCTAAAATATGTTTATTTCTTAAAAATTCAGTGTAAGTTATAAATGGAATGTTTATATACAATATTAAGTCTAAAACTGACAAAAGAGAAAAGTGTATTCTTTTATGTATTAATTCAAAACATTTGAGATTACCAAGTCAGATATATTTTTGAATTTGGGCTTAATCTAAATCCCCCCACCCACCCCGGTCAGGACAAAATCTCATCAATATTGGGGTATGAACAATTATGCCTTTGAAACATTTTGTGACATTTAAAGTTTACTTTTTATGCAGAAATTCCTGAGCATAATTACAAGTACAGTGTAGCGATCTTTGCAATCAATATAATTGCAGAATTATTACTTATTACTCGCAATAAATTTGTTGCTAGTTGGCAGATAAGTAAATGAGCCTGTGCATGACATGTATTGCGTTAAGACTTAGATCTGCTAGTGCACCTGCACTGTCTGATCTAAGTCTTCACTACATGCTCAAAAGGTTTTGTTTGTTTGAATGGCTTTTACACCACTTTCAACAGTCTTTCAGATATATTGCGGAGACTGGAGCACCTAACAATAGATTCCTGGTATTTCTCACACCAGTACTACCATTAAATCCTTTCCTAGCCTCCAGCTGTTATCCTACATAGGTTTACGATTACCTACCTATTGGTGGAAGGCACACTTGAAATGTAACTGCAGACCTATAAGCTCTGTTGACAACCAAAGAACAATTTCCATACACTGTGTGGCTGTGGATGCAGCTCAATGTCTGTCCATCACGCACACATGAAACTGTTGAAAATGTCATAAAAAAGCTCATTTGACTATTTCTAAAAGTATTGATGATTGAAATCTGCACTTAAATAAGTAAATATCTTGTATTTAACAATAAAAAGAGCCCGTCGCAATAATACACCACCACACAATTGCATGACAGAGAACTCTTTGTGACTAAAAACATTCGGTAAACTTGCTACATCAGGTTCAGTCCTTATTATCGAGGGAGTTGCAATCAAAAGATGTAGATGTATGTATAGATGTTTCTCACATAGCTTCCATAGTCTTCTATTACAAACAGTCATCAGATATATCATTGCCTTACACATTCTAAATGACGTTTCCACGACATCATGTAACACCCTTTTGCGGTATTTCTGTCATAAGAGGGTTTCAAAATATGGCCTTTCACATAAAAAATTGGTGTTAATTTGAGAAAAGAGTCTGTTACTTGATTTCAATTTAGACAAGCTGATCTTAACCTCTTCTAAATAGAAAAGTTACTAAGCTTGCTAAGGCTCACTTAATTACATTTCTATTCTAGACTCGGTTAAGATCATCTTGTCTGAAATAAAATCTCATGACAGATCCAATTTATAAACTGATGTTGGGTCGGACAGAAAAGATGATTGCAATAAAATTTCATTAGGCAGCGTATAAAAAAGAATATGAACAAGCATAAAAACATAAATACACCAGAGACATGATTATATATGTGACAAGACAAAAATTATTTTTTCTTATTTTTTTTTATGTGAACAATGCATTCAGGAAACTAAAATACTTGTTATAAGTTAACATATTTGTATATGTTGCCCCGCTTTGAACATATGCACACATCCATGGCTCAGCATGAAACAGATGTAACTCCCTATAAACATATAGGGAGTTAAAACTGTTTCACACTGAGCCATTGAATAATGCTTATATTCTGCAATGTTTTCATCCTGAATACAGGGCAATTATTAATAACATGTATGACACAACCAGGTTGATATAATATATATCCTGAGAAAATAAGAGACAACATTTATCATTATGGCACCAAATTGTACTATACAGAACAAGACTAGCTTTTCTACATTTTTTCATGATTTCAAGGACATTTCAAAATTCAGTTAGCACATATTTTTTTAAAATAAAATAGATATATCCCTACAATCAGATAAACAATATGCCTACCCACATGTTGATATCAAAAGGCCATTGGTAATTTGGTTGTTTCTTTTCCTTCATAATTATTTGCAATGCAAGAACAATGTTTTGGTGAAAATCATCAAATTTCTTGAATGCTTTATTTGATCAGCAAAATCTATCATAGGTTTTTCATTTGTTCAGTGGTAAACCAGCGAAATTATCAAAACACCATTTTGACAGATTTTGCTATGCTTTTGTCCAATTAACATCAGAGCTCATTAGATCCTAGATTTTTTCTGATGTCATTCTATTGATAAGTGATAAAATGATGTTCTCTAGGAAGTTTTGCCATCAAAAGTTGAAATTTTGTTTCTAATTCATTTTGCATTTAAGAAATGAAGTAGTTGTTTTCAATGTTTATTGATAAATCCGCCATTAGGTGAACAAAAAAGCTTTACTTTACAATTTTACAATTTTGGTAAATTATAAAAGAAGTTTCAGATCAAGGCACATTGTTATACTGAATACAGGGATGATTATGGCACAAGCTTTTTTAAAAGTTCTCTACCATTATTGGAATGATGATACTTTCAAAGACAGGACAACTTTATAAAACATTCTGTCAAAAAGTAACTGAGAATAAGATTTATTTGTTTAAATAGGGTTTTACGCCGCTTTTAACAATCTTTCGGTTATATCATTGCAGCTGGAGCTCCTGATAATGGTTACCACTACATATTTAAAAATGTTTTCCAAATGTTTGAAATTTTGAAACATTTACCAAGATATAATGAATAAGACAGTAAGTGGCGGTTTTGATGCTGCTTTTTGAAATCTTTAAGCAATGTACACCATTTGATTTTAAGAAAATTGCAATAACACACCTTATTACAGTCGAATATTTAGCTTACATATTAACCCTTTAATGATATCTTTTTTTTTGCATATAGATATGTACCATAAATATTTGCAATCTATATTGGATTTCATATTTCGAAAAAGAATAAAAATATTATGGCAACAAAACAGTTGACTGAGGATTTCATAAATGGAGATTTCTGCACCAGAATATGCTAACAGATAAAATAGGGGATAAAACTTAAGTACTAAAATACTATGTATACATTGTGAAATTGTGATATGTATAGCTGATTACATTTGTGTAAAAGCAAAAAATGTACAAATATACAATAAGTAAACGGTAATTTTCATATATAGAAAAAAATGCATTATATACACAAATGTATAACTGAGAACAGAAAATTTGAGATTATGTACACAAATTATAAAACTGAGTGAGAACACAAAATTTGAGAAAATATAGTTGAAAAGCATCGAGACAAAATTAGGCAGGATAATATGTTATGACTTTTAAGTTGTGCTTAAAAAGTTGAACATCATTGATTTAATTCTAAAGCCTTGTAAACACATCTTGAATATAGCTGTATTTAAAAGATATTAGATTTAAACAGACAATGATTTATTATTGACCATTATACAATATATAAAACAAATCTAATATTAAGGTAGTGGACCTGTAATAGTTCCACAACATTTCGAAAGTAATGAACTTTAACAGTGTTAACAGAGGTTTCCTAGTGATTTTCATTAGGACACCTCAGTCAACATTGTAAAAGATCATCATCATGGTTTCAGAAATGTTTTGGAACTATTACAGATCCACTACCTTAATAGTTCCACAACATTTCGAAAGTAATGAACTTTAACAGTGTTAACAGAGGTTTCCTAATGATTTTCATTAGGACACCTCAGTCAACATTGTAAAAGATCATGGTTTCAGAAATGTTGTGGAACTATTACAGATCCACTACCTTAAATCAAAGAGCTGGGAAGAAAAAGACAATGTGACATATAATACAAACTGGGCCCTAAAAAATTGCAATTTATTTTCATGCTTCTCAGGGCAAACTTTCGCTGTACATAAAGCCCTGGCAGACAGTATAGACTTAGATCAGCCTGCATTGACATACAGTCTGATCACAGCCTACACTAACTGCCTTTTACTTTATTCCATGGAAAAAAAATTGAGCCAGACTGGTTGAAATGTCCAACAAATTCACAATTTGTTTGATACAGATTCAAATTCAGCAGACTAAGATTAAATATAAGCCTGTGCGTGACATTTCCAACAATTTGAAATGTGTGTGAAGGGACATGATTAATAAGCCAATACAGCAACATAGTATAACTAGGTTTCTTGACTGTCTAAAGACACTTTGAGGGCTTTTCTATCAACAAAGCACATAGTGAAGACTCTGGTCAGACTGTGCAGATGCACAGGCTGACCAGAGTCTTTACTTTGCTTATATTTGAAGTTGTTGGAAATGTCATGCACAGGCTCATATCATATGAAACATCTTCCTGAAAATTACTCTCCATTATACATGTATTCAAAATTGTTTCAATATTGGTTGGACTTTGCAATTTGCGTTGGTTGCACAGCGTCAAAACTGTTGGCTCTTTTTATATTTTCTAAATCCAGAATGGCCCTTTAACCTTACCATACACTCATTTTCCAATTGCAGTCTATGGTTGATCTCTTTTTTTAGGTAAATTCAAAATTTCAAATCTAAACATACAGATGGAGAGTTTTGTATAATGTGCCACATGATCATATCATGGAATTCATTGTAACTTACAAGTTATTTAAAATCAATAAGGGCACTATCATAATGGATTGAAAATATGCATAATTCATAAATTTACTTTTTTAGTGGAATAAGTTTTTGTATACAAGTAAAAAATAATAAAATTAACGGAATTCATAAATAGAATGGATCAGCAGGCTGATCGTTTTCTACACCTCCTGTCAAAGCAGAAATATATTGTGTTCAGCATCACAAATGTACATGAATCATTATACAAATATAAAAAAATAGCACATATTTATTGAAGTTTGACACCAAAGACAGAATGATTTACAAGATCAACATTGTAGTAAACAAACAAAGGAGAACTGTAAGAGCACAACCAGTAAGAGTTACGGTCCCTGAGTAATGGTAGATGTACACAACCTCTGATGTTGATGGATCCCATTGGATCTGTGCCACTCTTCCCTCTGAAAAATAAGATAGATATCATTTTATATATCTATCATAATAAACCTGAAATGACTTGTCCAAGGACATACTCAAGTAGCCAGTGGTGCAGCTTGGATTTGAACTCCTATGGCCTTCGATTTTCCTTGGATCACAAGCTAATAACAAAAACATGTAGCCTCCCCCCCCCCCCCCCCCTAAATACCAAGAGTTAAACATTTCTATTTTTCATGTACCCTATCATTTTTCTTTTTTGTTAAACCATATTTCTGGCTATAATCATGGGTAACCACGAAGCAACTGTAAATGCCTTTTTTTACCTTGAATTTATATAAATGATTATTAAAGTAAATAAGATGTGTTAGTGAAACATGAATGCCCCTAACAGGCAATTTTTAGAAATTTGACCTTGACCTTGTCACATGACCTTGACATTAGTACCAGATGATGCATATCATTGAAATCTATCATCATACCAAACTTGAGCTTTGTATTTTAAATAGCCTTTACAATAATGGCAATGTTAAGTTTTTGGTTAAGAAGTTTTGCAGACAGACAGACAGACAGATGGACAATGGTAAAACAATATGCCTATGATCTTTCGATGCGAGGGTATAAAAAGAAATCTTACTCATATATGAGAAGAGAGTTTCAGGTGAGCTCATTTTTCCGTCCCCACCCACACTATATCCCAGTACACGCAGATGATACAGTGTATCTGGCTGTATGTCGTACAGAAAACCTTCCGTCTCTTTCTCCGTATCCACACTCTTGGCCTGTCTGATGTCTTGTGTATCTACCCAGTAGCGAATCTGTATTGAAATATTGTCATACTGAATTGAAATATTCCTGCCTTGGCAGAAGGTATACAAAAAGATCAGCCTGCACATATGTGCAGTCTGATCTAAGTCTATACTACTTGATATTTATTTTTCAACTACAAAAAAATAAAAATTGATATTTTCAAAATGAATATGGGTTCATAATAAGTGAATTGAGTACTTTACAGTTATTTCCCATAGAAATGTGTCAGACGCATATAAGCCTCAACAAGAGTGCCATAGTCACAAAATACGCTGCCACTTTGCTGCTGTTTCACGAAAATAATTGTAGACACTACTTATTTTGACAGAACCAAATTCAAAATGACCAAGTTTCATTCAAATCAGGACAAAAAGTTAGGAGGAGTTGCCTTCACAAGGCTGCAATTTCAATAAGCCCCAGACACCAAGTTTTAAGGAGGCATAATTCAGGGAAATAAATGAGCCATAAAATCCTTGATCCATGTACATCTACAAAATATGGTGATGACATTGACCAAGTTTCATTTAAATAAAGACAATAAGTAAGGAGGAGTTGCGTTCAAAAGGCTGCAATTTCAAAAAGCCCCAGATACTAAGTTTTAAGGGGGCATAATTAAGGGTAAAATTAATGAACCATAAAATCCTTACTTCATGCTCATCTACCAATTTCGGTTATAACATCCACCAAGTTTCATTTAGATCCAGCCAGAAACTTAGGAAGAGTTGCATTCACAAGGCTGCAATTTCAATAAGCCCCAGAGACTAAATTTTAAGGGGGCATAACTGAGGCAATAAGCCCAAGAGACTAAGTTTTTAAGGGGCATAACTCAGGCAAAAATCAACGAACCATAAAATCCTTCCTTCATGCACATCTACCAATTGAGGTGATAACATTGACCAAGTTTCAAGAAGATCCAGCCAGAAACTTAGGAGGAGTTGTTGCGTTGACAAGAAAAGTGGACGGACGTACGGACGGACAGATGGACGGACAGACGGAGAAGATGACGCCAATATACGTCTGCCTCCAGCGGCGTATAAAAACTTTATATTTACCTGTGACCTATTTGACCTTCAGCTATGACCTTGACCTTGGGCATATCAGGACATTTTTGCATGAAACTGGTGCTCATCCAGGTGAACAACTGTGTCAAGTTATTTGAAATTCATCCATAAATAAATATAGAAGTTATGCTCTGGACAAGAATGGGACCCACACATCCACCCATACAGAGGTAACTCCGTGTCCGTGGCCATTTCAGGGCCGGGTAAAAAAAAGTGGGTGCAATTCGAGATATAACCATCCAAATATTAAGGTGAAAATAGGAACAAGCAACTTCTTTTAGTCCATAATTTTTTCAAAGTTTGAAATCACAGGAACAGTACAGAAAATAGGCTTTAAACTAAATCAACCTTTCCAACTATAACAATGATCCTCTTTCCTCCTTAATATATACCACCTACCTTATATCCTAACAATGGTTCCTCAAATATACTGGTACTGAGACCTCTAAATCTGACCCGTACAGAATGTTCTTCATGTGGATACACTTCTATATTAACAGGGTAATCCAGTGGAGCTGTAAATATATCCATTATATTGTCTGAATACACATTTAAGCACATATCGTTGCTGTTATTCCAAAAACTCTTAACTACAGCTTAAGTCAAGCTGTAGTTACGAGATTTTAGAGTAAGAGCGACAATATGCATGTTATCTAGGATACTTTTGTAAGAAATAAGATCAAATTTAGGGAAGATAATTGAAACAAGAAGACCATTAGGGCCTAGGTTGCTCTACTGACTGGATATGGTATGATATGTCTCTATCAAGTATGATCACATGTTTAATCTAACACAACAACACAGTGAAAGATAATCAATGGCTCAGTGCAAAACAGTTGTAACTGCATATATGTTTATAGGCAGTTACAACTATTTCCCACTTAGCCATTGAAATGTGTCTTGTTCACTTTAGAAGGCTTTAAAAAAGGAACAAATCATCTAAAAGCAACTTGTAAGTAAATAGAAATAAAAAAATCCATAATGATGATCTTTTTGATCAAGTCTATATGTTTTAAAATTTCAAGTAATTATACTTTTTTGAAATCAATGCAAAGACAAGATATTGTATCCACACTTCTGATAAAAAAAATGTTTTCTTATGTATAATTTCTCCAATATTTGAACCCAAACCTAGGGATACTAAGAGTGCATATGTGAAATATGAAATATCTCATAATTTAACTGAGAGATCAGTTAAAAAAGTGATGAACCCCATTGTAAGGTAAAGAACAATATATTGATGTCTCAATCCAAAACTATATACTGGTACAAATAGGCATTAACATCATCATTTTGTTTAGGGCTTAGCAATTATCAATGTCTCACCTGATCTGTCTGTTGACTAAAAGGTAACCTCACTTTTTATCTTGTTGTCCAATAACTTGGAAGATAATTCAAGGGCAAAACAAAATAAAATCAAGGAGTCAGCCAAAAACTATTGTAAGTGCCTATATATTCATAAGCACTTACAATAGTGTTATGCTGACCTCCCTCAATAATGTCTCACCTGATCTGTCTGTCGACTGATGGGCCACCTCACTTTTGATCCCATTGCCCGCGTTATTAAACACAATTACAACCACCGTGTACCAGGTGTCAGGCATGAGCCCTATGATCATGGCATGGTCTATGTTACCATGGAATATAGCCTCCGTGGCATCAGTTATCTCTTGTTCATCCTTCAACCAGTACTGAACCTAGACAATATAAGTTAAATTTTGAGGTTAGAAACAGGAGCATTAGTTTTAAGAGTATGTCTGGTTTGGCTGCAGGTATCTTTAATTTGTTTCTAATGGCACATCAGATTCTATATCCAGACGGGAGAACCATTGTGCAAATTTATTTTGAAATCTAGCAATAAATGCAGGAGATATATGCCAAAGATAAAATTATAATCTAAACAATTGACCTTAAGCTGTTACCTTGACAGTGCCTTAAAATTGTCTCAAAGAACCAATCTATTCATGATGTAGAATAATTGAGTCAAGTTATTCTAAAATCCATTCAGTAATGAAGGAGTTTTTGGTCCAAACACATTTGTAGGAACTAGAGACAAATAGACACTACAGCTAATAACAGTGTGAAATTGACACTTATCCAAATCAAAGTAATTCAAAATTACTCATTCAGTGCTCTTTTAGTTGCATTCCAAACACTCAACTCAAAGTCATTCAAAACACTCCATAATTGATCACAAGCATTCGGAAATTGATCAAAAGCTGCTTGCCCAGCTCATTCAATTTCATTCTAATATCATTCAACTCATCAATTTCAGAATATTCTTAACTGTACACCAACTAGTCCTTGTGATGATTATGTCTTGCTCATGGTGGAAGAAGGCTTGCCAAATTTACAGAAAAGGTGTATTTTTTCAAGAGAATATAACAGGTTCAGGACAATTATTCACATCTCCCCTAAATGAATCCATTTTTTGTAAAAAGTAGCTTTTATTCAAGACATCTAGTTTTGTTAGTGTCAACCTTAGTCAAACACAAAGTTTGACTAGCTAGATTATTGTGTTAGATTATAGACATGATATCTTACCTTGTATCCCCCTAGCCTTCCCTTCATGGTTAATCTTGAATCCTCTATAGGATCCCAGTATACTATAATAGCAGAATCATTGAAGGGTTCTGCATATACATTGCTGGGGACTCCAATTGGTACTGAAATATTATAATACAGTATGAGAGTGACGATTGTTAAGACAAGATGTGTTTGTGAAACACTAATGCCCCCGTAACAGCATTTTTTTCAAAGTTTGACCCTGACAGATGACATTGACATTGTCACATGACCTTGACTTTGGTATAAGCAGATGCGGATCATTGAGATCTATCATCATGCCAAATTTGAGCCTTGGATCTTGAATTGGCTTGAAGATATTGGCAATGTTTAGTTTTTTGGTTAAGTTTTTTAGACAGACAGACAGACAGACGGACGGACAGACAACGGTAAAACAATATGCCCCCAATCTTTTTATGCGGGGGCATAAAAATTGAGAATCTCAAGCTCTTCAAAATACACTGCAAAGCCGCTCTAGCTCAGCAGTAACCCCTTTGGGCTATTATTCCTTGGGTCATGAGTTTGATTCCAGGCTTTGCTGTTTCATCAGACAACTGATAAAAGTCATTGTGATATTGTGATTTGTGTCCCATCAAGGGTGTATGAAAAGTAGTATATCTAAGTGGGATGAGCAGCTGTTAGCTCTGGGGCTTGTTTTAGAAAACATCTTACAATCATTTCTTGTGTAAGTTAGAATTAAAGTTGTTTCTACAGTAGTAACTAAATGTGGAATTCTACCATGTATCATCTCATTTGAATATATTGCAAGGCAGAATCTAACAATGATTGAAAACTTCAGGTAAGATTAGTCATTTTGACTTGACTGCCTCCGAGGCCTAGTGGTAAATGCACCCGTGACCTGGAGGTCTGTGGTTCAAGCTGTGGTGTGTTTATGGGCAAAACACTTAATAGCCAGCCCCAGTTTACTCAGCTGTAAAATTGGGTAGCAGTGGGTTTAAATCACTGCCTTTCTCTCTGGGATGCGTAATAATTAGTATTTAGTGTTCCAGATCAATTCTATAAGCTAAAGCATTAGTCACAATGAACTAAAATAAATTTGTATTAACTTATTTTGATTTACAATTATTTTTTTTGTAAGAAGTTAAGTAAAACGAGCCCAATATGAAATATGTTGTGGTTGCACTGGTTGTAGAGGGAGGGGGCAGGCCGGGGCAATAACTTACAGTCTTCTGCTGAGTACAATTAATCATTGAATCCTGAGGATTCAGAACCAAATGGCTAAATTTAGTGACCTTCACATTGAAAGGTCATAATTAATTGTATCGAAAAATATTGTTGAAAAGGAAGAAACTGCTTTTTCAACATTTTTCTTGCAGACCTAAAATCATTATAATTATTATCATTATATATCTTGGATATTCAAAGAAATTGAAGATGTCAAACAAGGTGCCTTCAAATTGAAAAAAAGACTGTAAAATATTGAAGAAAAACATTGGAAAAGGGGAGACATTGCTTGAAACATGTATATATATATTTTGGTGGAGGGGGTGGGTGGGGCTTGTGGTAATAAATTAACAATATTCTGTGAGTACACTGTATCATTGAATTCAGACAATCCAGAATCAAAACAGTTGAACGGAGTGACCTTCACATGAATGGTAGATAGTTTCTATCCTGGCCAACAGTATGGGAAAATATTGTTTTAAAAGAAGAAATTTAATTTTTATGTTGCACAGCTATTCCTTCAATTTCTGTAGCACTTGCAATAACAAAAGATAATTTCCTCTAAAAGCACCCTCTCTCATTGTTCCATGACAAATCTTGCACATTAAACATGTTTTGTTTGGGGGTGGGGGGGTGGGGTTGAGGGGTGTGTGTGTGTATATCAACTTACAATCTTCTGCCGAGTACACTGTATCATTGATTCCTGATGGACCAGCTCCAAAATGGTTGAATGGAGTGACCTTCACATTGAATGGTAGGTAGTATCTATCCTGACCAATGGTGTGGGAGTATTCACCAACATTACCATAAACTATATCCTGTAAGAACAGACGATATCTTTCTTTACTGATGCTGAATAGTGTTTATTTGGATAAATACATAGAAGATATTCGTTTGTTTCAGTGTAACATTAATTTATCCGTGTAAAATGAATACCATGATTGAAAATAAACCTTTATTGTTCCCAGAATGAAAACTAACTGAACTTACTAAGGAAAAAAAAAAGATTATTCTAGTCTGTTTCTTTAATGCAAAAAAGAAACAAAATTTTAGGACAAATTCTCTTAAATTTAGATCACCATTTTACATGTTGTTACCAAGCTATTGATATTATGACATCTGTGTTAAACTGGCACCACTTAGATTCGTCACACAGGGTGAAATGAATGAAAGAAGGGTTCCATATGTCGTTAATTTCACTGGTTTGGAAGAGAAATAACCAAGTGATAACCACTATTTCTAAATTACACACTGAAAAAGCATTAAAGAAATAGAAGATAATAGTTTGTTTCAGTGTAAGATTTATTCATATTTCATCGAGTGAACAAAAAAAGCTATCTTTTGATATTCATGAAAAAAAAGAGATCTTATATATGAAAGACAAAATTTTAATGATTTTCATATTTCATATTTTATTAATGTGTAAGTGAGACAAAATGAGATCAATTTAGGACAATTATTCTTAAAACAGGTTATTTTGCATTTGATTGCCATGTAACATTCATGATGACGTCACTTTTTCAGGCTCATCTGAGATGACATCTCATCGAGTGAAATGAACGAAATTGGTGTATAAGTTTTTGATAATCTCACTGATCAAGCAGTGAGTTAATAAAAATAGTAACCTACCATCATTCCTCAATAAACCGCCAAAAAGCATATAAGAAAGTACCTTATCCCACTTGATGTTGCTGTTTTCCTGACCTGGTTCTGGTTTTACTCTCCATTCCACTTCATATCCAATTCCCCATCCATTATGGTCCTCAGGGGGTAGAGGCTGAAAGTTAAAATGGATTGTACAACATTGAACCATAAATTCAAAATTGTATATTTATTGTACATTTCAACATGTTTTGCAAAGAAAATTATGTAGAAAAAGACAGTGTGGAACAAACAGCACATTTGTGGACAATAATCTTTGTCTGTTCTGTTTGTAAACTCTTTCTACAACATAAAATGTCGTGAATTTTCTATTATAGCAAGAGTGGTACACACAAATAGACCCACACACATTCATTCACACAATTCTATATGCATGTAGCCATTTCATATGGTGGCTTGAAATTATAAATACTGTTACATTTCCATAATAAATGATAATAAGCTTGAACTTACCGTCCAAGTGATACGTAAAGTTCCAACCTTTCCACCACCTCCCCCAATATTATCTGGATACTTCTGTGGACGATCTCCAGGTATCGTCACCAACCCTATAATAATGATAAAATCTCTCTTCGTTAAACCCATTTCCAAAAATCAGGCTTTTTAGGCCAAGGAGGGATATGGGTTGATTATCTCCCTTGAAATTCTCCAAAACGAGGAAAGGTCCTAATCAGTGGTTACCTTAGGCTTTATCCTTATTTCCTTTGCACTCTAGAATTAACAGATAAGCTCTAAATAAAAAATTGCCCAATTCAAAAGATACATTTGACATAAAAATATATATTTTCTACTGTTCTATTGAAAACTTTTCCATAAATACAATTTTCATACATAAGTATTTTGTATTGACAAAAATGAAATTTGTAACTTCCCCATAGAAACCATAGATGAAATCGAAGGAAAATTTTTAAAAGGATCACTAATGATTTTGGCGCACCTCTGATTTAATCCGCAGAAAAAAAGGGATATAACACACAAAAGTCTCCCATTGACAAAAATGCTTGAAAAATCAAGAAATTGCTTACGACAAAACTGATTGAAACAAAATGTTGGAAAAAGTTTGAGTTCAACAGTCATCTCATTATAACAAGTGTTTTGATTGGCCAATCAAATTTTTGATTGACAGCAGAGATCTATTAATTAAAGTAAAACCTTAACAAAATACTCACTGGTGGGTTTGCTAATGTCCCCAACACCATATCTGTTCACTGATCTCATTTTGAACTGGTAGGACACTCCAGGTTTGAGACTCTGTAGGACAAACTGTCTTCTCTGCGGATCAGGATCAGCCGGGATCAGAGTGACTGGGTGGGGGACAACTAGACAAGCAAAATAAGGAATTATCAAATGAGCCTGTGCATGATATTTGCAACAATTTCAAAAGTAGGCCAAGCAAAGACCTTGGCCAGGCTGTGCAGTTGCACAGTCTGACCTTAGTCTTCACTATGACCTTTGTAGATAGACTGGGTCTCAATGTGTTTCCTGACAGTCAAAATGTCTTCTGATTGCACTTTGTGACTGCCTAGGCTGCTCAATGTTTAAAATCCAAGCACATGTCAAATTGTTGGAAATGTCACACATAGGCTCAAACCATATTTATTATTGTACTTTAGCTCATAACCTTGAGAGGATAATATGGCAATAGCAAAATATTATAACTTATGTCCTAAATGGATACCTCCATTCAAAATAGGGGAATTGCCTCAAATAGCTATAAAATTACAAGAATATTTTACATTTTATGGTCCCTTTTTCCCAGAGATAATCAAATCAAGTGACCAACAACCAGATGGGCAGATAAAACCTGAGTAGTATAAAATACCCAATCTTGAAATGCTAGAATGAAATTAAGCATGACAAAGAAGAAAGCAATTTTGCCAGTGTCTTATTGAGCTGGACAAGGATAAATGAAAATCTCTTACAAGTAACAAGCGTTTTCCATTCATCAGAATAGTTTGTTTTCCCATAAATCACATAGCTGTCAATGGGGGCACCATGGGTGTTTACGGGATCAAACCATCGCAATACAACATCTCGATCACCAGCCTGTACAGAACTTAGAGGATCCGATGAAAAATCAGTAGCTTTGAAGGCTTGAACACCAGCGGGCTCTCCTGGTGGACCTGAAAAATTTACAAATATAACTCAAAATAGTTAACCTTGACCTTTCATGGCATGACCTAAACCTTGATATATGCAAATGAATATTTTTGAGAGCAATAATCATGCAGCAAAATATGTTTGTTAAACATTAATGCCCCCCTCTACTGATATTTTTCAAAAATTTTCAACATAGTTGACCTTAAAAAGACCTTGACCTTGATAGATGACCTTGGTACCAACAGAAAGGTCTTGTCACAAGCAATACTCATGTGTAATATGCTAATATTTTACAAGACATATCTTCATTTTCCACAAGGTTTTTTCCCAAAAACACAGTTTAAAAAAAATCATCAAAAAATAGATGTTGTCAGTCTTTTCTTTGAAATTTTACCAATCTAAAATTCTGTAATCTTGTACCGGGTTAAATAGTTTTGGGTTAAATACCTTGCCCCCTATCTGTTTAATTTAGAGTCATTACAATTGGCAGAAGTAAGATTTATTTACCGAACACTGATAAATCTGTAGAAGCATTAGCAGAGTCAACCTGAGTTCTGGCAATAAATGTGTATTTACCGGTGTGATCAAATTGAGCAAATATCAAGGTTAACTCACCAAACACTGATAAATCTATAGTCAACCTGAGTTCTTGAAATACATGTGTATTTACCATTGTGATCAAACTGAGCAAATATCATGATTTACTCACCAAACACTGATAAATCTGTAGTAGCATTAGCTGAGTCAACCTCAGTTCTGGCAATACATGTCGATGCCTTAGTGCAAAAAAGTTGTAACTGCCTATGTATTTATAGGCAGTTACAACTGTTTCGCGCTGAGCCATCCATGTGTATTTACCAGTGTGATCAAACTGGGAAAATATCAAGACTCACCAAACACTGATAAATCTGTAGTGGCATAAGCCGAGTCAACCTCAGTTCTGGCAATACATGTCGATGCCTTAGTGCAAAAAAGTTGTAACTGCCTATGTATTTATAGGCAGTCACAACTGTTTCACGCTGAGCCATCCATGTGTATTTACCAGTGTGATCAAACTGAGCAAATATCAATATTAACTCACCAAATACTGATAAATCTGTAGTGGCGTTAGCAGAGTCCACCTGAGTTCTTGCAATACATGTGTATTTACCGGTGTGATCAAACTGGGCAAATATCAGATAGAGACCTCCCTCATTGTCTGGTCCTACCCCCTGTGAAAGGAAAATATTCTAAGCAAACATACAGTATTTCTCTTAATAAACACTCCCGGCAGCTATAAATAACAGGGTCAGGGAGCTTTTATTTCGTATGCATTATCTGATTTAGAAAATCATTAAACTTAGGTCTTTTAACCCTTTGCTGTTTAATCCCTGCTTTTTACGTGCCTGTGATTTTATGATTGAGAAAACATTGTGAAAAAAGAAGAAATTGCTGCTGACAAGCAATTTCTTCTTTTTCCACACTATTTTCTACCCTACTGAATGGTTATTTCTCAAATTAAATCCACTTTTAATTTTCGTCTGCAAAACCCTTGAATTTGGACAGGTCCAAAATTTTGTAAAACAGGAAAGGGTTAAGCCCTTTTCCCTTTAATTTGAGGTAAATTTCCTCTTAACAATCATAAAAACGATTGTTTACAGGAAATACACATCAAATTAGAGAAGAATTATCAACAAGTTTTTTAAAATTTAGGCTTTCAAAGTCAAAAATGTAAGGGTGCTACTATTAGGGAGGGTGCAATGATAAGGGGAAATATGCTAACAGGTCAACTTTCAATGAAACTATTAATCTAGTAATGAATTATTAGTTAAATCACAGATGCATGTAGATACCCTTGTACATATTCCTATTTTCCCCTAGTATGCCATGCTATTTGACCACAGACGTGTGGTTAAAAAAAGAAGTCTTATTTATCATTTAACAAACAAATGTGACCTTATGCTTGACCACTCTGATCTAGTAGATGAATTTGTTTGTTTGAATGGGGTTTTATGCCACTTTCAACAATAATTCACTTATATATCGTGGAGGCTGGAGCAATCTAGTAGATGAAACAATTCAACTAAATTAGCTGAGTTTCCCTGTGCAAATGGGCTTTGGGGTACCTTGAGCTAAAGTGGTTTAAATATCCCTGTTTGAATATAATTCAACCTTCGTTATACTTAAAAAAACTGGCAAAATTGCATTAAAGTCTAAGAGCTTAAAGCACTGGATGTATTAATTGTAAGTCAGTATTTTACTTTGAAAATGCATTTTTTATTTTTTTTTTCTAGTTTATAAAGGGAAATCAGGAGGTACAGACGAAGATCAGACTGCACATATGTGCAGGCTGATCTTTGTCTGTACCTTCTAACATAGCAAAACTAGAGATGTTTGTACAATATATATGCCCCCAATAAAAGCAGGTCAATAGCCTATTATTTGTCAATCAACAAAGGGCAATAACCCACAAAATGAGATTAATAGAGTTATGGTTCATCTGCACTGCACTTCTCTTAATGAGATCTATCCACCTGTGAAGTTTCATGATTCTAGCTTGCATACGTTTTGAGATATGCTCCAGACAAAAAAATGTCTACAAACGGAACGACCGATGGACGGACGGACCGACAAGTGCAAAGCAATATTCTCCCTCCTCTTCAAAGGGGGTATAAATATTCTTGCTACAGCATAACATGGGTTAAATTCAACAGGATAAGGGTTAACCTACCTTTCTAAAGTGGTCATTTTCCTCCATGTCAATGAGTCGATTATTAAATGCCCACTGATACACGAGGTCTAGGTTATCTCTGTTATACGAGGCCTGACAAAACAGGAATCCTGTTCTGTTGACCTCCACATTGACTGGACTTGGTGGTCGGAAGATTGAGGTGCTCTCTGGATGTAAAAGACAAATGAAGAAGAAATAAACAAATGCATGTGTGTTCGTAAAATACTAATGCCTCCTAAACAGCAATTTCTTAACACATTTGACCTAGATGATTGACCCTGACCTTGTCAGATTACCTTTATCTTGACCTTAACCCTTTCCTGTTTTACAAAATGTTGGACCTGTCCAAATTCAAAGGTTTTGCAGACAAAAATTAAATGTGGATTTAATTTGAAAAATTACCATTCAGTAGGGTAGAAAATGGTGTGGAAAAAGAAGAAATTGCTTGTCAGAAGCAATTTCTTCTTTTTTCATAATGTTTTCTCAATTATAAAAATCACTGGCACGTAAAAAGCAGGGGTTAAACAGCAAAGGGTTAAAAGATGTGGATTGATGAGAGGAACATTTATTCCAAGTAAGACAGTAAATAAAACAGTATGTACCCCGATCAATCAATGGGGTGGCATAAAAAGATATCTTAATCGAAGCTTTTTCAATGAAATGACATGAAAGTTTCTTAAAGAAATAAACAGAAGTCTATTTGTCACTCCTTGCTCCACCATCTTTCCCCAATCCCTCCACAAAAAGAGCATTTTTCTCTTACCATTATTACTTAATCTGTGAAATTAAATATTGGTACTTTACAATGAATTCATATATCCAGGGTTCAGTGCAAGACTGTGACTAAGTGTATATACAATGTATATTTACTTAGTACAGTTCTGCACTGAACTCTTGATATATTACAGGAATACACAACCAAGATCTACTATTAGACTTTTTTATTTTATCATATGATTGAACAAAAAATTCTTCAAAGGACAATATTTTTTCTCATAAATATTTTAAATAAAAGTACCAATAATAAACACATCATAATTGAAAATCTCAAAGATGCCAAATAACCTCTTTAACAGCAACTTTATAAAGGAACTTACGATATATTTTGAGATAAGTTCTGTTTGAAGCATCTCCATAGGTATTCTGTACCTTGCACTCGTACCAACCCTCATCCCCCATATTTAATGTCTGTATAACAAGGTCTCCATTCATCTTCATGTACACTCGATTATTTGGATCTGTGGGTGGATTTAGATTCCCTCCGTTACGTAACCAAGTAAACTCGGGGAAGGGCGCAGCTTCTGGTTGACATGGAATGGTGATGTTACCGTTAACTGCTCCACTCATTGTAGGACTCATGGGATATTTGTTGAACTGTGGTGCAATGGCTGAAATGAAAGATAAGCTAAAGATACAGAATCCTTTTAGGGAATTAACAAATAAGAATAAAGAAATTACTTGTGTCAATCTATTTCTTTTTTGGCCACAATGTTTTTAAAAGCTTTTTTGTTAGGGGAAAAAGACAAATACTTAAACAATTTAGATTTCCATGTCATTTCATCAAGAAGGACTACTTACTTAATATCCTGAGCTGAGCTGTTGAGAATTTTTCCCCATAAGAGTTACGAGCAGCACACTGGTACATTCCTTCATCTCTCTCCTTATCTAGATCCATGATGTGTAGAGTGTTCTTAAAAATGATAACCTTGCCGTCAGAACTGTTGGTCAACAAGGCACCATCTTTATACCATGAGTATGTTGGGAAGGGAACTGCTCGAGCTTCACATCTCCATGTTAATTGTTTTGTGCCAATATCCAAATGTTGGTCTTGGAGGGGAAGCAAGAATCTTGGCTTGGCTGGAAAGATTTAGAAATATTGTGTTTAACGATCATTCATGTCCCAAACATATCTTTTTTTTTATTAAACTAAATAGACATAGACAACTTTGATAAGATGACCTCATGCAAAACATGATTATGTGCTTTAACAAGAGGTAATTTCATCCAAAATATGAGTAAGAATGTTTGTTTGTATGGAGCGAAAAGCCAAAATTAATGAAGTTATATTGGAGTGGCTGTTGCATCTATCTTTGGTTTCCTAAACATTTCTTCTGTGTCACAAGCTGTCCCGAGTATGAATGAATTGAACCTAGTCAAAATATGAGCCTGCATGAAACATTTTCAACAATTTCAAAATTTAAGTATAGAATCAAACCAGTTTGTGTATCCTCTTTCCAGAGTCTTCACTAGCGCTCTATAGATAGATGAGGTCTCAAACTATCTTTAGACAGACAGGCAATCTCCTAACTGCCTTATGTGGCTGTCTAGGCTGCAAAGTTTGTAACTTGTGACATGTCAAATTGTTGAAAATGTCATGCAAAGGGGCATATGTCATCTTTCTTTACTCTACAATCTGTCTCATGTTAAAAATTGAAATACTACAATTACTTTTTAGAACGTTTTCTTATAAACTCAATTAAATGGAATAATTATCAACCATTCACACAATATTTGTTTATTTTTCACTTATGAATACAGTTGGTATTGCTTGAGCCAACACCTCTATTAGGCAACCATTTATATTTAAGTGACCATCATAAAAAGTCCATTCACTGTAAGCAAAATCTCTGAAAAGTGATCATTCTTAAATGGGAAAATGTTGAACTCATTAGAATTGTCTTAATGGTCTTCAAAGGATTCAGTACAGATTATACAAAAATCTATATATGCTATCATAATGACCTGTCTTATTCAGCATGAAATATTGTATTTAGTAGGGATGGGAACGAGTATTTGATTAATCGAGTACTCGATTGAACGTCCGATTATCAATTACCAATTTCACTAATTGATTAATTGGTTAAACAAGAGCTGTCGGAGGACAGGGAAGCTCGACTATTCCTAGTGCTGGATAGTAGCAGCAAATCAATATCGACATTGGAAATTCAATAAAATGAAAGTCAAGAGAAAAGAATCTTTGTCTAGAGGCTGATATTATGGTCACAGAAGCATGTGCAGAGTTTCAAAGCAATAGCTTTAGTAGGAACAGATATACAACTAACATAAAACATTTGCACGTAAAAACTTAACCAAGATTTTCTAAGGCCAAAAAGGGTTAAAATTCCTCTAAATTAAATATCAGAGTAATGAATCTTTTTCTGTGGGCTAATATTATGGTCAAAGAAGCATGTGTAAAGTTTCCAAGCAACAGCTGCAGTAGAAATAGAGATATTACACAAATACAACATTTGCACGTAAAAACTTAACCAAGAATTTCTAAGTCCATAAAGGGTTATAAATCCACTAAATTCTATACCAGAGAATTGAATCTTTATTAAGAGGCTGTTGTTATGAAGATTGAAGCATGTGCAAAGTTTGAAAGCAATAGCTTTAATAGAATTAGAGATATAACTGATG
Source organism: Fragum whitleyi (assembly GCA_948146395.1). Classification (NCBI taxonomy): domain Eukaryota; kingdom Metazoa; phylum Mollusca; class Bivalvia; order Cardiida; family Cardiidae; genus Fragum; species Fragum whitleyi. Next base: position 40,503,698 of record OX411550.1, on the reverse strand, counting down.
TACAACATTTGCACGTAAAAACTTAACCAAGAATTTCTGAGTCTGAAAAAGGTTAAAATTCCACTAAATGCAATATCAGAGTAATGTATCTTTGTCAAGAGGGTGATATCATAGTAACAGAAGCATGTGTAGAGTTTCCAAGCAAAAGCCTATGTAGAAATAGAGCTATAACTGATGTACAACATTTGCACGTAAAAACTTAACCAAGATTTCTAAGTCCGAAAAGGGTTAAAATTCCACTAAATTCAAAATGAGAGTATCCAATCTTTGTATAGAGGCTGATATTATGGTCACAGAAGCATGTCCAAAGTTTCAAAGCAATAGCTTTAGTAGAAATAGAGATATTACAGAAATACAACATTTGCACGTAAAAACTTAACCAAGATTTTCTAAGTCCGAAAAGGGTTAAAATTCCATTAAATTCAATATCAGAGTAATGAATCTTTGTCAAGAGGCTGATATTATGGTCACAGAAGCATGTGTAAAGTTGCAAAGCAATAGCTTTAATAGAAACAGAAATATTACAGATAAACAACATTTGCACGTAAAAACTTAACCAAGATTTCTAAGTCCGAAAAGGGTTAAAATTCCACTAAATTCAATATCAGAGTAATGAATCTTTGTCTAGATGCTGATATTATGGTCACAGAAGCATGTGCAAAGTTTCAAAGCAAAAGCTTTAATAGAAACAGAGATTTTAAACACTTGCACGTAAAAACTTAACCAAAGCATTATGCCGACGCCGACGCTGACGCCGACGCCGACGCCCGGGTGACTGGAATAGCCCCCCTATTCTTCGAATAGTCGAGCTAAAAATGAAATAATAGCAAATTCGTTTCTTATCTCATTTTGTTCATATTTTCTCAAAATATCGACCTTACATGTGATATGCTGTTCAGCTAAAGATTATTTATGCAACACCTGGGCGCCTGCCGACTGTCTTATCTATCGATATTTTTCCGAAATTGCAATAAAATGCCAACTTTCATTGTTCTTGCTGTAAAACAATACACGTCATTTTGTAAATATTTGCACCTTCGAATTTTGGTAATCTTATTTATCAGTGACAGTGCAATTTACTTGGATATTCGGATCAACGAAATGTTAGCGCGTCGATCTAACACCTTGTAACGCAATCTTATCGATGTTGTAGATACTTGGTCTTTCTAAACCGAAAGTTACATATAAAACCGATGAATATTTATTACCGAGAAATGACACTCTCTAACCATGCACTTTAAAATTTTCCGTTTCTTAAAATAAATTTTCAATCATATGTCTTTTCAACTGCTCTTTTTACCGAAAATATGCAGCAAATACCGTATATCGTTACGTTTGAAGTTACAGAATAAATGAATGTCCTCAATTCTATCCGAGTACTCGAGTACTCGATCGGAAAGGTAAACGAGTAATCGATTAGTAAAGTTAGTACTCGTTACCATCCCTAGTATTTAGCAACCATTTTCATAAGAAAGTGCTTTTTTGTGGATTTCTAAAAGGTTAAAACTATTTTACTGTACTAAAAGCAGAACAGTCAACAAGGACAATTAAGAAACTTTTCTTAATTAATTATCTAAATAATGGTGGATTATCATTTGTTAAACTCACCACCTAACCAGTGAGATTATCAAAAACTTATAAATCAGTTTCATTCAGTTCATATTATCTGATATTATCTAGGTGGAACCCAAAAAATGATGTTATCATGGACCTTGCACGTCATTCACATGCAAAGTGATAAGCTGTAAGAAAATTTGTCCTAAAATTTTCAAATTTTGTCTCAGATCTGCATTAAAGAAATAGAATAATTGTGTTTGTTTTTCAACTAAGATTGATTGATATTTCATTTTGTGAACAACAAAAGCTTTATTTTCACTCATGGCTCTGCCACTCGTGAAAATAAAGATATTGTTGTTTACTCAATGAAATATGAATTGATCTTACATGGAAACAAATGATTATCCTCTATATCTTGGAAGTGCAAAAATTATCTGTTCTTTCCTATCTTTGCTTACTTGATCTCAATTAATTACCTTCAACATGGAATGTGTAAGATTTTGTGTCAAATTCTGGCCCACCACGACCATTTCTAACAGTGCAGTTGAATGTTCCAGAGTCGTCCAAATTGACGTTTTTAATCTTGAGGACACGGTTACTGTCTGTCATTGAGTATCTCTCATAGTCCCATTTCTGATAGGTCCATGAATACACTAGAGGACTCCTAATAAAGAGAAAATTTGATTATTTATAATTTCAATAAATATAACAATAGCAGGCCACATCCTCTGTTTTCCTATAATGATCAAAATAAGTTACTCTAAGATTATACATGAAATATCTGTTAAAAAGAAATCAAAAGATGTTTGTGTCACAAGATCGGTTTAAAAGAGAACTTGTTTGAACCTTTGGACTAAACACCAGGTTTTTTAAATATTGTAAAGATTAATAAACCAAAGCATGATTGTTTAATAGAATCTTTACTTTTTTTCTGCCCAAAAGCCAGTATGAATAGGATCATCCTTGGTTTCATAAATGGTTAATGCATTTCTAAAAGCCATATTTCTTGCACCAAAGAGACCTAGACATTATGTCATAATGCAGACGTGTAATAAGCATAAACAATTACACTAAGCTTTAAGAGATTGTGTATAGGCACAAACAACCTTATTTGTCCTTGGACATCCAATTATTGGCTACAACAATTAACTTACCTTCCATAGACAATTTAGCTTTTTATCAAATAAATGAAAATGATATATTATCCTGAACAATTTCAATACCACAGTAGGAAAAGGATGTAAGTGTAAATTTAGGGTAAAAGCAATTAAGACCTTTTTTGCCCACTTCAACTACTTACGTTCCATAAGCAAAACACTCTAGACTGATATCCATGCCTTCAACTGGTGTACCTGGTACCACATTCACAAAACTATCAACAATCTTTGGGTCGTAGGTTCCACCAGCTGTAAATGAATTATAAACTCTTGTCTGAACATAGAATATTTTTGTTTAGGCAAAAGGTGTCGACAAAGATCAGTCTGCATCTTAGTTTCCTCAACCAACTTGTTCTTCAATACCAGGAGTTGCTTATACAGAATGAAATTTTAATAACAGATTTTGATTCACCATTTCAATGGCTCAGCACATAATAAGTAGTCTGATCTTTGACATAAACACCTGTTTCTTTTTTTCCGAGATTTGTTTACAGAATAAGAATATTGACTCCTAATATTGATGGCTCAGCCTATAAGGAAGCAGTGGTCTAGTGGTTAGGCTTTGGGATTGAAAGGTCTGGGATCGAATCCCGACCTGATCACATGAATTTTTCTGAGCAAAGAATTTACTCCAAGTTGCTCCTCTCCGCCCAGGTGTATAAATGGGTACCTGTGAGAGTTGTAAGTCAAAGGGCTGTGGCAGCTGAATGCGCCATTTGTTAACAGCCCACCTGCAATTCCATGCACGGGGATTAAAGTGTAAAGTTGTGTGAATATGTATATCTTAAAACAAGACTATAAACCAAACCAAACTTTAACTTAAAAGCTATAATTGCCTATAAACATATAGGCAGTTACAACTGATTAACTCATAGTCATAAATATTTGCTTCCAGTGCAACCTGCCTTTAATTTTAACAGAATACTGTTTTATTCATTTATCAGACTTGTGTGAAATGGTTAAACAGGTATTTCTTAGTTGTTTTTTTTACCCTGTTAAATATTGTACATTGACAATTATTAAATTGCAAGCTCTTTGCTGAACAGAACTTCAGGAGCTCTTAGTGCAGATCAAATGATAACCACTTTCATGTTGATTTTGACATATATTTTTTGTACACAAAGCTTAAGGAGGTAGTATATACTAAGACCTGTCTGCACAGATGTGCAGTCTGATCTTAGTCTACACTGCCTGGTTTTCACTTAGATATTGTGGGAACAACTGGTTGAAATGTCCCAGATTTTAGCAATTTTTTAGAAACGAATCTCAAATTCAGCATGATAAGGGTTAAGATTGAACTTGCTTCAAAAGATTGGTTATATTCGAGTCAAAGGCAGAAACATATTTCTATGTTATACTTTTTGAATTGGTGTTTCTTTTCATTTGCAGTAAAAAAAAGGTACTATGAATTGGTATTGCTTGAATGTTGTTTGCTAGATCAAGTTCATTAAAATATATTAATTGTCAACATACCACTGCTTTTCACTTTCAACTCAATTCCTCGACTCGTCCGACTCGGCATTTGTGCTGCTCCAACATAATTCTCATTCTGATTCAGACTCGTCAGCGTCGCAACACATCTGTATATCCCATCATCCGCACTCGTCACCTCAGAGAAGTAGAGTTTACCATTACCAGAAATGAACATATAATTATTCAAATCAGGTCTTATAAACTCTCCAAATGAAGACAAGTCAGTAGAGTCTTTGATCCATTGATAACGAATTGCTGAAAGAAATTAATAGAACCTAATTAAGTGGGCACTACTTTTAACATCTGACTAGATTGTTTACACATAGTAACACATACTGGTGGATGTAGGAACGTTCACCAAAAATGATGCAAGTGTTTAAATCTAAGAGTTAAGTTCGAAATAATTGCTTAACTGCATATAAATCAATAAATTAAGCTAAAACTATGTTAACAATAATGTGATAATAAATTAGGGTTTTAATTACCTTTGTACATAAAAATTCTGTTCGTAAGTATTTCGATATTTAATCAGTGCAACAGTTTTTCATAAAACTTGCTTAGTCCTGTTTGAAAAGAGTTTATAGTAGCCATGTAATCTATATATTCTATTCATTCTAATCAAGATTTGAGCCCAGATTTTATTATAGTATACATTTCAGGGTTCATTAGGCTTAGACATAGAGTGATCCTTAGTTGATCTCTTAAGCTATAATGGAAGAGTGATAGTAATAAATTCATTTATCTATTGCCTTGGCTAAACTAGTACCTTGGCTAATAAAAAGACAACTAACCTGATCCAAGTCTAGATGAAATGGGAGGACATTCAATTACAGCACCTTGATATTCATCTGGTGTCACTGGAGCTGCATTCACATTGGAAAATTCAGCCAGACCTTAAAATAGTAACATAATTCATTATCTAGTGTCACTGGTGCTGCAGTTGCATTAGAGAATTCAGCCAGACCTTGAAATAGTAACATAATTTATTATCTTGTGTCACCATGGCAGCATTCACAATGGAGTTTTCAGCTAGACATATAAATAGTAACACAATTCATTATCTAGTGTCACCATGGCAGCAGTCATATGGGAGAATTCAGCCAGACCTTAAAATAGTAACATAATTCATTATCTAGTGTCACTGGAGCTGCATTCACATTTGATAATTCAGCTTGAACTATAAATAGTAACAAAATTCATTATCTAATGTCACTGGCACAGCAGTCGCATTAGAGAATTCAGCCATACCTATGAATAGTAACATAATACATTATCTAGAGTCACTGGAGCTGCATTAACATTAGAGAATTCAATCAGACCAAAAAGCAGTAACAGTATCTATTATTTAGAGTCATCACGGCTGCATTAATATTGGAGAATTCAACCAGACCTATAAATTGTAATATTAATTCATTGTCTAGTTTTTCAATTGCTGATTACATAAAGGAAAATTCAGCTAGACCTATAAATAGTAACATACTTCATCATCTGGTGTCATTCTGGTTGATAATTAAGCTAGCTAACTATAAGAATGTCAGTGTACTCACTTGCAAATGACAGACTGACGGGACTTCCCATAATTGTTCCCTCTGTGTTAGACGCCATACACTGATAACTCCCTGTGTCGTCTAAATCTCTCGGAGTCTGTATCGTCAACCTCCCATTTGTTATGGTATACCGGGGATCCAACTCGGGAGTTATAAATTCATTGGTGTTCAGCCTGTACCACTGGTACGTAGGTTGAGGAACAGCAGTGGCTATACATTCCAGAAACACCAGAGTTGTGTCCCCTAGGATGACAGTATCCCTGGCGTCGACGGTAAATTTTGGTCCTCTCTTGATCTCGTATATCTCTGTGTACGGTACACCATAGTCTGTTGAAAAGAAAGGAATGTTAGAGTGGTCTCCAAAGGGCAACACCATAGGCATACCTAGGCCTTAGAAATTGATACACACTCAGAAGGCGACATCTAAAGAATACATAAAGGCGATTAAGAACTCTGACAAAAGATGAATGCCCTTCGTCCACTCCCTTTTCATGATTTGAGAGTTGGTGAATAATCAAAACATCGTAACTACAGCTTGAATAAGCTGTAGTTTTGATGTTATGATCATTTTTCAACATATATTTCAACAGAGGATTATTTTTTATGCACTTGCCTAAACTGCGTAATGGGAGCTATGCCCTTGAAATGATTCTGTCATCTATCAACAAAACTTATTTGAACCCAATCAACCATGACAAATTCCAAAACGTTTCCTCAGCTTGGATTGATGTAAGAATAATCAAACAATTTAATCAGAAATCTTTAGCTACCCTTCCATTTAAAGCTCTTATCATCTATACACAAGTATATGTAGGATCTCTTAGGAAGTTTAGAAAGAGGCCAGTAGGTGGTATAGACTAAGATCAGACTGCACAAATGTGCAGACTGATCTTCTTCTATGCCTCCTGCAAAAGTAGAAATATTCAAGGTTCAGCATGACAAGGGTTTCTTCAAAAGGTCTAGCATATAGATTAAAGGGGTTTCACAAAACAATTGTAAGAGCCGATACATTCAGTTTTATACACTGACCAATTAAAATGCAATTAATGATACAGCAGGCGTAGGCCAGTTTAGTTATTGCCATACACTATACAACATTATGACAAGCTCTCCAAAGAAAACTAGCTATAGATTTTGTCTCTTAACTACAATTTTTGTACTAACAACATAAGAATTACATTCAGCTTTACACTGACCCATTAAAATTCCATTAATGATAAAGCAAGCATTGGCCAGTTTAGTTTTTGTTCTACTCTCTACAAGACCAATTTTAAAAGAAAACAAGTTACGGATTCTTTCCCTTGACTAAAATTTTGTACTTTAAAAACATTCTTGGAAGCAAACAACATAAGAAACGTTGAAACTAGACTGTCGCAAAGCGGACTATAATCCTCCTACAAGTACTTGTCAATGATGAAAAGCCATTTTCCATCAAAGGGCCATAACTCTGCAAAAATGCCATGGATCCTAATCAAAATATCACTTGCACATCTCTGCCTGATACTGATCACATATGTAAAGTTTCAATGAATTCTGCCCATTAGGTGCTCAGAAATTGAGTGGACAAAAAATGCTACAGATGAACAGATGGACCAATGGACGGACTTACTAGCTGACTCCAGCTATATATCCCCAAAACATAGTTAAGGGGGGGGGGGGGGGGGGGGGTATAATAAAGTCCATGAATGGAAGTACTCACCAAAACCCCTGTCAACAATATTTATTCTGTACACTTCATCCTTGCTTATTTCACACACATATGGTCGGGGTTCATTTCTATCACCAACAAGAGATATGGAAAATCTGGCATCTGAAAAAATAACATTAAACCTTATCCTGCTGAATTTAAAATTTCTTTTTTAAGGTAGTGGACCCGTAATAGTTTTGCAACGTCTTGGAAGTAATGAACTTTAACAGTATGAACTGAGGTGTCCTAATGATCTTCATTAGGACACCTTGGTCAACATTGTGAAAGATCATGAGTTTCGAAACATTCCAGTACTATTACAGGTCAACTACCTTAAACAAAATGCTAGTTTTCCAACATTTCAATTAGTCTTTCTCAAGATTAAATTTGATCCTCAACAACTTAAGGAAAATTAAGGCAGGCATTGTACACTTAGATTTGATTGCATGTAAAAATATAATACGTACTTAGTGTTTTGTATGAATAAAAATATTTAACAAGGTTGGGAGAATTGATCATTGTCAAAGCTCTGCCGAGACAATTATCAATTCTCACAACCGAGTTAGATTATTTTTCATAAAATACACTAAGAAGGTATTATATTTATCTAATAACCTCTATTTGTCTTGTTTTCGTCCATGTTTCTAACTGAAATGCAAGTTTCTGAAAATAACCACAATATATCATTGTTCTAAAAATAACTATGTGATATCATGAAAAATATCATACGGGATGTTATCACACAGATATTTGTATAGTTATAAGATAAGAATTGTTTATATAGATGGAAAATACTGTGAACAGCATGAGACCATGCAGTTCATGCATTTTATGTACATTCGCACCTGTGATTTTATACTTGAAAAAATATTGCAGAAAACACAATATTTGTAACAATTACCCATTGCACATATTATTCACTACCACAATGAATAATATAGTTGCCCTCTCCAATCATTTTTTTTCTGCTTCTCAGCCTACAATTAGATTTTTTCGCCGCATCTTATTTCTTACCCTCTTTTCCCAAAAAAGGGAGTGGTTTTATTTTGGTGGGTGCCACCAAGCATGATGGCGAAAATAAGACCCACCAATTAAAGTTTTTATTATCAAGCCTGTCATTTTTCAAGGCCAGAATTTAAGGGTAGTAAGTACATTTTTTTCTATTCCCAAAAGTGTTCTCTTATACACCCATGAACATATGCATTGTTAATCTGATATCTTTTCATTTAGATTTTTTTTTGGAAACCCTAACTTTGAGAGTACATGTACTAACATGTTTGATCATAAGTAAAAGCCATTATGTCTTTGTCTACATCCCCCTGGTAAGGTTCCATTGAATTCTTCCAATAATCAGCATTAAGCGGGACTTCAACATTAGTGGCCGTCCACACATACCGAGGTATAACGGCCGAATGATCCCTCTCCCCACTTGTATACCACTCTTGTCTGAAACACAAGAAAAAAGTCCTATTCATTTAGAGTTCAGCGCTCCAGGTTATAAAACTTTTCTCATTCTCAATTCAAATTTTCTCAAATTTCAATTTGAGATTTAAGTGGTAAATTTGTTTTAATATTCATTTTGATTGTATTAACATAAAAGTTTATATTAATAAGTTGTTATAGATAACAACTTATTAATTTTATCTTTTATTTTCATACATTTATTTAAATTTAAAATTTGAGAAAATTCTCAGTTGAGCCTGAGAGAAGTTATATAACCTTGAGCCTAGATTTGATCTTACATTTTACTGATTGAAAGCATAAATTAGACCTAATTTTCTACTGATTTATAGTGTAAATTAGATGTTACATTTTACTGAATAAGAGTGTAAATTAGATATTTAACTGATTTTTAGTTAAATAAGAACTGATTTAGCGTGTAAATTAGATTTGAAATAGGACTGAATTTGATTTAAATTTGATTTGACATTTTTACTGAATTAGAGTATTAATTAAAACTGACATTTGACTGATTGAGAGCACAAGTGAGATTAAGATTTAATCTTTTTAAAGAAAAATATTAAATTGAAACTGTCATGTGTAGCAGAAAGTTTTTAACAAGGAATTTCTTCTTTTTAAACTATTTTCTTATAGTACAAATCCATAAAATCATTGGACCTCTTGGGAAAGACATAACCGGTGCACCTAATCATAGCTTCCTTTCAATTTTTCGTTCTCATTTTGATTGATCAGCACACGACAGTTGTAACTGCCTCAAAACACAAGAGGCAGTTAAAACTGTTTTGACTGATCAATGAATTTGAAAGATTAAACAATGGTATTTCCCACCAGTGTATACTACCATTACATCTTTTCTTAGCCTCAAGCTGCTATTCCACACAGGTAAACAATTGGGAAAAAGTTAAGAATACATTTTTCCACATATTAATCTTACCTTAACATATCCGTAGATCTCAGTCTGTTGGCAATAAACTGATTTTCTGACATATCATTTATGGTTAGTAAAATGGCTCCATCTTTCTGCAGATCAATAAAACAAGACAGTTTAGAAAAAGTAATTTGATTTGAATTGATGTTTGCCACTACTCAAATAGAGGATAACTGTTTGTTTCGGTGTAAGATCAATTTATATTTCATTGAGTGCACAACAAAGGCAAATTAATATTTTCATGAGTGGTAGAGCCATGAGGGAAAAAATAGCTTTTGTTGTTCATGAAATGAAAAAGAAAAAAAAGAAAATACTTGTTACAATATGTTTTCAATGTTTTCCATCCTTACAAGGCCATTATTTCTATTTCAACAAGCATTTGGAAGTATTGCATGGCAATACCAAGTCCCCTACCGGATTTATAAATCTATCCCTAGAGCAGTATCTTTTTTGGTGGTAAAGGTATAACTACCTCTCCAAAATATTAGTTGTATCAGATTTTATGTATCAGCTCAATATCTCTGAGGATAAAAAAAAAATCTGGAAATTTCCTGGTAATTTTCAAAGTCCAGCATCTGTATCTTCTACAAAAATCAATGGACAGGAACCAAATTCAAACTTGATCTGTAACTCATTGATGCGGACTCACATACCAAAAAATCAGGTCAATATCTCCAAGGGTTAAGAAAAAAAGTCAGGAAAACTTAAATTTCCTGGTAATTTTCGAAGTCCAGCATCCGTATCTTCCACAAAAATCAATGGAACGGAACCAAACTCAAACTCGTTCTGTAACTCATTGATGCGGACTCACATACCAAAAATCAGCTCAATATCTCCAAAGGTTCAGAAAAAAAGTCAGGAAAACTTAAATTTCCTGGTAATTTTCAAAGTCCAGCATCCGTATCTTCCACAAAAATCAATGGACCAGAACCAAACACAAACTCGTTCTGTAACTCATTGATGCGGACTCACATACCAAAAATCAGCTCAATATCTCCAAAGGTTAAGAAAAAGAAGTCAGGAAAACTTAAATTTCCTGGTAATTTCTAAGTCCAGCATCTGTATCTTCCACAAAAATCAATGGACCAGAACCAAACTCAAACTCGTTTTGTAACTCATTGATGCGGACTCACATACCAAAAATCAGCTAAATATCTCCAAGGGTTAAGAAAAAAGTCCGGAAAACTGAAATACGGACTGACAGACAGATTGAGGGACAGACGGACGGACGGACAGACGGACGGAGCGCAAACCAATAGTCCCCTTCGGCTTTCGCCGGTAGGGGACTTAAAAAAATATTTTTGGTATGTCATATGCATTCTCTTTTAACTTAAAGCAAACTCAAAATTGAGGATTTTTTATTCTTTGGACTTAGCATTTTTAAAATCAGGAGTCATTTACCCCTTGACTGTGGAATTCTAGGGGTCAAAGCTTCTGTTGAGGGTTCAATATAATACTTGAAATATGTAACAGACACAGATTAAATCATCCCACAAACACTTGATTTTTACGCGTGACCTACATTTGGAACATCACTCAGCCATTTCCGTAAACCGTAACAGACCTCGGATGTATATAAGGCGGATGGGTATGTAACAAAATTGTGCATTTTGTTAGGCAGAAATAGTGTAAGAAAAACTAGCCTGGAAACAACTGGCGCTATCTTTAGATTGATATATTTTACATTAAATAACGGCTGAAAAAATTTTAATTTTTGAGAATGATTGGTCATTCTCAAAAATTAAGACTTTTCAGCTGTTTTCAAAGAAACTAAAGATTTTTCAAGTCAGTGACTTAAATAAGTAGCGTAAGTGACAGCAAATGTTTTCACTCATAGTTTCGAGGGCTAACGCCATTTAAACTGACGTCATCAAGTTTTTCCAAGGCTTTCCCGTACTTTTTGAAAATAGTCTGTCTATGAACATCCGAGGTTGATCGTGAGATTAGCCTAGTGGTGTTCCGAAAGCCGTGACCTATTTAGCATTCAGCCATGACCTTGACCTTAAGCCTATCCAGACGAACTATTCCCATGACACTAGTACTCACCCAGCAGGAAAACTATGCAAAGTTGTAGTGAAATTCAACCCTAAATGTGGATCCTATGCTCCAGACAAGGATGGGACACACGCACATGCATACACTCGCACACAGATAGAGGTCACTCTATATGCCTGTTGCCATTTCATTGTGGGAGCATAAAAATTGGGCATAAAATAAGTATCAATATTTTGATTTTGCAGACTGTGTGACTTCATTAAAAAAATCTCCAATGAAATATGAACCTCTTCTAAAGAATAAAGCTTCATTCTTTAGAAGAGATTCAAATTTCATATGAATCTCGAAGATATGAAGAAGATAATTGATTTTAATAATTTGTAGTAGTGTCAAAATGCAACTGATTAATAAAAGGGTCAAAATGAGCCTTTGACAGAAAATTCTAGGGGTAAAAGTAGGGTATTTTCAGAATTTTTATGGGTTGACCCTAGTTTGAACGTTAAACATGAGCGCTGTATGGAAATGTGTAAACTCACCATGCATTCCTTAGAAGCTTCACCATAGGGTAAAGGTGAGAAGTAAACAAATTTGTAACATCTGTCTTGTTGACTAATCCATCCATTTGGACACACTGTAAAAAGAAATTAGTGGTGGTATTGAACAAGAGCAGGTGCCGAATAATGTTTATGATCTTTGTAGAAAGAGGGGCATGAACTCTGGCAACAAGAGCACCACCTGCAGGTACCAACATTTGGCTGCATGTCCTGGATAAATGCATAAAATATACACATAAGTTGAAAAAGAGATATAGACTTTCCCCCTTGGTCGTCTGGATATATAGCTTTCTTGATGGTGAACGTACACATGCCAAGTTTTTATTTGAAAACAAAACTCATTTGCGAGTTTAAACCCCCTGCATAGAAATCCTTGATCATCTGTCATTGTTAAGAACATTAATACAGGCTCAACAGCTTGGCTATTTGATCCAAAATAGCCAAGGTAATGAAGTGGAGGTAAAGTTACCCCCTGTCATACTGACCCAAGAATATTCCTTCCATGGCATGCGGTATAGGCAAAAATCAGCCTGAACAAATGTGCAGTCTGATCTTGATCTACACCACCTGAATTTACTGAATTAGAAAAAAGTAAAACTATTTTTTTCTCTTTTTAGAAAATCAATACTGACTCACAATAAGTGAACACACCGCTCATGCAATTTGATTTTAATTATTTCTTTTAAGGTTTTTATTCAACATGATTAGGGTTAAGATATTGTATAACGCCTATTAAATGCTTCTGGGAGCTATACAAAACATGGATAGAAAGCTTTAATTAAGTTACTTTTCTGAAGATCAATTTGTATCAAATTTTTGCATTTTTTTTGCTTATCCTAAGTTAATTTTAGGGTCATTTCCTCTTAACTATTATTTAACTAGAGCTTGTCACAGAATGTGACTTAATACCCCCGCAAGTGCTTTCAGAGAATGAGATACTTTGACAGAAGCGGCAAAAAATGCTTCAAATATAAAGATAACTCTTGGATTTGAGACCTCTAAATTGCGTCTTGCAAAACTTAAACATGTGATAAATGTTTTCAAGCTATTGAAGGAAAACTGAAGGAGGAGTTTGTAACACAAAATTACTAGTATATGTGAACGAAAAAGAAAAAAATGTAGTAAGTGTAAGGGCAGATAATTCTTAAACCAGGACAAGTTTGGACCTCATAATTGTATCTTGCAAAACTTCATGTGGTAAATGTTTGTATAAAATTTCAAAGATATTACATGAAAACTGATTAAAGGAAAACTGAAGGAGGAATTTGGGAAACAAATTACAAGTATACGTGTTCACAAAGAAAAATTGTCTTAAGTTCAAGGGGAGATAATTCATAAACCTATGGGAGTTGACACTTGAAACTTGAGTCTTGCAAAACTTCAACATGTGATAAATGTTTGTATAATGTTTCATTACTTTTGAATGAAAATTGAAGGAGCAGTTTGCGACAAAAAATTATAAGGACATGGTAACAAATAGGAAAAAATGTCAAAGTTCAAGGGGAGATAACACATGAACCTGGGGGAGTGGACACTTGAAATTTGTGTCTTGCAAAACTTCAACATGTGATAAATGTTTGTATAATGTTTCATAACTATTGAATGAAAATTGAAGGAGGAGTTTGCGACACGAAATTGTAAGTACATGGTTACAAATAGGAAAATATGTCTAAGTTCAAAGGGAAATAATTCATGAACCAGGGGGATTTGAGACTTGAAATTTACGTCTTGCAAAACTTCAACATGTGATGAATGTTTGTATAATGTTTCATAACTATTGAATGAAAATTGAAGGAGGAGTTTGCGACACAAAATTATAAGTACATGGTAGCAAATAGGAAAAAATGTCTTAAGTTCATGGGGAAATAATTCATGAACGTTGGAGAGTTGAGACTTGAAATTTGCGTCTTGCAAAACTTCAACTTGTGATCAATATTTGAAAAATGTTTCATTACAATTAAATGAAAGATGAAGGAGGAGTATGAGACACAAAATTACAAGTACATGGTAACAAATAGGAAAAAATGTCTTAAGTTCAAGGTGAGATAATTCATGAGCGTTGGAGAGTTGAGACTTGAAATTTGCGTCTTGCAAAACTTCTACTTGTTATCAATATTTGAAAAATGTTTCATTACAATTAAATGAAAGATGAAGGAGGAGTATGCGACACAAAATTATAAGTACATGGTAACAAATAGGAAAAAATGTCTAAGTTCAAGGGGAGATAATTCATGAACCAGGGGAAGTTCGGACCTAAAAATTGCGTCTTGCAAAACTTCAACATGTGATGAATGTTTCTATAAAGTTTCAAAGCTTTTGAAGGAAAACTGAAGGAGGAGTTCGCGACACAAATTTACTACTTAATGTGTCCACAGACGGACGGACAGACGGACAGACAGACACACGGACAGACGCACGGACAGACAGACAGACAGGCTGATTCCAGTATACCCCCAAAAACATTTGTTTTGCGGGGGTATAATGATTGTTTAGAGGAAATTAATCTCCAACTAGATTGTCGCAAAGCGGACAAGTTCCACCTTCAATGCTTGCCAACAATGAAATGCCATTTTCCATCAAAGGCCCATAACTATGTCAAAAGCCAATGGATTGTAACCAAAAAATCACTTGTACATCTCTGTCTGATACTGATCACATCTATGAATTTTTCAAACAAATCCACCCAGAAATTGAGCGGACAAGAAAAAGCTACAGATGAGCGGATGGACAGACCAACAAGCTTTCTCCTATATACCCCCGGAACATAAATTTGGGTGGTAAAATTAAAGATGCAGGCTAAAACAATCCTAACAATTTAGGTAATTACAATTAACTGAATAAACTTTTATTTAAAAATAGTGAAGGGGGAGCTACCATTAGGGCAGATGCTCTTATTATTAAAGGAAATATGGCACATCAAATTACAGACATAATCTATGCATAAACTTACCAAAAAGATTGGCCTGTCCAAACACTGTCCCAATAACAAGAAACAGCAATAAAAATGTGCTTTTCATTTCAATATACATCTGAAACAGACAAAACAGTTTTTATAGAGGTTAAAGGGATAGAGGTTGGTGGATTTTAGATACAAATACATGTACTTCAAAAATACATACACAAATCTGAATCTTATGTTGTACACACTCGTCAGAGCGATCTCGTTGAGACAATTCAAATGAATACTCACAACATAGATTTGATGTCAATGACATGGCAACACACTCTGTTGTATGAAAGCCTTCTAAGGAGTCTACAACATACACTTTCAGATACAGAGAGCTTTGGATAGTAAATTTTAGAACAAAGTTCACACCTACCCATCAAGCCCATTTTTTTAGCTGATGGGAAATTTTTCACTAATAAAGAGATAGGGTAAAATTTTCCACCTTTTACACAAAGCAGTCACTTGCAACAAAATTACCCCCTATGTTTTGAATCCTAGAATTATTAGACACTGTTTAGGACAAATTATAAATTATAATGCCCCGCCTCTCACCTCAATTATAATTAAAAAGCATTTTGAGATATAAATCATAGTATATATAAAAGATAGATATAGAGGATAAACATTTGTTTCAGTGTAAGATTGATTTAAATTTCCATCGAGTGCACCACAAAAGCTTTATTTCCACAAGTGGCTCAGCCACAACTCCTGAGAATATAGCATAATTAAAGATATAAATTAGTAAATGAACAATTATACTAAGTGGGATTTTATCAAACTATGGGTTTTATATGAAATGGGAATTTGACTTTTGTACCAAATGGGATTAGACGAAGTGGGAACAACCCGTGCAAAGCAGGGTTTTTTAAGCAAACATTTTGCACATATTCAGGGCTTCAGATTCTTTTCAAGACTGATGGGTCCAATTGACCCATGAGGTAAAAAGTTGTGGGTCATTTCCTGAAATGATGGGCCAAAGCATATTTTCATTATGGTAAAAATGTTTCATATCCAAGCAGGACAGGGTCACAGGACCCCAACTGTTGGAAAGTTGTGGGTCATCATGTGAGAAATGACCCGGGCCCACTGTAAATCTGAAGCTCTGCCAATTCATCCTGAACACGAGGCAGACTTCAAAACAATTAGCAAGTACTTTACACAAAAGACAATTCAAATGTTAAAAATCTATAAGTTTTTGTTTCAATCTTAACAGAGTTTATACTTTGACAATCCTATCCTTTGATACTATGACATTACATTATTTGAAGGAAAGGGGGATGTAACAGGAATTCTTCTCTTACCACAATGTTTCTCAGCACCAAGCTTCATTGGGTTAAGAAAAAATGTATGTGGCGACAACTTTGATTGTCATTGATAGGTTGAACATTCAATGGATTATGGGAACACGTTCAGAAAATGATATGCCTAAGACTAAAATGTAATAATAAACGCATATGAAGCCACCCGGAAGCGAAGTTTTTGTTTGTTTATTTTTTAATCATTAAACATGCGGTACGCCCCGAATCTATAATTGATCATAGAAATGTTAAATAAATTTAACTCCATCTTACAAAAGTTTGCGTAATCAAATTGGTCAAACTCACAATTAAATCGAAAGTCGATAGATCATGCTGGTTACTTAACACCTTGTCGAAAGCGTCAATATTTCAAAATGGCGGGTCACATTACTCACCTGTCACGGTGTTTACCTGTGAAATTCATGTAAACACTGATTATCTCCCTGTACGTGTAAACACTGGTTATCTCCCGTGTTGTAGTGCTATCTTTCTTGGCGCCAAGTTGTTCGATATTTTCACTGTGCGCCCGATCGAGCGAAAATTGTCGGATGTCATTTTTTTAAGACTCTATTTTAAATTTAAAACGCAATTATAAAATAAACCTCGCCCATGTTTATGGAAGATCTTGGATTTCCATAAAGCGGGTCAACTGAATTAAAAAAAAAAGAGAGAGCCGGGATGCGTTTTTCCATTTTCAGTATTCGAATTGCTTGAAATGAAATGAAACAGTTTGTCCAAAGAGGGAGTCGTTTGGACTCTCCTAATATAACTTCCATTGTATCCGAAACGGTTACAGTCATGCGGAGGTCTTAGAGGTTGGCTTTCAAGAAACGCGTGTCATCAAATTTTTACGGTACCTTCTTAACTGAGAATGTTCTCGTTTGAAAACTCAAATAAACATGTGAATATCATGAAAGATGATATTATTAACGGTGGCTATTTAGATCTATTTCAACTTATTGATATCATATTTCATGTTCATTTGCACGTATTTAACTTTAGCCAAACAATTAATCTCAATAGAAAAAATATATGATCTCGGGCCAATACTGGTGTCTGTTAATCCAATCATTACATGTTCAGAGAGCTCAACATCGTAACTACAGTTGAACAGAGCTATAGTTAAGCCATTTTACTCGTCCCCTGTCGAGAACTTCCTTCTTTCTTTCACTAAATTTTCTCATGATCTTTTTACTCTCGCGCACCGTTAAAGTATTGTCAAGTCATGACAGTTTGGCGTCTAGATGTAGATGAAAGCAAAATAGCGGGCTGTTGTAATTGCGTTGTCACTCCGGCGGTCGTGCGTCAGTGCCCTTCAAACATCTACCGTAAACAAAAAGGACTTTTTGGAAACGGATTGCAGAAATGGTCAGGGACAGACCGTGACATTCTTCCTAACCTGTTGAAGAAATTTTAGATTTGTACATTAATTTTGGCGTACTTGAAGGGCGGTACTATTTATATCAAATTGGCAACCTTCGGAGAGAGGCTAAGGGCGGTTTCAGTACTGGTTTTGAATCACGGTTTTTGGCATCCGTCCTTCCGTCTCGGAGGTCCATAACGAAAACTTACGTTGCATTTTTCTCACTGAATTACAGCACATGGGCGTAGTTAGCGGTAGGCCTACGGCCGGTACGGCTTTCGCCGCACCAATAATTATTCCGCAAATGACCGCGGTGGAAATAAATACCGGATATGTGGAAACGCTTCCTTATTTTGATATTGAAAAATCAAGTTTTTTTCCATCTTAGAATAATGAATTCGAATTGTAATAAAAAAAAAACACGCTTGTTTAAAGCATCTAGAATACCAAAATAAAAGCCTAGCCCATATTCAGCCTTTGAATACTGAGCATACATGTAGCTGCTATAAGCTTTAAACTCCATCATCGCGTGGAAGTATGCCGTGCTAGTGCAAAACTAACGGGCACAACATTCATATGCAACGGCCTAACAGAGTCCGGCTTTCAATCGAATCATGGCTGAACGGGGCTAAGAACCCGTGTATACATTTAATAAAATATTTTAAAAAAGCGCAAGACCGAAAAGCAGACAAATAAAGGAATCCGCCGCACAACCACTGCTCAGACGCTGAGGTCGTACCGTCTCCGTGCGATATTTAGATTTCAAAATTTAACACCAACAACTATTAAAATACATATTCTTTTACATTCTTCATGCTATAAACTCGAAGGCTCAGAGGTTTGAAAATTTGCATCTATAGAATTGATACCAACGGGAACAATTTAAGCTACGCGTAGGAACATCGTTCTTTGTTTACAGAAAATGGGAAATCTTTTTTTAAATTTTGCTTATTTTATGTCCAATTATCCTCCAAAATTTGTTTAAAAAAATGTTCATGGATCCTCGTTTGAACCTGACGCATCTTCTTACAAATAATTAAAAAAAACCCCTTTTTTTTTTCATTTTTTTCTTGTGCAATATCTAAAGGTAAACCGTTTGTTATTAATTTGCATGAAATATTATCTATAACTTATCTGCAAAAGCTTTGAAGATGGTACATCTATGAGTCAAATTTCGGCTCCTGTACGGCGTTTCTTTTTTTCGAACATAATATAAAGAGCAAAATCAGTTATTTTCTTGTGACTATGATTGGGTAAGATTTGATATTAATATGTGAAACGGTATGGTGGCAGAAAAGAACGAGATGCGTCACCAAAGAATTTCAAAAGATTTTTTGGGACAAACGAGGCTCCGTTAATATTTGGTTGCGGTTTGATCTAGTGACCCTTTACGAATATCGTTCGATCTGATCCGATCGGGTTCCAGTTATTCTCGGCGTAAAACCTAGTTGTTCAAAATAGAAGAAACCAACTCGGAAGAAAAACTTTATAAATCTCGCTGAGATATTGTTGACAGAAATCATAGTTTTATGACAATTCGGCTGATTCTTTAAATGGGTTTACAACTTAAGAGTCGACCATTTTCTTTAACGAAGAAAACCAGATTTTCTACAATAGCTCCACGATGACGTCGTTTTATGTCACGTTGCATGCTGAAATTCGACGTCTATCGAGAAGGCGCGCCGTCGAAATTCAGCATGAACTGATGGGGGGGGGGGCGAAATCATCGTCAATGCGAGTAAATTATTAGAAATAAATTGATCACGAACGCTCGTTACACCCTGTTGAGTCGATGCGCCCTGTTTTCATTTTCGAGGTGTAACATTTATGGTTGATGCTGTAAATTTATATCTTTTATTTTTTTTCTATTCGAAATCGTTGGGTAAATGCATTCACACGAAGCGGGTCTGGGTTTTTAAGTTGGAATGCGGAGCAATTCCAACTTAGATTTAACAAAACCGCAAAATGAACACAAGATAATTTCATTTCGGGTTTTTTGAGAACACATATCACGTGAACAGGATGTGAATACACTTCGGCCTATTTTATATATCTCAACTTGACAAAGAATACAGTTTATTTCATCAAAAAGTAATAATGCTGTACAATTACACAACTATCACTTCGTGTATATTATTAACACGCTAGTTTATGTTTTAAACGATATTTATGGAAAGTTGCGTATGAAAATATTAGTATCACATGTTTTCATTACTATATTTGGAAATCATGTGATAAGTCAAGTCCAATAAGGTCAGCAATTGACAATAACACTAGCCAATCACGTGATCTGCTTATTTGGTAATGTCGCGATCTGTTTTCTCAGTATTGTGGCAATAGCACAGGCCAATCATGTGATCTGCTTATTTGGTAAGGTCGCGACCTGTTTTTCGTAGAATTATGTTATAGCTTCTTTTAAAGGTATAGTTTCTCTTTCTGAACGACCTTATTACCCATTTAACTTTTGACAAGTTGTTCATTTGTAAATTTCTGTCTAAGCTACGGAATGAAAGTCTTTTCTTAAAGTGATGATACACTTTTAAAGTTAATAAATATTTTTGCCACATATTGTCGTTTGTTTTCCGTGATATTGCAGTTATCTACATGAATGTTTCATTGTAAAAACTCAATACTCATCAAATAAAACCCTTGCCACCACATCTTTAATTGAATTATGAATATCTTGCGCAATTGCATTCCATCACCAAGACAATTTGTCATTTGAAACAAACCAACTAGTTCAACTTGTTTTCTTCACATTCTTACACATCAACACGTTTAAAAGCACCATCATACAGTTAGTTACATGGTGACATGGACATTCATCTCAATAAAAAACATTCTTAATCGCTAACTCAGCGCTCCATTCATTCCAAACAAACACTCAAACCATTCAAA
This sequence comes from Fragum whitleyi, assembly GCA_948146395.1. Classification (NCBI taxonomy): domain Eukaryota; kingdom Metazoa; phylum Mollusca; class Bivalvia; order Cardiida; family Cardiidae; genus Fragum; species Fragum whitleyi. The sequence goes on along the minus strand of OX411550.1, from coordinate 40,482,833 downwards.
AACGCTCAAAGTTATTAAAAAATAAGATCAACATGTACACTCAAAATGAATTAAGCAAGAACCAAATCGCGATTTCACTTTAATTTAAAGGGTCTGATTGGTTCTTGACGGAATAGAAGCTATTGATTGAACTTTTATGCACATTTCATAGAGGTTTTATATATCACCAATTTCGTTCATCCTGAACAAAATAAGCGGCATTGGATCCCTCCCTTAAATTTCACTCACAACTCGCTCCGCTCACTCATTCAACATCATGCCTAAATCATTCCAAAATCGTTCACCTTATCCATTTCACAATGTTATTAACTGTATCCCCAAATCAATAGTAGAGGAGCATTTATTGATTTCATCATGTATGTCTCTCAGTCCATTGACCTTTTGCTTTCCGCTAGATAAACGGAGAAGCAATTGACCTGCAATAACGAAACTTTACACAAATATTGCCCATGATCAAAAGAAATACCCTTTTGTTTCGGGGTCATACATGTCACGGTCATCAGTAAATTTTAACAGTTAACATTTCCCACTCTAACTGAACAACCAATTGACCCAAATCATAAAACTTGACACAAATGTTGTCAATGACCCGAGAAAGTGCCAAATTTTGGAGTCACAAAGGTCGAAATCACAATTGAACTTCGTCCAAAAATTGTCTTGAGATTACAACTCATGAATGAAAAGACTTCCCTGCGAAAATAGCTTTCCATCATGGACAAATCCCTTGTTGAGGTCCACTTTGCGACACTTCTAATTAAAAATGTAATTGATAACTCAAATGGAGCAGAAGTCATTTGAACAATAATATACTTAGTTCCAAAATAAAGTGTGCACTTTCACTATTTGGTTTTCCTTATTTTTTGCAAAGTTTTGGGAACTCTTGCTTGTAAAATCTGTTGCATGTTTTAGACATGACCCTTTAGATACGAGGCATAAAATCCGATTTCGAAAAAAGTTGCGTATACTATGGGCACTTGTTCAGCACATATAGTGTTGAGATTGGCCTTCCTAGAATTTCTTTTCTGGTAAAGAGAAATTCGCTTATGTGGTATTTCCTAGTTTCACCAGGGACTCTCTTCCATTTCCAAATAGAAGTTTGAGTTTACGTACAGACGTCAAACCTGCGCCAACGTTAGAAAATGCTACATTAAATGGTCAATGACGTCAGATACAACGGTATTATAGCGTTATACATTATTAGTTCATGTAGTTCATGTAGTATCAGAGGCCGGATGCACTAGGTGCATAAGCTGATCACTTCTAGTGGCCCATTCTTGTAGTAAACTTCTTTGATATGAGGATAATCCTCAGTGGTATGAATAATAACATCCTCTATGGTCACAATTGGTATTTTCGCTTCTGAGTGTCCATCCTTTCCACTCGCGAATGCAAGCACATTAAGTGCATTAATTATTGGCAATAGGTTGTTTACCGTTTTGTAGATTTATTATTAACATTATCATTATTATAATCATTATTGAGCTAATTATTAAAACAAACAGTATATTTATTAAAAAACCTTATTATTTTCTTTTTTTTTCTCTCTTACGTGTAGATTAAAAGAGTGTCTTTAGTTTAAAAATATCTGTCATAGAGGTGGTGATTTATTTTACAATTAAATGATTTTTTATGACTTTAGGATTTCACTTGAAATTCACTACATTGGTTAATTCTCTTGATGAAAATTTATGATACACATAGACAATGATTATATCACAGATATGCCCTTACATTACATATGAATCAACATAGCCATGTTCAAGTTCTAATATTTGATTAGAAAATGTGTATTTATAGATATATTGCACTTAACGCAGTGTGTTGTTCATAATTTTAAGTTTGAAATACTACATTAGGACATATGAAAAAAAAGTGAAACTCAATTATACATTAATCCTGTGCTTTATTATCCTTTTTTTTTATTATTTTTTTTTCATTACTTCATTATTTTTAACCATTTATTTATTATTTACTCATTTTGTTAGTATTATTTTTTCTTCATTCTATCCTTTATATCAGAATTTTTATTCATTGCATGATGGTTCAAACTTACAAGTGGTTTTCCACTCTGTGTTCAACCTAGACTTGAAAGAATTAATACTAGGTGCCTCCACGACTGAGTTTGGAAGTTTGTTCCATAGATTCACTACTCTATTACTGAAACAGTGTTTCCTTTTGTTAGTAGAGAATCCACTTTTGTATAGTTTATATTTGTTACCCCTCGTAGAAGCATTGTTACCCCTCTTCAGTATCTCATAGCTAGTTGCATCTATTTTGTGTATAAGTTTGTAGGTCTGGATTAGATCTGCTCTTGAACGCCTGTATTCTAATGAAGGCAGTCCTAAATTCAAGAGTCGTTGTTTGTATGGCAAGTGTGATATTTTACGGACTAGTTTAGTAGCCCTTCTCTGAACATTTTCTAGCATGATAGAGTGCTTTTTAAATCTTGGATTCCAAATGACTGATGCATATTCTAAGTGAGGGCGAACTAATGCTTTGTATAAATGTTTAAACATGTCACTATTCATGAAGGTAAAATTTTTTTTAATGATACCTAGATTCCTTTTAGCTAATTTTACTTTACTACACATGTGTTCTTCAAAGACAAGATCCTTGTCAATAATGACACCTAAATCCTTTTCTTTGTCAGTGGTTTGTATCCTGGTGATTTTGTTTTCACTGTCCTTCATGAAATATTCCCTATTGGTTTCGTTTCCAATGTGGAGTACCTTGCACTTGTCTTTATTAAATTTCATTTCCCATTTTTTGGCCCAGGCACATGCATTAAAGATATTGTCTTGTAGGCTTATTTCGTCTGCAGGATTTCTTATACCATTATATATTTTGGTATCATCTGCAAAGAGTTTCGATGGGATAGTCATTATTTCTGGGAGGTCGTTAATATAAATTAAGAACAGTAATGGACCCAATACACTTCCTTGGGGCACTCCACTTATAACATTCTGCCAGGTTGATTTTGTGCCTTTTATAATGACTCTCTGTTTGCGGTTTTCTAGAAAAGATTTGATCCATTTGTGTGTTTTTCCCCTTATGCCAATGTTCCAAAGTTTTAGTAAGAGTCTCTGATGAGGAACTTTATCGAACGCTGCTTTAAAGTCCATGTAAACAATATCCACTTTAGTATTGTCATCACTGTATTTTGTCCATTCTTCAATGCATTCAAGGAGTTGTGTTATACATGATCTATTTTTTCTAAATCCATGTTGTTCATTCTTTATTAAATTGTTTGTTTCCAGGAAGTCTGTTATCTCTAATTTGATTATTTTTTCCATAATTCTGCAGCAGATTGATGTGACGCTTATAGGTCTGTAATTTTCAGCTTTTGATTTTGGTCCACTTTTGTGAATTGCAGTAACGTTTGCCTCTTTCCATTGTTTGGGCAATATTCCTTCATTGTAGGATTGTTTAAACAGTTTAGTTAGTGGCGGAGCTATGTTATGTAGGCACTCTCGTAGGAATCTAGGATTTATCCCATCAGGCCCTTCAGATTTGGCTGGATTGATATCTTGTAAAGCTTTCAATGTTTTTTCATTTGTGAAATCGATTTCATTCATTGTTTTATTAACTATATTTTCATCTTCTGGCAGCCTGTCACTTTCAATAGTAAATACAGAGATAAAATGATTATTCAAGGCTTCAGCTATACATTTTTCATCAGTTTCTATTGAATTGTTTATTTCTATTCCGGTGATGCCCGATTGTCGAACAGTTTTACGTCTTACGTAATTCCAAAAATGTCTGGGGTTTTCGCTAATCTTTTCGGCTATGGCTTTTTCATTATTATATTTGTTTTCCTTGACTAGTTTGGTTACTTTGTTGCGTGCTGCTTTATATGATTCATATGTTTGTAGGTTCATACAGTTCTTGTATTTTTTCCATTGCTTGTGTTTTTCTTTAATTGCTTGCACTGTTTCTCGACTTACTGTGGCAACCCGACCATCTGGTAATTTCTTATACTTTGGTATATTTTCTTCCTTGATGATTGATAATTTATATTCGAAATTTTCAGTTGATACGTAATAGAGGAAGCTTAAGCTGATACATACGATTTCTATTGGAGTATGAGTGCTAATTTAATTTTATGGACAAATTTCTTTGCACGGGGCTGATTTTCGCCCACACACGAAATTTGTACGTCAACCTACGTTGTTTTATAGTGTATAATTGTTATTCAGATGTGAATTTATTACAAGGTCGGACACAGGGATCGAACTGAATGCAATTTCAAAAGAGTTATTCATCAACTGTGGGGTACAAAAGCATATCACTCAAAATCAAAGATCCTTTACTAGCCTTAAGTCAATGAGTTCGGTGTGCCTCATTTCTCAAAATTTCGATGGTCAATAGTGTCGATGTCTGTCATGCAAAATTTTGTGACGGTACATTGAGTAAGTTTCGAGATATTTGCGTTTTAAAAGTGCACACTATCTTTTGGAACTGAGTATATACAACCTGTTTTGAGTGAAGAAGTGTTCGCCTGTGCGTTCCTTAGTCGGCTGTATGGTCCGTATTATTTTCTTGCTTTTTAGCTCACCTGAGCACAGCGTGCTCAAGGGGGGGTTTAAGGATCACCCTGACTCCGTCGTCCGTCGTCATATTTCTTAAACTTCTTCTTCTCCTAAACCGCAGGGCCAATTTCAATGATTTTTTGCCAGAATGTTCCGTGGGTGACCCTTTTCAAAATTTTCGCTATATTTAAATTGGCCAATAAATATGGTATGGCAGGGCGGGGCTTATTTTGAGCCCAAAATCTTTGAACGACATCTCCTCCTGAACCACTGGGCAGATTTAAATGAAACTTTACAAGAATGTTACTTTGATGACCCTCTTCAAATACTGTTGGCAAATTTTCATTAGTCCATAAATATGGGCGTGGCAGGATAGGGCTAATTTTGAGTCTCCTCTGTAATAAATTGGTTGGCAAGGTCTATTATAACTGCTTATAAGTCAAATAATGTCTCCTTTTCAACAATAAGGCAAATTTGAATGAATCTTAGCCAGAAAGTTTATTGGATAATATCCACTGGACCAATCGAATTCAGGTGAGCGGTTTAAGGCCATTCCGGCCTCTTGTTATCAATTTTCTTTCATCAGATTGAGGCCTGTATAGCGATTCAGGGGTTAAAGCGTCTCTTTTGTTTTTGAAATACATTGAATTATATACGCCCGTCAAAAGACAAGACGTATTATGTGATCACCTGTGGTGGGCGTGAGGCGTCAGCTTCGTTAGTAGCTTGAGGTCACATGAACGCATTCCAACTTATCAGTACTTTCAGTATTTTGATTTTAAAGGTCGACATTTCACCGATGTGCTAAACGTGCATATGCTCTGGTCTCATGAAAAGCGGTTCCAAAATTGCACGAATAAGACCATGAACGTGTGTAAACCAGATACAAACAATAATACAATGGCATATTTTCAATGTTCGTGCATCATATAAGGGTTTCATTAAGTGTGTGAATTTTTTATAATGCAACAACTTCCGACACTCTACCAGGGAGCTAACACCTGGTGGCCCAACAGTTATGATTTTAGCTATTCTAATTATGGTCCATGCTGATCATCCTTAGCATTTTTCAATTCTGTAGGGCACATGGTTTATCAGAAGAAGGTTTAAGATTTAAGAAAGTTCTGAACAGCTACCCTCCCATCCCCTAGTGCTCCACACCTGGTGGCCAAACATTCATGATTTTAGCTATTTCAGATAGGGTCTATGAGCTGATCATTCATGTCAAATGAAAAGGCTGTAGGGATTCTGGTTCATCAGAAGTCAGTTAAAGATTTAAAAATTTTCAACAAAGCACAATCCCTGCCCAGGAGATGCTCTGCACCTGGTGGCCCAACAGTTATGATTTTAGCTATTCTAATTATGGTTTATTAGCTGATCATCCATGCCAATTTTCAAGTCTGTAGGGCTCCAGGTTCCAAAGAAGAAGAAGGTTAAAGATTACAAAATTTACCCAAAGTACTACCCCCTCCCCCTGGTGCTCCACACCTGGTGGCTCAACAGATATGATTTTAGCTATTTTAATTCAGGTCTATGAACTGATCATCCATGCCAATTTTCAAGTCTATAGGGCTCCTGGTTCCAAAGAAGAAGAAGGTTAAAGATTACAAAATTTACCCAAAGTACTACCCCCTCCCCCTGGTGCTCTACACCTGGTGGCCCAACAGATATGATTTTAGCTATTTAAATTCAGGTCTAAGAACTGATCATCCATGATAATTTTCAAGTCTATAGGGCCGATGGTTCTGAAGAAGAAGAAGGCTAAAGATTACACAATTTACCCAAAGTACTACCCCCTCTCCCCTGGTGCTCCGCACCTGTAGGCCCAACAGATATGATTTAAGCTATTTTAATTCAGGTCTAAGAACTGATCATCCATGATAATTTTCAAGTCTATAGGGCCGATGGTTCTGAAGAAGAAGAAGGCTAAAGATTACACAATTTACCCAAAGTACTACCCCCTCTCCCTGGTGCTCCGCACCTGGTGGCCCAACAGATATGATTTAAGCTATTTTAATTCAGGTCTATGAACTGATCATCCATGATAATTTTCAAGTCTATAGGGCCAATGGTTCTGAAGAAGAAGAAGGTTAAAGATTACACAATTTACCCAAAGTACTACCCCCTACCCCTGGTGCTCCGCACCTGGTGGCCCAACAGATATGATTTAAGCTATTTTAATTCAGGTCTATGAACTGATCATCCATGATAATTTTCAAGTCTATAGGGCTCCTGGTTCCGAAGAAGAAGAAGAAGATTAAAGATTACACAATTTACCCAAAGTACTACCCCCTCTCCCCTGGTGCATCTGGTGGCCCAACAGATATGATTTTAGCTATTTTGATTCAGGTCTATGAACTGATCACCCATGCCAATTTTCAAGTCTGTAAGGCTCCTCAGGTTCCGAAGAAGAAGAAGAAGATTAAAGATTACAAAATTTACCCAAAGTACTACCCCCTCCCCCTTGGTGCTCCGCACCTGGTGGCCCAACAGATATGATTTTAGCTATTTTAATTCAGGTCTATGAACTGATCATCAATGCCAAATTTTAAGTCTGTAGGACTCCTGGTTGAGGAGAAGAAGAATTCTTTTATCTATTTTTGAAGGGGACCACCTATTCAACATTTCTGTAAAAATTGGTGTTAATTGGCCAAGCAGTTTAGGAGGAAATGTCGTTTAAAGAAATTGTTGACGGACGCAGGACGACTGACGAACGGACGCAAGGTGATCACAATTCTAAGCTCACATGAGCACTTTGTGCTCAGGTGAGCTAAAAAGTGATGTCATTTAGGTAGATTTTTCTGGAGAACGGATCATATGAATTAAGATGTTGATAACAATGCCTTAATGATGAGTCTACAATTGCGATGTTTTTTTTTTATACAAAATGCATTTTTTGTTACAAAATCAAAAGGTCAGCGGCACCCCTTAAACTTGCGATGCTCGCAAGGACACCGTATAGCTCAGTGTTAAGTTCGGAACATCTTCTATTTTGACGATTAAATGTCACTGCATTTTTTTTTCAAATTTTTCTTGGGCAACACTTGTCAGGCCCACAAATGTCTGACAGTGAAATGTGATCTTGACCTATATTTAAGTGGTAATGCTATAACTCGAGGGAAACATACGAGCCATATTGACCTTTGTAATAGAAAAATGATTCTTTACTGAATGGCACAGCTGCTCATTGTGGGTAATAATTGAGGGAGAGAGATCCGTCAATAAATGTAAGATACATGCTATAGACAAATTCAGACTACCACACATAGGTATAAGGGCATGGAATTGTGATGACTATGTCTTTTACTCACCGCAAGCGGGCTCGATATAAATAGTAGAATTTTATTCCCAATAATAACTATTGACCACACTTTTTTCGTCAATGAAATGCTTTATGACTATACTACAATGGTAGGAGGCTAATTAGATGCCTGAGCAGACCCAAAATAAGATTCCTTGGTATGATCAAACTGAGGAGATTTGCTAGATGAACATACAGTTAACAACATCGTGAAATTGACAAGATGAATGATTTTGGAACGATTTTGGAATTAAATTGAATGAGTTTGTGGAGCAAGTTTTGAGTGAGTTAAATGGAAGGTAATCCAATATTGCAAATTTTGTTCAGGATGAACAAAATTAGAAATATTAATTACCTCCCTTTAAAAATTAGCATATATGTTCTTTAAATAGCTTCCTATTTCCTCAATATCTAATCAGACGCTTACAATTTCAATTAGTTTAGTGAAATCTCGGCTTTTTTCACAGCTATTTTTATTTTGAACGAAGTTGTTGCTATATGTTTTTCAGTGGGTTTGGAGCATTTTTGATCGATTTGAGTGAGTATTTGGAATGAATGAATGGAGCGCTGAGTGAGTGATTTAGAATGGTTGTGATTGAGATGAATGTCAATTTCACGATGTTACTAACTACTGTACTAGTATCCAATATCAAAGTCGTTCAGCTTCAAGTTTCAGAGAAAAAAATATTAAAAATTGTGTTTTCTCCTCTTTTTGTTGGCAACGAGGGTAAATTGTAATTTTTTTAAACGTATTTGATAAAGCTTCACTCAAACAAATATTCCCACAAAGTTTCATCAAGATAGACTGGTCTCAGTGGTGATCAAAAACTTTTGTCAGAAATTGTGGATGATGGAATAACATAGACAGAACTTTGTACAATCTTAACAGCTCACCCTCAGTCGAGCGCAGGGACGTTAACCCTTTCATGTTTTACAAAATTTTAGACCTGTCCAAATTCAAAGGTTTTGCAGACGAAAATTTAAAGTGGATTTAAATTGAAAAATAACCATTCAGAAGGGTAGAAAATAGTGAGGAAAAAGAAGAAATTGCTTGTCAGAAGCAATTTCTTCTTTTTATCACAATGTTTTCTCAATCATAAAATCTAAGGCACGTAAAAAGCAGGGATTACACAGCAAAGGGTTAAATATATTGTATATTTAGGGCCCGTGGTCTAGCTAATGAAAACAAGTCTCTACAGTTCATGTTTATGACAAATTCAATTCATTTGAATTACAAAAGGAATCTGATATTTAATTCATATACATAATACGAGAATAATTGATGTAAATTCTGATTTATTACCAATCTGCGTATTTCCACTTAAAACACCTTGGTCATCATATATGGTAACAAGAACCCTGACTTGGAATTCAAGAATTAAAATTCAAGAACTAGTTCTAGTGGTCAAGAATAACTCTAGAACTAGGAGCTCTTGAACGGCCATTTAACATTCTACAACATTCAAGGACCAGATCTTGGATTTCCCTTAAGGTAGTGGACCCATAATAGTTCCGCAATATTTTTAAAGTAATGAATGTGAACTGTGTTAACCAAGGTTTACTAATGATTTTCAAAAGGAAACCTCGGCCAACATTGTGAAAGATCATTAGTTCAGAAATGTTGAAGAACTTTTATGGTTCCGCTACCTTAATCACTACACTCCCATATCAAGTGACTGTTAAACAAAGACAAATAAAGTTTATCAATTTGATATAACCTAAGAACACAAATGAGAAATAATTTGAAAACAAAAAAATGCTTGTGATAAGCAAATTCTTAATTTCCCACATTGTTTCCAACTCAGATAGAAAAAATATCATTTTTTGTCACATATATATTGACACATGCAACTTCTTTGAATTTGGATCAGTCCTAAAATGTTGTCAACTGCCCAGTACAAGATAATTGAAAAATATACCCTGCTTTGAATGCAAGTGAATGTGCAAAGCAGGGGATAATTTGCAAACAGTTTGCACCGTTTTGTCATCCTAAACACAGGGCTGCTAAAGGGAAACACAATTATCAAATATTTTCAATGGCTGTAAAATGTCTGTATAATTAATCTCTCAGATTGAGAAAGTTCTCCACTTCTTCTGTATCAAAGTGTGTTTTTTCTCTTATCCATTCATAGTACACACCCACGTTTGTGTATACCCCATAATTGCCCTCGTCACATCCCTTCCCGTGAGACACAATTCCCGTCTGATACCATCGCTTATCGTCCGTCATGATCATCGCCCCACCACTGTCACCGCTACATGTGTCACCACGTAACTTTTGCTGCAAATAAAGACGGTAAGACTGATAATGCTAATTGTTTGTAAGTAAATATTTTTAATGCAATACTTACACTTTTTTTAGTTTTTACAAGAAAAACAGGTGGTAAAGACCAAGATCAGACTGCACATCTGTGCAGGCTGATTTTTGTTGTTAGCTCAAGTCATAACAAGAATATTCGGGGTTCAACATGACAAGGGTTTAAATACTGTTAAAGTGCTTCAACTTGCACATAATAACATGTTGATGCAAGTATCATAGTATGCCCAGCATAAGATGGTGTGTTATAAACAAAATTAATGTGGAGTCAGAATTTATTGAAACTATCTGTGACCTCTAGCCACAAGAAGATTAGGTACTTACCTCAAATCCTGAACAGATCATATCACCTGTGAGATCTAGGAACAAGTTTAAGGTGCAAGGTAATATCCCCCTAAGCTGAATATAAAACATTATCTGCTTGCTCTAGCCAAATGTTTATTGTACAAGGTACTAACCTCCAATCCTGAACAGAGCATATTATCTGCTAGCTCTAGCCAAAAGTTTATAGTACAAGGTAAAGGCCTCTAATCCTAAACATAACACATTACCTGCTAGCTCTAGCCAATAAAAAAAAATAAATAAAGTAAAAGGTGATCAGCTTAAATTCTGAACAAAACATATTATCATTATTAAGATATAGGTACAAGATACTTACCTCATCAACAGCATAGAACATATTTTCAGTTATTTCTATCCATAAGTTTCAGATAAACTGTGTTCCAGAAGCAAAACAAACATAAAAAAACAAGAGCTTTAGGAGATGGACTTTGTCACAAAATTGTATACCATAATTGGATTTTTTTTCATTGAATGCTACCTTAGTTTAAAGTTAATCTCACAAGAAATCTGAATTCTATTGGAACAAATTATCTGTGATCTCAAACAAAAAGTTAAAGGTTCATAATACTAACCTCAAATCAAGCATAGAACATATTGAGTGTGATTTCTAGTCACAAATTTTAGGTACAAGGTACTCTCCTCAAATCTAGCACAGTCAGACCTCTAGCCACAAGTTCTATGTACAAGGCTCTAACCTAAAATCCTGCACAGAACATATTGAGTGATATCTCTAGCCACAAGTTTTAGGTGCAAGGTACTTAGCCAAATCCAGCACAGAAAATATTAAGTGTGACCTCTAGCTACAAATTTTAGGTACAAGGTGACTTACCTAAATTCCAGAACTGAGTGTATCGAGTAAGATCTCTAGCCACAAGTTTTAAGTACAAGGTTATAAACTCAATTCCAGCACAGAACATATTGAGCCAGACCTCTAGCCATGTGTATAAGGGTACAAGGTACTAACCTCAATTCTAACACAGAACATATTGAGCCAGACCTCTAGCCATGTGTATAAGGGTACAAGATACTAACCTCAAATCCAGCACAGAACATATTCTCTGTGAGATCTAGTTCTCCTTCATAAGCTTCCTCACAGGTCTCTTTATGAATGTATGGGATACGAACATCCTGTAATTATACAAGAATAATGTTAAATTTAGTCGTGTCCAGTAAAATTTCTATTATTTGATTTGATGGGGTTTTTTTTGAAACAATTAAGAAACAGATTTCTCCTTGGACTACTTTGTGCGGAAGCTTAATAGATACCTTGTCAATATTCATAGCTGTATCAGATCTAAACAAAGGAATCTGTAAGCACATGAATAGGAATGATTCCTGTAAATTTTAGTAGAATTTTTACCAGCTTTTCAAGAAAAGTTTTTTGTAATATTTGACCATGAAGAACTAATTTTTAGTGATGCAACAACCTGTAGTATCCATGTGGTCATCCCAATGTCAACAAGAATCAATCAGAATTTATATAAAGAGCTTTTTGTAAAGATAATTCAGTGAAGTTTGGTTGAATACTGAACAATACTTTTAGCAAAGATTTTTTTACATTTTACCATAAGGGACCATAATTTTGATTAGTTATACTGACGGAAGGTCTACTTAAATCTATTGTGGGGAAAACTTGCACATTCAGAAAAATTTGACAAAATTTCATTATCAGGATAAATTGGTCAGATTACCATCTGTCCTGAGATTAATAAAACATTTTTCATACCCATTTGAGAATTCTCTAAAACTAACAATTCAAATAAATGGATGTAAAAGATAATTTTATCTACAGCTTTGATCTTAAGTTGACATTTGAGAAAATTCTCAGTTGAACATAAGAAAAGTTATATAATCTCAGTCCTGAATTATCTGAAGAAGAGTTTCCTACCATCAATTTGTTGTCGACTGTCATCCAGCCTTCTCCACAGCCGGCTACAAACCCTACAGAATCTGTCAGTTTTGTACGCCCTTCGAAAAACCAGACATCGTAATAAGCTGCAGGCTGGAGGCATATCGGCCTTATGTATCTTCCGAATTTGACTGGCTTGTTAAGCTTTATAATAGCAATGTCATGATTAAACTTGACACCCTGGTTGTATTGTGGATGTAGGATAACCTCTGCTGGATAGCGTACGTTTTCTGGAGATACATCTTCACCAAGACAATCTGTACTACCTGTTTAAAAGTCCAATAAATTTTGCTTAAAAGAACAAGAGGACAATGATGGTCCTAGATCCCTCACCTGATTTTCTTTGACCCCTGGGACATCACATCAATAAAGTAGGTAGATGTCAACAACGAGATAGTTTCTACATAAGATCAATACAATGGAATATTTTCAGTAAAGACCAAAAAGGATATGCCTGGGCACAGCCCTTGTATGAACATAGAGGCATGTAATGAATAAACTTGATGAAATTCAATTAAATGGAACTGTTAAGAAAAGTCCATGCCTTTTGGTTTCATAGACCAAGTTTTTAAGATTTCCTCCTTAGTGTCTATGTAAAATATGGGGTTACATGGGCCATTCAGAGCCCAAATATGAACCCAGGGGAATGATATGAACAAAATTGGTAAAGGTCCACTAGATTATGCAACATACCAAAATATATAAATGATCTCTACCTTATGAATTCAAAGAAGAAAATTTTCAAGGAATTTGCACTTTGTTTCTATACTAGTCAAAACTTCTAACCGGCCAGTTTAAAAACAAAGATATTTTTTTCTGTGGTGTGTGGATTTTCGTGAAATTTGCTATGTGAATTTTTAAGCAACTTTCCAGATAATTTTGGCGAAAAGTTACCGTTATTTCATTGAATTTAAAGCGCAACATGAGAAAAGCTCAAAAAGCTCTAAATTTACACAGAGCTCAAAATATTGTCAATGTAGCGATTTTTGTCTCATGGGTCGTTAGCTGCAACATAGACTAGGAAAAAAACTGAAAATGTTCGACAATTGTGCGCGTCATATGACCCTTGAAGAAAGAGATAGAGCTTATGTATGCTGAAAACGGTTCCTAGAAACAACACCTAAAACACGTTTTTTTCAAAAATGCATAAAATATAGACTGATAATTCCCGTTGAGCTACAAAATGTAGGACATGTGAAAAAATCAGTTTGACACATCGTTTTTTTTTTCACACCAGACAATATTTGAGCATAATCGCTAGATAAAATGGTTTGTCGGTTGAATTTAAACACCATTTTACCATGCCTCCTATTGTTTCTGTTTCTCCTGTAGTCAAAGGTCACACAAAATTGACAATGTTTTCTGATTTTTCTCTTGGTCAGGGTTGCAGCTAACGATTTGCGTACTTTGGTTTGTTGAAAGTGTAATATCCCGAGCGTTATTAAGATTTAGAGCTTTTTGAGCTTTTCCTTTATTACACAACCAAATTTGATAACTATTGGTAAATCATAATGGAAATCCATGAACATTATGCTTGAAAAATCACACATCAAATTTCATTAAAATATTAGAACTTTTAAAAAAGTTATCGTCATTTTTAAAGTGGCCGGTTAGGACTTTTGGCCAGTATATGTAAAAAGGAATACACACATGAAGAGCAAAAATCTAATCCCAGGGCTTTGATATGAACATACTTGATAAAGGTCCACTAGATTATCCTACCTACAAAATATGAAAGCGGTCTTCCATCTGGTTTCAGAGAAGAAGATTTTTGAAGATATTTTCTATCTTTGATTCTATGTAAAAAGGGATGCACCTAGGTGGAGCCCAAATGTGACTCCAGGGTCTTGATATGAACAAACTTGGTAGAGGTCCACTAGAAGATTCTTCATACAAAATAAGAAAGCTGTCTGCCTTTTGGTTTCAGAGAAGAAGATTTTATAAGATTTTCGTATTTTCACCCTTCATGCTCAGGTGAGCTAAAAAGGAATCCCCCCAGAAGGTGCCTGAATATGACCCCAAGGTCTTGATATGAACAAGCTTAGAAGAGGTCCACTAGATGATGCTACATACCAAATATGAAAGCTGTCTGCCATCTGGTTTCTGAGAAGAAGATATTTAAGATTTTCCCTCTTCGATTCTATGTAAACAGGGGTTTGCCCCTCAGTGGAGCCCAAATATGACCCAAGGGTCTTGATATGAGCAAACTTGGTAGAGGCCCACTAGATGATGCTGTATACCAAATATGAAAGCTTCTGATTTCAGAGAAGAAGTTTTTAAAAAAAAAATCCCATTTTAACGCTTTTTGTTAAGGGATAAGGGAGAGCTAAGTTTGGATTTCATTTATTTGAACAAACTTGGTAGAGCTTGATCCAAGGAACATCCCTGCCAAGTTTCATTAAGATTGGCCCACCGGTTTATGAGGAGAAGTCATCATTGTTGAAAGAAATTGTGGACGATGCACAATTCATTTTTCAATGCTTTTATTTCATATAACCTTTAAAGTCCAGGAAATGCAGACAAAGTTGTTCTAGTTAAGACCAATGAAATTTGAATTGTTTCTGAAAAAATATAACTGCCTGATATCATTTTGTCATCAGGCAAGTGATATCACGTCAAAACAGGCTCCATTGCATGATAAATAGCAATGTCTGTTGTGAGTTAACACAATATGATCCCGAGTGTGACATTTCCAACAATCTCACGAATGCTTATAATACTAAAGCTCATTTCAGCCTGTGCATCTGCCTGAAACTGACAGTCTCTGTTCACAATGATAAAAAATCTTTAATGAACTGTGTGGCTGCCTATGGAAGCTGAATGTCTGACTGTCATGTACTCATACAATTTCAAGAAAGGTCATGTTTGGGCTGATATATGTGTAATAACATAATTTGTTTTATGGTTCCATAAGTCTATTGAATAAGAGTCTTACAACACCATTGATCGAGATAACAGATATAACAAAGCAATAATTAATTTTATTCAGTCCCCATTCAAATATTATGTCCAGTGTGTACTGCATCAAAGAAACAGATAGATGGGGAACTTTGGATTTCAAATTAAAATAGTTTCAACATTAAATACTTACATAAATCCTATATTGTTGGTAATCATATGAATTGTCTTGACAAGACAATTCCAATGAGTACCCACAACATAGGGTTTCAATAAAAAATAAAGATTTAAAACTGTCAATACCTCCTGTTATAATTATGTACCTCTGATGCAATTAAAAAATCAAAGTACTGAAAGTACTGATAAGTTGGAATGCGTTCGAGTGGCGGTGACCTTAAGCTACTAGCGAAGCTGACGCCTCCCGCCCACCACAGGTGATCACATAATACGTCTCGTCTTTTGACGGGCGTATATAAATCAATGTATTTCAACAACGAGAGACGCTTAAACCACTGAATCGCTGTACAGGCCTGAATCTGATGAAAGAAAAATTATACCAAGAGGAACAGAATGGCCCTAAACCGCTCACCTGAATTCGATTGGTCCATTGGATCTTATCCAAGAAACTTTCTGGCAAAGATTCATTCAAACTTGCCTAATTGTTGAAGAGGTGACATTATTAGAATTATAAGCAGTCATGATAGACCCTGCCAACCCATCCATTACAGAGGAGACTCAAAATTAGCCCTATCCTGCCACGCCCATATTTATGGGCTAATGAAAATTTTGCCAACTATATTTGGAGAAGGTCATCAAAGGAACATTCTTGCAAAGTTTCATTGAAACCTGCCCATTGGTTCAGGAGGAGATGTCGTTCAAAGATTTTGGGCTCAAAATAAACACCGCCCTGCCATACCCATATTTATTGGCCAATTAGAATATAGCGACAATTTTGAAAAGGGTTACCCATGGAACATTCTGGCAAAATTTCATTGAAATTTGCCCAGCGGTTTAGGAGAAGAAGAAGTTTTAAGAAAGGTGACGACTCACGACAGACGACGGAGTCAGGGTGATCCTAAAACTCCCCTTGAGCACGATGTGGTAAGGTGAGCTAAAATGATACGGACCCCACAGCCGACTAATGGACACACAGGCGACCTTATACCCTCAAAACATTTTTTATATTATTTTTCAATAAACTTTTGCTCCATTTGAGTTATCAATTACATTTTTAATTAGAAGTGTCGCAACTCATTTTTCCATGATGAAAAGCTATTTTCGCAGGGAGGTCTTTTACTTCATGAGTTGGAATCTCAAGACAATTTTTGGACGAAGTTCAATTGTGATTCCGACCTATACGACTCCAAAATTGGGCACTTTCTCGGGTCATTGAAAACATTTGTGTCAAGTTCTATGATTTGGGTCAATTGGTTGTTCAGTTAGAGTGGAAGCTGTTAACTGTTAAAATTTACTGATGCCCGTGACATGTATGACCCCGAAACAATAGCACATTTCTTTGGGCCATGGGCAATATTTGTGTAAATTTTCGTTATTGTAGGTCAATTGCTTCTCCGTTTATCTAGCGGGAAGCAAAAGGTCAATGGACTGAGAGACAGACATGATGATATCAATATAATTAGGCTCCTCTTCTTCTGATTTGGGGGTACAGTTAATAACATCGTGAAATTGAAAGGTGAACGATTTTGGAATGATTTAATCATGATGTTGAATGAGTGAGCGGAGCGAGTTTTGAGTGAAATTTAAGGGAGGGAATCCAATGTCGCTTATTTTGTTCAGAATGAACAAAATTAGCGATATATAAAACCTATGTGAAATATGCATAAAAGTTCAATCAATAGCTTTCTATTTCGCCAAGAACCAATCAGACGCTTTAAATTTCATTTATGTCAGTGAAATCGTGATTTGGTTCTTGCTTAATTCATTTTGAATGTACATGTTGATCTTATTTTTCTAATAACTTTAAGTGTTTTTTGAATGGTTTGAGTGGGTGTTTGGAATGAATGAATGGAGCGCTGAGTGAGCGATTAAGAATGTTTTCTATTGAGATGAATGTCAATATCACGATGAAACTAACTGTATGATGGTGCTCTTAAACATGTTGATGTGTAAGAATGTGAAGAAAGCAAGTTGAACTAGAAGGTTTGTTTCAAATAGCAAATTGTCTTGGTGTTGGAATTCAATTGGGCAAAGATATTCATAATTCAATTAAAGATGGGATGGCAAGGGTTTTATTCGATGGGTATTGGGTTTTTACAATAAAACATTCATGTAGATAACTGCAATATGACGGAAAACAAACGATAATATGTTGCAAAAATATATATTAACTTTAAAAGTGTATCATCACTTTAAGAAAAGGTATTCATTTCGTAGCTTAGACAGAAATTTACAATATAACACCTTGTCAAAAGTTAAATGTGTAATGAGGTCGTTCAGAAAGAGAAACTATACCTTTAAAAGAAGCTATAACATAATTCTACAAAAAACAGGTCGCGACCTTACCAAATAAGCTGATCACGTGATTGGCTAGTGCTAATTGTCAATTGCTGGCCTAATTTGACTTGACTTATCACATGATTTCCAAATATAGTAATGCAAACATGTGATACTAATATATTCGTACGCAACTTTCAATAATTGTCGTTTGAAACATAAATTAGCGTGTTAATAATAAACACGAAGTAATAGTTGTGTAATTGTACAGCATTATTACTTTTTGATGAAATAAACTGTATGTCTTTGTCAAGATGAGATATACAAAATAGGCCGAAGTGTATTCACATCCTGTTCACGTGATATGCGTTCTCAAGAAACCCGAAATGAAATTATCTTGTGTTCATTTTGCGGTTTTGTTAAATCTAAGTTGGAATTGCTCCGCATTCCAACTTAAAAACTGATTGAGAATGTTTATATATACCTACCAAATATAAGCTTGACCTTTTCTGGTTGGTCAAATTTTTTGTTGATACAGTGCGCAGCAGTAAGGATATAACTCTGTGAGACCACTGTTCCTCCACAAAATGAATCTCCGTCTCTCTACAAAATGAAACAATGAAACAAGTAGTTACGCAATAAAACTATGTTTTAGTTGACAAAAATTAGCATCTTAACTATCTTCTATATCTCTAATGATTTGTTGAGCAAACTATTGGCAAAGTCTTTTCTTATTATCTTAAAGACTTATTTGATCTTCTGAAAGGCTTCATTTCAACAATACATAAAACTTAGTTCATCTTTCTTTAATTTATGACCTAACAGACAACTTCAACCTTGTCTTACTGAACAAGATCATCTGCTCTATTTATAATAAATATTAAATCAAATTAAAACATGATGGTCCTAGATCACTCACCTGAGTCACTTTGAACCCTGGGACATCACATAAATTAAATAGGCAGATGTCAACAAGGAGATAATTTCTACATAAAATCAATACCATGGAATGTTTTCAGCAAGAGCAAGAAGAAAATGCCTTTTTGCTCTTTGATTCTATGTTACAAGGGATGAACCCGGGTTGAGCCCAAATGTGACCCCAGGGTCTTGATATGAACAAACATGGTAGAGGTCCACTAGATGATGATACATACTAAATATGTAAGCTGTCTGCCTTCTGGTTTCAGAGAAAAAGATTTTCCTATTTTCACCCATCTTGCTCAGATGAGCTAAAAGCAATGTCCCCGGGTGGAGCCCAAATATGACCCCAGGGTCTTGATATGAACATACTTTGTAGGGGCCCACTAGATGATGCTACATACCACACATGAAAGCTATGTGCCCTCTGGTTTTAAAAAAGAAGATTTTTAAAAAAAAATTGCTCTTTGATTAAATGTTAAAAGGTTTGCGCCCGGGTCAAGCCCAAATATAATCCCAGGGTCTTGATATAGACAAACTTGGTAGAGGTCCACTAGATGATGCTGTATACTAAATATGAAAGCAGTCTACAATCTGGTTTCAGAGAAGAAGAATTTTTGAAGATTTTCCTATTTACTCTTTTTATTAAGGGTAAAGGGAAAGTTAAGGGTAGATTTTCATTTCTTTGAACGTTGGTAGAGCTTGACCCAAGGAACGTCCCTACCAAGTTTCAGCAAGATTGGCCCACCGGTTTAGGAGGAGAAGATGTTTAAAGAAATTGTGGACGACGGATGACTGACGACAGACATTGGACAATCACAATACATCTAAAAACTCTAAAAGAACAAAAAGTACTTCTATAAACCTAGAAAAGTTTGTGGCTAAAAATGTTCGCTTTTGCGTAATATCAGGCTTTTTTTGCGGCAATTTAAAACTATTGTTTAGGGTTCACACATTGCACTTATACATCTTAACAGTTTGGGACCATTGTCTTGTTAAATTAACACCTTTGCGCATATATTGTTGCCAAATCCAGAAATAAAACTATGATTTATTCATGAAGTTGGAATGATATATTTAACATTGACTTAAAATTTTCAGGCAAGAAATTAATTCCTTCGATTACTATGTTGATTGTAGGCATCTGTCTGTTGTCTTAAAAACTTATCCTCGACATACATTTTTGAAAGAATATCAACCTCACTAGAGTTTACTATTGTGAAACATTGTTGACCTGTCACTCATTTCATATTCCTGTTGACCTTCATTGATATTCGGAATCCACTTCCTTATATAGATTAAGAATACGCGAACAGTACATTGAAATAACAAAATATACCCAGTTGTGATAAATGACCAGACACAGCTGTAGGAGTAAGGTCAGAAACTTGCAAAGCAGAGGTCCAAAGATCTAATCCCATTCTCGTCTTATCTTCTTTTTTTATTATTTTTTTTTTGATTTTGAAAATACGATTATACTTCTAATTGCTGTTATTCAAATCTTTGCATCTAAAAAAAGCACGACACAGTTTACTTAATTTTGTTTATCGTTCTGTGTGGGTGATCTGTTTGATATTCTGCATCAAATAATTTCCTATTGCTTATTAGCTTACACACAACACTTTTTTTTTTAGAAAAATATAGGATAAATTTATCACACTCCTCAAAATAAAATAAAAATAGGATAAAGAATTCCGAAAATAGAATTAACAGAAGTAACGACAAGCAATGAAATGTGTCGCACGATAAGAAAATTAGTAATAATATCATATGCATCAAATATCATGAACAAAAGAAGTTAATTCAATTCAGTCGCTAAGGTGCTACGTTAGAGAAACAAAAAGGCTGAGTTGACGATCAAAAGCCTCGTGACCTCAGCTTGAATAGGTGACAACAGTTTATCCATTCCATGAAAATAAAGTAATGGGAGATTTGAATTAGGAAAAAGCTGCGAATATAGAATATTACAAACAAGAAATTTAAGAGATAATAAAACTGCCTCTTTATTTAATAACAAAAATAAAGTTTAAACAGTTTGGGAAAAAGATTACTGTATCCGACCGCGCGCGTATTCGAACCAGGTCTGGTCAATTCAATGACTTTAATTGGGAAACGGTTTAGACCACTGCGCTACGGACCCAATTATAACAATTGATGTATTTTATTTGATCTTAGCATAAAATGCTTTTAATAACCTCACGGACATAAACGAAAGTTTACGAAAAATAATGAGTGACAGGTCAACAATGTTTCACAATACTTTCAAATAATGAATTTGTAAATATTGAAATTTTATGACGGAATATTTTTTATGTAAGAAACTTTTCACTGTCACCATCAGAAAAAAATCCATTGTTTCCTACATAAACAAAGTATGCCGAAATGCAAATAATTTGTTTACTAGGTAGTTCCTTTGAATAAAACTTGCAAATGTGATTAAAATTCGCGTTTTCATCATGAGTGGACTACTTGCGGTGTTTTAATTTTGCGTTTCAATCCCTCCCGCGAATCACACGAACTTAAATCGCACGAAATCATTTCTAGGTTTACAGTACTTGTCATTCAATATCTCATTGAAAAATTTAATATTAGACAAATCTAGTTTGAAATGGACGTGAAGATTGATTTTTTCTATACCTCCCACCAAAACATTAGTATTGCTGTGCTATGTTAAAGATGAGGAAAGGATGCAAACTTTTTGCAAATTATACCCTACTTTGCATGCAAGTGCACATGCAAAACAAGATATAATTTGCAAACAGTTTTTACCAGTAAATGAATTACAAACTGACAATTAAGCATGTAGCAGTAAATGAAGTACAAA
This sequence comes from Fragum whitleyi, assembly GCA_948146395.1. Lineage (NCBI taxonomy): Eukaryota > Metazoa > Mollusca > Bivalvia > Cardiida > Cardiidae > Fragum > Fragum whitleyi. Next base: position 40,461,341 of record OX411550.1, on the reverse strand, counting down.
CTGACAGTTAAGTATGTAGCAGTAAATGAATGACAAACTGACTGTATAGCATGTAGTAGTAAATGAAAGAGAAACTGACTGTTTAGCATGTAGCAGTAAATGAAAGACAAAATTACAGTTAAGCATGTAGCAGTAAATGGAAGACAGACTGACTGTAAGCATGAAGCAGTAAATGAAAGACAAACTTAATGTTTAGCATGTAGCAGTAAATAAAAGACAGACTGACTGTAAGCATGTAGCAGTAAATGAAAGACAGACTGACTGTTTAGCATGTAGTAGTAAATGAAAGACAAACTGACTGTTTAGCATGTAGCAGTAAATGAAAGACAAACTGACTGTTTAGCATGTAGCAGTAAATGAAAGACAGACTGACTGTTAGCATGTAGCAGTAAATGAAAGACAGACTGACTGTTTAGCATGTAGTAGTAAATGAAAGACAAACTGACTGTTTTGCATGTAGTAGTAAATGAAGTACAAACTGGACTGTTTAGCATGTAGCAGTAAATGAAGTACAAACTGACTGTTGAGCATGTAGTCGTAAGTGTAGTACAAACTGACAGTTAAACATGTGTCAGTAAATGAAGGACAAACTGTTGAAAACAAACTGACAGTTAAGCATGTAGCATTAAATGAAGTACAAACTGATGCTTAGGCAATAAAGTATAAACTGACAATTAAGGATGGAGTATTAAATAAATTTCAAACTTACGGTTAAGCAAGTAGCAGTAAATAAAACATAAACTGATGGTTTGGCACGTAATAGTAAAAGAACTACAAACTGACTTACATCCAAAATATTGACATGCCACGGGAATTCTCCAGGCCTAGATGCCTTACCCATGGACACACGACCAGTTATCGCCTGATCATATATGGAAAGGCCACAAACTGAAAAACAGAAATAAATGACAGATTCAATTTAAATCATAAAGGAACAGAATATGATTCACATGGCAACTTGACCCTGCACTCCCTCAATCATAGATATTATAAGATTTTTTCTCTCAATAGCACCCAATTGGCATATGACTGTAAGCTGTGACCCTGGGGCTATCTGAAAACTATTTCAAATATCACATCTAATCCTAATTTCAATTTATTTTAAAACCCATTCATGATTGCAGGATATATGTTCCATCCATCAGTGATAACGATGTCTTCCTCACTACAAGCAAGATTGAAAAAAAAATGCATTTAAGCTAATAATGCAAAAATATATTCTATTTTATTCTCTATTTCTGTAATTGACAGTGTAATACATTTTGTTGTTGATCAAACACACATGTTTGATATTGAACAACAAGAGGCCCAAGAGGACCTGTATTGCTCCACTGGCTTTAACATCTTTAGACTTTCATTAAATAAAGCTTACTTTAAATGAATACATTAACACTCGCAAATCTCCTAAGACCTATTTTATAATGATTAACTGGTTCTGGTCCACATTGCACTAAAAAACTCAACCACAATGAACCTCCTTCCCTTACACATTTTATTAAATCATAAGGTTCAAAAGGAGATGTTGTTCAAAGATTTCAGGCTCAGAATAGGCCCTGCCTGCCACGCCCGTATTTATGGTCCAATAAAAATTTCTTGAGCAATTTAAGTAAAGAGTCACCCAAGGAACATGTTGTTAAAGTTTCATTGAAATCGGCTCAGTAGTTCTGGAGGAGAAATCGTTCAGAGATTTTGGCTCAAAATAAGCCCTGCCCTGCCACGCCCATATTAATGGGCCAATAGAAATTTCTTCAACAATTGAATTAAAAGGTGACCCAAGGAACATCCATGCCAAGTTTCATTGAAATTGGTCCAATGGATTGGGAGAAGATTTTTAAAAGATTTCAAAGTGAAACAAGAGCTCTGCGAACAGGTGCCAACGCTCAGCTGTTTATTATTTCTTGGGAAAATGCAAATATATGAACTTGGTACCTACAGAAAGGTCTTGTTCCAAGCAATGATCATATGAAATATGAAGGCTCTTTGACTTACCATTCAAAAGTAATGACTAAGGTTAATTTTTTGAAAGAAATTTGACCTTGAAAAATGACTTTGACTCATGACGGAAATTTGACCTTGAAAAATGACCTTGACCTTGACTGATGACCTTGAACTTGGTACCTATAGAAAGGTCTTGTCCAAAGCAATGATCATGTGAAATATGAAGGCTCTATGACTTACCATTCAAAAGTTATGACCAAGGTTAAATTTTTTTAAAGAAATTTGACCTTGAAAAATGACATTGAACTTTACTGTTGACATTGAACTTGGTACCTACAGAAAGGTCTTGTCCTAGGCAATGATAATGTGAAATATGGAGACTCTATAGCTTACCACTCTAAACTAATGACCATGGTTAAATTTTTTGAAGAAATTTGGCCTTGAAAAATTACCTTGACCTTCACTGATGACCTTGAACCTGGTACCTACAGAAAGATCTGGTCTAGGCAATGATCATGTGAAATATGAAGGCTCTTTGACTTACCAATCAAAAGTTATAACCAAGGTTAAATTTTTTTAAAGAAATTTGACCTTGAAAAATGACCTAGACTGATGACTTTGAACTTGGTACCTACAGAAAGGTCTTGTCCCAAGCAATGATCATGTGAAATATGAAGGCTCTATGACTTACCATTCAAAAGTTATGACCAAGGTTAAAGTTTGTCATGCCAAGGCCAACAACGACAACACAAACAAGACTAGGTGATCATAATACCTTGGGGTTTTTTTTCGAAAACAGCCGAGCTAAGCATGCCCCTCCCTGCCATGCCCATATTTGGGGGTCAATCAATTTTTTTCAACATTTTAAGAAGAGGATCACCTAAGGATCATTTCTACCAAGTTTCGTTAAAATCCGGCCATTGGTTTTGGAGGAGAAGATGTTAAAGAAAAAGTTTACGCACGCACGAGGAACACATAGACGGACACTCGAGGGACACTCCGCCATGACAATAGCCCGCTGGCCTTTGGCCAGTGGAGCTAACAATTGCAGAAGACTGGTCCAACTGTCCACTATCATAAAAGCTGACAGGTAATCTCCAAAATACAGTCACAATGGATTGGCTCTTCAGTATTTAATGACGTATGCGCACCTAGCACTTCTGATTGGCTGATGAATTGTTAGTTAACAATATGTCAGGAGGGGGTGCCATTTTATCTTTCATTAACGTTTGTTTTTAAGGTCAGTTCCACAAAGAAAACATACATTCATAGACATTTAATATTTCTCTTAAGTTTTTTTCATCAGTGTGTAATCTTTTCACACATAGATTAATGGATGAAAACCAATATCACTTCTTCTTTTTTTACAAAGCAGAGACTTGTTTTCAGTATTAGACTTGTATTGTTATATATGGACAAGTAGGGGTGACTATTGAGTTTAAAATTAGTATCACAATGGTATTGCAATAGTAATGTTACTATTGGAATAGTATTGCAATAGTCAGAAAACTATTGCAATAATATCACAATAGTTGTTTTTACTGAAAAATTAGATTGAAATCAATGTTGAAGCGCCATACTTTTTATTAGGCAGTAACTTTATATTGTTCTTATAAGCTGCTGTTTACCTTGTCAATGGTGAGTAAATGATCAAATAAGTTAATTACAGATATTCCCTTAAAAAGAATTGGATTTTACCTCATTCTCCAATGCAAAGATGCAGAAGGGCATCATCATTTCTACGTTTAGTTCTACTTTCAATTTCATAAAAACTATTGTAAACAATCAATAGTCAGAGGACCTATTGCGATATCTATTGACTTGAAAAAATGCTATAGACCTATTGCTATTGCAAGGTAAAATATAACAATACTGTATACAGCGATAGTTCGACCTATTGTTACACCACTATGGACAAGTCTTTCAACTACGGGTGAAAAATCAGTGTTGCCTGTCCGCTTCATACATGAGTCGACAATAAGAACAGTCTACGATTGCAGTCATTGGTATACTAACAGTCAGAATCTGTTTTTTCATCTTTGTTATTGAATTTGATGTATTGTATGTTTAACATCAATTGTTGACAGCTACACATGTATTTTCAAATATACTTTTGACAGTGAAGCACTGATTTAAGTTGAACCAACACTTTTCTGCTTATACTGATGATGTTTCCATCGTTAATGTTTTTGACAGTGTAGCACTGAGATTAGTTAAATCTGCACTTGTATACTTACTAAGACTCTTGTTTTTTTTTCCATCTTTGTGATTCACAGTGTAGCACTGAGTTTAGTTGAATATACACATGTATACTTACACAGACTCTGTTTTTCCATCTTGGTAATTGAGAGTGTAGCACTGTGTGTGGTTGAACAACCCTGGCTGTCAACAGCTACACATGTATATGTGCCAGCATCATTCTCTTCCACAGGACTAATCTGTAGGTACTTGGAACCAGGGAGATACTAAAATTTATTGAAGAAATGGAAAACTTTCATTAGGCTAATCTAATATTCATTCAAATTCATGATGACTAAGAGATAAATCAACAACAGCACCTCCTAGAGGTGTCAACACTTGGCCGAAGGTGCTGGATAATGCCACCGTCAGCCAAGTCAAAAAAAAGGACAAACCCTTACAAAAATACTTTCAGAAGTAACCCTCTTGATAGTCTGGATAGCATGTTAACATGCATTTTCAGTTTCATGAAGTATCTTAAATAGCAAGAGAGAAATGACTAAGACATAATTTGTCTTGCCAACACCAACACCTTAACCAATGTGAACAACACTATGAGATGATGACGATACCTTAGGTTTTGTCCCAATACAACCAGGCTAAAATGGTCAAGCTGAGCCTGGAATTTCACTATTTTGGTGAGATATGGACAAAGATCAGTCTGAATATATCAGGGTTCAGTGCAAGAGTGCACTAAATGTATATACACTGTATATACTCTGAGTACATTCTTGCATGCACTGAACTGGCAATATGTTTAAAGTAACACTTCTGCTTGTTCACTGAAATCAGCCAAGTTGGAAAAGAAGAAATTTTAAAATTGTTGATGACAGACAACACACTACAAACTAAGGGTGATCATAAGCTTGTCTTGAGCATGTTGTGCTCAGGTGTGCTAAAAGGATCAGTCAAATAAAACCTTATTCAAACTGTGAAACCAACCACAAACCAAATTAAAACTAGAAATTGTCCCAGAATGGGACTTAATACACAAATGCTTTCAGAGAATGAGATATTTCATAGGATAGGCTAAAAATGATTCAAATATAAAGATAACTCTTGAATCGAAGGGATTTGAGACTTCAAAATTATGTCTTGCAAAACATCAACATGTGATAAATATTTGTATAAAGTTTTAAAGATATTAAAAGAACTGAAGACGGAGTTTTTGACACAAAATTACTAGTTTATGTGTACAAAAAGAAAAACAATTCTGAAATTCAAGGGCAGATAATTCTTGAGCCAGGGAAAGTTGAGATTTCAAAATTGCTTCTTGCAAAACTTCAACATCTGATAAATGATTGTATAAAATTTTCTAGCTTTTGAATGAAAATGAAGGAGTAGTAAGCCACACAAAATACTAGTATAAGAGAGAAAAAAGGGTAAAAAATGTCTTTCAAAAGCAGATAATTCTTGAACCAGGAGGAGTTGGGACCTCAAAATTGTGTCTTGCAAAACTTCAACATGTGATAAATATTTGTATAGAATTTTAAAGCTTTTGAAGGAAAATTGAAGAGGGGTTTGCGACACAATATTACTAGTATAAGTAAGAAAAGAAAAAAAATGTCTTAAGTTCAAGGGCAGATAATTCTTGAATCAGGAGGAGTTGGGACCTCAAAATTGTGTCTTGCAAAACTTCAACATGTGATAAATAATTGTATAGAATTTCAAAGCTTTTGAAGGAAAACTGAAGGAGGAGTTCATGACATAAAATTACTAGTATAAATGTCCACAGATGGACGGACAGGCTGATTCCAGTGGTGGTGGTGGGGGGGGGGGGGGGTTTATAAAAACAAGAGGCCCAAGAGGGCCTGTATCGCTCCACTGGCTTGAACATCTCCAGACTTTCATTATACAAAAGTTACTCTGACTGAAAGCAACACTTTGAAGTAACTTTAGAACTATATGTATTTTGTAATGATTTAGTGGATCTGCTCCACCTTGCACCTGCAACACCCACATCTACAGACCCATCAAAAATTCATGACCAATTTAAGTTAATGTGTACCTTAGGAATATTCTTGCCATGTTTCATCGAATTTGGCCCTAATGGGTGGGGAGAAGATTTTTTAAAGATCTTAAGACTGAAAATAAGCCCTGCCCTGCAATGCCCAAATTGGGGGGGGGGGGGGGCTTCAATGTAAATTTCGTTTACAATATAAGGAAAGGGTCACCCAAGGAACTTCAATGCCAAGTTTCTTTAAAATCGGCTCTATGGTTTCGGATGAGAAGATTTTAAAGTGAAAATAAGCCTGCTCTGCCACGCCAATATCTGGCAGGTCTATCAAATTTCTTGAGCAGTTTTAATTAAGGGTCGCCTAATGAACTTCCATACCAAGTTTCATTAAAACTAGCCAAATGGTTTGAAAGGAGAAGATTTTTGAAGTTTTAAAGTAAAAACAAGGTGCCAAATTGTCACAAGATACGCCCGTCACACTGCTTAGTATTAACTGGGGGTTTGAATAGAACTGAGGTTATTTTGAATGAATATTTTTTGCGACCATGAAGTTTCATGATCCTAGCTATTATACTTTTAGAGATATACTCCGGACAAGATTCAAGTCTGAAAACAACAAAGGGCAATAACTCAAAAAATAGGCCAGGTAGAATTATGGTTCTTGTAGACTGCACTCCTTCTTGATGACATCTATACACCCATGAAGTTTCATGATCCTAGCTATTATACTTTTACAGATATACTCCGGACAAGATTCTAGTATGAAAAACAACAAAGGGCAATAACTCAAAAAATAGGCCAGGTAGAGTTATGGTTCTTGTGCATTGCACTCCCCCTTGGTGAGATCTATACACCCATGAAGTTTCATGATCCTAGCTATAATACTTTAAGAGATATACTCCGGACAAGATTCAAGTCTGAAAAACAACCAAGGGCAATAACTCAAATAATAGGCAAGGTAGAGTTGTGGTTCTTGTGCACTGCACTCCCCCTTGGTCAGATCTATACACCCATGCAGTTTCATGATCCTAGCTATTATACTTTAAGAGATATACTCTGGACAAGATTCTAGTATGAAAAACAACAAAGGGCAATAACTCTAAAATTAGGGCAGGTAGAGTTATGGTTCTTGTGCACTGCACTCCCCCTTAGTGAGATCAATACACCCATGAAGTTTCATGATCCTAGCTATTATACTTTAAGAGATATACTCCGGACAAGATTCAAGTCTGAAAAACAACAAAGGGCAATAACTCAAAAAATAGGCCAGGTAGAGTTGTGGTTCTTGTGCACTGCACTCCCCCTTGGTGAGATCTATACACCCATGAAGTTTCATGATCCTAGCTATTATACTTTTAGAGATATACTTCGGACAAGATTCTATTATGAAAAACAACAAAGGGCAATAACTCAAAAAATAGGCCAGGTAGAGTTATGGTTCTTGTGCACTGCACTCCGCAATGATGAGAAGAATACAATTGCCAAGTTTGAAGTCAATCGGACTTCAAGTGACAGAGTTATGCTCCGGACAAAGAAGTGGACGCCGCCGGACGCCCGGATGCCCGGCCGCCCGGACGCCGTACGCCGGACGCCACGGGTGATCCCATAATACGTCCCGTCTTCGACGGGCGTATAATGAGGCCAGCTCTACCACAACTATACTTGAGGGAAAATCAAAATTCCTTCAACAATTCAAATTAAAGGCATACGCGCGTATATGATGCACCGCATAGCAGCGATACATTTCAAAATCAAGGAACATATTATAGTTGCTGCACGACGTCGGAACGTTGCCTGGCCAAAGGGCGCGCCGTTACAGCTTTATGCGAACATTGATAGCGTTACAGGGTCTTTAGAGGTAAATGCTGCTGAAATTAGCCATAAACACCGATTCTTTTCTGAAATATACATTTATTCAATTCATTAATGAGTAAGCATATACCAGTAATGCTAATTGAATTTGAAATAAAACCCGTCACTCTTATGCCTAGGCAGTTTTCATGCCTACACGTATAATTGAAGAACTATTTACTTTTTGGTTGTTTGGTGTTTGTTTTATATTATTATTATTATTATCTGATTTTTATACGCCCGAAGGGTCGTATTATGTTATGGCCTTGGTCGTCCATCTGTCCGTCTGTTAGCAATTTTTTGTGTGCGCAACTCCTCCCAAACTATCAATGGGAATGAGCTGAAACTTGGCACAATTACTCCCTATGATGTCTAGTTGTACATAAGACCTTTGAAATTCAAATCACTCCAGTCATTCCTGAGAAATCTTGAATTATCTGCCCTAGAATTTAATGAAAATCACTGTTTTTTGTGTGCGCAACTCCTCCTAAACTATCAATTGGAATGAGCTGAAACTACACACAATTACTCTCTATGATGTCTAGTTGTGCATAAGACCTTTGAAATTCAAATCGCTCTAGTCATTCCTGAGAAATCTTGAATTATCTTCCCTTGAATTAAACGAAAATCACTGTTTTTTGTGTGCGCAACTCCTCCTAAACTATCAATTGGAATGAGCTGAAATTAGACACAATTACTCTCTATGATGACTTGTTTTGCATAAGACTTTTCAATTAAAAATGCTCCAGTCATTCTTGAGTTATCTTGGATTATCTGCCCTTGAGTTGATGAAAAACAAAATTTCTTGTCAGCTCATTTTCTCCTACATTTTGGATGGGAATGAAAGGAAATTTGCCATAATGACTCTGTATGTTGTCTATTTGTGCTAAGAAGGACTAAATATATTTTCATATTTAAAGTATTTCCTGATTTATCTGCCCTTTACTTCACAAAATAGTTTAAATTTACAGATTTTTTTGTGCGTGTGTGTGCACAACTCCTACAAATTTAATTGGATTGAAATGAATCTTGCCATAATGTAACCCTGATATATGGTTTAAGGATAAGTCTTCAGAAATTCAAAAAGCTTGGGTCTTGCTTGTCTTATCTGCCCTTAAATTGATTGAAATTCACTATATTTCTTTTGTGAGCAACTCGTCACACTTTGAATTGGAACGAACTGAAACTTGCAAAATAACTGTTTGGCATATAGTTGTGCATAAAATCATTTTCAATTTACACTCAAAATGTCAAACTATGTTATGGCACCAGTTGTCTGTCTGTCTGTTTGAAATATTTTTTGCTATCATCCAAGCTCACGTTACCGACTAGCCAAGGTTACTGACAAGCCCCATTGGGCGTATATGCGCCGCTCTGCGAAGCTTTTGTTATAATTTGAGACTTGGGTCTATAGGCTTACTTAACTTAACCAATCTTTTGTTCGACGAGTCGCAAGGTTTCCACTACCCGGAAAACTGTACGATGACCGCATCTTACTGTTATTTAGAACATCTGAAATTGATCCCCATTCAATCATTCTGAATCACTATCGCAGGGCTTCATTCGTGGATATCAAAACCGACTTAATAAAAACGCTCCAAAATCATTTATAACGCTCCGGAATTGATAGCAGTTGCTCCAAATTTAGAAACGCTCCAATCATTCATTGATTTCATTGACCAGTGTGAATTTTAGTCTCTGATTGGTATGTTAGGACACACAGATCAATTTATATAATATTACGTCATTATATTTGATCGACAAGTTTCAACCAAAAATGTTGAATTCATTCATATTTCGCTCATTCTTCTTATTCATTTTATGGTAAAATCATTCCTTTGGTCAATTTCACAATGTTCTTAGCTGTAGTGTGCTATTTTAGGATTAACAGACGTTGTACCACCTCCGTAAGACAAATATAAGCTAAGATAGAAAAGTAGATCTATATTCAGCTTTATCATCTTCTAAATACCGTACACAGGACAGACTTTTTTATATATTCATTTATGTATTTTCCAACTAAGAAAATAATGCGAAAAATTCATGTGATTATGGTGTTACCGATATCTGCAGTATTATAGCTATTTTGTTTCATCCTCTAATTGTGTCAAAAACTCGTTACTACATCAATGTTTAAGCTGTATTTTCAATGCTTTGGTCACCCAATGACAAACTAATCCATATTTCTCCTGTTTTGCTTGGTTAATTTCAGACCTTCGTCTGCCTTTTTATTTATTTATTTATATATATATTTTTTTCATTTTATCTAAAGTTCAAAGGGCCTCTGTCTTTATTAATCGAAGCAGAAGAAGTAGACATTTTTTTTTTGCTTATATGTTGCCTAGGTCTGTAAAAATAATTTAATAAAGCAAAATAAAGCTGCAAAAATATGACCGACGTTCAAGATTAGCGCGATGCATTCTTTATGGGTATAAACACAAAACGACGTCGTCAACGTTGATTTCCGACGTCGATGTTTAGAATCCCTTCGGTTGCCTCGGATATAAACGTATTGCTCTTAAAAAAGCACGGTGACATATTATTTATTTGGTACAAACTAGATTGGATTTGAATACACTGTAAGTGTGCTGAATTTAAAAGAAAACTGTCGAGCTGTTTTGATAATTTCTAAGGTTAAGTACAAAAATTTAAATGAAATTCTTGAGAAGATACGTAATTTTAACTATGCCCACCCGCGTTATATCTCATCGGTACATGGACAAAAATTTTAGCAAAAAAATTACAAAAATGTACCATATGAACCTGTAATTTTATCCTTAAATGTTTCAGAAACTTTGATTTCAAAAGAGTATTTTTATGTCGGAGAAATCGGGGATTAAGCGAACTATACATCGATCTACAAAGTCACTCGAAAATAGTGAAAAATTGTATAGAAATGCGTTTTTTCAAGGGTCGATTTCTCAAAAACGGATACGGTGACCCCCACATTTTTTTGCATTTTTTTGCTTAAACTATTTTAAATAACAAATATTTTAAATAACAAAAAATTCTGTCAACAAAATTATTTGCACCCATATGCCTTTAAGGGTCTCCCAAGGAACATCCATGCCAAATTTCATTGAAACTAGCACAATGGTTTAGGAGAAAAAGATTTTTTAAAGTTTTTACACACCCATATTTATGGGTAAATAAAAATTTCTTTAATAAATTAGGTAAAGGGTCTCCAAAGGTACATCCATGCCAAGTTTCATTGAAATCAGCACTATGGTTTGGGAGGGGAAGAAAATCTAAAGATTTTACAGTGAAAATAAGTGTCACCCTGCCACACCCATATTTGGGGGTCAACCATTTTTTTTTAATTATTTATGAAGAGGGTCACTTAAAGAACATTTCTACCAAGTTTCGTTAAAAACTGCCAATTGGTTTAGGAGGAGGAGTTGTTTGAAGAAAAAGTTTACACACAGACAGATGCACGATGAACAAACCGCCATGACAATAGCTTGCTGGCCAAAGTGGAGCTAATTACACAAAGTGTTTTGTCACAACCATGAATAAACGAAACAATTTAAACAGGCCTTCTTTGTGGATACTGTTTTTCAATCGAACAACTTACGTAAGGACACAGTACAAACAAAGACAATCAAGACTTTTAAACCAGCCTTAGATAAGACTCGTCAGTAGCACCAACTACCCGTTGCATCATAACCAAAGTGGGATCTGCAACCTAAAGAAACAGAAACCTCAAACCTACTCACAGAAAATCTGGCTGTATTTTCCACATCAATTTCAATGCCATTTTTCTCCCAGTATATTCTCTCTGCACCATATACAGCACAAGTAAGGATAACTTGTCCATCAGCATTTTCTGTTGTATCATCTGGGCCTCTCTCGATCTCTAAGCAGGTGAAGAATTTGTTTTTTTCTTTAGTGCTTTTCGGTGGTTTATCCAGAATTAACGGTAGATTATCACTAGATAATCTGACACAAAAGCAGTGAAATTATCAAAACTTATACCCTGCTTTTATGCATTTCACCCTATCTGACCTATCATCTATGTGGGGCGAAATGAGTGACGTCACAATGAACCTTGCATAGTAATCACGTGCAAAATGACACGCTTTACAAAATTATGTCCTAGAAATTTCCCATTTTGTCTCATTTTTGCAATAAAGAAATAAAATAATTGTTTATTTTTCGAGTAAGATCAATTAATATTTCATTTCCTGAACAACAAAACCTATATTGTCACTCCTGGCTCCACAACTCGTGAAAATATAGGTTTTGTTGTTCACACAAAGAAATATAAATCGATCTTACACTGAAACGAACGATTATGCCTCTATTTAATCCTTTGTTGCTCATCATCATCTCTATGATTCCTTCCCTAACAAAAAGAAATGCTAAAAGATCATTAAACGACTACTTAAGACCAAAAATTCAGCAGAAGTAACATTCTGACCAAGTTTTGTGAAGAATGGGCCATAATTGTGTTTTAGAGAGTGTATACACTTAAATGTTTGACCTCTGATGACACTTGATACACAACAGACATTCAATGGTTACAAATGCTCACCTTTTGCAATTTGTGCTCAGGTATATATAGATAAGATATATATACGATCTGTTATCCTGGAAACTTGCCTGTCAGCCTGATAAGCTCAGTTGGTAGAGCACAAGACTTCAAAACAAATTGAAGGTTGAGCATGTTGGTTCGATTCCCGGGCTGGCATACTAACAAACTAATTGTCTTTCAGATGAGACATTAAACCAAGGTCCCATTAGAAAGTGTGTCATAAATATTTGCACTATCCCCTTGTAACAACTAATTATCTTCTGGGGGCATCACTCATATGGGCATGTGCTATGATAGCCATGAAAAATATTTCAAATTCTAGCATTTTACCATGAGTTTTTGTCTGAAAGCTTTGGTACATATTTGAAGGCTAAATTACAACAAGAGGACCAGAATGGCCCTAAACGGCTCACCATTTTTTTTTAGTTCAGTGGCTGTGTTTGAGGAGGAAATGCTGTAGAATTCAAAGTGAAAATATGACCTACCCTGCAATTATGGGCAAATCAGAATGACATGAATAATTTTTGAAAAGGGTCACCAAAGGAACATTCTGGCAAAGTTCATTTTAAATGGGTCCAATTAATTAAAAGAGATGTCAGTCATGGTTTAATTGTGGAAAATGACCAGGCTAATCAAAATTTCACAGCATTTTTGGAAAAGATCACCAAGCAAACATTCCCAACAAGTTTCATTGAAATCAGCCCAGTAGTTGAGAAGATCTATCAATGATTTCATAGTAAGAATGTCACATCTTGCCATGCTCATATATTCATGGACAAAAAGGAATTTGCAAATTATGTTAAGAAAGGCTCTCCAAGGAAACATTCAGGCAAAGTTACTAACAATTTTCAAAGAAGATCACCCAAGGAACATTCAGGCAAAATTTCATTCAAATCAGCTCAGTGGTATCAGAGAAGAAGTTTTAAATTGTTGATAATGGATGACGGCCCATGCACAATGGATGGCAGACTCAGGATGACCCTAATGGCTCCCCTTTAGCATGTTGTGCTCAGGTGAGCTAAAAGAATACTTACGGGCAAGACATTCATCCCGGACTGTGTATGTGAAAAAGATTTCATCATATAAATCACCAATTGTAACTTGACAGGAATAAAGTCCACCCATTTTGGAATCTATATCATTCAACTATGCAAAGAATAAATACAAATTCATTTAAAAAAAAAACAACAAGATAACAAGATTAGATCCATAACTTACCGGTATGCCTTTTTAAAATATATGATATCCGAGTAGTTTCATAGCAATGAGACTTTCTTTATAAAAGTTCATTAGGTAGATTTTAGAAAACAAAAGTGCCAGACATGCATCCATAAAACTTTATCTTTTAACCTTTGTCAATCAAAATTCCAGCCAAATCCTAGTACTGACAGCATAAATGATGCCCTAGTTTTAAGTCAGTATTTCTTTTGAAAATGTAGCTTCTGCCTATTCTGGCCTTCAACCAGTCTGGTTATTTTTTCATTGCTTATGTGACTTTTCTTCAATACTTTGAAACAGTTGTAACTGCTGAAGCCAATAAATTTTCTCAAATACTAATTGAGCCTGTGCATAACAATTCCAACAAATTGAAATGTTGATGAGGTGTAAACATTGAGCAGTATAGACAGCCACATACTGTAAATATAAAGTTACCTGATTGTCTAAGGATACTTTGTGACTTTATCTTATAATCTACTAAGTGCAAAATAAAGACTCTAGTCAGACTGTGTGGATGCACAGGCTGGTCAGAATCTTTGCTTTGCGCATATTTGAAATTGTTGGAAATGTCATGCACAGGCTCAATTTTCATCTGTTTATAGGCAGTTACAACTGTTCCATGCTGAACCGTCGATTAATGAAAGAATGAAAAAGAGACTCACCTGAAGGTATTGGTCTGATACAGTACCAAATCCAGCTTTAGAAGTAAAGGAACCAATCCTTTCTCCTTTAAATGTCCTGTAAGAAGAAATGTATGAAAAAAGTCAAAATTTATGTGTATGTGGATCTTATTTTCATATTCACACCACACTCTATTAGAAGTACTGGGAGATTCACATTTACAGAAATTCTTAACAAGTCATTTTGGAAAATATTACCCTTATCATGCTTGTCATAAAAAACACTTAGCAAAATTACAACAAAAGTTCTCAGTACTGGATGCAATGTGAGTCAGTATTCATTTTTAAAATTAGATTTTTAAGATTTTCTGGTTTCAAAAAAAGGGAAAAACAAGTGGTAGAGACAAATATGTGCAGGCTGACATTTGACTTAAGCTCCTACCAAGGCAGGAATATTCCAGTTTCAGCAAGACAGGGATTAAGTACCCTCTGTAAATGCTCACGTATTCTTATGATTTTGTGGACAACAAGTAATCCATATGATTTTTTGCAGGTTTCTTAAATCAGATATGTGTGAAAAGTTAATTGATGTTGTCAATAAAGAACATATAGATCAATCAAATCACTCATTTGAATACAGGGATGACTGTTAAACTCTATCATTTTCCACCATATGTGGATTAGCAACCAAGATGATGTGGCCCATCAATAATTTGCTTTTTATATGCCCATGGAAAGATGTGATGTATTATGCCATCACACCTAGTGTCTGGTAGATGGCTGCATACACTTCTTTATCCAGAGCTTAACGCTATCAGCTTGAGTCTTATAGACTTGAAAGTTGGCATCTCTCATGATTATGTGCAGTGCACAAGAACCTTAACTTTACCTAGCTTATTTTGTTTTTTAGTTATTGCCCTTTGTTGGTTTTCAGACTTTAATTCAAATCCCCTCCCCCAGACATCATCCAGAAGTGTTTTAGGTATATCTTGACACAATTTGCCACCTTAATGCTGTATATACACAACCTGTTGCCATATACTGTATTTCCTCTAATAAAAGCGCCCTCCCTAATTTTCTAAATTCACCTTAGATTAAAGGGGAAAGGGCATAAAAGACATCAATTTCAATGCTTTTTATTTAATCAGATCATGCCTACTAAATAAAAGCTCCCTGACCATGTTATGTATGTCCGGTTATGTAGCCCCTGGGAGCATTTATAAGGAGAAATACAGTATTTTGTTTACAAATATAACATCTTAAAATCTGAAGCAGATTGCCATGATAAGGGGTTGGGCTTAAGTTATCCATTTTCCTTACCCATGCTGTTCACTACACAAAGCTATACATAGGGTTTTGTCAGACACTATAGACTACGATCAGCCTGCACAAACATGTAGTGTAATCCTAGCCAGCACTGCCTGATTTCTAATAAATCTTCATTCAATCAAGAGTCACATAAGCACACTGATTTGCTCCTAAGGCTTGAATCTACTGAAATCATTTTAGGATTGTTTTCCCTTTCTTTTCTTTAAAAGAGAGCTAATTCACATATGGAAATATCTGTGTAATAGAAAATTCTGCTCTGCAAATAATTACTTCCCTTAAATGCGTTTTTTTTTTCTTCATTTTCTTTAACCATATAGAATATAGGGAAATTACAAGTCTGTCCATAGAAACATGCTTTTAATCTGATCACAATATCATTCTGATGAAGTATTAGCCAAGGAGCATTTCTTAGAAATATGGTTAAAATGCTTGAGAAAATCAATTCTTAAGTTTTAATATAGAAGATATTGAAATGACCACGGCCCATACAAGCCATATTTTTCACATGATCAGAATTTCTTCAAAAAATCTCAAAGAGGGTCACACAGTAATCTATTATTCATGTGGAACATGGTTGAAATTCATAAATTACTTCCTGAGAAACTCATTTTTTAAAGTTTTCAATAAATACATTTAAAGAAAAGACCCAAACTGAAAAATTGAGCCATGCTTTTTATCCAATCAAAGTTTGTTCTGTGAATTTGGTGAAAATTTATCTAGTAGTTTCTGAGGAGGAGATAGTAAAGAAAATGTTTACAGACAAAGCAATGTTGCATAATGGGCACAACACCATGACAATAGCCCCTGAGTGGCCTGTAGGCTAGCCAACTGGCAGGAAGCCTCAAAATTAGCAATTGAGCCTGTGCATGACATTTCCAACAATTTCACATGTGCATCTGTGAAGGCTCAGATCAGTCTGTGCAGCTGCATAGTCTGATCAGAGTCTTCACTACACACTCAATTAGTAGCTAGGGGTACCATTCTCTTTGTTCACAATTGCAGAACATTTTCATTGCACTGTGATGCTGTCCAGGAAGCTCAATGTCTCCCCATCACACACACATAAAATTGTTGAAAATGTCACATACAGGCTCAATTGGTTTAAACGAAATTTATACTCTGCTGAGTAAGGTTCATTTGTTGCATACCATTCGATTATTGGCCTCTCATCCAAGTAGGTTGTGTCTATACTGCAGGTCTCTAGGTGATTGTTTCCTCTCTTGAACACTCTATCTTCTGGTGCTATTGCAAAAGGAATATATCCAATATCTCCCTTCAATATAAAATATTCATTTATTCAGTTTTTCTCAATCAACAATTATCATAAATAAAGTGCATGTGCCAAATAAGACATGGCTTAAACACAACGCCCTACGGGCATTATTTTCCATGTGCTAAGGCAATTGCACTTTATACTCCAATATTCAAAGTGAAAAAGACACATATCCCTATAATAACTACCCAAGGTATGTCACAAGACAGGAAGTAGAAATCCCCCAGACCTGAATTTGTAAATGTATAGGAACCTCTATTTGATACACCATACCATGTTTCAAAGTACTGTGATTCATATTTTCTGAGAAAAGTGTGACGAAAATTTTAGTATTTGAGGGAGAGAAGGATTGGCGGAATTATAGAAAAAAGTAAACCAGTTTACCCCCTCTTCTTCGGAGTAGGGGTAAAATTAATATAATTTGTATCATGGATGAAATCAAGAACTCTCTGAGAGCCTAAGGAACCTTACGGGCTAGCTCAAAAGCTCAAAATGAAATACAATTTCAAGGGCGGATCCAGGATTTTTTTCCAGGGCAAGAACAACATTTTCATTATGAAGGGTCTGTGCAAACATATTGTGAGCGCCTTTATTATAAGGATGAGTGTCCTTTTCACTGTGTTTATTGGGGTATAAAGTGCAATTGCCTTAGCACATGGCAAATAATGCCCATAGGGCGTTATGATTAAGCCATGTGCTAAGGCAATTGCACTTTATACCCCAATAAACGCAGTGAAGAAGACATTCGTCCCTTATAATTGCAACCATCTAGAAAGAAGAAACTAAATACTCAGCCAAACATTAAAGATTCAAGTCTCCTTTCAGCGCAAATAAATTACACAATCTATTTTTAGATCGTGTATTGTTTATCTTGCTATCGAGGTGAAATGTCATATAGTAAAACAAATGATACACAAATAAAAGACAACATTAAAATTCGTAGCGGTTCTTATGACAAAAGAGCTTGTTTCTGCCAAGTATGTCTGTATTTTTAAATGAAAACAGCATGGTCGGTCTTAGTTGGGAAGGTTGCTTGAAGGTCTTCATCAACTCTCTGTTTTCTAAGTTTAGGTCGGCTCAGCATCAGAACTGCATGCTTGTAATCGTAAATTCTTTCAAAAAAATATTGATTTATAATAGATTGAATAGCAATGTTTCGTTGATGATCGGGAACTAGGTTAATTCGAGTTCCTACAACATAGGACTGGAGGTAGAAATCCCACAGACCTGAATTTGTAAATGTATAGGACCTCTATTTGATACACCATACCATGTTTCAAAGTACTGTGATTCATATTTTCTGAGAAAAGTGTGACGAAAATTTTAGTATTTGAGGGAGAGAAGGATTGGCGGAATTATAGAAAAAAGTAAACCAGTTTACCCCCTCTTCTTCGGAGTAGGGGTAAAATTAATATAATTTGTATCATGGATGAAATCAAGAACTCTCTGAGAGCCTAAGGAACCTTACGGGCTAGCTCAAAAGCTCAAAATGAAATACAATTTCAAGGGCGGATCTAGGATTTTTTTCCAGGGGGGGGTCCAAACCCAATTGATTACTTTTAATGTGTTATTGTTAAAAGTGAATGTTAGCCGTTATTACAAACGTTACCAGCTCTAACCACGGGGAGGTCTTCACTTTTAGTAGAGCCTTTTAATTTAGTTTTTTGTTTTTTTCTTTATTTTTTTTTTTATTTTTTTCCATATATATATATATATTTTTTTTTTTATTTTTTTCCATATATATATATATATATATATATATATATATATATATATATATATATATATATATATATATATATATATATATATATATATATATATATATATATATATATATATATATATATATATATATATATATATATATATATATATTTTTTTTTTGTCTTTTTCGTATTTTTATATTACCAGCTCTAACCACGGGGAGGTCTTCACTTTTAGTAGAGCCTTTTAATTTAGTTTTTGTTTTTTGTTTTTTTTAATTTTTTTTTTATTTTTTTCCATATATATATATATATATATATATATAAATTTTTTTTTGTCTTTTTCGTATTTTTATATTACCAGCTCTAACCAAGGGGAGGTCTTCACTTTTAGTAGAGCCATTTAATTTAGTTTTTGTTTCTCGTTTTTCTGATGTGCGATGCATCAACAACGGAACATTTCAGATGATGCATCGCAAGCAGAACATTTGTATATGTAACGAAGTTTAAATATCCAAGGGCGTATCGCGCTCAACAAATAAAATATAATTTCACATTTATTTGAATGGGAGTTTTGAGTTGTGTACATTCATAAGATTAAACTTCGGTTGACAAACCTCATTGAAACACACAATCTTGAATTTGCTTTAATTTTTACAAGTCAAAATTTAATATCACCATATTTTTCAGTGGGGGGGGGGGTGCGGATAATTCCAGGGGGGTCTGGACCCCCCGACCCCCCCCCCCCCCCCCCCCCCCGCTAGATCCGCCCATGAATTTCCTGAACTTTTTTCTTTGATCTGAAACTTCTCAGTGCAACAATATTTATAACCCTTCTTGTGATATATATTCATGCTATACACAAACCTTTGGCAGGCAGTAAACAGTCTTACTATTCTGCAGCATTACCCGAATCACCCAAACATTATTTTTCAGCAAAAATATAGATCTTCATGCCAGAATGGCACAACAAAATGTGGACACAAAATAATGACCTATACTGATTGACAAAGCCAGATGCAATAAGAAGCTGTAGCAAATTATTTTGTAGACATTTTTTACAGTCTATTAACCCTTTCCTGTTTTACAAAATTTTGGACTAGTCCAAATTCAAAGGTTTTGCAGACAAAAACTTAAAGTGGATTTAATTTGAAAAATAACTATTCAGTAGGGTAGAAAATAGTGTGGAAATAAAAGAAATTGCTTGTCAATTTCTTCTTTTTTCCCATTGTTTTCTCAATCATAAAATGACAGGCACATAAAAAGCAGGGATTAAACAGCAAAGGGTTAATTATGGATCAAATTTGTACAAGTGGTTTAAAAATCTGAATCTATTGACTCGTCCACAATTTCATGCCAATAGTAGAGGTTACACAGCTCAATGTGATATACAAAGAGCTAGAACAAATATCTATCAAGAGCTTCACAGAGCGGCGCACATACACCAAAAAAACAGTTATTTTCATTCAATTCAAGGGGAGATAATTCAAGATTTCTCAGGAATTACTGGAACAATTTGAATTTCAATTGTCTTATGCACAAAGAGATATCACAGGGAGTAATTGTGCCAAGTTTCAGCTCATTCCCATTGATAAATTAGTATGAGTTGTGCACACACAACATTGCTATCAGACAGACAGACAGATGGAAAGACAATCGGGGCCATAACATAATACAATCCTTCGGGCGTATAAAAAAGATTTTTTTCATTTGATAATTTATCAAAAAAATAATCATCTAATTATTTCTCATTAACAGACACTTGAGAAAGTGTAGCATATGTTTGGGGAATTGACCTAAGGTTTCATAGCCACAGATTAACCCATTTCAACTTGCCAGTAAACCTTTCTTAAAAATCTAATGAAGACAATTTATATTCCTAATAATTTGTTGAAAGAAAAGACTAGGGATTTTTTTTAATGTTTTTCAGGGTGCTCTTCCAAGAAGAAATATGGTATGACATTTCCATTAAAATGCCCATGTCATTAATTTACATATTTCTTATCTACTTAGCAACTCCCAGGTTATTCCTGCCAAGTGACGTTAAAATAGGAACAGGCAAGATGTTTACCTTTTTCTTTTCACAAGATTCTCCAGAGTATCCCATTTGACAGTAGCATTGTTCTGATGTCAGTGACTTTACGCAAGTTCCGCCATTTTGGCATACCTTCACACTACATGTACTGCCCTTTAAACATCTAGAGAACAAAAATTTACATAATGAATAATGAAAGGTCTGTGCAAAACTATTGTGCATATGAGTATAAACATGCAGGAATGATAATCATTCGTTGAAGTGTAAGATAAATAACCATTGAGTGAACAACAAAAGCTTCATTTCCAGGAGTGACAGAGCTTTCATTGTTTTTTTAAATAAAATATTAATCCATCTTACCCGAAAAACAAGTGATTATTTTATTTCTTTAATGATAAAATGACACAAAATGTAAAAATTTTGGGTTAATCTTTTCATACAGTGTGTCATTTTGCATATGATTGCTATGCAATTTTCACCTTGACATTACTCATTGAGCTTCACTTCAGTTAGGGTGAAGTGAACTAAAGCTTACATTAAGTTTTTGATAATTTCAATAATTTGGCGGTGAATTTGTTAAATGATAATCGCAGTAATTTTTTCATAATCCACCGAAAAGCATCAAAGAAAAAGTCACGTTCCATCATTTTCTGCATCCTTTTATGTTTCTTGTACTGCCCTTTAAACATCTAGGCAAGAACAACATTTTCATTATGAAGGGTCTGTGCAAAACTATTGTGAGCACCTT
Source organism: Fragum whitleyi (assembly GCA_948146395.1). Lineage (NCBI taxonomy): Eukaryota > Metazoa > Mollusca > Bivalvia > Cardiida > Cardiidae > Fragum > Fragum whitleyi. Next base: position 40,439,894 of record OX411550.1, on the reverse strand, counting down.
TATCTATATATATATATAGGGTCATGCTCTTCCAATTCAATGGGTCAGTGCAACACTATTGTAAGTGTCTATAAATATATAGGCACTTACAATAGTGTTACATAAACCCCTTGATTTGGCATACATTCATGCCACATGTACTACCCTTAAACATCTTTGAAAGAAAAATTAGCAACTCATGATGACAGGTCAGTGCAAAACTATATTGTAAGTGTGTAAACATATATAGGGTTCATACTCTGCAAATTCGTGCTACATACTACAGTACATGTACTACCCTTTAAAGATCTAGGTAAGAACAACAACCTCATTATGAAGTGTCTGTGCAAAACTATTAGTCCCTATACTTATAAACATAGAGTCATGCTCTTCCATTTAAAAGGGTCAGTGCAACACTATTGTAAGTGCTTAGCATTTATACATAATTACATGTTCTACCATTTTGGCATTTCTTAAGCAACATGTGCTACCCTTTAAACATGTGAGCAAATGAGCTTAAAACGAAGAACAACGTTATATTTTTGTTTGGAAAATGACGTCATAATGGATGTGCTGACGGTATTTTGAACACGGCGATATATCTTATGCGGAATAACATGATTCGATAAGTGTCGTAATTTTCTCGTTTTATCACCGAAATTCGGGTCATGTTATAAATAGAATATCAAATTTGTGCTCATCAAATACCGAATTTATTAAACTCGTCATCTATAAACAGATAAGAACTTGTCGTTTCCTCATTTTTATCTGCATATAGATGACTCCTTTATCAAATTCAGTATTCCATGACCACTCATTCAATATCCTCTATATCTTCTGGGAGTCCAAAATCATAGGGTAAATATGGTTGAAAATTTTCTTCTATCACATATGTATTGTTTAAGTAAGAAACAAATTGTATTTTTCATTATTAAGCAAAACTGAACCAAATTTTATAGATATATGGCTCCATAAACAAAGGGCTAATTGGATGGGTAACAAATGTTTCTTTTAAATATAACTCACTTTTTTTCATACCCAGTCCGGACACAAATCTTGTCAGGATCTTCACAAGTACAATCTAAAAACCAAAAAGAAGAGTTTTAGATAGTAACAGTACTGAAATAGATAAAAGTGCTAGATAGTAATAGAACTGAGTATTGTTTGGCACTGAACTTAATTTTCAAGTTATTTGGGCTTGTGGCCTCTAGAGTCATGAGGCTTTGATAAGATTTTTTCCCTATACCTCATTTTTGACTCCACTTTAGAGTGATATAAATACAAAAGTTGACACAAAGTTTCTAAAAAACAAGATTTTGTGACCTTAAGCAAATGGATGGCTCAGCTCAAAACATTTGTAACTCCCAATATGTTTATAGGGAGTTACAACCGTTTTGCGCTGAGCCATCGAAATATTCTGAATATGGATGAAATATTAGCTAACCTTTACGGTTGATAAAGTCAATCTTAGCTCTAACACCATACAGTGCAAAGGAATTATCCGTTGTGAATTCCAGCCTAAGAGAGTTTCCATTTGTAATAAATGTTTGTTTGTCCAGTGATTCACCGCAGTAGGGCCCTCCTAGGCTTGTGGAATCTGAAAAGAAAATATTGACATCCCAGTACAGGATCCAGTATGGAAATACAGAATTTTTCCACTTGTCCCTGAACATGTAAAAGATGATTTTCTTTCTACTTTTTAGGTTGAAAATGAACTTTGTCTGCAAAAAAGTGAATTCTTAAGATAATAATATTAAAATATTAAGATATTAAGATACTAAATATTAAGAAAGTCTTATGACAGTCCATCCCCTAATATATCGCTCTGAATTAATAATTTTATTCCTAATTTTCAACAACTATGAGAATTCGATAAACAGAACGTTCCCTGTTCATATATTTAGAAAACATGTGTGTACTTGAAATTCAAATTGAAACATGCCCTGCATTCAGATTGACAAAACTGTGCAAAATGTTTGCCAGTTATACTCCGCTTAGCACCAAAGTGCATGTGCAATGCAGGGTATAATTGGCTTACAGCTTTCATCGTTTTGTCATCCTGAACCCTGGACGGCTGCTCCAGTCTTTTGAATTTACTTGCTCAAATAGTATTCCAGTATTAATTTCTTTAAAGCTAACCAACAACACAATTTTGAAATATCTCATTAAAACTGATTTGTGATGAGTAACTTGGTCATCCCCCCCCTCCTTCCATTCCATTTGTATCACTACATTATTTCATAAAATAAACATTTTCAGGTTGTTAAAGGCATACTGTAACAGACAAAATTCAGGAGTTAATGGGAGAAAATGTGAATTAGTTAATTTATTTGCTGTTAAGGGCCAGCTTATTCTTTTTATTATCCACAATCTTGGCCTATAACCGCTCTTTAATAAATTTCAATGATATTGTTCTTTTGCTACAATGTATCTTTTTCTGCCAAATATATAAATAAATGTATTCTGTTAAAATTAAGTTTGAGTTTGAGAAGTATACACATTGCTAAGTAAAATGCGTAAAAGTTTAATAATATCTTTCATCAATTTAGAGCATAACTAAAGATGTTGATCTTATTTCGACATTTTGGCTTCATAACTTTACCAAGCAATGGTGCAATGCATAACTCAATTCTACTGGCATAATTGTAGGTTTTGTATCAGTCTTAAATAAGTCTTTGAAATGTGGTACAGACTCAGTCTTTTTATGCAATAATTCATTTTTATTAAAGGCATTTTCAGTTGCAGAGTCCCTCAAAATGAATATACATCATCATGCTTCACACTCAGACGTTTAACCTTTTTTAGGCTCTTGCAAACGTTATTGTCCTCAAAAAAATGAATTAACACTACCGTATTTGAATTTACACTACCATATTATTTGAACAAGTCAGAGCAAGATCAAATTGCTCCTAGGAGGGCAGTTTAATCAGGGTCTTCCAAGGGCGTAACTCCCATTACGCAAGTGCCTAAAAGAAATAATCATCTGTTGAAAAATTTCGTTCATGAATGATCATTACATAGAAACTACAGCTTATACAAGCTGTAGTTACAATGTTTTGATTATTCACAATGACCAAATTTTTTCATCTTGGTATATTTTCAAGCCTGAGAGAGGGCCATCCATAGATCATTTCTGTCTAATTTGGTTGGAATCCATCATTTAATCTCTGCAAAAGATCACAATTTTTACCATAAATGAAAATAACCTCTGCCTATAACAGGCATGTGATATACTTTTTTCAAGCAATCTTGAGAGAGGATCACCCGATGAGCATTTCTGTAAAATTTGGGTGAACATCATTGTATCCTTGTAGTTTCTAAGGAAAAGATTCTATAAGGAAATCAAAGTGCTGTCAGCACTGTAAATAGGACATCATTGAGAGGCTGGGATAGTGCAATAGTTCGCCAATCAAAAGGGCTCAAATTTGGACAATAAAAGTTGGTAAAATCTTTGCCCAACTTGTGAGTTTTTTGTCTTAACACTCCATCTTTTTGAGGACATCGCCAGCTCATCCAACCTCGTGGGTCCGATTTTGAAAGTTTGCTGATTCGATAGCCCTCTGCTAGTCTAAATTATTTCTTAGCAGATTTTTTACATTGTTATAATGAGCACGCGCCAAGCTAAAAGCTTATCTGTTGATATTATTCCTCTCTCTATAGAGTTTAAAAGCCTGTTTAGCAACAAACATTTTTCATTAAACTATTTACAATTTTGATAACCAACATGTTTGTATTTCAAGCATTAGGTTTTCCCAAATACTGTAAATGCATTTTCCCTCAAGTTAAAACGTGAAATCGCCAACTATGCTATTTATGTCTTTGGTTTCTGACCAATCGATTAAATCTAGCAGCACTCTATGATTATTCATGAATTGTTCTAAAAATAGATCGCTCTTACTGCTATCCTATATCAGTTTATCGTATGTTTTTGTCGGTTTATTTGTTGTTGAATAATTTTTCTTCATACTCAAATTTGAATTTATTGAAAATAGGATTGGAGCGTGATCAGAGTGCTCATTGAAATCAAATATTTCAAAATTACAAAATTTTTTCTATTCGTTAACACAAAGTCAACAGTACTCATTCAACCATGCGAACAAAAAGTAAACTTCCCACGCTCCCTGTTTGAGTGCAGACGACTATTGACCAATGACAAACAACTTAATTGACACATTTCGAGCAGACAATGTCCATTTGCATCTACCAAGAGGTCTGAATTTACGCGTGGGTTTTGACGGAGTGATAATCATAACAGAATTTGATTGGTTGTCAGCCCTACAACTGGTAAATGACCGTTCGAGAAAAACATCAGAGCAGTAATATTGTAAGTGCTACAAATTTATTATACAGTTAACATATTGTACGTTTCAACTCCTTTATTCAACCGAAAATCTTGTTATAAACACTGAAAATACTAACTGGTAATTACTAAAAGCAAAAATTACATCAAATTTTGTATTAGCCTCTTCTCTATTTGTCGAAAAGTAAAATAAGATAAAAACAAAGTTTGTAGATTGTGACTGAAAAGGCCGTTTCTTCGGTGTTTGAAAACACATAATTTGGTTTGAACACATTGCTCAGAAGATAATGGTAAAAATGTAGTGGGTCAACCAGACTGGATTTCTCGAAAACGGTATATATAAATCGACTGTTTCGCAGTCCGATTTAAAAATTATGATCAGACACACTGATGGACGGAAGCATAATAAGAGACTGTAAGTCTGAAATCTTTTTATAATCAATGAAACCTATGTTGTGGACACTCATTTTACAATTCCAACAAGTACCCACAAAAAGGTTTAGTGTAATCATAAGTGAAATATTTTGAATAAACAAATCCAAAATATTCCCTCACCTTAGGGCTGTTAAAACTCAGATATGTCACATTTTTACCTTCCCTCTCTCCTGACATCACTTTCAAAGAGTCGAAGGTACAATTGGTGTCCCATTCCATGTCAAAATTTTCAAAGGTGACCTGTATCACATACTGGGGTTTTGTTCTTACAACAAAAACACAGTGTTTGTCATTTGTCCAGTGAGGGAATTCATGGGTAAAGGGAACATCTTCACCAAGTCTCAACCCACTGCAGTCTGAAACATTAAGAAGTTACAACTCTAATTTCCATTCAAATCCAGTGAAGATACAACAAGATAATAAAACAATTTATTCATTGTACCGATTTGAAAAAAATCTATACATAGCTCAGTTATCAAATGATGTCATGACATTGTTTAGTAATGCCTTGCAAAAATGATAGGCTGAAAGAATTAAATTTTAGCCTTAATTTTTTAGTCATTTCATCTCATGATTGCATTAAAGAAATTTGAGAAACAAGTGTTTTTATCATAAGACAGATAATTCAATTATTGTATCAGCAAAAAAGCTAAGATTTGTTATTTATCAAAAATCAAAAGCCTTTGTTGTTCACAATTGTTGTTCACTCAATCAAATTTAAAGTGATCTAATACACTGAAACATACCATAATCCTCTGTTTGGATGGTCAGTAAAACATGTATTAAATGACTACTTCCAGGACAACTACAAAGTAGTTATACAAAAGAGTGGTCATGTTTTGTTAACAATTAAGAAATATAACTTTTGATTGAGTGTGTATAACCATCAGGGATGGTAACGAGTACCAATTTTACTAATCGACTACTCATTCACCATTCCGATCGAGTACTCGAGTACTCAGATAGAATTGAGGCCATTAATTTATCCTGTGTCTTCAAATGTAAAGATATACAGTATTTGCTGCATATTTTCGGTCGAAGGGGCAGTTGAAATGACATATGATTGTTAATTAATTTTAAGAAACGGAAAAATGTAAATGCTTTGAGAGTGACATTTCTCGGTAATATTTCCTGGCAATATTCATCGGTTTTATTTATAACTTTCAGTTGAGAAAGACCAAGTATCTTCAACATCGATAAGATTGCGTTACAAGGTTTTTGAACGACGCTGTAACATTCCGTTCATCCAAAGATCCAAGTAAATTGCACTGTCCCTGATAAGACTACCGGAATTCGAAGGTGTGAAAGGTTACAAAATGACTTGTATTGTTGTTGTATTGCTTGACAGCAAGAACAATGGCAGCTGGCACTTGACTGCAAATTTGGAAAAAATATCAATGTACAAGACAATAGGCAGGCGACCAGGTGTTGCATACATTATCTTTAGCTGAACGGCATTTCATATGAAAGATATATATTTTGAGAAAAAAATCAAACAAAGAGATTGGAAACAAATTTGCTATTATTTCATTTTTTACCGATTAATCGATAAGTGAAATTGGTAATCAATAATCGGACGTTCGATCGAGTACTCGATTAATCGAATACTCGTTCCCATCCCTAATAACCATTGAGAATTCCTCAATCAATAGTCCTATGACACTGTTTGAACTCATTAGAATCAGTGAGAAGATTCTATTGAGTTTTGACAATAAAGAATTAATTTAAAACAACTTTTAAGGCAACAAAATCTACTTTTTAGAAAATTTTGATTTAAAGAAGGCGATGACAAAATTGTCGCTTGATATGAATGGTCTCTTTATAGAGGTGGTCACTCTAAACGTAAGATGAACTTTATTCACCGTTGTTACCACCCACAGGGGACAGAGTTGTACTTGGGGCAACGGTTGTTGTTCGCTTGTCCTGTTCATAGCTATACCCGATTCTAAATCGTTCCGTTTGGGAATCAAAGTTCCTTCTGTATTCAATGAAAAGTTTCTCCTCATACAAGTCAATACCACCCTGAGTCTCTCCAGCACAGATTGTCTTCAACAGTTTTCCCTCTAAAATGTAAAAACTCAAGGGGTACTCTGCGTTATCAATGAACTGGCAGGGTGGGGCTTAACCGTGACATAAATTGGCGAATTAATTTTAAAATATTTTGGGTTCATTGAAAAGTTAGTCGACAATAATTGTGAACACATGCAAATAACTGTATCCTAAAACCAAAAGGATTCATCAGCTTAGAGAAAGTGAACACATTTCATTGTTGGGTTACCAAAGCCTCAGGACTTAAGCTTTGACAAGCTGAAGTTACGAGGGTTTAGTTATCAAACTAAGCTTGACGGTTTTACGTTAATCATGTCGACTATCTTTAGAAATAAATAATAATGAATAAAGGCTGATTTACCTTAATCTTAAGTGCATCAACCAATTACTTAAGCTCCGCCCTGCCAGGGGAAAAATCATGGATTATACCACACTGTGTTTATTCTAGAATTTAAAAAATGGGGGGGATTATAGAAAAGAAAATCCCTACCAATAGTGAAAATATCATCCCGCCTAAAATGAACACAGGCACTATTATTTTAAATTGTTTTATTAACAATTCCCTCCCTTATAGTGTAAAAATGTAATACTGTAAGCTTTCCTTACACAATTTTCTCTGCAAATCCAACTTCAGTTAATTAAAAATACCAAAGTTTAAAGAATTTTCTCAACTAAAATTTATCTTAAGTATAGCCATTCGATAAGTAAAGCATGCACACATCCTCTCATCCTTGAGAAATAATGAAGTTTGCTTATCATCCGTAGGTTTTTCTGCTGAATTTTAATTTATTTAAAACAAATTATTTTTCAAAATATGTGACCCATCACGTGATAAGGGACCATCTGGGTAGTGTGTAAAATGTCGATTCTAGTCAGACTGCGTGGATTGCGCAGACTGACTAGCATCGAAACATTTCGCACTTTGCTTATCTTTTTAATCTAGAATGAATAATCTGCCAGTGAAATAATTTTTGAAATACGACCTCCGGTTGTCCTATGCTGGACCCAATCTCTTTTTCAAATATTCAATTTCCAGATGGTCCCTTTTTTGCGTGACGGGTCACATATATTTCAGCCAGTCTGGCTCAAGATTTTTGCGCAATAATTTAGGAAAAACAGGCAGCGTAGACTGGTCTAAATCTATCCAGTCTGCCATAGCTTTGTGTATGGCAGGAATATGTCATGAAAAGTATGTTAAAATAGTCATCAGAGAATTGATTGAATTATGAAAACAAAACTCACGGGTGCTAACTCCACTGTAGATCTTTATGCTTTCTTCCTCGCAGCTTCTAGATCCAAAATTGATCATTTCAAGGTCAAGGTCAACATAAAGACCAGCTGGAGCCTACAGGAGACATTAGACATAAAGGCAGTCACAACTGTTCTGCGCTGAGCCATCAAATGTGCACAAAGTTAAGGTTGAAACTCATCTACATATCCATGCAGTCAGATTTACCCTTCTCGTTTTTAAACCTTGAACTCATCCAAATACAAATTATTGCAAACAACAGATTGGCTAAAGTTGAAAAAAATAAAGTATTGTGTGGAAGAAATTTCGTGGGGAGAAGAGAAATTGTTTGATACAAGCATTTCCTCTATTTCCACAATATTTTCTCACATAGAAAATTATGTAAAATTCCGGGACTTTAAAGGTCAGGAAACTATAAATCTTTTCACGTTCTCCACATTACCCAAATGTTGAACTGAAATTAACATTTCATTCCACATTATTTTGTCTACCTACTTCCAAGGTTGATCTTGAGATTGGCCAAGTGGTGTTCCGAATGAGAACAGCCACTTACCTGAATTCTGTAAAAGCATGTTTTATCGGAGTCGTATATTTTGCCATTTGCACCACCATTTATGAAGCTGTTACACTGACCGTCTGCTATATCATCTGAAACAGGAGTACCATTATTACGATAAATATTCAACACTAGACAAGGAAATTTACATGAAGGCCCCTTTTTCTATGACACAGCATAGTATCAAATCTGAAACAGGAGTTCCATTATTACGATAAATATTCAACATCAGACAAGGAAATTTACATGAAGGCCCCTTTTTCTAGGACACAGCATAGTATCACAAATGTTACGATACGAAATTAAATTTTTGACTCTGTCAGGATTCTAACCTGTGACCTCTCTGTCCCTAAGCGAGTGATCTATCGTGCCATTATAAAAGCTAGCTTGTATAAACACCCCACATACTTGACCAGCTACATTTGAAAGCTTTATGCAAATTTGTCCATAATCGAAAGAAGAATTATGTTAACCCTTGTCATGCTGAATATTCCTGCTTTAGCAGGAGGTTAAGACAAAGATCAGCCTGCACCTATGTGCAGTCTAATCTTAATTTACACCACCTGTTTGTCCCCTTTTAAGGTAGCATTTTGCATGAAATTCATTTTCAAAAAAGAAAGATTTTCCTACATCATTGGAGTCAAGGGCTTTCAGTACATTGATATGAGTGTAATTTCGAAAGAGGATTTTAATTCAGCATGACAAGGGTAAATAAGAAATGGACATAAATCGGACATCATCGAAAGATGACACTGATATATTACTCTATCAGTATGTGAAAAAAATCTTTTATGGGAAATAAAAACATCATATGACAATTAAAGTCTGATTTAGCTGTAGTCATGAAATTTTTGGGTAGAACACCCATTATTAGACATTTTAAAATCAGCTTGATATTGAAAAGCTTAACATGAGCACTTCCTACAGGCTCGGCTATTTAGTGCTGGAAAGTGACAACAAAGACACCAATACTTTAGTAAAAATACCTTGTGTTATCTCCAAAAATGGTGGAGCAAAAATTCTCATTATATTTTGGGTTAGCAAAACGTTTTCATTTCTTGCATCCTTATTATTGTTGAAGCAGTAATGAAATAATGTAAGTAAATAAGCAATGTATTTAAAGCAAAAACATCATTTGAATAATGCAATGAAATAATCATTGGTGAAGTTACTACGTCGTTACCTTCCACTACCATACCAAAAGAAACAAGCAAATTCGCTGAATTGATATCCCCCGCTGAACATATTTTCATTGTCAATGGAATTAATATCAAACTAAGGCACAGGTTATCACTCTGTTTGTATATGGCTTAAACAGTCAGGGGCAGTAACTCTAAATTCGGCGGTCGAACCAGGTAACCCATGACGATATGCACATGTCCTCTTTGTAGTGAAGCTGTGCGCCAAGTTTCATTGAAATCCGGTCTAGAGGTTTCAAGAAATAGCGCGGAAACGATTATCACTCTGTATGTATATAGCTTAAACAGTCAGGGGCAGTATCTCTATATTCGGCAGTCGAACCCAGTAACCCTGAAGATATGTGCATGTCCTCTTTGTAGTGAAGCTGTGTGCCATGTTTCATTGAAATCCGGTCTATAGTTTTCAAGAAATAGCGCGGAAACAAATATCACTCTGTATGTATATGGTTTAAACAGTAAGGGGTAGTTACTCTAAATTCGGCGGTTGAACCGGGTTACCCTGACGATATGCGCATGTCCTCTTTGTAGTGAAGCTGTGCGCCAAGTTTCCTTAGAATCGGGTTTACAGTTTTCAAGAAATTCAGTTTTTGTCTTAAAAAAATTGCCCATTTTAGGAATATTTTAACCAGCCTATGTCACTTTTTTATATGGCACAAAAAGTAAGAACAAGGCAGGTAATGTAGGTTAAGATCATCCTGCACATCTATCTAGTCTGGTTTTAGTCTCTTCTGTGACTGGCAAAGCAGGCATAAGATATGATCAGTATGAGAAGGGGAAGCAAAAACTTAAACACATTTCTTACTTTTTTTAAAAAAAAAAAACACATCAAAATCCAAATTTACCTATAGGCTTTGTATCATACTGCAGTTTAAAGCCTCTTCCTTCATAGCTGTTGTCACTATAGAAATATACATCCAGTTTCCCTGATCTTGATATGTAGGCTAACTGACCCCATCCACAAAATTTGGTATCATCATCTTGTTCAACAATTCTTATGTGATCAAACCTGAAATTGTAACGGTTTAAAGGGAGCTAAATTGCCATGGATATGCAAATGAGAGAGACCTACCCTTTGTTAAATGGCTAATTATAGTCTATATAGACAGATTCAACCCATTTAGGGTTAAGGATCCTTTTCTCTCTATCTATGTGCTCGATTTGTTACAAAATGAATTTTATGTCTCCATCTAATAATTTATAAAATAGCCTTTGTGCTTGGAGTGAAATACCCCCCTTTGATTTGTAACTTGTGTGACAACTATGTAAATTAAGATTAAGCTTTAATTGTTTAAAAATTGAGGGATCAGTGAAATACTATTTTAAAGGTCAAATGAAAGGCTCTATTGACCTTACATTAATACAAAGAGATGTATTAAAATAATCTGATGCGATATTCAAAATGAAAATATCATATAGGATAATGGTAAAATCGATGATTTTCTCTTATCACACCTGTAGCCCGCTATTGAAACTGACCTGTGACATCATTGCAGTTATGAAGGTATTGACGGAATAAGCAGATCATATAAAATTACAGATTTTCGTTCAACCTATCACAGATTTTTCATAAATTTGTCGTAAAAACTTTTGTTAGTAAGATGTTGCGGCAAGATGCAAGGGTCTTATTAATTTAAAATGTCTGTATGTAGCATTATTAATAGTATTAATTATCCTAATTGAATAGAATCGGGACCCGAAACATCGACTATACACAAAGACATAGAAATATCTTCTGGTGTACTGATTGGTTATTCTTGCGCATGAATTGTCCGATAACCACGCCCCGTCAAAGGGTAATAAACCAATTAATGCCTTTTGAAATTTCCGATGAACTGATTGGGTAAAATTTTGTAAAGTGTCAATTATTATCATGTATATCATTGGAAAACCACGTCCTGTCAATAAACCAAAGTGTAAACAGAAGTCATGATTGCTGTAATTAGTAAAATTAATTATTTTGGTGTTCAATGATGAAAACAATTTGTTGTTGTAAAACCAAAATATCGCACTTACAGTTTAAAATGATGTTATTGAATTATGAAAATGTACCCAATATTTTCGCTTACAAAAAAGGCTTGTTGAGCAGCTTCTGATCAGCTAAAACAGATCTTTCAGTACCAATTTCTAAATTCTACACCAAAGAACGTAAGGCTAGTGCGTAAAGAGTCAGATTGCGGACCGAGAAGGTTCGAAAATTTTCCAACTTAGATGATTTTCTTTTACAAGAATAAGTAAGCTATTTGTTCCTCCCTTGAAAGAGTTTTTTATGCGACCTACTGACCTGTACTTGAACCAATCCTTTCATCACATAATTATTTTATGGAGTTCCCAGTCAGTCCACTTTTGCGTGACGGGTCACGTATAATGAAGTTGAAGCTTAATGAATGGTCTCCTTGAAATTTTGCTCTGAGAAATTATTTCTTGATTTCGAAGTTAACGTATAAACTTGAGTAGTACGAAAGCCGGGAAGAATTCTGCCTCTGTTATAAATCTTGTCTAAGGGCGAAAAAACATGACACGCAGTACGCACAAGCATAATAAGTAATATATTATTCGTTGAACAATATCGTCGATGATTGATAAATTATCAAATCAATGCAAGTACAGCTTTTTAAAGCTAAATTTGTGCCATTTTGATCAGCCGTCAACATTTTCATTTAGTATATTCTCTCTGATTTGGCGCATTCTGTCTGTCTGTCCGCCTCTCTTTCCCTCTCCCTCTTTAGGTCTGTTTCTCTCTCTCACTTTATATCTTTCTTCTTGATATTAGACATTTAACACAACATTTAAATAGTTTTTTGATATTTACTATATTGTTAAAACTTTTTTGTTGAAAAAAAAAGAGAAGAAATTTTCTTCGTGTAAACGATATTGAACCTGCTTAACACTTATTACAGCTTGAAATGGTGACCATTTTTTAACATATAGGAATGTTTTGTGTGCCGAAATAAAAAAAAAGTGTATAAATTTGAAAAATAATTAGAAATGATTTTGAAAATAATGTGTATATTAGAAGAATTATCGGTACACAGAGTAGCACACGCAGAAAGGGTTCCCTTCGGTAAATCATTTGTCATGTGTGCTGTTGTGTAATCGGCAAGATGTCACAATGCTTCCAATAAACAAAACCTCCCAGCTAAATGTAATTTATAAAGCTTTATGACTTAATTAAACACAAATTTTATCCTTCAATGATTCATCTGACATGCCACAAAAGACTAATTTTCAACCGCGATATACCTAGACACAACCTTTAATCGACAACGGAATACCATCAAATTTGTGTTTAATTGAATTTATTTTTCTAATTATTTGTTTATGATATTCGTTATATTTTTGACGAATTCAAAAAAAGTGAAAACATGGGTGAACATTTGTGGATTAAAGAAAAATGGAAAAAATCATGGAAAAGGAAATTTGTACCAACAAATAATTATAGTTTGAAGGAATTTCATACCATCTAACTGTCAAAGCCCTGTTGATGTAGGGTTTTATTTAATGTCTTGATTTAATTTTGCATATATAATATATTTGATTGACTTTGTAGTGATATGGTTTTGACCAACCATCAGAAATGTTATGTCAAGCCTATTTTTATGGGTTTTTTGTATAATAAACAAAAGTTGAAGCTAAATGATAGGTTACTGTAGGTTACTCTCAATTGGATCAAATTGGATTTCGTCCCAAAGTTTTTACTAAATTTACTAAGTGAACAGTCTGAAAAATGCCTATTTTAATTTGTGAGAGAAAAATGTTTATTTTAACAAGATTACATCATTACAACGGCGTGAAAAACACTCTAAACATGCCAAAGTTTCCGACTTACGTTTATCCGGACCTTGTTGTTAGACTCGTGACTAGATATCTCAGATTTAGGGTATTAGTAAACATATCTTTAGTTTCCGCTTGCTTAGGTTTAAACTGTTCTGACTGCACAAGTTGATAGCCGTATAACAATATTGAACCTTCGTGTTGTTGTTCGATAGCTGTGATAATAACAAGCGTTCGCCATGTTTGCCTTCGAGAGGAATGCCTGCAATGACGTCACATCCAGTGCGCAAGCTCGAAAATCCGTTTTCGGCCAGGTGAAAATTTCCAATAAATCTCGGTTGTTCTTTTGTAAATATTGTCCCTCTGGGTGTGTGTTTTTCTACGCAAATTTTTTATACCTTTTTATTTTAATTAAACTGATTGAAATACATATTTAGTTCTTGTTTGAAAAATAGCTTTTCATTTGATCTTTAAGTGCCTATATATTGTTTCATTATGACACCATAATGTATTTGACGATGACAATTTACAAACAGATTCAGAAAATTCAGACTGTTTAATTTCAAGATTTTTTTTACATGCAAACATCTTAAAACAATAGGGCCAGAATGGCCATAAATAGCTCACCTGAATTTAATGGTCAAATTGATGTCACCCAGGGAATATTCTGGCAAAATTTCTTGAAATCAGCTACATACTTAAGGAGATTATGCCTTCAAAGAATGCAAAATGAACAAATGCGACCCACTGCCAAGGCCATATTTAAGCACTAATAATTATTTCAAGACCAATTTTTCAAAAAGTTCAGAAAAGAAAAATTTTGTCAAAATATCATTGAGTTGGTCAGGTGGTTTGGCAGGAGATGTCATCCAAAGAATTCAAAATGAAAAGTGCCCTGTCCTGCTAATTCCAAAAGTAATGGGTCACTCAAACCATTAGTGGAAAGGGTCACCAAAGGAACATTCTTAGTTTCATTGAAATTGGCCCACAATGGTTTCAGAGCAAATGTCATTCAAAGGATTCAAAGTGACACATCCATATCCACATCTACCTCTACATGCATATTTATGGGTCAATCAAAATTTCAGCAAACCTTTTTCAAAAGAGTCATATTAAGAACATTCTGACAAAGTTTAATTGAAAATGGCCCATTAGTTCGGGAGAAGTTTTAAAATTGACATAGGACACATCAGACCACAATCATGAGGGACTACAAACTCAAGGTGATCCTAAAAACTCCTCTTGAGCACCTTGTGCTCAGGTGACAGGGGTGTGGAATTCCTATGGCCGACTTGTCCGACTCGGGCTTTTGTACTTGCGGACAAGTAAATTTTTATAAGCCACTTGTCCAAGGACAAGTAAATATTAGGGCAAATCTTGGAATGTTACTTAAAAGAATTAAGAGAGAAATCATCCTAATGTTCATATCATAGGGTAGAAAACATTGTTTTTAATGAAGAAAATGCTGGATGCCAGCATTTTCTTCATCAAAAGGCAATGTTTTTTAATTTTTTTTCTATTTACTCTTTAGCGGACAAGTACATTTTGATCCTGGACGAGTAGAAAAACCGCTTTTACTTGTCCAGGGACAAGTGGAGAAAACTCGTAATTCCACACCCCTGGGTGAGTATTGACTTATAATCCCCTTGATAATTTAATAGCTCTAGGGATATTAAACACTCAAGCCAAGTTTCAGTCTTCAATAACAAAGATACAATATTTGAAGCAAAAGATCTTTTTGTTATTACAGATATGAATATATATAGTTTGCTTCTTAGCTCTTCATTCATGGTTTATATAGCTCAGGGCAGAAATTATTAAGACTAGTACAGAAGAGTGTGATATTGTTTGAAACAAAGGCTCAAATTATGTCACAATCTGCAAACTCCTTCAATTGAAGCGGTTGTTTGGTACTTGATAGGTTTATGTTGGATAAGGAAGTATGCACACTTGAAACAATTTGGAAAAAAAGTATCCTGTCCCACTTGACATTTTCATTGAGGCACTTAAACATTTTTGGTAGTCTGTATAATATATTAATACATACTCTCACTTCACACAAATTTGTTTTAGTTTGATTAACTGAAAGCTTAAATTTAAAGAGTCACTCTCAAATACTCAATCTAATGTTTTTGAACCAGGGATCTACAGGTCACAAGTCAAGTGCCTACAGGGTATCCCACTAGGCCACTAACTAAAGCCTGATATCCAGTCTGCAACAGCAGGGTTTTCCATGACCCCCTGTTTCTTTAAATCTGGACCCCCCTTTTTTTTAAATGACCCCCAAAATTGTCAAAGAAACATTCTTTATCTAGTTTTTTAGAGGGGGTCATAATGTGTCAAAATGGCCCCCAGTTTATAACATAGAGGGAAAACCCTGAACAGTTTGACTATAATTTTGACTTTTACCTTGAAACTGATTATCCAAAGTTTGCTTGAAATAAATCATATCCTCATAATGAAGAACTATTTCCCCATTTTGCTTATACTGACTTTCCAACTAGGTGTTTCATTCACCAAACATATTGATATGTATTTTTATTCTATTTTGAATACAGACATTCTGTATTTCTCCCAATGATTACTCCCAGGAGTTATACATAACATGGTCAAGGGAGCTTTTATTAAGTATGCATTTTCTTATTTAAAAAATCATTAAACTGATGTCTTTTAGGCCCTTTTCCCTTTATTTTGAGGTAAATTTCCTCTAAACAATCATATAAATGACTGTTAAGAGGAAGTCCAAATCAAATTAGAGAAGAAACCTCAACAAGTTCTTAAAATTTAGGTATCTTAAGTGGGTTTTCTTAGTAAAAAATGAAAGAAGTTATAGAAAAAATTAGGGGGAGAGGAATTAGAGAAGAAATCTCAACAAGTTCTTAAACTTTAGGTATTTGAAGTGGGTTTTCTTAGTAAAATATAAAAGGGGTGCTATTATTAGGGAGGGCACTATTATTTGGGGAAATATGGTACTTTTCATATCAGCTCTACTGGATTACATTTCTTGTAACTTTCAGACTGCATGATAAATACTTACATACAATTTTCACTGAGTTCAAGGTCAAACTTTTCTGACACAAATGAAAGGTAGTACCCATTTTCTATATCGAATGTCCACTGTACATCCAAATTTGGACTGAAAAATCAAGAAAACAGATGAATTATAATGACATAAATTCACACTTAAAACATAAAAAACACACTTGTCCAATTTCAGAGATAATTGTGAGAAAGATATTCATCATGTTAACTGATTCAGCTATCTTAAGAATCTTGCAGTCTCCAAATAAAGCCAGTTATCAAGTCTTAGGCTGTGGAAATATGGATTTTCTCCACTTGTCCCCAGACAAGGGATTGATGATTGTTTAAATGTCCAGGATCAAAATTTACTCTTCCACAAAAAGGACATAAATTTTGAGAAAAAATTATTGCTAATGAAGAAAATGCTGGAATCTTAACATTTTCTTCATAAACAACAATATTTTCCACTCTTTGATATAAGTTTTCAGGTATTTTTTGCTTTGAGATCTATTTTTAACCATTCCAAGTTTTGCCCAAATATGAACTTGTCCAAGGAAAAGTGTTCTTAAAATTTGTACTTGTCCGTAAATGGAATGCCCATGTCGAACAAGTTAGACCTCAACTTCTTCCTAAAAAAAGGTCAACAATTTTCTTGAAAATAAAGAAATTGTTAGATACAAGCAATTCTTTTTTCCAAATTGTTTTCTTCTAAAAGGAAATAATTTGAATTTAGCAACAAAAAATTGTCAACTGCTACTTCTTTGAAATGGATCAGTCTTAAAATTTCTTGTTTAGTAATGGAAAACAAGAATATCCTGGAAACGCTACAACAAAGAAATGCATGTGAAAGTAAACAAACTTTTGTTGCTAGTAATTTGAATGCCCTTTGGATGTCTTTTGGATGAGACGTTGAACCTAGGTCTCAATTTCCATAATGTGACCTTAGACAAGTGATTGAATACTGGTACTTAAACTCCATACAACTAACCTTTTGTGCCCTCTGACCTATATTTATCAATGGTTCTGAAATATTTTGAATGTCTGCTTGTCCACGGACAAGTAACATTCACAAACTGGCTTGTCCATATCTAAAACCTACTTGTCCATAGAATTTTGAAGAGTTTTCAAATATCAAAAACAAAATTGATGTTGTTATCAAAACTATAAGTTTCCTAGAACTACACTTACTGTTCACATGGGATGACATGGAATTTCAGTCAACATCTAACTTTTTAAGAAGATATTTTTCTCTAGAGATATTTTCACTTGTCTATGGGCACCCTAGCCATGAAAATACACTTGTCCGTGCAGCTTAATGGACAAGTCGGACAACTCGGGCAGCTTATTTCAGAACCACTACATATGCCTTTATGCAAGGCAAGAACCTTTTTAGCCTTGTCAAGCTGAATTAAGATGTTGGCAAATTCTTTTTATCAAGATCAAAGTGCTGAAAGTACTGTATGTCCTAACATGAGTCAGTATTTAATTTTAAACATTCCATTTTGAGGGTTCGGTGCAAGACTGTAGTAAGTGTATATACATTGTATATACACTTACTACAGTCTTGCACTGAACCCACTATTTTTTAAACTTTTATGGTTAAAAAAAGAAAAATCAAGTAGTATAGACTAAGATCTGACTCCACATATATGCAAGCTGATCTCTGTCAATACCTCCTCTCAAAGCAGGAATATTCCAGAACCAGCATGACAAGAGCTAAACGTAGCTAATGCTTTTTGCATCCTGATGGCAAAGATGGTTGCAACCATTGATTCGTTTCAGATAAGATAACTCACATGTAGAAGGATTCATTCACTTGTATTCCATTTATGTTGATTGTGTGAACTTCAGTAGGAACAGTTATGTCTCCTATGCCGGTCTGGGAAATTGTTTGAGCTGGAGTACAAAAAGTCAACTTGAACATTTTATTTTTGTGAGTGACCTGTCATGTGAAAAAAGGGACCATCTAGGAAGTGCATAAAGTGTCGACCCTAGTCAGACTGTGGGGATTGGGCAGACTGATTGGGGCAAAAACTTTTCACAATGTGCATATTTTACGAATCAAGAATGTTCAATCTACCTCCCAGTGAAGGATTTTTAGCTCCACTGGCTGAAAGCCACTGGGGCTATTGTCATGGCGTTGTGTCCGTCGTGCGTCCGTCCGTCCGTCCGTCCGTCCGTGAGTGCGTCCGGTCGTAAACTTTTCTTTAAAAATCTTCTCCTCAGAAACTACTGAATGGATTTCAACCAAACTTCACAGGAATGATCCTTGGGTGACCCTCTTTCAAAGTTGTTCAAGAAATTTTGATCCAATGAAAAACATGGATTTAATGGGCGTGGCTAATTTCCAAATATGGTAAAAAGTGAGGTTTCTCAGATTCTAATCAATGGATACCAACTAAATTTTACATGAATGATCCTTGGGTGACCCTTTATCAGTCTACAAAAAATCATTGTAATCGGATGGAAAATATGCATTTTATGGGCAGAGGTCATTTCTCTACAAGTTATATAGTGGAAACTTTGAAAATCATTTTCTCAGAATGTAAGTGATGGATATCAACCAAATTTCAATGGAATGATCCTTGGGTGGCCCTTAATCAGTCTACAAAAAATTATTGTGATTGGATGGAAAATATGCATTTTATGGGCGGAGGTCATTTCTCTATATGTTATATAGTGGAAACTTTGAAAATCATTTGATCAGAATGTAAGTGATGGATTTCAACCAAATTTCAATGGAATGATCCTTGGGTGACCCTTTATCAGTCTACAAAAAATTATTGTGATTGGATGGAAAATATGCATTTTATGGGCGGAGGTCATTTCTCTATATGTTATTTAGTGGAAACTTTGAAAATCATTTTCTCAGAATGTAACTGATGGATATCAACCAAATTCCACTGGAATGATCCTTGAGTGACCTTTTATCAGTCTACAAAAAAACATTGTAATCGGATGAAAAATATTGATTTTATGGGCGGAGGTCATTTCTCTATATATGTTATTTAGTGGAAACTTTGGAAATCATTTACTCAGAATCTTAATGATTGATATCCAAATTTCACTGGAATGATCATTGAGTGACCCTTTATCAGTCTACAAAAAATCATTGTGATCAGATGAAAAATATGCATTTTATGGGCAGAGGTCATTTCTCTATATATTATATAGCGGAATATTTGCAAATCATTTTCTCATAATCTAATTTTTGGATATCAACCAAATTTCACTGGTATCATCCTTGAGTGACCCTTTGTCAGTGTACCAAAAATTATTTTGATTGGATGAAAAATATGCATTTTATGGATTGAGGTCATTCCTCAATATGTTAAATAGTGGAAACTATGAAAATCATTTTCTCAGAATGCAACTGATGGATATCAATCAAACATTTTTTGTATGATCCTTTGGTGATCCATTATCATGCAGACAAAAATTATTTTGATTTGATGAAAAATTTGTCTTTTAAGAGCGGAGGTCATTTCTCTATCTGTTATATAGTTGAAACTTTGAAAATCATTTTCAACATCAGTAGAACCCCAAATATCTAAAATTCTAGTCAAAAAACTATTTGCTTTTACCAGAATTTCAAGCCTGTGGAGCGACTCAAGCCATTCATGGCTTTCTAGTTGAAATATGGCCCCTGAAGAACCAATCTGTTTTTAATTTTTTTATACAGAGTTCCAAGATGGTCTCTTCTTGCATGACAGGTAAGATTTTCATAATATTTAAATTGCAAGTCAAAATTAGACTGGTACAGAGGTATAGGTTATGTTTATGGCCATGTGCAGCAAAACCAGCTGTTGAATTGGGTAGATTGCAGTTTGATTCACTTCCTCACTCTCCAGGGGCCGTATTCACCAACGCATTTTGCATCAATTTAACACACTAAATCCCAAGAATAAAGAATTTAGAATTTAGTACGTATTCACCAACCCATTCTAAATTACGGAATGGACTAAATTCTTAAGAATAAAGTCGTTTTTCCAAGTCTAATACCTACCGTGCTAAATGTGAAAAAATGGCGACTGTCCGCCTCGCTTCGAATGGAAAACATTGTTTTATATCAAAGTATTGACAAATAACATGTCAAAATAGAAAGAAATTCCACCTAATTTTCCTTTCTGACACATATTTTATGTTTTCGGTCGAATTACTTATCGAATGAGGTCAAACACATTTGTGACACAATCTAACCTTGAAGTGTATGTTTACATATCGACAGAATGTTAAATTTTACAATATTCTCGGCGAGTTTTCAGGGATTTCACGTTGGATTTACATTTACAAGGAAGGAGGATGGTTAAGGAGTAATATATTTTAAGCGAAGTAAAGTTTTCAGGGGTGGTGGTGTGTGGATAGGAACAAGACAGATGGAGGAAAGATTACGAAGGCAGATTGTCATTTCAACTCGAGCAATAGATAACTTGGTGCATTTTTACTCAAGATTCTATTTGTTTGGGTGCCGATACTTTCTGCATAGCAACATTATGAACTTGGGACAAGTTAAAGGAGAGAGATTATAATTCTCACATCTCCAAAAGCGACTCATTTTTATTGAAAAGTTGGAAAGCTCTCTCGGTGAAAGATTTAGGTAGGAATCATGTTGACCTCGTTGCAAAGTTTGTGTTGAATTATTAATTTTTTTGTTCAATGTTTCATTTCTTATTGTAAAGTCTAATTTTGGTATCAGAACAACCATACTGGCGTACATCACTTATTACTACTCAGAGGTGTGGAATTCCCATGCCCGATTTGTCCGACACGGGTTTTTCCACCTACGGACAAGTAATTTTTTTGATGCCACTTGTCCGTGGACAAGTAAATACCAGGATAAATATCAGAATGGTAATATACAGATCTAAGAGATTGATTACCATAATGTTAATATTAAAGGGTAGAAAACATTGTTTTTAATGAAGAAAATGCTGATGTCCAGCATTTTCTTCTTTAAAAAAAATGTTTTTTAAAAAAATATTTGATTTTCTTTCTTAGGGACAAGTTCTTTTTGATCTTGGACAAGTAGAAAATTATCTTCTAGTTGTCCGGGGACATTCCACACTCCTGCTACTTATAAATAATCGCCTTATTTACTCCATAAAAATGATACACAGTCTGTCAATCGAAAATCTAAATCCTGTAACTACAGCGAGTTATTTCACGTTTTTATCGAGTGCAAAATAAACACATTTGTTACTCTCGACTGTAATCAAAGTTATTATTGCTAATTTAATGGATCTTTGCATTCAGCCAATCAATTGCCCAACAAGATATCGAATTTTTAGATATGACAATTAATTTCGACTGAAAAAATACATGAAAATGTCATTTGTAAACAAGGAGGGAAATTAAGAGTGAAGGACAGAAACTTAATGGTTACTATTTTCATTTGCGCCTCGTCAAAATTGGGGAACCATCGTAAGTCTGTGGCCGCTTAAGTACTGTACAAACCGTTCTAAATTAAGTCTATTCTAAATTGCGTTGGTGAATACACACTTTAGTTCATTCTTGGGAAAGTCCAGACTTGGCAATTTAGCCTAGACTAAATTCTAAAATTTAGAATAGGTTGGTGAATACGGCCCCAGGACATGAAAATATCAAGACTAAGTGTTTGAGAGCCACTCTATATTATAAACCTAAAATATTGTCCCAGTCAAACTAGATCTAAAATAAATGAATATACAAACTAAATTTCTAAATCACCAAAAATGATTTTATAACAATAATAATCTTTTACAAAATTATGCAGGTCAATGAAAATATACTTAGTTCCAAAAGAAAGTGTGCAGTTTCACTTTTTGGTTTTCCTTATTTTTTGCAAAGTTTGAGGAACTCTTGCTTGTAAAATATGTTGCATGTTTTAGATATTACCCTTTAGAAACGAGGCATGAAACCGATTTCGAAAAAATGTTGCGTATACTGTGGGCACTAGTTCAGCACATAAGGTGTTGAGATTTGCCTTCCTAGAATTTCTTTTCTGGTAGAGCGAAATTTGCTTATTTGGTATTTCCTAGTTTGACTAGGGACTCCCCATCATTTCCAAACAAAAGTTTGAGTTTACGTACAGACGTCACACTTGCGCCCACGATAGAAATCGCTACGTTGATTGGTCAATAACGTCAGGTACAACGGTGCAATAGCGTTATACAAAATTAGATGATACGTAGCAGAGGAAGCCCAAGCGGATGAATACGGTTTCCATTGGAGTG
This sequence comes from Fragum whitleyi, assembly GCA_948146395.1. NCBI lineage: Eukaryota > Metazoa > Mollusca > Bivalvia > Cardiida > Cardiidae > Fragum > Fragum whitleyi. Next base: position 40,417,123 of record OX411550.1, on the reverse strand, counting down.
TGAGCGCTTATTTAATTTCATGAACAGTTTTCTTCGCACGTGATTAATTTTCGCCACTACACGAAATTTGTATGTCAACCTACGTTGTATTATAGTGTACAATTGGCATTCAAACGTGAATTTATTACAAGGTAGGGCACTGGAATTGAACTGAATGTGATTCCAAAAAAGTAATTCATCAACTGTAGGATACAAAAGCAAATCACTCAAAATCAACAATCCTTTGCTAGCCTAAAGTCAATGAGTTCTGTGTGCCTTATTTCTCAAAGTTTCGACGGTCCATAGTGTTGAGGTTTGGCATGCAAAATTTTGTGACGGTACATTGAGTAAGTTTCGAGATATTCGAATTTTTAAAGTGCACACTTTCTTTTGCAACTGAGTATATTAAACTGACAATCAATAGATCTGGATAAAGATTTTCAAAGTATAGCGGAGCACCAAAAGCCTTTCATGCACATAATACATGCTCCCGGAAATCGAACACGACACATTCATCCCTGCATTCCACACGCCCAAAGGTCTGCGAGCGAAATGTAATGATAGATCCACCCCGCTTTATTCGTGTGATTCATTTTCAAGTGGTATCACCACTTGAGCACAGATAAATGTAAAATCTTCGCGGGTTCCTACTTGACTTTTTCGTCTGCGTCCTACTTTCATTTGCGCATGCTCTAGGCTAGAAGCATGTCGTTTGTAACTCAATAGACTGTAAAACCTATGCAAACCTTATAACATTGATAGTTTTTGGGGGACGTTTCTACGTCACCCAGTGTTAGTACTACGTGAGAACAATCCTGTCAATTGTTAATAGCTTTTCAGAAAAGTAGTATCGGCTTTGGTTCGTAAATCGCTTGTATTACTAAAGCGAGTTAGGACACACTGATCACGAACACATAAAAAACAACTTTTGACACTCCCCGTTGTTTTTACACTTTAACTACGAAAGGAGCCTAAAATATAAGCCATTTGCTCTCAGTTGAGGGGTCTTCCAATAACAAATTGGACATTTTAATATCTTTCCAGAATTAATTAAACTACGTCTGTCTGCTAACGACAATGTACATGTATTCTATATATAGCTGGTAGCCTAACTGCCTAACTCGAATTACCGTTTAACCTGTATTTACGCGGAGGGGGGACGTTTACTCTTTCATTTTTTATTTTTTTTTTATTTTTTTTTTTTTGGGGGGGGGGGGGAAGAGAGAAACGCTCAACGGAGGCACAAGCGAAATGTTTTCTAGGCGAATCCTCTCTGATGATCAATCCTGTACACTTTTCAGAAATTTTGCGTTCGGGTTGTGGCTACAATGTCGTAACTCAGATAAAGCTATACAGGGAGTTAGGACATTTTTATCACTAACATCTAAAATCGATCGGTGTTTTCTAGAAAATAACTTAGTTTAAACATATTTTATTCACAAAATTTTTACAGACAGTATAATGATTAACATATTTTGTGAAAAGGATTGGAACGAAAGCTTGGGAAACTTATATAGGCTAGTTCCTCTCCTAACAACAGCCATCGTAATAAAAGGGTCTGTATTCAGAATTTCAAAACAGGTAATACATATTACAGAAAAATATATAAGATTAGTGATACAACAAAAAATACTATATGTAAAAAAATAAGGGTTGAAGGTTATCGGTAAGGTTATTGGTAAGTGCAGAGAAGGGCCAATCTGATGATTTTTTTTATTTCCATTTCTATGCTGGAGTACATTATTGAAATCTTTCACTCCTACGTATAAATTCATGTACAGCATCAAACAACAATTCGTTATTCCTATAAGAAATGTTTTCATCACCAAACAAAATGTTTTTAATATCAACAGGGGATAGTTCTTCCACTGATTGAATGAGAGATATTCGTAAGTCTGAGTAGAATCTGCATTTTAGGAAAAAAATGTGTGCTAGATTCGATTTCGCCACATCTACAGAGAGGAGAATCAACAATATTTCGATAGAAGAGGTGTTGGGAAAGAGAACTACAATCGTTTCTTAAGCGAGCATGAATTGTTTGCATTTTCCTGTCGCCGTAAAAAAAATAACTGATTCGGAACTGGCTTGTCTCTATTCAGTTCGAGTTTAAACGATGCCAGTGATTCGGCATTTTTAATTTCAGGTGGAAGTTCATTCCATTGACTTATAACTGACGGGAGAAAAGACATTTTATATTGGTCAGTTTTACACGCAAAACTTTTTATCTGATAAGAATTACGAAGATTATACGAAGATGTGCTTCCAACTGTATTAGGAATTAACGCACAAAGGTAGTTAGGAGCTAAACCAGATTTCATTTAAAAAAAAAACATTAAAAGTTTATGCTTTCGCCTCCGTTCCCTCAACGTTTCCCACCCAGATTCCCTCATTAAATTTACAATTGAGACCAATTTGCTGCACCCTGTTACAATTCTTGCAGCTTTATTTTGATTTTTTCTAATTCTTCTTGTTGGCTTATATTAATGTTGTCCCAAATTACGTCCCCGTATTCAAGGATTGGCCTGATAAACGAAAAATAAAGTATTTGAAGCGAGAGGCGATCTAACATGTATTTAAGACGACGCATTGAATTGATTCTAGTCCAGGCTTTTTTGCATATATTTTGGATATGAAGACTCCAATTCCCATCGTTTGAGAATGTTACATCCAAGTGCCTATGATTTTCAACTGATGGGATTTCGATATTATCCATATGGAGACTTGGATACAATGGCTTACTACGCTTTCGTGATATGACTAAGGATTCTGACTTCTTTGGATTAAACTTAAACAACCATTTATTTGCCCATGCATTGACTTTATCGATATCAGATTGCAAAATGCTATGTGCTTCATTTGGATCCCCGACAATAATCGATAGACTTGTGTCGTCTGCGAAAAGGTTAATAGATGATTGGATACTTTCAACTATGTCATTAATGTAAACTAGAAATAATAAAGGGCCTAATATAGATCCTTGTGGAACACCAGCTTTAATATCACATAAGTCAGATGACCCCCCCCCCCCTGGAATTATAACTCTCTGTTTTCTTTTGGAAAGGTAGTCTTCGAGTAGACCTAGCAAGTTGCCTCGGATACCTGCAGATTCTAATTTCAAGATAAGTCCTTTATGCCAAACTTTATCAAAGGCTTTACTTATATCGAAGAACACGACCCGGATTTCAAGACTGTTATCGAGAGCCTTACCAATTTGATTATACAAATGCGTTAATTGGTTGACGGTAGAGTTGCCTGGCAAAAGGCCAGACTGTGCAGGAGTGAAAAAATTATTAAATTTCAGATGGTTATATATGTGTTTAAAGAGTATTTTCTCAAATACCTTTTCAATGGTATTTAATAGTGAGACTGGTCTCTAGTTAGATGGGAGAGATGAGTCACGAGATGAGAAAATAACTTGCGAAAAGCTAAAATTGAAGTCTTCAGGTCCACGTTCAGGGGTTCTCCGCTTTTCAGGTAGACAATATTTCTTTTTTTAACTTATACATGTATATCTTTAAGTCGTCTAATACAGACAATCGCCTTATCGTATATTTAGGCAACTCAAGTTCTACTGAGTTAAGGCATACTTCCACCGATTTAAATGCCGTTGCGGGGGCTGTGAGGGATATTAAGTCGCACGACGTGCGGACTACCTTCGCATCTTTTTGTTATTTACACTTCGGTTTGGTTTCTTCTTCTGACAGGCATACCAGAAATATTCGTTTTCCCATTAATGATTTATGGTGTTTTTAACCAAGCTTCGTGAAAAAATATGAGAAGAACCAACACAAGCAAAACAGTGTCTTGCAATTCATATTTTATCGAATACACTACATTTAGATAAAGAATTGTAGGCCTATGTATTGAGACATAGAATTTCAATGATATCATTAACCTTAGAGTCGCAGCTGTATTTACGAGATTTCATTTGTTTCTTATCAATATGGTTGTTTGGTGCTATTTGTCGACATTTACATTAAGTTACTAATCTATCACGAATTCTCATTAGCACACTTTAAGTTAGGCCTACTTTTAAATTTAGAGTCAATCTTATATTAAATGTGAAGTAAACAGCTCATGCGGCTTAATGAAGGTTGGATGCCCTGATTATAATGTGACCCGCCATTCAAAAAGGAACGATCTGGGTATTGCGTAAAATATATATTTGAAAATGCGACATCTGGTTGACCGGTACTGGAACCGATCTACTTTTTTTCCTTTTTTCTTTTTTTTTTTTTTTTTTTATCAAATTTTTTTCGGGTGCTCCTTTTTTTTGCGTGACGAGTCGCACATATTTCATAAACAAAAAAAAAAAAACCTAAGGTGTTGATGTCATATTCCATTTGTATTTTGAACCGTAAACATTAGCTTAACAAAAAGAAGTAAAAAAAAAAGTTTGCATTAACATTGAAACTTGCCGATCTTGGGTCGAAACATTTTACATTTATCACACGTTTACAAGGATAATTTATTTTCGTTTCGTTTCATTTTCACCACAATGCCACCAGAAACGTCCACCTCCAGTGCTTTCAGCGCTTTGATTCTTACACAGTTTCCGCCTAACAGAATGCACAATTCTGTTACATACCCATCCGCCTTACATACATCCGAGGTCTCACTCGGGAACCCTCGGCGATTTTAAGGAAAAGTCCGAGCGATGTTCGGAATGCCGAGGTCTGTTGTAGTTAACGGAAATGGCCGAGTGATGCTTCGAATGATGACATTGATTGAATCGTTGGCTCCCCTGTAAAGCCAACTGCAATGTCCATCTTAAGCTTCTGCTGTTCACAACATTTTCTGCTGTAACCATAGCTTAGGCAGTCAATATAGATTAGAATCAGCCTGAACCAGCCCATACACTTACTAGTTACTACTTTCTGCTCCACCCTAGAACTAATTCAGACTACTGTAAATGTTTCGAAAATTTGCATTTCAAATAAAATTTAAATTCATCAAGATAAGTCGAGCAAATTGCAGTGCCTAACGTAAAAGCCTAACGCTGTGCTCGTAGGCTCGAAAAGGCTAAAGTTACAATATTTTGTTTGAATACTTCACTTTTGGTCAATATACATATATATGTAATAAGTCTCGGGTAGGTATTTGAGGATTTGTTCACTAAAAATGTTAGACCGCCATAATGGTAATTAGCCTTTAGAAATGTCGGACCGCCATACCCTGCGTAGACCCTACTTTTGATAAGATTGGTCCTAAAAATCACACAAATGGAAGTAGCGGATCGAGAAGGGGGGGGGGGGTTCAAACGAACTCCTCTGAGGCATGATTATTTAATTGTGGTAGTGAAAAGCAGTTGAAACTGGGTAGTGGTTGGAAAACGAACCCCCGATTTGAGAGTTTTGATATTGCTACAACAAAATGGGGTCCTATAGAATCAATAAGCTCATTGGGCCATTCCTTTGGGTTTCAGAATCCCTGCTTTAAATATAGAAAATAATTTTTATTTGGAGACCTCTTGTTTTTGAAATTTTCTCTTGATAGAGCTACATAGGGTGTTTGTAATTATGCACATGCGGGCATCAACTTCAGAGAAGAATTGAAGACTGTTTAAAACAGTTTATTTTTCTCAGACTCGTAAAATCCGCGTCCCATAATACCCCGTCGAAAGGTTCACAACAGGTAGAATTTGACTCTGTAAAATTAACTTTTTTTCTGATTTCTAATGATCTTACATTCGGAACATCGCTCGGACATTTCCGTAAACTGAAAAGTACCTCGGGCGCAAGTGAAGTAATTTTTGGTCAATTTTTAAGTAATTCGGCCCCTGGTTGTACTTTGGTTAATACGCTTGAAGAAAAGCAAAGTCCTTTAATGCTTTCAGATCGTCTATAGAGATAATTTTGGCATAAAATGATTTGAAAGCAAAACGCAGTAAAACACTGCGTTTTGTTTTCAAATCATAACATGCCCAATTTTTACCTTACGTTGATTTTACTTTTCGCAGCGTCATCCTCAGTTGTGTTTGTGACGTCATATAAACCCAAGTGCGAAATGATGCGCTTTCATGGCAGCGACCGTACTATTCCCGAGGTCTATTCCGTAGAATCGCCAAGGGTTCCCGATTGATGATCTAAGTGATATCAAGTTTTCATGGATACCCATTATAACCCTCTTCCAAACAGTACAAAGAATATTTTCTAATACTTCGCCATGTATTGAAAAATGGCATTAAAGTTGCCCTGAAACTGTAAAATGGTCCAATTTTAAAGAAAATTTGCAATTCATGCAGCTAAAAATGTGAAGCCCAAATCGCGACACCACAATATTTCACTAAGACATTCTAGGGGCTATAAGTACTTCTTAATTTTAATATGGAAGTGTGGCAAGATGGGATTCATATTTTTTCTTAACTTTTAACAACTCTTTTGAGAAGAAACAAAGACTTTCTCCGGATTAGACTATTTTGTTGGCTTATTTTACGGTGTCAGCAAGGATTTGGGAGATATTTTATACATGATTTGAGAAATTTGATATATGTTGAAAGAAAAAAGTAGGTCTAATTTGTGTACATTAGAAAATTGAAAAAGCTGATTTTAAAGGGCCAAATTCTTATGTTCATGAACCTCGTCCTTTGTATGGTCGAATTCCATTTACAGGAATCCTGGATCCGCCCTTGTATGAAAATGGTACATTCAAAGGCCCAGAGCGTGTAAAAAAGATGCGCTCATGTGGGTGGTCAACTCAACACATTGTTAAACCGTGATATTTGACGAAATCGACTATTTTAGGGGCATATTGGGATTCGATCAATCCTTTCAAGTGCGAATACATTCTGAAAATAAATCTGTCGATTTCATCATTTTATCAGTCGATCAATATTAATGGTAATAAAAACTAATTTAAAACCCATGACTGGCTTGACCAAATTTCAAACAAGTCCAAGATCTATAAAAAAAGACAAACTCCTTTCGCCCCTTAAATGTAACATGCAAAAAGGTAAGCGTAACTCTAACTGAACGGCACTCGTTTTTCCTCCATTGGATTGTCAGTAAGTTATAAGATATAAAAATAGTATTTTCTTTTAATTCGCGGAAGTATGAAACAAGACAACTATTCACACATACTGTGTTGTTAGTTCCATGCGTAATGAATTAAAAAATGTAACATGCAAAACGCTTTAGTATAACTCTTACTGAATGACACCCGTTCTTCCTCGAGTGGATTGTCACCGAATACAAAATCTCCGAAAAAAAGGACAAATAAGAAACTGAGCGTCTTCATGGCTACGAAAACTGAAAGTGAATACCTTAGACACGGTTGGACCGAAATAAACAACTCATTATAACAAGCATCTACGAAAAACGGAAATCCGGTTATAAGTGCCGTCATCCAATGAAAAAAACAGACTTGTTGTAATTCAATGGCTCGGCGCGAAACAATTGTAACTGTCTAAAAACAGATCGGCAGTTACAACTGTTTCATGCTGAACCATCGATTATTAACCGTCACACTAACAGGAACAAATCCTGGACTGACTTGGTTCATACAAGCCTATATGCCGCATGTGCCTGCCATTTCCAATAACGGTATGTGTGCGTGGTGGGCAGATATTGGCCGACCGGAATTTAGATTGATTGATTGAATGGAGTTTTACGCCGCTTTCAACATTATTTCAGTTGGATCGCGGCGGCTGGAGCACCTTACAATGGATTCCCGGTATTTCTCTCACCAGTACAACCATCACATCCTTTCCTAGCCTCCAGCTGCTATCTCACATAGGTCTACGATTATCAACCCATTGGTGAGAGACAAATAGTCGGAAAGAATGAGTGCCGCCGTCGGGCCGGGATTTAGAGAATAACATGTTAGTATCTTAAAATATCAATGTTATCTAGTCGAGGATGGGAGAATTTATCATGACGAGGCTTTGCCAAGATAAGATAACATTGATATTTTAAGACACTTGCATGTTATTCTATTTATCAAGCAACCATTTTTCAGCCCTTATTTATAATAAACCCTTAAAAATAAAAGAAAATTCAGGTGAAAGTGTATGCAAATTGTTTCTAAAAAATAGACTGTTTGATATGCTATGTAATCAGACAGGTGATATCAGGTCAATACAGGCTTCATTGCACGATAAAATCTCACAGTGCCGTGACTATTTTTAAAGGATATATGGTCGATTGTCTTTTTAGCGCATAGTGACGGTTTATCAAAATCGTGTGGGCGCACAGTCTGGTAAGAGTCTCAATGTTACGCACTCGTAATTATTCTTAGAAACCACACACAGGCTCATATATACGTAACCAATTCATTAAAAAAAACCCTACTTTTGAGGAAATTCCGTTAAATAGTATAGATAATAAAAAGAGATTTATACAATCAGATAACTTTGCTTCTCAAAAATATATATAGGAAGATGGATATATACCTTTAGATTCAGAAAATCTTGGGAATACGAAACGTTTCAGTTGTGAAGACCGATAAAGGTCGATATCAGAGACACGCCCCTCCCCTACTTCCAGCAATGCTTTTTTTCGACCTTCCTGCATATCTTTAGTCAATGAAGAATATTGCCGATAGGATTTTGAGTCCCGTCCGAGCTTTTTCGTCTGGTAAGAAGTTGGTGGGTAATCGAGCGCGATTCAAATACAGTTCTATTTTCAGGATTCAAAAACGTTTGCTAGAGTTTTGTAATGGTTAGTGCACGTGCAAAGCGTGGTACCATTCATGAACGTTTCGCGGAATTTTTACATCTTGAACGTACTCGTCAGGGCGCAGTTAGATGCGCGTCGGACTGTCAACTTAGAGGTCCCGGGTTCGATCCCCGATAGCGGCACTCATTCTTTCCGACTATTTGTCTTCCACTAGTGGGTTGATAATCGTAAACCTATTTGGGATAGCATCAAATTGATGTAATTGTATTACTAGCGCGAGATATACCAGGGATCCATTGTTAGGTGCTCCAGCCTCCACGAAATAGCTGACAGATTATTGAAAGCGGCGTAAAACCCTATTCAAACAAACAAATCTTCTTGAACGCAGAAAGTATTCCACTGTGGTGTGAAAATGCTATCGAGTTAAGCGGTTTGTTCTATTTCATGTCCTAAAAGATAAACTCTACCAAACTCGCTCATCTATACTGATTGAAGTGGTCCTGCACAGTATTGCACTGTGACAAAACTGTGCAAAGTGATTGCAAAGAATGCCACGCTTTGCATGCAAGTGCCGGGGGAGTGTGTTTGTGAGTGGGGGGCTTCAAGTTTTCGTTACGGACGAACGGAAGGACGGGTTGACGTAATGGGTAAACTTGTATACCGCACCCCTCTTCTTCGAAATGGTGGTATAAAGAGAATAACAAGTGTGTAAGTGTCTTACAAATATCAATGATATCCGGTCGACGGTAGGAGAATTTATCATGACGAGGCCTTGCCGAGTCATGACAATTCCTCGTAGCCTAGACCAGATAACATTGATTCTAAAGACACTTAAATGTTATTTTATTTTTCATGTAATCATTTTCAGCGATGAATTATAATAAACCCATAAAATCATAAAGAAAATTAGGTGAAAGTCTGTGCAAATTGTTTCAGTAAAAATAGACTGTCTGATATCATGTAATGTTATCAGACAGCTGATATCAGGTCAATACAGGCTTCATTGCATGATAAAATAAATTTGATAACAATGAACAGACCTATTTGACTGACCTGTCAAACGAAAAGAGACCATCTAGATAGTACAAAAAAGAATCTAACCTCCTTGCATTCCTGGTGAAGACGTTATAAAAACTTTTAAGACACGATAAAAAAAAACCCAAGAAATTCCACATCTCTCTCTCTCTCTCTCTCTCTCTCTCTCTCTCTCTCTCTCTCTCTCTCTCTCTCTCCCCCCCCCCCCCCCCAAAAAAAAGCCCCGGTCAAATCATGCATTTTATGATTCTTTTTTTTTAAAATTTCAGTCAGACACTATAAAACGGAAAAGACAAAGCTGAATAACTTAAACATATAAATGGCTTACAGCATGTAGTTATTTGTTGTTTTTTTTTCTGTTTTTTTTTTTGGGGGGGAGGGTTCTTTTTTTTTTTTTAAATAAAATCGATGATTAATTAATATTCATAGGAAACTTGAACGTCTACACCTTCATTGTTCATGAAAAGTTCGGGTGAGCATGTTGACCATTTTTGATAAGTTTACGATACATGCCTTCGATGATCTGCAATTTTTGTCGCCCATTGACAATATAAAAGAGTGGCGCAAAAACACTTATATTTACTGAACAGAAGCATGGCCTCACTAGCAGTGATTCAAGTTTTAGGTTTATTTGGAGTTGTTTTTGGTAAGTTAATGTCCAAGACTATAAGACTCGTTAGTTGAGTCGTTATTTACAGAAGTTTTGTCATTTCTTTTTCAGTAGCAAAACAACGATGCTTATTGAAACATTAAATACAGAGGAAACATTCGATGAAAATCTAATTTCACTATAACTTATAATCATCGGTATATTCACTTCTCCATTTTAAGAGTTCGAATTCAATTATGTCTCTCTGGTTGGATGGACCATTCAGGAAGTTGTAACAACTTACATGTTTAGAAGAGCGAAACGGCACTTGGTCAACTTTTCCCTTTTGGTTCCTTCTTTATAAGGGTGTTGCAAATGCATTAAAAATCGTCAAACCGGCCTAAGATCCACGACGTCGATATGATAAACATTTTCACTTATCTATTTCAAGTGTTCGGATCTTGCCCCTCTGGATGGAGAGAATATTCAGGAAGTTGTTATATGTTTCAGAGGGAGAAACAGAACTGGGTCAACGCTAGAGTAAGTATACCACGTGACAAGTCATGTACATCGTGATTAACAAATAGCTGCTGTCGATCAAAATATGGACCAACCAATCATCATTTAGATTAATAAAGTTGAAGTGTCCTATAAATTCTCGATCATATCCGCCACTTTTGGTAAACATTCAAGGTAGTGGATCCATAATAGTTCTGTAATGTTTCGAAAGAATGTATTTTAACAGGGTTAACCGAGTTTTCCTAATGATTTCATTAGGTAACCTCGGCCAACTTTCTGAAAGACCATGAGTTCCGAAATTGTTGCGGAGCTATGACGGATAAACTACCTCAAAAAGAATCGTTATAGCTTGACCTCAATAATTCTTAGTGAGATGAGTACGCGATTCGATTCGCATCGCTTTGAAGTATCTATAGTTTAAGTTTATTTGATCGAAATAGACCTTCATAAAGTGCTGTAATATCAAAATGTGAGTAAGTGCAAAGCTAAGAAGAATTTTTATCATATAAAGACAAGTTAGGTTCAATAACACAGAACCATAAGATATATAGTATAAGTATACATAAAGGTAAACAGGGAAAATTAAATGAAATTCATTGTCCATAATTTAATTTTAGTTGTGTCCGTCAACATTCGTGTAGGCTGAAAAGCAGGTTTTACGAGTATTCGATGAAAACAATTTTGAGCACGCAGCTACTAGTATTCTATAACCCTTTCCTGTTTTACAGGAATATTGGACCTGTCCAAATTCAAAGGTTTTGCAGACGAAAATTTAAAGTGGATTTAATTTGAAAAATAACCATTCATTAGGGTAGAAAATAGTGTGGAAAAAGAAGAAATTGCTTGTTAGAAGCAATTCCTTCTTTTTTCACAATGTTTTCTCAGTCATAAAATCACAGCCACGTAAAAAGCAGGGATTAAACAGCAAAGGGTTAAGCTTTCGTACAAAGCCCCATAAGCATTCTTTTTCAAAGTGGATAAATCATACATTAATGATTCATGTTATACAATTTTTAGATATCAATACACAATGATTTCATATGAGTATGAAAATAAAAACAACCTTATCATTTTTTATTTATGAATCAGCCTCGCGTATTCATACAGTGTGATTAGATTTTTAGTTTCATATCCCACGAAATCAAATCAACAAATAATAACTTCATATCTTAATTAATTTCAATGAGAAAGAAAACCAGTATTTTAGCAAATCAAAATGCACGGATCTTGACGGACACGACTAAAATTTTATTATTTTTTCATAGTGAAAAAGGTCGATCCTGGTCCTCCTGCTCACATATCATCGACTGGCAATCTTAAAAAAACATTTTATGGGGGATCTTAATCAACAAGGGCGTAGCTAACATTACGCAAGTGCGTAATAGTAATATATCCTCTCGTTGATGAATGATCATGACATCGAAACTACAGCTTATTTATAAGTATAATCAAGTATAAGTATATATGACAAGTCATAGAAAAAATGGAGCGGTCGATGGGTATTCACCTTTTGTCACAGCCCACAAATCGCCTTATGCTATATTTTCTTTGGCGGTTTTCTTCTGAATGCGTACAAATTTAAAAATCCTAGTTACGCCTATGATCACTTTATTTTGGCTGACTTTGTTTTTCTTAAAGATAAACGAAATTTCCTTTTGGTTTTCTAATTGGTATAACTTCAATTTCCTTGTTTCGTAGACGATGTGTAAATGGCACAATAGTGACCTTATTGCGATAGAGACAGCCGCAGAACAAAAATGGTTTAAAGAACAGGCACTGACATTCAATCGTAAGTAGATTATTAGTATCAATAGATCATTTGGAAGGAATGTTGTAGCCATGTTGTGCAATAGAGACGTAGCGAAAACCCTATAGTCGCACTATAGTCGCTGTACACGCGCCAAAAACTTTCTATGGCATTTTCACTGCGCTCATACCTCGACATTGCAACGCTGCAATGACGTTCCGGTTGATCTAATGGTGTTGCGACGGCGATTTCCGACAGTGATTTCAAGAAGCTCTTGCTGCGATCTTGTCATGCCGATGATCGCACGGTGACAGTTTCGTCCATACTCAAACTGCACGCCGTCCCTTCGCGCTCCATGTCGACCTTCGTCTTTCTCGGCGGTTGTACGGCGTTCCTAATGCTATCTCACTGCCTTCCTATTGAGGTGAATGCGATGCCACGGCATCCTTACCTAGATCGCTGTAAGAGCGCCGTGGCGTCATAGCCCTTGTTTGATCTGTGAGGCGTAATTATGCGGCCAGGGACTCAAAATTTACATTGATCATGCAATCAAACCTTTGGCCTTGGCAGTGAGATTTTCAAGTGATAATCCAGTTATATCCCGATAAACTACCAAAATCTATTAAAGAAGTACGTTAAAATCAATTCATGGTGTTTACTTCTTGCTATTCCTAGCGTATAGACTAAGATTTTCCTTAATTTCACATTTTTTTTAAATTTCACCAACTGCTGTTATCATTTAGTTGTTTCTAAACGTTTATGAAGTGGTTACCCGGTATAATAGACAAACTGTCTTAGATTCAAATGCCTTGCGTACTCCAGAATCAACGGTAGGGAGGGTCAATGCAAAACGGTAGAGATAAAAGGAGTACCGTAAAATTTCTAATAGAGCCCCTTGCTCTAATAAAATCCCACCCCTTTTTCTGAGATTGAAATAGACAATTTCTGATGTGATTTTACAAACTTTTGAAGCCGCCAATAAAAGGCCCATACCCCAAAAAAATCACTAAAAATTCAAGAGAGGTTTAATACACCTTTCCCCCAATCAAATGTAAATATTTTAGGCGGTTTATGTTTATTTTTGTCCATTTTTCATCGTCTTAACAACTATTAATAGCTCAGCGTCAAACAGTTGTAACTTCTCTTATGTTTAAAGATAGTTACAACTGTTCCGCACTAAGCATCGATATATATCGTAGTTTCTAATAAAAGCGTCAAAATGTAACGCCAAATTGCGAAAAATTACAGATTTAACGGCGGTGATTTTTTGCGAATAATGTCAATTTCATTTTTCTATTTATTATAGCCTGCTTCGTCGTAATTCTTGTGCTTGATAAGGAGGAAGTATTTAATCGCAAAAAATGAGAACACTGTATATGAAAATGCTTATTACTAGCAATTTCATTGCCCCCCCTTTAACTTCGGCTCTAATCAATTAGTGACAATGTTCGAATTCAAACCAACAAAATTATCTTTTTATCACAATATTTTCATCATATTCTATCACAATCTCCTATAGACGCGGGTTAATCGCTTATTCAAATCACATTTTACGTCTTAAATCAATAGCGTGACATTTGACCTCCACAGGAAAAAATAATTGTCATGCTCGTCTACAATAACTACAAGAAAACAAAATTTTATATCAACAAAATTTGGTTGGTATCCATCAATTACATTCTGAGAAATTGATATTCAAAGTTGCCACTATATAACATATAGAGAAATGACCTCCGCTCATAAAAGCATTATTTTTCATCTGATCACAATTATTTTTGAAAGGCTGATAAAGGGTCATTCAAGGATCATTTAAGCGAAACATTGTTGATATCCATCAGTTATATTACGAGAAAAAGATTTTCAAAGTTTCAATTATTTAACATATATAGAGAAATGACCTTCGGCCATAAGTTACATATTTTTCATCCAATCACAATATTTTTTGTAGACTGATAAAGGGCCATCCAAGCATCATTCATGTAAAATTTGATTGGCATCCGTCAATTGGGTTCTGTGAAAAGTCACTTATTACCATATTTGGAAATTAGCCACGCCCATTTAATCTATGTTTTCATTGGAACAAAATTTCTCGAACAACTTTGAAAGAGTCTCACCCTAGGATCATTCTTGTGAAGTTTGCTTGAAATTCATCCAGTAGTTTCTGAGAAGATTTTTAAAGAACAAGTTTACGACCGGACGCACTGACGCTCGGCAGACACAGAGCCATGACAATAGCATAGCCTTAGTGGCCTTCGGCTAGTGAAGCGAAACACCACTGAAAACATTTCTTTCAAATTTAATATTCGCAAACTATGCAAAACAATATTAAGAAACATAGATATTTGTAGATTGAAATGGAAAATAAAGGTATTACAGATCACTAATCATCAAAGTAAAAGACGTAACTCATGTATTCTTCGTAATCTTACGCCCAGTTATAAAAGCTATCCATGGCGTATTTTTCTCTCGAGTTTCCGTTGAAACATGAATACTAGTCACTTTCGACATAGCATGAAGTAGTATTCAACAAAATACGTTTTCGGGACTAAAAATAACTACGAGTACTGTATGATTGGTGTAGAGAGAAAACCGCTGTTACATCTTACATGCAAATTTTAGCTGAACGTCACATTTTTCTATGTTTCCGACATGACGTTTTTATTTCGAATAAGAAATTGATACTCGATAATGCAAAATTTAATAACGAATATTTTGATATATGGGCCTAACACTAGTGAAAATAAATCATAGGGACCGATACAGAAAATAGAAATTGTTGTGAAACTGCAAAATTCTAAACGTACCAAATAACGTGCGCTGCGTCCGAACGATTACAATCCCCCAAACCGCCTTTTAATCTGTAGCTATATAGAGGATAATGGTTTGTTTCAGTGTAAGATCGATTTATATTTCATTGAGTGAACAAAAAAATATAGCTTTTGTTGTTCACGAAATATAATATAAATCGATCATACTCGAAAAACAAAAGGACCAAGATGGTCCTAGATCGCTCCCCTGAGTCTCTTTGACCGACATCTCATCAATTAAATAGGCAGATGTCATAAAGGAGATAATTTCTACAGAAAACCAAGTTTCATGAAGTTTAGACCAAATTTGTAGCCTCTAGAGTTACAACAAGAAAATTATCATAAAGACCCCTTTTCCTGTGATATAACATGGATATTTCCCATTTTCAATAGGGTTCATCCTTATGATCTGACCAAAATTCTGACCAAGTTTCATGAAGATTGGGCCATATTTGTGGCCTCTAGCCAGTAAACAATAAAATTGTCATTAAGGCCCCTTTTCCCGTGATATGGCATGGATCCTTCCCATTTTCAATAGGTTTTATCCTTGTGACCTGGCCAACATTCTGACCAAGTTTCATGAAGATTGGGCCATATTTGTGGTCTCTAGAGTGTTAACAAGAAAATTGGTCATAAGGCTCCTTTTCCTGTGATATGGTAAGGATCCTTCCCATTTTCGATAGGGTTCATCCTTGTGACATGGCCAAAATTCTGACCAGGTTTCGTGAAGATTGGGCCATATTTGTGGCCTGTAGTGTGTAAACAAGAAAATTGTCAATAAGGCTCCTTTTCCCGTGATATGGCATGGATCCTTCCCATTTTCGATAGGGTTCATTCTTGTGACCTGGCCAACATTCAGACCAAGTTTCATGAAGATTGGGCCATATTTGTGGTCTCTAAAGTTTAAACAAGAAATTTGGTCATAAGGCTCCTTTTCCCTTGATATGGCATGGATCCTTCCCATTTTCAATAGAGCTCCTCCTTGTGACCTGGCCAACATTCAGCCCAAGTTTCATGAAGATTGGGCCATATTTGTGGTATCAAGTGTGTCAACAAGAAAATTGTCAATAAGGCCCCTTTTCCCATGATTTGGCATGGATCCTTCCCATTTTCGATAGGGTTAATCCTTGTGACCTGACCAACATTCTGACCAAGTTTCATGAAGATTGGATGATATTTGTGGTATTTAGAGTGTAAACAAGAAAATTGGTCATAAGGCCCCTTTTCCCGTGATTTGGCATGGATCCTTCCCATTTTCGATAGGGTTAATCCTTGTGACCTGACCAACATTCTGACCAAGTTTCATGAAGATTGGATGATATTTGTGGTATCTAGAGTGTAAACAAGAAAATTGGTCATAAGGCCCCTTTTCCCGTGATTTGGCATGGATCCTTCCCATTTTCGATAGGGTTCATCCTTGCGACCTGACCAACATTCTGACCAAGTTTCATGAAGATTGGATCATATTTGTGGCCTCTAGAGTGTAAACACTTAAATTGTTGACGCCTGACGACGCACGACGGACAACGCACGACGGACGACGCACACCGCACGACGGACATTCAATGATCACAAAAGCTCACCTTGAGCACGATGTGCTCAGGTGAGCTAACAAACGATTATTCTATTTCTTTATTTCAAAAATGAGACAAAATGTGAAATTTCTAGGACATATTTTCGAACAGCGTGTCATTTTGAACGTGATTGCTATGCAACGTTCATTGTGACGTCACTTATTTTGCCCAGCATAGATGACGTCAGATAGGGTGAAATGCACAAAAGCAGGGTAGAAGTTTTTGATAATTTCACTGCTTTTGCGGTGAGATTATCAAGTGATAATCTACTGTATTTCTCGATAAACTACCAAAAAGCATTAAAGAAAATTTGTTCTTTCACGAAGCAAGACGTTACGTTACTGTCGGATTAGATGCTGAAATAGAACTTGACCTATAAGGCGAAAAAGAACCATCTGGGAATTACGAAGAATTTTTATTTTCTTAAAATAGATTTGATCCAGTTATGGTGAACCAGGGTCGGCATTAAAACTATATTTAGAATAGAATGAATAATAATTATTCTATACACAAAAAAAGTATTGCAACATCCAATTTCAATGAAGTAATTCTAAACTGAGGCGAACTTCGGTAACTTGGTGCAATTAGAGAGACACGCAAATAATTTGCAAAGAACCTTATACTCTTCAATGAAACGGAAAAGAGACATTATTACCAGGGTCAGCGATTTCGTTGTAACATGAATATATTTTTCAACAAATATTATTACACGATTAACTATGGCTGCATCGACTAAGAAATATTACATTTCAAACTAGCCATTGTCTCCAGCACCCGTCACAACTTTGCCAGATTATGTATTGGGGGTACTAGTTCACATAATTGCCGACCAATAAAATATCCCACAAACACTCAATGCGGGTTATATCTGGCTTTGTTGAAAGTACATTCATAAATGCATAGTGGATATGTTGCAATACTTTTCTCCGTGTGTATGGCTTCAGAACATACACAGAGAGCGATACATTTCTTCCCTAGTCAGCGTATGCTATCTGCACAGTCCAAGGTTTTGACACTTACACACTGTCCCATACGAATCACATATTCAAAGATAAAATTGGGAAAGATTCTGTGGAAGTTCTTGTATTTCAGACACGCTGGACGACAACGGATTTTGGCTCGGGGCCACGTGCTGGACCGAACAAGGAAAGTGGGTCTGGGAGTCAGCTAAAAACGCTCCCGTCACATACGCCGTCTGGGGAACGGCACAACCTAATTACAGAAACAATAGCGAGAGCTGCCTAGCAGCCTTACATGTATTTGATTATGTTTGGAGTGATGAATTCTGCGACTGGGATCGTCTTCAATATGTGTGTGAAATGCCGTAAGTCAACCACTAACCAGACCACAAAATTTTAGACTTTCAAAGAAGTTGATGCGACAATTTTTAGTTTTTATCATTATTTTCTATATCTTATTCTTAAAGTCCATTTTTTTTATCTATTTTGGGAAAATAATGAAGAATTTGCCAATATATCAAGTATTATCTTCATTTTCCACCATGTTTTCATAATCAGTTTTCATGACATGAAGTGGGGTTGTTTCTTGATGGGTTAAGAGTGATGTCCACGAGTGATGCTAACAACGTTTTGATATCTGGGCTCAGCGTTGTAAAACCTTTTCCGTGCTTAATTTTCTCAAAAGCAGGGTTTAAATAAAGATATGAACATAAAAGTAAATATAAATAAGTTATTCTTTATAACAAGTTGACAATATTCTCTTATTATATTTCAGAGAAACTACCAGTGCTGTTGTTGGTTGAAAAAGGGTGCATAAATTTTCTGATCATTATTGTTTTTTTATTTCTAAGGCAACATTGTTTGACTTATTTACTCTTTATTTGACCCAGACTGTTTTATCACAGTAGTCTAACTCTACTTGTGTTAATTAAGATTTGCACAATAATTGGCTAAACCTTGGTTTCATTTTCAATAAAAAAAAAAAAAAAAAAAAGAAATCTGTCCCATATTGGTAAAATCTTTAGATTATAACCTTCGTGATATTAAATTATTTGCTATGAAGAGAATTTTTTAAAGTCAAGTTGTATGAAACCTAGTTATATTTAAATAAAAATCCACATTGTGCATTCCCACAATGTGATTATATTTTTCGTTTCATACTTCAATGAATTAAAAAATACTCTCTTCGTCTCATAAACACTTAATATTAAGGTTCCCTGATTATATCAATAACATTCAACAAGACTGTTTTAATCCAATAACTTAACAAAGAACAATACAATAAAACATTTATTCAAATATAAATATTTTCACAAAAAGTAACAAATTTAGGAGACATAATCTTCACAAAACAGCACAGAGTTACAAAACAAATTCCTGTCTCTTTTGAGAATATCCATGGCCTTATTGTTGGGACACATATGACATTTATAAATCTGATGCAGTTTATCAGAGGTTCAGGGCCGAGCCGAATGTGCTAATACGGATAAGTCTGCATATCTGCCGTGTTATAGTACACAACACAATGTCTTCAGATTTAGTTCTTTCTCTGTCAGTCTCCTTAACTATTGTATGGGTTAGAAACATTGATAGACCAATAAAATTAAATCATCCACTTAGACTGGATTGCACAGTTGACCTCAATTGTTTAACCCTATTTTGTTTCAAATAGATTCATGGATTCGCAACTAAAATATCGTAACTACAGCTTGGATAAGCTGTAGTTACAGTGTTTAAGTTGCCTCACTTAATGATTTTCTATAAATCTTGGTCTGCGATCACTAATTGTAAAGACAAATGACGTTCAAAAATCTGAGACGGGTCAGCCGTATAGCAGATCAAGGGGCAGATCCAACAATCTTCTAATTAGTAAAAGTCAGAATATCTGCCGATTTTAAGAACGAAACACAATGTCCTCGGTTTTAGTTCTGCCTCTGTCTATCTGTCTCCACGACTATTGTATGGGTTAAAACATCGTAAGCTGCTCGGTTAAATCGAAATAGGTATACTGTGAAACATGCCGGGAAAAAGAAAGCCATACTGAAATTCTTGATCATTGATCGCAGAAAGGCACTGAAAATACATGAAATACTCTAAATGAGCAGGCGTTTTAGACATGATATTAACCAATCCTATTGATGAAATAATCCTGTTGCATACAACAGGGATTGACGCTAACTTCTGTTAGTAAGGAGTCCATTGGACTCCTAGCTTATGAAATCTAGGAGTCCAAGCTCAAAGTAAGGAGTCTGAATTTTCATAATTGCAGAACATTGTTCTTGTTACAAGCAATTTCTTCTTTTCTACAAATCTCTCCTTCAAAAGATGGTTTTCTTTGAAAATGTACCTATAAGCACGAAAATGTTATCTTCAACAGCTTTTGTTTTGAAAAAATGATCCAGTTATTACAAGGGTCGAAAAAGGAATTGCCCAGTGTATTTTTCTCTTAAAAACCTTTCTCTTATAGGCCTTATAGGAGTCCATCAGACTCCTTACTTTCTAAATGAAGGAGTCCCAACTAGTAAACAAGGAGTCTCAGACTCCTGGACTCCCCTTAGTGTCGAATCCTGTACAATGCTTTGGCAGACAGTGAAGTTTAATCCCATTGATTTTTCTATATTCAGAAAATTGATGCAGTCTGCAAAGTTTTTCACCAATCGGCACAGTCTGACAAGGTCGACACTTTATGCACTACCCAGATGGTGCCATTCCTTTTTGTGTGAAGAGTCACAAATACATTGCACCAGTAATAATCTTCCAAACAAAAAGTGAAGACTGGTAGGCCTGTAATGATGCATAGCAACACTTGCGCCATAGAACATACATTTCTTATGAATGTTAATTAAAAGTAATACATTACTTTTACCTAATCAGAAGCAGATGGGTGCATAAAAATATATGTGTCTTCGATTACAGATCTTGGTATTCATCCTGATACTATTTCTATAAGAGTCTTATATTAGTGACCTTGTTCGAATAAATACATAGGCTCCTTTCATATTCCTAACATCCATTACCAGGGCTCATGTTTGGCCCTTAAAGCAGGGGTTGACCCCCAAAAAACTGAAAATACACCATTTCAACCCCTTTATTTTTTTGTTCAGAGGGTCATTTTGACTCCTAAAATTTTCATCTTGATATTGCCTCAAATTATGAATTCATCAGAATTGTCTCATTGAGATGATTCTTTTGAATTTTAACAACATAGAATTATTGAAGAATTTTGAAAAAGCATACAAATTCAATCGTAATACTAACTTTTACTAACAAAACATGTACAAAGCGACCATTGCCTTTAACAATTGCCTTAGGTGGTCCCTAAAGTGGTCCCTCAATACACATCTAACTGTACTAATGATCCACTTATTCTATTAGTTTGCCCCTTTGAAAGCAGTTTTGACCCCTAAAATTCAGTCAAGGGGTCAATGACTCCTGAAATTGAAAAGCTAGCACAAACCCCGATTACTGAAATAACACTTACTTCAGCCAGCCTGGATCCCTTGCACCTTCTACGACAATCTGCTGGTTTCCCAAATCTCTTATATCGTCATAACCCACAACTTTTAACTGCATTATTTTCTTCCCTGGAGTTGCTCCACCTATAGAACCTGCATATCCTCTCCGTAAACACAAGGTCTGCAAGACAAGTTTTTAATGTGACCCTACATGCAACAAGTTTATAATGTGACCCCATTCAAAAAGAAACCATCTTAGGACTGTTATTTTTTTTATCAATGTACCCACACTGGTCCGCTGCTGTGACTGGGAAATCTGACAAGGGTCAAAACGTTTCACTCTTTGTCGATTTTCTGGATATACAATTATATTTCTACCTCATCTCTTTATTACATACGACCTCAGATAGACCTCTGTTGGGCTCAATATGAGCAGGTGCATTATTTTTCAATAAATATGGTAAAATCAGCATGTGCTCCAAATTTAGACTGAGATCAGCCTGTGCACTTGCACAGTCTGATCAGAGTCTTCACTTTCCAATCTGTAGATAGTTACAGCCTCAAAATTATCTCCTGTCTGCAAATATTCTAAATTTATGTATGGAAGTCCAGTCTGCCAAAGGGCTGCAGTTCACACACATGATTGATTGATTGAATGGAGTTTTACGCTGCTTTCAACATTTTTTCAGTTATATTGACCCAGCTGGAGCACCTAAAAACAGTTTCCTGGTATTTCTCTTACCAGTACAACCACCACATCCTTTCCTAGCCTCCAGCTGCTTTTTCACATAGGTCAACGATCATCAACCCATTGGTGAGAGACAAATAGTCAGAAAGAATGAGTGCTGCAGTCGGGGATCAAACCCTGGACCTCTAGATTGACAGTCCACACCCTTCCAACTGTGCTATGAGGGCAGCCAGTTCACACACATGAGAAATTGTTGAAAATGTCATGCTCAGAATAGTATACATCCTTTGGAGTTTCTGGATTGTTCATTTTTCACATGAAGGTACAGAAATCTCCATCATTGAAATATGTATACAACTCTCTTCAAAAGACAAAAAATCCCTTTTCTTTATAATGTCTAGGGCTGTACAAAATTTGCGTGTATACAAAAAGTTTTATCAAAAGGTAAGCATTAGATTTGAGAATGGCTCAAGTTACTCTCACCGTCATTAGCGCCTATACAGGGATTGACACTTGCCTTCCTTCAGACCTGTACTTAATGGCAGATCTTAGTATTTCAAATCTGTCCTGTTTTGAAAAATAATTGCCTTTCCAATACTAAAATGTGCATTTCCAAACAGAACACATTGAAGGAAAAGAAGAAGTTGCTTGTCAAAAGTAATTTCTTCTTTTCCGACAATTGTTTCCTGCCATTTTATCCCCTATATTGCTTAAAATCAAACATGGTTTTCATGCAGGACCTCTTGCTATCATCGAGGACCTGTAATGTTTTTAAGGTTGTTAGTGTCAAACCCTGTTTAGTATCAATTTGTGTCCTTATAATGTTTCATACCTCAACTATAGTGATGCAGGTTCTATTTATAACTTCTAGGGCAATCAGTTCTGATGTCAGCGTAAACATCTTGTCGTAATCCAGTTCCGATATATCATACAATAAGAAAAACTGCGAGTCCAGCTCAAACAGGTTCTCATGTCTGAAAAATGCAAACATGACCTTTCAGTTAATTACCGTAAATGTAGATAATTACAATTATTTGTGATGTGTATTAAACTGTCTAGCATTTAGAATATGTTTGTACATAGATATATGTATTTATATGCAGACATGACCCATCAGGCTAAAAGGAAACATCTTGGAAGTGTTTTTTTTTTTAATTTAAAAAGTTTCAACTCTTTTCAGACTGCACAGATAGAGAAGCTTGTGTAGACCTGGCTGATTTCCTGAATGTGAAATTATCAATATACCTGCTAGAGCGTAAAGTATTGATCCTAGTCAGTCTGCACAGATCATGAAAGCTTACTGGGATAGAAACTATTTGCATTTAGCTGATTTTCTGAATCTGCAATTATCATGCTTCTTTCCAGTGTAAGAACTTTTCAAATGCAACCTCTGGTTGACATCTTCATCATCACTAAATGAACCATCTCTTTTTCAAATATTTGTTTTGTTTATCATATGATGGAATTCCAATTTAAATTGCACACAAATAACAGGTAATTTGACCTGGTTATGTAAACAATCGTTTAATGGAAATATATTAGGTCATTTTCCTGTGTTTTATTACTAATACCAGGCGTTGACACTAACTCCTGAGATTAAGGAGTCAATTGGACTCCAGTAACACATGAAATGGAGGAGTCCAAGCTCAAAGTAAGGAGTCCGAATTTTCATAATGGGAGAACATTGTGGAAAAGAATAAATAATTGATTGTTATAAGCAATTTCTTCTTTTGGCAAGTGTAAGAAAGAACACTGCTCTGTGCATTTTTTTTTTCAAAATATTCTCATATGACCCTTGTAGTCCATCAGACTCCTTATTTGCAAATGGAAGGAGTCCCAACTAGTAAACAAGAGGACCATGATGGTCCTATATCGCTCACATTCGTCTCTTTGACTTCTCCCTTAGCAAAATTAAATACTTGAATGATCATTAATTGATCATTGATTTTTCAAAGAAAGACATTACTCTATTTCTATGATCGCTGCATAAATTTCTAGCCTTTTCTAAACAAGTTTCATGTGACCTGGCCAACATTCTGACCAAGTTTCATGAAGATTGGGTCATATTTGTGGCATCTAAAAAGAAAATAGTCATTTAGGCCCCTTTTTTCCGTGATATGACATGGTTCTTTCCAATTTTAAATAGAGTTCATCCTTGTGACCTAGCCATTATTCTGACCATGTTTCATGAAAATTGAATTATATTTGTGGCTTCTAGAGTGTAAACAAGAAAATTGTCGTTAAGGCCCCTTTTCCCTTGATATGGCATGGATCTTTCCCATTTTCAATAGGGTTCATCCTTGTGACCTGGCCAACATTCTGACCAAATTTCATAAAAATTGGGCCATATTTCTGGTCTCTAGAGTGTAAACAAAAAAAAATGTCATTAAGGCCCCTTTTCCTGTGATATGGCACAGATCCTTAACATATTCAATAGGGAACATCCTTGTGGCTTGGCCAACCTACCGACCAAATTTCATGAAGATTGGGCCATATTTGTGGCCTCTAGAGTATTAACAAGAAACAAGAGGACCAAGATGGTCCTAGATCGCTCCCCTGAGTCTCTTTGACCGACATCTCATCAATCAAATAGGCAGATGTCATAAAGGAGATAATTTCTACAAAAAACCAAGTTTCATGAAGTTTAGACCAAATTTGTAGCCTCTAGAGTTACATCAAGAAAATTATCATAAAGACTCCTTTTCCTGTGATATAACATGGATCTTTCCAATTTTAAATAGAGTTCCTCCTTATAATCTAACCAATATTCTGACCAAGTTTCATAAAGATTGGGCCATATTTGTGGCCTCTAGCCAGTTAACAATAAAATTGTCTTTAAGGCCCCTTTTCCCGTGATATTGCATGGATCCTTCCCATTTTCAATAGGTTTTATCCTTGTGACCTGGCCAAAATTATGACCAAGTTTCATGATGATTGGGCCATATTCGTGGCTTCTAGACAATTTAAAAGAAAATTGTCAATAAGGCCCCTTTTCCCTTGATAAAGTATGGATCCTTTCCATTTTCGATAGGGTTCATCCTCCTGACTTGCAAAACATTCTGACCAAATTTCATAAAGATTGGGCCTTATTTGTGGCCTCTACAGTGTAAACAAGAAAATTGTCATTAAGGCCCCTTTTCCCGTGATATGGCACGGATCGTTCCCATTTTCAATAGGATTCGTCCTTGTGACCTGCCCAACATTCTGACTAAGTTTCATGAAGATTGGGCCTTATTTGTGGTCTCTAGAGTGTAAACAAGAAAATTGTCAATAAGGCTCCTTTTCCCATGATATGGCACGGATCGTTCCCATTTTCGATAGGGTTCATCCTTGTGACCTGGCCAACATTCTGACCAAGTTTCATGAAGATTGGGCCATATTTGTGGTCTCTAGAGTGTAAACAAGAAAATTGTCAATAAGGCTCCTTTTCCCGTGATATGGCACGGATCCTTCCCATTTTAGATAGGGTTCATCCTTGTGACCTGGCCAACATTCTGACCAAGTTTCATGAAGATTGGATCATATTTGTGGTCTCTAGAGTGTAAACAAGAAAATTGGTCATAAGGCCCCTTTTCCCGTGATTTGGCATGGATCCTTCCCATTTTCAATAGGGTTCATCCTTGCAACCTGACCAACATTCTGACCAAGTTTCGTGAAGATTGGATCATATTTGTGGCCTCTAGAGTGTTAACACTAAAATTGTTGACGCATGACGACGCACGACGAACGACGCACGACGCACACCGCACAACGGACGACGGACATTCAATGATCACAAAAGCTCACCTTGAGCACAATGTGCTCAGGTGAGCTAAAAAGTCATAAAGGCCCCTTTTCCTGTGATATGGCATGGATCCTTCCCATTCAATCCGAATGTGCTAATACGGATAAGTCTGCATATCTGCTGTGTTATAGTACACAACACAATGTCTTCAGATTTAGTTCTTTCTCTGTCAGTCTCCTTAACTATTGTATGGGTTAAAAACATTGATAGACCAATAAAATTAAATCATCCACTTAGACTGGATTGCACAGTTGACCTCAATTGTTTAACCCTATTTTGTTTCAAATAGATTCATGGATTCGCAACTAAAATATCGTAACTACAGTTTGGATAAGCTGTAGTTACAGTGTTTAAGTTGCCTCACTTAATGATTTTCTATAAATCTTGGTCTGCGATCACTAATTGTAAAGACAAATGACGTTCAAAAATCTGAGACGGGTCAGCCGTATAGCAGATCAAGGGGCAGATCCAACAATCTTCTAATTAGTAAAAGTCAGAATATCTGCCGATTTTAAGAACGAAACACAATGTCCTCGGTTTTAGTTCTGCCTCTGTCTATCTGTCTCCACGACTATTGTATGGGTTAAAACATCGTAAGCTGCTCGGTTAAATCGAAATAGGTATACTGTGAAACATGCCGGGAAAAAGAAAGCCATACTGAAATTCTTGATCATTGATCGCAGAAAGGCACTGAAAATACATGAAATACTCTAAATGAGCAGGCGTTTTAGACATGATATTAACCAATCCTATTGATGAAATAATCCTGTTGCATACAACAGGGATTGACGCTAACTTCTGTTAGTAAGGAGTCCATTGGACTCCTAGCTTATGAAATCTAGGTCTTCAACAGCTTTTGTTTTGAAAAAATGATCCAGTTATTACAAGGGTCGAAAAAGGAATTGCCCAGTGTATTTTTCTCTTAAAAACCTTTCTCTTATAGGCCTTATAGGAGTCCATCAGACTCCTTACTTTCTAAATGAAGGAGTCCCAACTAGTAAACAAGGAGTCTCAGACTCCTGGACTCCCCTTAGTGTCGAATCCTGTACAATGCTTTGGCAGACAGTGAAGTTTAATCCCATTGATTTTTCTATATTCAGAAAATTGATGCAGTCTGCAAAGTTTTTCACCAATCGGCACAGTCTGACAAGGTCGACACTTTATGCACTACCCAGATGGTGCCATTCCTTTTTGTGTGAAGAGTCACAAATACATTGCACCAGTAATAATCTTCCAAACAAAAAGTGAAGACTGGTAGGCCTGTAATGATGCATAGCAACACTTGCGCCATAGAACATACATTTCTTATGAATGTTAATTAAAAGTAATACATTACTTTTACCTAATCAGAAGCAGATGGGTGCATAAAAATATATGTGTCTTCGATTACAGATCTTGGTATTCATCCTGATACTATTTCTATAAGAGTCTTATATTAGTGACCTTGTTCGAATAAATACATAGGCTCCTTTCATATTCCTAACATCCATTACCAGGGCTCATGTTTGGCCCTTAAAGCAGGGGTTGACCCCCAAAAAACTGAAAATACACCATTTCAACCCCTTTATTTTTTTGTTCAGAGGGTCATTTTGACTCCTAAAATTTTCATCTTGATATTGCCTCAAATTATGAATTCATCAGAATTGTCTCATTGAGATGATTCTTTTGAATTTTAACAACATAGAATTATTGAAGAATTTTGAAAAAGCATACAAATTCAATCGTAATACTAACTTTTACTAACAAAACATGTACAAAGCGACCATTGCCTTTAACAATTGCCTTAGGTGGTCCCTAAAGTGGTCCCTCAATACACATCTAACTGTACTAATGATCCACTTATTCTATTAGTTTGCCCCTTTGAAAGCAGTTTTGACCCCTAAAATTCAGTCAAGGGGTCAATGACTCCTGAAATTGAAAAGCTAGCACAAACCCCGATTACTGAAATAACACTTACTTCAGCCAGCCTGGATCCCTTGCACCTTCTACGACAATCTGCTGGTTTCCCAAATCTCTTATATCGTCATAACCCACAACTTTTAACTGCATTATTTTCTTCCCTGGAGTTGCTCCACCTATAGAACCTGCATATCCTCTCCGTAAACACAAGGTCTGCAAGACAAGTTTTTAATGTGACCCTACATGCAACAAGTTTATAATGTGACCCCATTCAAAAAGAAACCATCTTAGGACTGTTATTTTTTTTATCAATGTACCCACACTGGTCCGCTGCTGTGACTGGGAAATCTGACAAGGGTCAAAACGTTTCACTCTTTGTCGATTTTCTGGATATACAATTATATTTCTACCTCATCTCTTTATTACATACGACCTCAGATAGACCTCTGTTGGGCTCAATATGAGCAGGTGCATTATTTTTCAATAAATATGGTAAAATCAGCATGTGCTCCAAATTTAGACTGAGATCAGCCTGTGCACTTGCACAGTCTGATCAGAGTCTTCACTTTCCAATCTGTAGATAGTTACAGCCTCAAAATTATCTCCTGTCTGCAAATATTCTAAATTATGTATGGAAGTCCAGTCTGCCAAAGGGCTGCAGTTCACACACATGATTGATTGATTGAATGGAGTTTTACGCTGCTTTCAACATTTTTTCAGTTATATTGACCCAGCTGGAGCACCTAAAAACAGTTTCCTGGTATTTCTCTTACCAGTACAACCACCACATCCTTTCCTAGCCTCCAGCTGCTTTTTCACATAGGTCAACGATCATCAACCCATTGGTGAGAGACAAATAGTCAGAAAGAATGAGTGCTGCAGTCGGGGATCAAACCCTGGACCTCTAGATTGACAGTCCACGCCCTTCCAACTGTGCTATGAGGGCAGCCAGTTCACACACATGAGAAATTGTTGAAAATGTCATGCTCAGAATAGTATACATCCTTTGGAGTTTCTGGATTGTTCATTTTTCACATGAAGGTACAGAAATCTCCATCATTGAAATATGTATACAACTCTCTTCAAAAGACAAAAAATCCCTTTTCTTTATAATGTCTAGGGCTGTACAAAATTTGCGTGTATACAAAAAGTTTTATCAAAAGGTAAGCATTAGATTTGAGAATGGCTCAAGTTACTCTCACCGTCATTAGCGCCTATACAGGGATTGACACTTGCCTTCCTTCAGACCTGTACTTAATGGCAGATCTTAGTATTTCAAATCTGTCCTGTTTTGAAAAATAATTGCCTTTCCAATACTAAAATGTGCATTTCCAAACAGAACACATTGAAGGAAAAGAAGAAGTTGCTTGTCAAAAGTAATTTCTTCTTTTCCGACAATTGTTTCCTGCCATTTTATCCCCTATATTGCTTAAAATCAAACATGGTTTTCATGCAGGACCTCTTGCTATCATCGAGGACCTGTAATGTTTTTAAGGTTGTTAGTGTCAAACCCTGTTTAGTATCAATTTGTGTCCTTATAATGTTTCATACCTCAACTATAGTGATGCAGGTTCTATTTATAACTTCTAGGGCAATCAGTTCTGATGTCAGCGTAAACATCTTGTCGTAATCCAGTTCCGATATATCATACAATAAGAAAAACTGCGAGTCCAGCTCAAACAGGTTCTCATGTCTGAAAAATGCAAACATGACCTTTCAGTTAATTACCGTAAATGTAGATAATTACAATTATTTGTGATGTGTATTAAACTGTCTAGCATTTAGAATATGTTTGTACATAGATATATGTATTTATATGCAGACATGACCCATCAGGCTAAAAGGAAACATCTTGGAAGTGTTTTTTTTTTTAATTTAAAAAGTTTCAACTCTTTTCAGACTGCACAGATAGAGAAGCTTGTGTAGACCTGGCTGATTTCCTGAATGTGAAATTATCAATATACCTGCTAGAGCGTAAAGTATTGATCCTAGTCAGTCTGCACAGATCATGAAAGCTTACTGGGATAGAAACTATTTGCATTTAGCTGATTTTCTGAATCTGCAATTATCATGCTTCTTTCCAGTGTAAGAACTTTTCAAATGCAACCTCTGGTTGACATCTTCATCATCACTAAATGAACCATCTCTTTTTCAAATATTTGTTTTGTTTATCATATGATGGAATTCCAATTTAAATTGCACACAAATAACAGGTAATTTGACCTGGTTATGTAAACAATCGTTTAATGGAAATATATTAGGTCATTTTCCTGTGTTTTATTACTAATACCAGGCGTTGACACTAACTCCTGAGATTAAGGAGTCAATTGGACTCCAGTAACACATGAAATGGAGGAGTCCAAGCTCAAAGTAAGGAGTCCGAATTTTCATAATGGGAGAACATTGTGGAAAAGAATAAATAATTGATTGTTATAAGCAATTTCTTCTTTTGGCAAGTGTAAGAAAGAACACTGCTCTGTGCATTTTTTTTTTCAAAATATTCTCATATGACCCTTGTAGTCCATCAGACTCCTTATTTGCAAATGGAAGGAGTCCCAACTAGTAAACAAGAGGACCATGATGGTCCTATATCGCTCACATTCGTCTCTTTGACTTCTCCCTTAGCAAAATTAAATACTTGAATGATCATTAATTGATCATTGATTTTTCAAAGAAAGACATTACTCTATTTCTATGATCGCTGCATAAATTTCTAGCCTTTTCTAAACAAGTTTCATGTGACCTGGCCAACATTCTGACCAAGTTTCATGAAGATTGGGTCATATTTGTGGCATCTAAAAAGAAAATAGTCATTTAGGCCCCTTTTTTCCGTGATATGACATGGTTCTTTCCAATTTTAAATAGAGTTCATCCTTGTGACCTAGCCATTATTCTGACCATGTTTCATGAAAATTGAATTATATTTGTGGCTTCTAGAGTGTAAACAAGAAAATTGTTGTTAAGGCCCCTTTTCCCTTGATATGGCATGGATCTTTCCCATTTTCAATAGGGTTCATCCTTGTGACCTGGCCAACATTCTGACCAAATTTCATAAAAATTGGGCCATATTTCTGGTCTCTAGAGTGTAAACAAAAAAAAATGTCATTAAGGCCCCTTTTCCTGTGATATGGCACAGATCCTTAACATATTCAATAGGGAACATCCTTGTGGCTTGGCCAACCTACCGACCAAATTTCATGAAGATTGGGCCATATTTGTGGCCTCTAGAGTATTAACAAGAAACAAGAGGACCAAGATGGTCCTAGATCGCTCCCCTGAGTCTCTTTGACCGACATCTCATCAATCAAATAGGCAGATGTCATAAAGGAGATAATTTCTACAAAAAACCAAGTTTCATGAAGTTTAGACCAAATTTGTAGCCTCTAGAGTTACATCAAGAAAATTATCATAAAGACTCCTTTTCCTGTGATATAACATGGATCTTTCCAATTTTAAATAGAGTTCCTCCTTATAATCTAACCAATATTCTGACCAAGTTTCATAAAGATTGGGCCATATTTGTGGCCTCTAGCCAGTTAACAATAAAATTGTCTTTAAGGCCCCTTTTCCCGTGATATTGCATGGATCCTTCCCATTTTCAATAGGTTTTATCCTTGTGACCTGGCCAAAATTATGACCAAGTTTCATGATGATTGGGCCATATTCGTGGCTTCTAGACAATTTAAAAGAAAATTGTCAATAAGGCCCCTTTTCCCTTGATAAAGTATGGATCCTTTCCATTTTCGATAGGGTTCATCCTCCTGACTTGCAAAACATTCTGACCAAATTTCATAAAGATTGGGCCTTATTTGTGGCCTCTACAGTGTAAACAAGAAAATTGTCATTAAGGCCCCTTTTCCCGTGATATGGCACGGATCGTTCCCATTTTCAATAGGATTCGTCCTTGTGACCTGCCCAACATTCTGACTAAGTTTCATGAAGATTGGGCCTTATTTGTGGTCTCTAGAGAGTAAACAAGAAAATTGTCAATAAGGCTCCTTTTCCCATGATATGGCACGGATCGTTCCCATTTTCGATAGGGTTCATCCTTGTGACCTGGCCAACATTCTGACCAAGTTTCATGAAGATTGGGCCATATTTGTGGTCTCTAGAGTGTAAACAAGAAAATTGTCAATAAGGCTCCTTTTCCCGTGATATGGCACGGATCCTTCCCATTTTAGATAGGGTTCATCCTTGTGACCTGGCCAACATTCTGACCAAGTTTCATGAAGATTGGATCATATTTGTGGTCTCTAGAGTGTAAACAAGAAAATTGGTCATAAGGCCCCTTTTCCCGTGATTTGGCATGGATCCTTCCCATTTTCAATAGGGTTCATCCTTGCAACCTGACCAACATTCTGACCAAGTTTCGTGAAGATTGGATCATATTTGTGGCCTCTAGAGTGTTAACACTAAAATTGTTGACGCATGACGACGCACGACGAACGACGCATGACGCACGACGCACACCGCACAACGGACGACGGACATTCAATGATCACAAAAGCTCACCTTGAGCACAATGTGCTCAGGTGAGCTAAAAAGTCATAAAGGCCCCTTTTCCTGTGATATGGCATGGATCCTTCCCATTTTCCATAGGGTTCATCCTTGTGACCTGCCCAACATTCTGACTAAGTTTCATGAAGATTGGTCTATATTTGTGGCCTCTAAAGTGTAAACACTAAGATTGTTGACGCTGGACGACAGACAACGACACATGACGCACGACGGACATTTAATGATCACAAAAGCTCACCTTGAGGACGATGTGCTCAGGTGAGCTAAAAATAAGTCTCCGACACCCTTTAGTGTTGAACCCTGTATTATCCACTGGATACTTGAAAGGAACCTTCTAATGACCATCCAAAAGAATGTTCAATCTCATGATAAGACTAGAGGCGCTTGAGCGCCTGATTCGCTCCACAGGCCTGAATATCCAAATAATGACTATTAGAGGATGATAAAGCTGTTTCAATGAGAATTGAAGTGAATGAATGAGTGAATGTTTATTTCAAGTAAATAAGGGTCATATGCTAAAATATTTCTGCATAAAAAACTCATGATCAGTGAATAACAAAATTGACCTCTACATGTTACACAAATATTTTTCATTTAATCACAATAATTTTGTGCAGTCTGATAATGGGTCACCCAAGGATCATTCTAGTGATATTTTGTTAAAATCCAAATATAAGAATTTCAAAACTAACAGAATGTTACTGCACAATATACTGGTGTTGGTCTGCAAAATTTTGATTGTAGATCTTTCCACTTTTAATTAAACACTACTAAAAGATGTTACTCCACAATTCTTTGTCATCAAAACAAAATTCTAACTAATGATAGTAAGAAGTAAAATATTCAATCCAATTCAATCCGAATGTGCTAATACGGATAAGTCTGCATATCTGCCGTGTTATAGTACACAACACAATGTCTTCAGATTTAGTTCTTTCTCTGTCAGTCTCCTTAACTATTGTATGGGTTAAAAACATTGATAGACCAATAAAATTAAATCATCCACTTAGACTGGATTGCACAGTTGACCTCAATTGTTTAACCCTATTTTGTTTCAAATAGATTCATGGATTCGCAACTAAAATATCGTAACTACAGCTTGGATAAGCTGTAGTTACAGTGTTTAAGTTGCCTCACTTAATGATTTTCTATAAATCTTGGTCTGCGATCACTAATTGTAAAGACAAATGACGTTCAAAAATCTGAGACGGGTCAGCCGTATAGCAGATCAAGGGGCAGATCCAACAATCTTCTAATTAGTAAAAGTCAGAATATCTGCCGATTTTAAGAACGAAACACAATGTCCTCGGTTTTAGTTCTGCCTCTGTCTATCTGTCTCCACGACTATTGTATGGGTTAAAACATCGTAAGCTGCTCGGTTAAATCGAAATAGGTATACTGTGAAACATGCCGGGAAAAAGAAAGCCATACTGAAATTCTTGATCATTGATCGCAGAAAGGCACTGAAAATACATGAAATACTCTAAATGAGCAGGCGTTTTAGACATGATATTAACCAATCCTATTGATGAAATAATCCTGTTGCATACAACAGGGATTGACGCTAACTTCTGTTAGTAAGGAGTCCATTGGACTCCTAGCTTATGAAATCTAGGAGTCCAAGCTCAAAGTAAGGAGTCTGAATTTTCATAATTGCAGAACATTGTTCTTGTTACAAGCAATTTCTTCTTTTCTACAAATCTCTCCTTCAAAAGATGGTTTTCTTTGAAAATGTACCTATAAGCACGAAAATGTTATCTTCAACAGCTTTTGTTTTGAAAAAATGATCCAGTTATTACAAGGGTCGAAAAAGGAATTGCCCAGTGTATTTTTCTCTTAAAAACCTTTCTCTTATAGGCCTTATAGGAGTCCATCAGACTCCTTACTTTCTAAATGAAGGAGTCCCAACTAGTAAACAAGGAGTCTCAGACTCCTGGACTCCCCTTAGTGTCGAATCCTGTACAATGCTTTGGCAGACAGTGAAGTTTAATCCCATTGATTTTTCTATATTCAGAAAATTGATGCAGTCTGCAAAGTTTTTCACCAATCGGCACAGTCTGACAAGGTCGACACTTTATGCACTACCCAGATGGTGCCATTCCTTTTTGTGTGAAGAGTCACAAATACATTGCACCAGTAATAATCTTCCAAACAAAAAGTGAAGACTGGTAGGCCTGTAATGATGCATAGCAACACTTGCGCCATAGAACATACATTTCTTATGAATGTTAATTAAAAGTAATACATTACTTTTACCTAATCAGAAGCAGATGGGTGCATAAAAATATATGTGTCTTCGATTACAGATCTTGGTATTCATCCTGATACTATTTCTATAAGAGTCTTATATTAGTGACCTTGTTCGAATAAATACATAGGCTCCTTTCATATTCCTAACATCCATTACCAGGGCTCATGTTTGGCCCTTAAAGCAGGGGTTGACCCCCAAAAAACTGAAAATACACCATTTCAACCCCTTTATTTTTTTGTTCAGAGGGTCATTTTGACTCCTAAAATTTTCATCTTGATATTGCCTCAAATTATGAATTCATCAGAATTGTCTCATTGAGATGATTCTTTTGAATTTTAACAACATAGAATTATTGAAGAATTTTGAAAAAGCATACAAATTCAATCGTAATACTAACTTTTACTAACAAAACATGTACAAAGCGACCATTGCCTTTAACAATTGCCTTAGGTGGTCCCTAAAGTGGTCCCTCAATACACATCTAACTGTACTAATGATCCACTTATTCTATTAGTTTGCCCCTTTGAAAGCAGTTTTGACCCCTAAAATTCAGTCAAGGGGTCAATGACTCCTGAAATTGAAAAGCTAGCACAAACCCCGATTACTGAAATAACACTTACTTCAGCCAGCCTGGATCCCTTGCACCTTCTACGACAATCTGCTGGTTTCCCAAATCTCTTATATCGTCATAACCCACAACTTTTAACTGCATTATTTTCTTCCCTGGAGTTGCTCCACCTATAGAACCTGCATATCCTCTCCGTAAACACAAGGTCTGCAAGACAAGTTTTTAATGTGACCCTACATGCAACAAGTTTATAATGTGACCCCATTCAAAAAGAAACCATCTTAGGACTGTTATTTTTTTTATCAATGTACCCACACTGGTCCGCTGCTGTGACTGGGAAATCTGACAAGGGTCAAAACGTTTCACTCTTTGTCGATTTTCTGGATATACAATTATATTTCTACCTCATCTCTTTATTACATACGACCTCAGATAGACCTCTGTTGGGCTCAATATGAGCAGGTGCATTATTTTTCAATAAATATGGTAAAATCAGCATGTGCTCCAAATTTAGACTGAGATCAGCCTATGCACTTGCACAGTCTGATCAGAGTCTTCACTTTCCAATCTGTAGATAGTTACAGCCTCAAAATTATCTCCTGTCTGCAAATATTCTAAATTTATGTATGGAAGTCCAGTCTGCCAAAGGGCTGCAGTTCACACACATGATTGATTGATTGAATGGAGTTTTACGCTGCTTTCAACATTTTTTCAGTTATATTGACCCAGCTGGAGCACCTAAAAACAGTTTCCTGGTATTTCTCTTACCAGTACAACCACCACATCCTTTCCTAGCCTCCAGCTGCTTTTTCACATAGGTCAACGATCATCAACCCATTGGTGAGAGACAAATAGTCAGAAAGAATGAGTGCTGCAGTCGGGGATCAAACCCTGGACCTCTAGATTGACAGTCCACGCCCTTCCAACTGTGCTATGAGGGCAGCCAGTTCACACACATGAGAAATTGTTGAAAATGTCATGCTCAGAATAGTATACATCCTTTGGAGTTTCTGGATTGTTCATTTTTCACATGAAGGTACAGAAATCTCCATCATTGAAATATGTATACAACTCTCTTCAAAAGACAAAAAATCCCTTTTCTTTATAATGTCTAGGGCTGTACAAAATTTGCGTGTATACAAAAAGTTTTATCAAAAGGTAAGCATTAGATTTGAGAATGGCTCAAGTTACTCTCACCGTCATTAGCGCCTATACAGGGATTGACACTTGCCTTCCTTCAGACCTGTACTTAATGGCAGATCTTAGTATTTCAAATCTGTCCTGTTTTGAAAAATAATTGCCTTTCCAATACTAAAATGTGCATTTCCAAACAGAACACATTGAAGGAAAAGAAGAAGTTGCTTGTCAAAAGTAATTTCTTCTTTTCCGACAATTGTTTCCTGCCATTTTATCCCCTATATTGCTTAAAATCAAACATGGTTTTCATGCAGGACCTCTTGCTATCATCGAGGACCTGTAATGTTTTTAAGGTTGTTAGTGTCAAACCCTGTTTAGTATCAATTTGTGTCCTTATAATGTTTCATACCTCAACTATAGTGATGCAGGTTCTATTTATAACTTCTAGGGCAATCAGTTCTGATGTCAGCGTAAACATCTTGTCGTAATCCAGTTCCGATATATCATACAATAAGAAAAACTGCGAGTCCAGCTCAAACAGGTTCTCATGTCTGAAAAATGCAAACATGACCTTTCAGTTAATTACCGTAAATGTAGATAATTACAATTATTTGTGATGTGTATTAAACTGTCTAGCATTTAGAATATGTTTGTACATAGATATATGTATTTATATGCAGACATGACCCATCAGGCTAAAAGGAAACATCTTGGAAGTGTTTTTTTTTTTAATTTAAAAAGTTTCAACTCTTTTCAGACTGCACAGATAGAGAAGCTTGTGTAGACCTGGCTGATTTCCTGAATGTGAAATTATCAATATACCTGCTAGAGCGTAAAGTATTGATCCTAGTCAGTCTGCACAGATCATGAAAGCTTACTGGGATAGAAACTATTTGCATTTAGCTGATTTTCTGAATCTGCAATTATCATGCTTCTTTCCAGTGTAAGAACTTTTCAAATGCAACCTCTGGTTGACATCTTCATCATCACTAAATGAACCATCTCTTTTTCAAATATTTGTTTTGTTTATCATATGATGGAATTCCAATTTAAATTGCACACAAATAACAGGTAATTTGACCTGGTTATGTAAACAATCGTTTAATGGAAATATATTAGGTCATTTTCCTGTGTTTTATTACTAATACCAGGCGTTGACACTAACTCCTGAGATTAAGGAGTCAATTGGACTCCAGTAACACATGAAATGGAGGAGTCCAAGCTCAAAGTAAGGAGTCCGAATTTTCATAATGGGAGAACATTGTGGAAAAGAATAAATAATTGATTGTTATAAGCAATTTCTTCTTTTGGCAAGTGTAAGAAAGAACACTGCTCTGTGCATTTTTTTTTCAAAATATTCTCATATGACCCTTGTAGTCCATCAGACTCCTTATTTGCAAATGGAAGGAGTCCCAACTAGTAAACAAGAGGACCATGATGGTCCTATATCGCTCACATTCGTCTCTTTGACTTCTCCCTTAGCAAAATTAAATACTTGAATGATCATTAATTGATCATTGATTTTTCAAAGAAAGACATTACTCTATTTCTATGATCGCTGCATAAATTTCTAGCCTTTTCTAAACAAGTTTCATGTGACCTGGCCAACATTCTGACCAAGTTTCATGAAGATTGGGTCATATTTGTGGCATCTAAAAAGAAAATAGTCATTTAGGCCCCTTTTTTCCGTGATATGACATGGTTCTTTCCAATTTTAAATAGAGTTCATCCTTGTGACCTAGCCATTATTCTGACCATGTTTCATGAAAATTGAATTATATTTGTGGCTTCTAGAGTGTAAACAAGAAAATTGTCGTTAAGGCCCCTTTTCCCTTGATATGGCATGGATCTTTCCCATTTTCAATAGGGTTCATCCTTGTGACCTGGCCAACATTCTGACCAAATTTCATAAAAATTGGGCCATATTTCTGGTCTCTAGAGTGTAAACAAAAAAAAATGTCATTAAGGCCTCTTTTCCTGTGATATGGCACAGATCCTTAACATATTCAATAGGGAACATCCTTGTGGCTTGGCCAACCTACCGACCAAATTTCATGAAGATTGGGCCATATTTGTGGCCTCTAGAGTATTAACAAGAAACAAGAGGACCAAGATGGTCCTAGATCGCTCCCCTGAGTCTCTTTGACCGACATCTCATCAATCAAATAGGCAGATGTCATAAAGGAGATAATTTCTACAAAAAACCAAGTTTCATGAAGTTTAGACCAAATTTGTAGCCTCTAGAGTTACATCAAGAAAATTATCATAAAGACTCCTTTTCCTGTGATATAACATGGATCTTTCCAATTTTAAATAGAGTTCCTCCTTATAATCTAACCAATATTCTGACCAAGTTTCATAAAGATTGGGCCATATTTGTGGCCTCTAGCCAGTTAACAATAAAATTGTCTTTAAGGCCCCTTTTCCCGTGATATTGCATGGATCCTTCCCATTTTCAATAGGTTTTATCCTTGTGACCTGGCCAAAATTATGACCAAGTTTCATGATGATTGGGCCATATTCGTGGCTTCTAGACAATTTAAAAGAAAATTGTCAATAAGGCCCCTTTTCCCTTGATAAAGTATGGATCCTTTCCATTTTCGATAGGGTTCATCCTCCTGACTTGCAAAACATTCTGACCAAATTTCATAAAGATTGGGCCTTATTTGTGGCCTCTACAGTGTAAACAAGAAAATTGTCATTAAGGCCCCTTTTCCCGTGATATGGCACGGATCGTTCCCATTTTCAATAGGGTTCGTCCTTGTGACCTGCCCAACATTCTGACTAAGTTTCATGAAGATTGGGCCTTATTTGTGGTCTCTAGAGTGTAAACAAGAAAATTGTCAATAAGGCTCCTTTTCCCATGATATGGCACGGATCGTTCCCATTTTCGATAGGGTTCATCCTTGTGACCTGGCCAACATTCTGACCAAGTTTCATGAAGATTGGGCCATATTTGTGGTCTCTAGAGTGTAAACAAGAAAATTGTCAATAAGGCTCCTTTTCCCGTGATATGGCACGGATCCTTCCCATTTTAGATAGGGTTCATCCTTGTGACCTGGCCAACATTCTGACCAAGTTTCATGAAGATTGGATCATATTTGTGGTCTCTAGAGTGTAAACAAGAAAATTGGTCATAAGGCCCCTTTTCCCGTGATTTGGCATGGATCCTTCCCATTTTCAATAGGGTTCATCCTTGCAACCTGACCAACATTCTGACCAAGTTTCGTGAAGATTGGATCATATTTGTGGCCTCTAGAGTGTTAACACTAAAATTGTTGACGCATGACGACGCACGACGAACGACGCATGACGCACGACGCACTACGCACAACGGACATTCAATGATCACAAAAGCTCACCTTGAGCACAATGTGCTCAGGTGAGCTAAAAAGTCATAAAGGCCCCTTTTCCTGTGATATGGCATGGATCCTTCCCATTTTCCATAGGGTTCATCCTTGTGACCTGGCCAACATTCTGACTAAGTTTCATGAAGATTGGTCTATATTTGTGGCCTCTAAAGTGTAAACACTAAGATTGTTGACGCTGGACGACAGACAACGACACATGACGCACGACGGACATTTAATGATCACAAAAGCTCACCTTGAGGACGATGTGCTCAGGTGAGCTAAAAATAAGTCTCCGACACCCTTTAGTGTTGAACCCTGTATTATCCACTGGATACTTGAAAGGAACCTTCTAATGACCATCCAAAAGAATGTTCAATCTCATGATAAGACTAGAGGCGCTTGAGCGCCTGATTCGCTCCACAGGCCTGAATATCCAAATAATGACTATTAGAGGATGATAAAGCTGTTTCAATGAGAATTGAAGTGAATGAATGAGTGAATGTTTATTTCAAGTAAATAAGGGTCATATGCTAAAATATTTCTGCATAAAAAACTCATGATCAGTGAATAACAAAATTGACCTCTACATGTTACACAAATATTTTTCATTTAATCACAATAATTTTGTGCAGTCTGATAATGGGTCACCCAAGGATCATTCTAGTGATATTTTGTTAAAATCCAAATATAAGAATTTCAAAACTAACAGAATGTTACTGCACAATATACTGGTGTTGGTCTGCAAAATTTTGATTGTAGATCTTTCCACTTTTAATTAAACACTACTAAAAGATGTTACTCCACAATTCTTTGTCATCAAAACAAAATT
Source organism: Fragum whitleyi (assembly GCA_948146395.1). Lineage (NCBI taxonomy): Eukaryota > Metazoa > Mollusca > Bivalvia > Cardiida > Cardiidae > Fragum > Fragum whitleyi. The sequence continues at coordinate 40,376,817 of OX411550.1, read as the reverse complement.
CTAACTAATGATAGTAAGAAGTAAAATATTCAATCCAATATATTTATTTTATTCTGCCCAATGCCTTAGAGTGCAGTAAACTCAACTCTTTCTACCCCAATCTGAATGTCAGGAGGTCAGAACATCATTTTACACTCTGTGCAGATTCACCCTTCTTTCAACTAAACTCACCAATTCTGAGTGGGTATTCTCAGGCTACTTATTTCAACTAATGTTTCTATACATTTGAATTTCAACAAAGGTTTTGTTCCTTCTAATCTATAATCATTACACATATTAAATTCAACAAGTCTAGAAAAATTCATCATTGAGAAGATACCAAAAGGGTGATCAAATATTCACTTTATATGTTATAATACCCTCTACCAATAAAAAAAATATGCTGTTCATCTAATCAAATATTTTTTTGCCGACTGATACAACCTCACAGAAATAAAATTTCCATGATATCTAATCCATCTGTTTAACCTTTCAGGATAGTTTGTTTTACCCTATATATGAAGAAATGACCTCTGCCCATAAAAGACATATTTTTGGTCTGATCACAATATTTTTTAATAGACTGATAAAGGATCACTAAAGAATCATTCCAGTAAAATTTTGTTGATATCTATCAATTAGGTTCTGAGAAAATAATTTTCAAAGTTTACACTATATAACATATAGGGAAATGACCTCCGCACATAAAATACACATTTTTCATCCGATCACAATAATTTTTGCTATACTGATAAAGGGTCACTCAAGTATCATTCAAGTAAAATTTGGTTGATATCTTTCAATTAGGTTCTGAGAAAATGATTTTCAAAGTTTTCACTATATAACATATAGAGAAATGACCTCCGCCCATAAAATACACATTTTCCATCTGATCACAATAATTTTTGCTACACTGATAAAGGGTCACTCAAGTATCATTCATGTAAAATTTGGTTGATATCTATCGATTAGATTCTGAGAAAATGATTTTCAAAGTTTTCACTATATAACATATACAGAAATGACCTCCGCCCATAAAATACATATTTTTCATCTGATCACCATGATTTTTTGTAGGCTGATAGAGGGCCCCTCAAGGATAATTCATGTGAGGTTTGGTAAATATCCATCAATTAGTTTCTGAGAAAAGCCACCTATTACCATATATGGAAATTAGCCACGCCCACTACAGCCATGATTTTCAACCGATTAAAAATCTTTGAAGGAATCTGATAGAGGGTCACCCAAGGAACATTTCTGTGAAATTTGATTGGAATCCATCCAGTACTTTATGAGGAGAAGATTTTTAAAGTAAAAGTTTACGGACGGATGGACGGACGGACGCACGCACGCACGGACGACGGACACCTCGCCATGACAATAGCCCGCTGGCCTTTCGGCCAGTGGAGCTAAAAATGATACTCAATAAAAAATGCAGGAAGAGGATTTTGAAGACAGAATCTTGTAGGAATGACCTAAATATCAAATTTGAAATTTTCCAAATGAATATTTTGTCATTAATTTTGATCAAATAATTGCCTAGGTCTTTTCCAAAAAGCCCTTAATCAATTGACTGCTCTTTACCACATACTTTTTCAGATATTTCCTTCTTGTCTAATAGGGTGCCCAGGGTTTTGTTTTTCTCCCAAGCCAAACTTGTCTGACACATGCTTTTCTAACTCCGGAAGATTTTTTTTTTTCAAAGCCACTTTGACTTATCGTAGGACAAGTAAATAACAGGGCACATCATGGAATGGTACTAAACAGATGTAAAAGATAAATTAGTCGAATGCTTGTACATGTATCAATGGTAAGAAAGCAGTTTGTATTCACAAATTTTCTTTTAAAAAAGTGTTTCTCAAAATTATTATCCATTTTCTTTATTGCGGACAAGTTCATTTTGATGCTGGACAAGTAGAAACTCAACTTTGACTTTTCTAAGGTCATGTGAATAAATCTGTATTACCACATCCCTTGTTCACTTTCTTTTTGAAAATCCAAGAGGTATACTCACACAAATCCAGTTTGCCTCAAGAAGGCGAAAGTGACCAGTAGCTTTGTGTAGAATAGTAAAATAAAATCTAGGAATTCTGCAGCAACTCTTTTCCATACAGCTGGTACTTTATATCTGGCTTCTGTAATTAAATCAATTAGATAGAGAAACAAAGAGTAGCAGTTGAACATGATTATTTAGCAGCACACGATTGCCAAAAATAAAAGTCATGACATTAAAATATTGAAAAACATCTAGGATCTTGGTATTGTTACCTTAATTGAACATTGGTTTGGTCTTCACAGTAAACTGATATCAACTAGGCCTTTTTTTTATGTAGTTGAAGTGAAAGAAGACTTCCTACTTCTGTTATTTACTACATCTGGGTAATTGAAGGCTAATTTAATTGATGGGCTAATGGTGTATCTCTTGTCTGGCGCACAAGAAAAGCCTGAGGATCATTCATCTGCATCTATTAGCCTGAGGATCATTCTTCTGCATCTATTAGTATGGATGTATTTCTCCCACAAACAAAACTACCACCAGACAACCCAGCCTTACCCAGACCTACTATTTGTGAAATAAAATATGAGAAAGAACAACAGACAAACTGCATTACATCAGCAAACACTGGTGAGTTGGGTTGGCCTATAATACGAAATGGACTGCCTAGCACAAAATGGGGCAAAATGGACCTTCCAGCAGCAAAATGGACTTTTATATACAACATAATATAGTATTTTTCTATTAAAATACCAGTCAAATGCTCTTTAGATCATTTCACTAAGTAATTCTATTAGAAATAGACAGATTTGTGCATATTGTTATCCCTTTAAGACTGACATTGACTGGCGACTGAGAAGACCCCCTTGTCCGCGAAACATACTTCTTTGTACAGATTTCTTCATTAAGTCTTATATATCAGACTTTATATCAGCCTTATATAGCATGGTTTTATATCATTGTGCATATTTCAATGAAGTAATAAGATAATTTTCTGACATCTGTGTAAGTTGTATTCATAAAAATAGCCATTGAATAGGGAGCAAGAAATGGAGTTCATTTTGGACTTGGTTTATAACATGCAACAGATTTCTTCCTTCAGTAATAAAATAAGCCTCAGTGATCAAAATTTGTACTAAGGAAATAAATTTTAGTTTTGAAAAGCTGTTGAGGTCCAAATTTCCTGCTTATATAAGAATCTGACAGTGAAATGGATTTTGAAAAAAGGAGAAATGGGCTTAAACATTTGACAGGCAATGATCTTAGCGCGACCTATAAGTAATGAATCAATAAAGTAAAAGATCCAAATGAATAACTTTAGGCAAAGAATCAATAAATTGATGTCCATTTTTTAAGTTTATTACATATATTAGAGTCCATTTCGCTCCGTTTAAGGGTGAATGGTCCTTTTTGTAGCTTAGGCCAACTGCTGGCAAGTTGGCACCTTCTAGGTGTCAAGATTGTAATAGTTGACAGTGGGTAGAATCAGAACATGGTACCAGGTTGGCTCAGTTGCTTGAGTGACGGTACAAGAAGTCAAGGGGACATGGGTTAAAGACCCTTGTTAGGCCCACAGGCACTTTCATTCAGGATTTCACTACTTTCATATTTCTCTATAATAAATAATAGACAAGGTAGTGCAGCCGCCATGTTTAAGAGAACGGATGTTTTTTAACAAGCATCGTTGGCTTCCGTCACAGGACGTGTTAACTCGTGAGAATCGAGAACCAAAATGCTTGTAAAAACATCCATTCCCTTAGAAAATGGCGACTGCACTACCTTGTCTATTATTTATTATAGTGATATAAGGTTGTTTTCAAATCCTGAATCCAAGTGCCGGTGGTTAGGCCGAATTTATTTAATTAATTTTAGAAAATGCCTCACCATTTGGACTGTAGAACTCTGGTTCAGGTCTGGAATTTTGAGTAACATTTTGCCTTTGTTGCTGATTCGTGGCACTCTGATAATTACTGTAGTTAACATTGAAGGTTGGTGGGGGCATCGATGCTATAACAGCTGATTGAAACGTTGCAAAAGCCGTCCATAGTCTGTATTGGTACATCCAGTTTCGGAGACATTCCGCGTATTCTTTCGTACTTTTGTACTCAAATCTCTGGTAGTTGTGGGCAAAATTTACTGAGGACATCTCTGGATGTGATCCAAAACTACCCTGAGTCGATTTATCGTCATTTTTAGATTGATTTTGTTTATTTTCTTTCGGATTATTGCGGACAGCCTCCATTTTGTGACGTAAAATTTACTGAATCGTGAAACATACGTTACTTCCTGGTAAAAAATAAAGTACTGCATCTACTAGTCACATGATCAAAATAAAATGACCAATAATTTTTTTCTTAAGATCTGCTGGCCAGAGACAGATGAAAAGTTCAACATCAGTGAATGATCAGATTCCTTTATCTCATATCTGTTCTACTATGGAAACATTATGTTATCAAATGCAGTAATGGCCATAGTCTTTCCCTTAGTTTTTAGCTCACCTGAGCACGAAGTGCTCAAGGTGAGCTATTGTGATCTTACAACGTCTGGCGTAGGTCGTCCGTCATGCATCGTCCACAATTTCTTTTAAACATCTTCTCCTCCTAAACCAGTGGGCCAATCTTGATGAAACTAGGCAGGGATGTTCCTTGGGTCAAGCTCTACCAAAGTTGCTCAAATAAATGAAATCCACCCTTAACTTTCGGTTTACCCTTTACAAAAAGGGTGAAAATATGAAAATTTTCAAAAATCTTCTTCTCCGAAATTTTTCCCCAAAAATTTCTACAGACTTGGCAGGATTCGATCCCAGAACTCCTTTATCCCACAGCCAATATCCTAACTATTAGGCAATGGACACCACCCTAGATAGCAGAGGTATATCACGGCGGCTGGAACACCTATCAATGGGTTCCTGTTATTTCTGACACCTGTACATCCTTTCCTAGCCTCCATTCCACATATAGGTCTATGATTACCAACCCATTAGTGGAAGATAAATAGTCGGAAAGAATTAGTGTCGCCATCAGGGATCGAACCTTGGACATCTTAATTGACAGATGTGCTATGACGGCGGCTCAGAGATAGCAGAAGCAGTATTTTTATAAGGGGGGTCAATGTTGGCCTAGAATTGAAGTAATTAATCCAATAGTATCCCTATCTATATAGATAGGGATACTATGGCACTATTTGCTCAAATTCTATACATCAGACATCTCTTTTTGTAGAGTTCCTGTGAATCAAACACTACAAAAAGAAGATTCTTTTTCTTGTGTTGCAAAATTTGGATACAGAGGGGGTTTGTTTGAACCCCCAAACCCCTCTGGGCCGCCACTGAATAGTACCCATTCTGTGTATAATAGGGGTATAATGAATAGAACTCTTTCTTGGTTATCAGTGACAAGAGAACAATTCCTAAAAAATTCTATATTTATTCATTATATAACAACAAAGATTATTTGTCAACAACATTTCTCATGAATAATCTACAAAATGACTCAAATATGGAGGTGGTCTACACCGTTAAACTGAGTTTTGTGTCTTATATAAAGGAGATCAACAGTTAGAATTTCATATAATTATTAGCATATTTCAAATCTTATTGAGAGTTAAAGATTGAGAACTCATCCTGCTTAATTCTAAATAAATCAAGTGAAAATAGAAAGTCTGTACATTGGCTGTGGCAAACATGTGTATGGAACATGTATCTATCTGTTGAATTACCCATGGGAGCAATTTAATGCAGTGTAACCAACCTCATCTTTAACAAGGTGGCAAATTATCACAAGAAACACCTGTTACACCAGTGGATGCCCATGTACGAAACAAGAGGACCATGATGGTCCTATATCGCTCACCTGTGTATCTTTGTCTAAATTAACTAGTATCAAATTTTCCAGCAAAGTCGTAATTGTACTTTTAAGACTTTTGGTCTCTATAGAGTGTAACAAGAAAATTATCATGAAAGCTCCTTTTTCCCGTGACATGACACAGATCCTTCCAATTTTCAAAGGATTCATCCTTGTGACCTGACAGACATTCAGACCAAGTTTCATGAAGATTAGATCATATGTGTGGCCTTTTGAGCTTCAAGATGAAAAATTTCATTAAGGCCCCTTTTCCCATGATATGATATAGATCCTTCCCATTTTCAATAGGGTTAATCCTTGTGACCGGACAATCATTCTGGCCAAGTTTCATTATGATTGGTTCATATTTGTGGCCTCTAGAGCGTGAACAAGAAAATTGTAATTAAGGCCCTTTTTTCCATGATATGACACAGATTCTTCCCATTTTCAATAGGGTTAATCCTTGTGACATTACAATCATTCTGACCAAGTTTCATGATGATTGGTTCATATTTGTGGCCTCTAGAGCATTAACAAGAAATTTGTCACTAAGGCCCCTTTTCCTGTAATATGACACCGATCCTTCCCATTTTCAATAGGGTTAATCCTTGTGACCGGACAATCATTCTGGCCAAGTTTCATGATGATTGGTTCATATTTGTGGCCTCTAGAGCGTAAAACAAGAAATTTGTCACTAAGGCCCCTTTTCCCGTGATATGACACAGATCCTTCCCATTTTCAATAGGGCTAATCCTGGTGACCTTGCAATCATTCTGACCAAGTTTCATGATGATTGGTTCATATTTGTGGCCTCTAGAGCGTAAACAAGAAAATTGTCATTAAGGCCCCTTTTTCTGTGATATGACACAGATCCTTCCCATTTTCAATAGGGTTAATCCTTGTGACCTAACAATTACTCTGACCAAGTTTCATGAAGATTGGACCATATTTGTGGCTTCTAGAGTGTAAATAAGAAATTTGTTATTAAGGCCCCTTTTCCCTTGATATGGCACGGATCTTTCCCATTTTCAATAGGGTTCATCCTTGTGACCTGATGGTTGATCTGACCAAGTTTCATGATGATTGGTTAGTATTTGTGGCCTCTAGAGCGTAAACACTTAAATTGTTGACGCCTGACGCCGGACGACGGACGACACACGACGGACATTCAATGATCACAAAAGCTCACCTTGAGCACGATGTGCTCAGGTGAGCTAAAAACAAACAAAGGGAAATAACTCAAAAATTAAGCTAGCACTGCACTCTGAAATCATGAAAGGAACATAACAGCCAAGTTTCAAGTCAATTGGACATAAGGTGACAGAGTTATGCTTTAAGCAAAGAAGTCTGCGCCACCCAAATCCTTTTCCCATGACGTTTGACTGATGACTGATCTGACCCATTTTCTATAGGAACAATCCTTGTGATGGTCCCATCTTTCTGACCAAGTTTTAAGACAATTGGATAAAATCTGTGGACTCTTGAGCATTAACAAGAAAAAGTTAACAGACAGACAGACAGATGGACAGACGCCAGACGGAAAACTGGTATTGCTATAGCTCTTGTGACCTTTGGTCAGTAGAGCTAAAAAATCAGGATGTATGGACTAAAATCAGACTGCACACATGTGCAAGCTGATTCCTGCCACAGTAGGAATACTCCAGGTTCAACATGTCAAGGGTTAAAACAGCAACCCAGCTAAAATACAACAGATGGCCGAAATGTAATACAATGGAATCTGAAGTCAGAAATCACAATACCATAACATACATTGTGATACCAGCACCTTTTGATGATGTTTGCATATAGCGGTGAATCCCTGATTATAAGTATTAATATTCAAACTTGTGACCTCTCAAATGAAAGAGGAATAAAGAGGAAGTAGAAACACAGCTAAGAAACAAAGTGACTGCTTTTTAAAGATTATCTTATTTATAATTATTTACCCATATCCTGCTCAATCTAAATTTGGGTTCAAACAAAACACTGATTTTCTCAGACATATCAATCATCATATAAATATACCAAGTTTGCCAAAATAATTAATAGAAAGCAGACTATGTAGGGTAAGATCAGACTGTGCAGGCTGATCTTAGTCTATACTATCTGCCATAGAAATAGTGAAAAGAAGTAATATGCAAAGAAACAGCATGATTTCTGTTAATATTAATTTACTTTCACTTTACATTGTGAGGGGCTAGTCTAAACCTATTGTACCCAAGTGCCTGTATATTTATAGGCACCAACAATTGTTTTACGCCAAACCCTCAATTGACTTCCTTATTCTTAGCATGATCCATCTGTTTTTAATGGGATATCATTTTATTTTACCCAGACTTAGGTAGGCAAGTTCCCCAAATGTTTCCTTTTTCATATGAAAGGTCACATATCAGCAAATGATTACTTATCAAATAATAGATCAAATTTCAAACATCTCTTAAAACAACATATACATGTATTAAAAAGACATCTTTGCTCCCAAGAGAGTCATGCTAAACCTCTGTTGCTAACCTGAGTTCAGTATAGTATGGATGCAAAGACAATGATACTATGTGACCTAACCTAATGCATTATTTCAAACAAAATTGATTGATTGATTGAATGGAGTTCAACGTCGCTTTCAACATTTTTTCAGTTATAGCTGGAGCACCTAATAATGGTTTCCTGGTATTTCTCACACCAGTACAACCACCACATTTTTTCCTAGCCTCCAGCTGCTATCTCACATAGGTCTACGATTATCAACCCATTGGTGAGAGACAAATAGTCAGAAAGAATGAGCGCTGCCATCGGGGATATTTAAATAAAATATCATCAAAACATATGTTAAGTGACAGCCCTGGTCAGTCTGCACAGAAAGCACTTCTTTTGCTTATTCTATTTACTATGTTTTAATTTTACAATAAAAATATATCTTACCATCTGTTTGATATGATCTCCTTTCAATCAAATATTTGATACACTAAAACAGTTTATTTGTATCAGTTTATTTTTTCCATTTTTTTCTGTAAATCAAAATCATCTTTTTATAGTGATATTCTTAATTTTGTGTCCTTAATCAGACATGAATACAAGCGAAAAATGAAACTCGACTTATGATACACAGAGTCCTAACTTTCTCCCTTTTAGCAGGAAATATCACCACAAATTGCAGATAGACTTTCAAACAAACAAACAGATGATCACAAGTAACAACATCTCACCTAATTTTTCATGCTAAGGTGAGCAAACATGAGCATTTCATATGAGAAAATAGTTAACACATAACGGTTACATTAACAAACCACTAAGTTTGAACCTATGAATGATACAGTTAAATCCTGATTGACCACCTTTACAAGTTTCACCTTAATAGGAGAGCCATACCTAAATCATTCTTATGGCTATTTAATGCAAGATAAACTTCTATAAAACTTGACTTGCCTAACCAAATACTGTCATTATTTTCAGGCAATCTGATCCATCCAAAACATGAACCCGGAAAATTAAGACCCTGCCTATATACATGTACTAGACAAACCCACCCAACCCGTGTTAAAAAGATAATTTGAACAAATCAGTACACATATTAGCTATCTAACACAAATTTGACTGCACCAAATGATGAACAATAATACAAATTCTCTTGAACATCTTTTTTAACTGATGACCTTGGGAAACGAATTTGACCTCATTTGATAGCCTTGACCAACTCATGTGTAGGAAAATACACATGATTAGGCTAGGCTCATAAGTGATTTACAAACCAAAAGACCTTCTAATGTACTTGATGTTATGAGGATCTATAAATCTTTACAAAATCTATTAAACTTGAAGAAATGGGAAACTCTTTTAGACACCTTTAAACAGACAATTGTGAAATAAAATACCCATTCTTTTTTATTTGATACAATAGAAATAACCCTTTCCCCAATAACGGCACAAAGTCTAATATCATATAGACATTAAAAAATCTAAATATGATTGAAAAATGAATGCTTTCAATATAATTAAAAAGGATAAGATTTCACATTTCCCTTGCTATACCACTTTTCTATTTCTTAAAACATCATTCCATATTGAATAATGTATTCACTTACAAATATAGGATAGTTTGATATAAAATTGTAACTCAATTTGGTATAAAAAAATGTAACTCAATTTGATACTCTGTATAAATGCAAACTGTTTCTAAAGCATAGGAGTCAGCACAAAACTATTGTAAGTGCCTATGAATATATAGGCACTTACAATAGTTTTGCCCTGACCCATCATAATAAATAATTTGTAATAAATACCCTCTCTGTTTAATACTGTGCAAGGTTTAAGGATTAACATGTGCATGCTTTGGTATACTACTGCATTTCCATTATCCTTAGCAAGAGTGCAAGAGTCACAATATACACCGCTACAGGAATCTTTTTAACTAAGGCCCCTTTTTGTATGATACAGCATAGGATCACAAAATCATGATAATATGCACATGGTCGTTATGATAAGGAACATTAGGTGAAAGTTCCATGCAAATCTGTCTTAAATTGAAGGAGGAGTTGTGTTTACAATTATTGGACGCACAGACGGACATAAAGACATGGACAGATGGAAAAGATGACACTAATATACAATCAATTTTTTTGCAAATAAAAGGCTAAAAACTTGAATTGCTTTCTTTTTTGGATATTGCATATCTATTGCTCATAGCTACATATATTTTGGCAGAGCTCCAGATAGGGTACGTATCTGCGTACTTTACGCTACCAATTGGGTAGAATACGCTAAGATATGTATCAAAATGCATACAGATACGCATCAAAATTAGTAAAAACGCTTTGTTTATCTTTACTTAGCGTACCGAGTTTGGAAAACGACGGGGTGAGAACAAAAATACAACGGAAACCCCAAGGAGTTTAAAAATAGATTTTTATGCTGTAAAAATAGTACATGGTAGTTTCTTTAATCCAAAACTATGTGGACCTCCTCGTCCAATTAAAACTAGGAAAAATTCTTACTACGTCACTTGCAGAGTGGTATTGAGTTTTAAATTCCGCGCATATCCGAGAATAGAAGATTTCCTTTTATCTCCGTTGACTTGTCATTGCAAATGTTTTTGGTTGATGTTCGAAAATGCGAGTCAAAGTAATTTGTTTCAATCTTAATCTTCGTCCGTGATCACCATTTAAATTCGCAAAATCTCTCTCTAGGAAAAAATCCCCGTCAGTGAAAAAAATGAATTAGATCTTTACCTAGCAGACGACATTTAATTTTTGTGTGCATACTCGAAACCCATATTAAATTAAAATTTGCGTGCATTCACAGCTTGTTTTTGGTGTCTTTGTTTGAGTCTTTTCTTCGATAGATCCGAAGTATTTTTCTTCTAAAATTAATTTTCCATACAAAATCCCAAATTGTTAATGACATCTCTGGAGCCTACATTGTTCAAATAGATCTACGACATTTTTTCGTACTCCTGTTAAAACTTCGATTTTACCAGCCCATTTAGCTCTTCCTAAGGCAAAAATAGTTTTTAATCCTAAATTCCCCTCAGTCAATGTAAAGAAAGCTGGCGAAATTCTTTCAAGTAACAAAAATTACGACACCTCCATTATCTTTTTTATTTGTCCACAAATTTTACAGTATCTCTATTTTTCTCTTGATACTACTTTCGTTTTGCAGACAACGTTGGTACGAAAGTTATGACACACCAAACTTTTTTTTTACGAAAGTTATGACACCCCTATAAAATTTGACTATTAAAAAAATACAATGCTGTCTTATATCTAGATATTTTTCGTCTAATTCTCCTTCTCATCCAAAAATCAAAGAAAGTCAACAATAGCTAAGCAGATCTTATTATTTCTAGAGCAAAAGTTAAGATTCCCCTTTAAATTTTGAAAATTGAGAATAAGACATTTTGTTGTTATATCTAAGAATTTTTCTTTAAATTATTTTCTTCCAAAAATTTTAACCAGTCAATAATAACTAGGTAGATCTTATTATTTCTAGAACAAAAGTTATGAAACCCTTTTCAAAAATATTATATAATGTATTATATCTTATTTATTTTAATTTATAAAATCTTAAAATTCACATTCAGATAATGGCTACTTACATGTAGTAGCCTATTGCAGGTGATAATATTTCTGGTACTTTAGTTTAAACAACTCTACAGATACACTTAAAAAATATTTCTTTTAAGTCCAAAATGTGCTTTCGGATATTCTGTACTTTTCTTTTACTTATCACTGTCTTCCAATTTTCTTATCTTCGTCTCTTTATTATTTGGCATTTTTACTAATCACTTGTAAAAGAATAATGCCTAGAATTTAAAGGATACTTTTTGTAAAAGATTAATTAAGAGGGAAATACCCCGTCTGTTGAAAGCTTTATTGAAAAATACCCCCTGAAAAAATTTTAAGGGGTAAATACCCCTTGACTCAAAAAATTATCTGGAGCTCTGTTTTGGACTGTGCGTGTCATTTCCAACAGTTTTAGATGGCATTTAGCAAAGATTTTGATCGGCCTAAACATCTTAATAGTGAATTTACAACTACAGACTACCATTAGGGCCAAAGATTATCAAACCTTTTTTGTGCTCAAATGAGAATTTTTCTGGAATTTAGAAGTGAAATAAATATATGAACACAATACATGTATTAATAAAGCTTTTATTTGTAACAACTTACTAATATCATTTTTATGATTATAAATTTATTTTAGTATAACAAAAGAATTGCAGTTGCTATATATTTGAGAAAATTCTCAGTTGAGCATGAGAAAAGTTTGTATCGATTGATTGAATGGAGTTTTACGCCGCTCTCATCATTTTTTCAGTTATATCACCCCAGCTGGAGCACCTAACAATGGATTCCTGGTATTTCTCTCACCAGTACAACCATCACATCCTTTCCCAGCCTCCAGCTGCTATCTCACATAGGTTTACGATTATGAGAGACAAATAGTCAGAAAGAATGAGTGTCGCTGTTGGGAATTGACACAGGGACCTCTAGATTGACAGTCCGACACGCTACCAACTGCCTTATCAAGGCAGCTCATAAAGTTTTATAATCTCAGGCCCAGATCGCACTGATGTACAAGCTGATTAAACTCTTCATTCCATGCTCAAATATAACTGACATAAATGCTACCCACAGACTCCTTAAGGTAGTGGACCTGTAATAGTTGCGCAACATTTTGGAATTCATAATCTTTCACAATGTTAAATGAGGTTTCCCAATGAAAATCATTAGGAAACCTCTGTTAACACTGTTAAAGTTTATACTTCCAAAATGTAGCAGAACTGGACTAGGTCCACTACCTTAAAAAATATTATTTTGTGCATTAACCCTTTGCTGTTTAATCCCTGTGATTTTATGATTGAGAAAACATTGTGAAAAAAGAAGAAATTGCTTCTGACAAGCAATTTCTTCTTTTTCCACACCATTTTCTACCCTACTAAATGGTTATTTTTCAAATTAAATCCACTTTAAATTTTCGTCTGCAAAACCTTTGAATTTGGACAGGTCCAAAATATTGAAAAACAGGAAAAGGTTAATAATGATTAACAACTGTGACATTGGGAGTTGGACCATCTGTGTTGCTGCTGGCTTGGCTGGCTGTTGTTTTTGACGAGGAATTATTTATATCTGAGGCCGAAGTTTCCGTGTTGAAGACTGAATCATCCGAGTCTAGTGGAGGCCCATCTTCATGTGCTGGGACTGTTGACAAGGCATCCTCTACTGTACGCTTAACTGCAATATTCTGTGAAATAAGAGAATACAAAATTGATATTAGCTTAATAAAAATATACATATAAAAATTTCCCTGAAGCAGCAAAGTGTTGGTAGGTTTCAAGCTTTTGTCCTTTGAAGATGACCTGGGCAAGTGACTTTGACCTTGGTATCTGTAGATACATATCATAGCGACCTGTAATTATGCCAAATATGATCATCACTATCATTATGTAGACTAAAGACTGGGTTCATACTCCAGAGCACAGAGAAGTAGAATTTTAACATTTGACTATTATCAGTGACCTAAACCTTGTAGCTTTTCGCAAATTTGCTTTAAACAATAAATCTTTTCAAAAGGGAGAAAAAGTGCCTTTATTTTTTTTAAACTCCATCATAACTGTAACAGCTTTACTAAGGATTAGCCAGCTTTAAACATAAGACCTTGATCTATTGCTTTGAACTTGAAACTATTCATTTTTTTTCTAAAGATTTTATAATTTATTCATTATTTACCCTAGTCAAGCAAAACCTGGAATATTTCTGCTTTGGCAGGAGGTATCACAAATGTGAAGTCTGATCTTAGCCTAAACCACATGTTTTTCTTCGTTGATAAAGTTTTTAAATCATATTTTCATAAGAAATACTAGCTCACTATCAGAGAATTCAGTGCAATCAGTACTTTGATTCTTGAGAAATTTTGCCAAGTTTTTTAATCGACATAACAAGGGTTAATTATGTTTAATGTGCCAAGTTATTTTGAAATTCCTTTATAAATATCGAAGTATGCTCCAGAAAATCAACAGCCAGATAAGCTCAGTTGGTGGAGCACCGGACTTCATAACCATTGAAGTTCGACCTCATGGGTTCGATTCCCTAGCTGGTACACTAATAAACTAATTGTCTTTCGGATGAGATGTTAAACCAAGGCCCCGTGAGAGGGTGCTTTACACCGAGCACGTTAAAGATCCATGGCGGATCTCAGAAGTAGTTTCGTCATGTATCCTTGCACTATCCCAACCGTCTTCTGGGGATAGCGACGATAAATAAACCGAAATACACACACAAAAAATCTAAATTTAAACAAATGATCTTGTATAGCCATTAGGTGGTTTGATTTAAAAAATCATCAAAAAGGAAAATAAATATATTTGAGATGCTTCACACATGTTCAATATTCAAAGTTTTACATTGATATTTGATTTTGAGGCTATCTGAAAAATTTGTTTCAAAAGGCATACTTATAATGGCAAATAATAGTGCAACAGTAGTTTCACTTCTATCCAAAACTGTTGAGTTATGCACAGCCAAGCTCTATTTCATAGTATGACCTTGACCTACAATCCTGATGCTATATTGATATTAAGCAAAACAGCACTCCTACAATCAAGAGCACTGCCTAGGGGTGAAACACTTGGCTGCAGGTGCTGGATAATGCAAACAATCTAAGTAAACAAGAGGGCCATAGTGGCCCTAAATCGCTCACCTGAGTTAACTGTCTGTTACTATTTGGAGAAGGGCTTTGGTTTAATGACAGGGCAGTAACAACAAATATCAAAAATTTGAACTTGTCCGAGATTTCATCAAGATAATCATTCTGACCAATTTTCAGGTTGATTGGGCTAAAAATATGGCCTCTAGAGTGTCCACATGTTTTTTTCTAGATTTGAGCCAGTGACCTAGTTTTTGACCCCACTTGACCCAAATTCAAACTTGTTCGAGATTTCATACAAATAATCATTCTGACTAATTTTCAGGTTGATTGGGCTAAAAATATGGCCTCTAAAGTGTCCACAATCTTTTTCTAAAGATTTGACTCTGTGACCTAGTTTTTGTCCCCACTTGACCCTAATTGAAACTTGTCCAAGATTTTGGTACGATAATCATTCTGACCAATTTTCAGGTTGATTGGGCTGAAAATATAGGCTCTAGATTGACCACAAGATTTTTCTAAAATTTGACTCTGTGACCTAGTTTTTGACCCTACTTGACCCAAACTGTTACTTGTCTGTGATTTCATCAAGATAATCATTCTGACCAATTTTCAGGTTGATTGGGCTAAAATTATTGCCTCTGGAGTGGCCACATGGTTTTTCTAGGATTTGACTGTGTGACCTAGTTTTTGACTCCATTTGACCAAAATTCGAACTTGTCCAAGATTTCATCAAGATAATCATTCTGGCCAATTTTAAGGTTGATTGGGCTAAAGATATAGCCTCTAGAGTGTCCACATGGTTTTTCTGAGATTTGACCATGTGACCTAGTTTTTGACCCCACTTGACCCAAATTCAAACTTTTCCGAGATATCATCAAGAAAATCATTCTGACAAATTTTAAGGTTGATTGGGCTAGAAATATGGCTTCTAGAGTGCATACAAGATTTTTCTAAGATTTGACCATGTGACCTAGTTTTTGACCCCAGTTGACCCAAATTCGACTTGTCAGAGATTTTATCAAGACAATCATTCTGATCAAAATTCAGGTTGATTGGGCAAAAAATGTGGCCTCTAGAGTGCATACAAGGTTTTTCTTAGATTTGACCCCGTGACCTAGTTTTTGACCCCAGTTGACCAAATTTCAAACTCATCTGATATTTCATCAAGACAACTATTCTGACCAAAATTCAGGTTAATTGGGCAAAAAATGTGGCCTCTAGAGTGCATACAAGGTTTTTCTTAGATTTGACCCCGTGACCTAGTTTTTGACCCCAGTCATCCCAATTTCGAACTTGTCCGAGATTTAATCAAGGCAATCATTCTGACCAAAATTCAGGTTGATTGGGCAAAAAATGTGGCGTCTAGAGTGCATTCAAGGTTTTTCTTAGATTTGACCCTGTGACCTAGTTTTTGACCCCAGTTGACCCAATTTCGAACTCGTCTGAGATTTTATCAGGACAAACATTCTGACCAAATTTCAGGTTGATCAGGAAAAAAATGTGGCTTCTAGACTGCATAGAAGGTTTTTCTTAGATTTGACCCCGTGACCTAGTTTTTGACCCGAGTTGACCCAATTTCAAAACTAGCCCAAGATTTCATCAAGACAATCATTCTGACCAAGATTCAGGTTGATTGGGCAAAAAATGTGGCCTCTAGAGTGCATACAAGGTTTCTCTTAGATTCAACCCTGTGACCTAGTTTTTGACCCTAGTTGACCCAAATTTGAACTTGTCCAAAATTTTATAAAGATAATCATTCTGACCAATTTTCAGGTTGATTGGGCAATAAACGTGGCCGCTAGAGTACCTACAAGGTTTTTCTTAGATTTGACCCTGTGACCTAGTTTTTGACCCCAGTTAACCCAATTTTGAACTCGTCCGAGATATAATCAAGACAATCATTCTGACCAAAATTCAGGTTGATAGGACAAAAAATGTGGCCTCTAGAGTGCATACAAGGTTTTTCTATGATTTGACCCTGTGACCTAGTTTTTGACCCCAGTTGACCCCCATTTCAAACTCGTCCGAAATTTCATCAAGACAATCATTCTGACCAAAATTCAGGTTGATTGGACAAAAAATGTGGCCTCTAGAGTGCATACAAGGTTTTTCTGAGATTTGACCCTGTGACCTAGTTTTTGACCCCAGTTGACCCAATTTCGAACTTGTCCGAGATACAATCAAGACAATCATTCTGACCAAAATTCAGGTTGAACAGGCAAAAAATGTGGCCTCTAGAGTGCATACAAGGTTTTTCTAAGATTTGACCCTGTGACCTAGTTTTTGACCCCAGTTGACCCAATTTCGAACTCGTCCGAGATTTTATCAAGACAATCATTCTGACCAAAATTCAGGTTGATCGGGCAAAAAATGTGGCCTCTAGAGTGCATACAAGGCAAATGTTGACGACGGACGACGGACGTCGCACGACGGACGACGGACGACAGACGACGGACATCCACCTAACCACAATAGCTCACCTTGAGCACTTCGTGCTCAGGTGAGCTAAAAAATGACAAAACTCTTACAAAAACAATTATATCAAAGAAGACCAAGTACAAAAGCATCATCAAAGGCAAATAATGCCTACTTAGATGTCAACGTTGGTAAGAAAGGTAAGAAAAATGCTTCCAGAGTTATCCCACTTGATAGTCTGGACAGCTCTTGTGATGGTGAACACACATGCTACGTATCATGAAGATATCTTCAAATAAAGACAGACATATTATTAAGTTTAATGTTTGTGACACCATCCCCAACACCTGCGCCAACAACAGCAACAATGTCAACATGAACATTGTCAAGGTGATCACAATACTTTAGGTTTTCTCTGAAAATGCCCAAGCTAACTAGAACTGTCGCAGAGCGGACTTATACCCTCACAAGCACTTTGTCAGAATGCAAGTGCTATTAGTGCAGGATGTGTTTGTATTAAATATTAAGGTCATATGCAGCATTTGCATAAAGTTTCATGATTCCAGGTCACTTGGTTTTTTGAGTTAGAGTTCAGAAATGAACATTAAAAAAAACAAGAGGGCCATAGTGGCCCTTAATCGCTCACCTGAATGAACTGTCTAAAATTTTCAAAAGAAGAATGAGAAATAGAATGATGAATGACTGAGCTAAACAAAGCTGTTGCTTCTATACAACTTGAGAATCCCTTTTTTTACAATTTTAAGGTTGACTAACAAGGATTTTTATAATTGATTTCGTGACCTATTTTTTGACCCCAGATGACCCAATTTTGATCTCATCCGAGATTTCATCTAGACAATCATTCTGACCAAATTTCAGGTTGATTGGCCAAAAATTGTGGCCTCTAGAGTGCATACACAGTTTTTCTTAGATTTGACCCCGTGACCTAGTTTTTGACCCCAGTTGACCCTATTTCGAACTCGACCAAGATTTCATCAAGACAATCATTTTGACAAAATTTCAGGTTGATCAGGCAAAAAATGTGGCCTCTAGAGTGCATACATGGTTTTTCTTAGATTTGACCCCGTGACCTAGTTTTTGACCCCAGTTGACCCAAATTTCGAACTCGACCGAGATTTCATCAAGACAATCATTTGGACAAAATTTCAGGTTGATCAGGCAAAAAATGTGGCCTCTAGAGTGCATACAAGGTTTTTCTTAGATTTGACCTTGTGACCTAGTTTTTGACCCCAGTTGACCCAATTTCGAAGTCGTCCAAGATTTCATCAAGACAATCATTCTGACCAAATTTCAGGTTGATCGGGCCAAAAATGTGGCCTCTAGAGTGGGTACAAGGTTTTTCTTAGATTTGACCCCATGACCTAGATTTTGACCCCAGTTGACCCAATTTCGAACTTGTTCGAGATTTCATCAAGACAATTATTGTGACCAAATTTCAGGTTGATCAGACAAAAAATGTGGCCTCTAGAGTGCATACAAGGTTTTTCTAAGATTTGACCCTGTGACCTAGTTTTTGACCCCATTTGACCCAATTTCGAACTCATCCGAGATTTCATCAAGACAATCATTGTGACCAAATTTCAGGTTGATCTGGCCAAAAATGTGGCCTCTAGAGTGCATACAAGGTTTTTCTTAGATTTGACCCTGTGACCTAGTTTTTGACCCCAGTTGACCCAATTTCGAACTCGTCCGAGATTTTATCAAGACAATCATTCTGACCAAATTTCAGGTTGATCTGGCCAAAAATGTGGCCTCTAGAGAGCATACAAGTTTTTTCTTAGATTTGACCCTGTGACCTAGTTTTTGACCCCAGTTGACCCAATTTCGAACTTGTCCGAGATTTCATCAAGACAATCATTGTGACCAAATTTCAGGTTGATCTGGCCAAAAATGTGGCCTCTAGAGTGCATACAAGGCAAATGTTGACGACGGACGTCGCACGACGCACGACGCACGTCGCACGACGCACGACGGACGACGGACATCCACCTAACCACAATAGCTCACCTTGAGCACTTCGTGCTCAGGTGAGCTAAAAAAATACTGTGACCTTGACCTTTGACCTATGTGACCCCAAAACAATAGGGCACTTTTTTGGGTCATAAGCAACATTTACAGAAAGTTTCATGATTCTAGGTCGCCTGGTTCATGAGTTAGATTCCGGAAACGAAAATTGAACAAAAATTGACTGTGACCTTGACCTTTGACCTATGTGACCCAAAAACGATAGGGCACTTCCTTGGATCATAAGCAACATTTCCATAAAGTTTCATGATTGTAGGTCACTTGGTTCTCAAGTTAGAGTCCGGAAACAAAAATTGAACAAAGGCTGACTGTGACCTTGACCTTTGACCTTTTTAACCCAAAAACAATAGGGCACTTCCTTGGGTCATAAGGAACATTTGTGTAAAGTTTCATGATTGTAGGTCAAAACGAATATTGAACAAAAATTAACTGTGACCTTGACCTTTGACCTATGTGACCCAAAAACGATAGGGCACTTCCTTGGATCATAAGCAACATTTCCATAAAGTTTCATGATTGTAAGTCACTTGGTTCTCAAGTTAGAGTCCGGAAACAAAAATTGAACACAGGCTGACTGTGACCTTGACCTTTGACCTTTTTAACCCAAAAACAATAGGGCACTTCCTTGGGTCATAAGGAACATTTGTGTAAAGTTTCATGATTGTAGGTCAAAATGAATATTGAACAAAAATTAACTGTGACCTTGACCTTTGACCTATGTGACCCAAAAACGATAGGGCACTTCCTTGGGTCATAAGAAACATTTGTGTTAAGTTTTATGATTGTAGGTCACTTGGTTCTTGAGTTAGAGTCCGGAAACGAAAAGGTCTACGGATGGACAGATTGACGGACGGACGGACAGACAGACATGGTGAAACCAATATACCCCCCTCTACTTCGTAGGTGGGGGGGTATAATAAGAGTGAACTAGTGTGTCTAGTTAATTTGAAATTCATCCATAAAAATACAGTTTGGATTGTTTGACAGCCAAGAATGATATAGAGATGGATAGAAATATCAAGGGCTACGCATACACTTGTAAGTGCCTGTGATTGTGACAACTACGTTTTGACCACTAAAAGCTGCCTCGACAAAAAGTCCTTTTGAATAATGTGTTTGTGAAACATGAAAACCCCTAAAACAGGAATTTTTTGTAACTTTGACCTTGTCTTATGTTCTTCATATCTGCAGATGCGCCTCATCAAGATCCATTATCAGACCAATTACTAGCATTGTATCTTGAATAGCCTTGAAGTAATGTGCATTGTTAAGTATTTAGCTTAAGTTTGACAGACAGAAAGATAGATAACTTTAAAACAAAATCGATGGCTCAGCGCAAAACGGTTGTAACTCCCTATAAACATATAGGGAGTTACAACTGTTTTGCGCTGAGCTATCAAAATGCCCCTGACCTTATCAATGCTGAGGCATGAAAATACCAGACAAAATACAGCACTGCATTCAAGATAAGAGTGCTTGTACATAAACTAGGAATGGTATCCTACATTTAAGGGTCAACACCTACTGTTTGAATTTGAAAGCCAGGGCCACTTTCAACATTCTTACAGTCATATCAGAGTGGCTGGACCACCTAACCATAGATTCCTAGGATTTCTCTCACTAGTGCTACCATTACATCCTTTTCTAGCTCCCAGCTACTAATGCCCCCATATACTAATTTTAATACTAATTTTTTTTTAAAATGTTGACCTTGATTGGTGACCTTGAGCTTCTAACATGACCTTGACCTTGATACCTACAAATGAACATCATTAAGATCTTTTATCATGCCAATTTTGAGAAAGGCATCTAAAATGTACTTGAATAAACTTAACATTTTAGGCATTTGGTTATGTTTGTAAGAAGTTTGACCTTGACATATGACCTTGACCTTGTCATATGACCTTTACCTTGGTATCTACAGATAAATATCATTGAGATTTATTACAATGCCAAATATAAGGCTTGTACCTTTAATAAGCTTGAAGATATTTGCTAATGTTAAGTTTTTTGGTTAATTTTTTTTACCTTGACAGATGACCTTGACAGTGTCACATGACTTTGACTTTGGTACCAGCAGATGTGAACCATATACATCCATCATCATGCCAAATATAAGGCTTGTACCTTGAATAGGCTTGAGGATATTGGCAATGTTATATTTTGGTTATGTTTTGATTTATTTAACCTCGACAGATGTCCTTGACCTTGTCACACACCTTGACTTTGGTACCAGCAGATTTGTATCATCGAGATCTATGACCATGCCAAATATGGGGTTTGCATCTTGAATAGGCTTGAAGATATTGGCAATGTTAAGTTTTTGGTTTAAGTTTTGCACAGACAGACAGATGTGGACAACGGTAAAACAATATGTCCTGATCTTTCGATACAGGGGCATGAAAAAACATCTCAATTTTATATAAATTTAGAAGAGCATTGACTGAATCACTTGCTTTGAAGTAACGGGATCCTTCCAAATATGTAGGGATCAAAGGACACTGTGTTAATCTCCAACCCTAGCATTACTAACTATAACAAGACACGGAGTTACTTGCATTTCCCTGAATGCATGAACATTTTAACCTTTTCTTTATTATTTGAATTTTGAATTAAACATAATTTAAAGTCAACAAATACTTTCTAAAAATCTTTATTAATAAAGACTAGATTACACAACCTTGATTAATACTTTGATCTATGCCAGCATAAAATCATTTCTTTCAGAACACTAACTCAAAAGTCATGTAAAGGACTGAGCCTAGAGGCAGACTAAATATTTTTCCCCATTGTAACCATTTTTGTGGGTACTTTTTGAAATCATCTTGATGAGACTGTACAAATGAGTACCAACAACCAATTGGTTTCAAGGAAACTGCAAATTTTTGCATATTTCAGCCAGTCTAGCTATACCAACGATTTGAAGTACAAAGCAGGCAGTACAGGCGAAGACATCTGTGACGGATGATCTTAGTCAAAACTGTCTGCTAAAGCTTTGTGTACATCAGGAATATATTGTGAACATTATGATAAAGATTTAATAGCACCTAAATATGTAGTTCTATAATAAAACAATCAACTGCTCATCTGAATTTTATTGGTCCAGTGGATCTCACCCAAGAAACATTTTAGAAATGTTTAATTAAATTTGCCTAGTTTTTATGGAATAGATTTTATTCCACAAATTTACAGTGAAAATTGGCCCCATCCTGCCATGCCTGTATTTCTGGTAAAATCAGACTATCATGAAAGTTCTTTGAAAAGGGTCACCTAAGATAAATTCTGGCAAAGTTCCATTTAAATTGGTCCTTTGGTTTAGGAGGTGATGTTGTTCACAGATTTTGTAGTGAGGAAAGACCTCACCCTGCCAAGCTGATGGGCAGAAACAAAATTCCCAAATTTAATTTTAAGAAGGATCACTAAGGAACAATTCTGCCAAGTTTGATTGAAATCTGCCCATTGGTTCCTGGGATGAAGATGTTCAAAGATTTCAGAGTCAAAAACTGCCCTGCCCTGCCACACCCATTTTGGGGGGTCAATCAATATTTCACAAACAAGATTTAAGAAGGGTCACTCAAGGAAGAACTTTGCCAATTTTGATTGAAATCTGCACATTTGTTACTGAGAAGATGCTTTAACACATCAGGGTAAACTAGAAATCCATGAATGGCATGAGTCGCTCCACAGGCTTGAAATTCTTGTAAAAGAAAATAAATGTTTTGACTAGATTTTTAGATATTTGGGGTTCTACTGATGTTGAAAATGATTTTCAAAGTTTCAACTATATAACAGATAGATAAATGACCTCCACTCTTAAAAGACATATTTTTCATCAAATCAAAATAATTTTTGGTACACTGATAAAGGGTCACTCAAGGATCATTCCAGTGAAATTTGGTTGATATCCAAAAATTAGATTCTGAGAAAAGGATTTTCATAGTTTCCACTATTTAACATATTGAGAAATAACCTCCACACATAAAATGCTTATTTTTCATCCAATCAAAATAATGTTTGGTACACTGATAAAGGATACTCACTCAAGGATCATTCCAGTGAAATTTGGTTGATATCCAAAAATTAGATTCTGAGAAAAGGATTTTCAAATTTTCCACTATATAACATATAGAGAAATGACCTCTGTCCATAAAATGCATATTTTTCTTCTGATCACAATTATTTTTTGCAGATGGATAAAGAATCACTCAAGGATCATTCCAGTGAAATTTGGTTTATATCCATCAGTTACATTCTGAGAAAATGATTTTCAAAGTTTCCACTTTATAACATATAGAGAAATGACCTCCGCCCATAAAATGCATATTTTCTATCCGATCACAATGATTTTTTGTAGACTGATAAAGGGTTACTCAAGGATCATTCCAATGAAATTTGGTTTATATCCATCAGTTACATTCTGAGAAAATGATTTTCAAATTTTTCACTATATAACATATAGAGAAATGACCTCTGCCCATAAAATGCATATTTTTCTTCTGATTACAATTATTTTTTGCAGATGGATAAAGAGTCACTCAAGGATCATTCCAGTGAAATTTGGTTTATATCCATCAGTTACATTCTGAGAAAATGATTTTCAAATTTTCCACTATATAACATTTAGAGAAATGACCTCTGCCCATAAAATGCATATATTTCTTCTGATCACAATTATTTTTTGCAGATGCATAAAGAGTCACTCATGGATCATTCCAGTGAAATTTGGTTTATATCCATCAGTTACATTCTGAGAAAATGATTTTCAAAGTTTCCACTATATAACATATAGAGAAATGACCTCCGCCCATAAAATGCATATTTTCTATCCGATCACAATGATTTTTTCTAGACTGATTAAGGGTCACCCAAGGATCATTCATGTAAAATTTAATTGGTATCCATTGATTAAACCTGAGAAAACTAACTTTTTACCATATTTGGAAATTAGCCACGCCCATTAAATCCATGTTTTTCATTGGATCAAAATTTATTGAACAACTTTGAAAGAGGGTCACCCAAGGATCATTCCTGTGAAGTTTGGTTGAAATCCATATAGTAGTTTCTGAGGAGAAGATTTTCAAAGAAAAGTTTACGACCGCACGCAAGCACGGACGGACAGACGCAAGACGGACACAACACCATGACAATAGCCCCAGTGGCTTTCAGCCAGTGGAGCTAAAAACTGACCAGCCCTGCCATGCCCATATTTGGGGGGGGGGGGGATCGGGGTCAATCAAAACTTGCAAAGTTTTGAGAAGGGTCACCCAAGAAACATTTGTGCCAAGTTTGATTGGTATCTGCCAATTTGTTACTGAGGAGATGTTTAAAGATTTCTGGGTTAAAAACTGACCAGGCTTTCCACGCCCATATTTGGAGGTCAATCAAAATTTCACACATATAATTTTGATAAGGGTTACCCAGGAAATATTTTTGCCAAGCTTAGTTGAAATCCACCCTTTGGTTACTGAGGAGAAGATGTTTAAAGAATTGTTGACACCTTCCGACCCACGCAGGACAAAAATTGATCACAAAAGCTCACCTTGACCATGCTTTGCTAGGGTGAGCTTACAAGGTTTGTTGGTTCAGGATTGCTCACCTTAGTGAAAAGCTCTTTGTTAAAAGCTTAGTTTAATTCAGTTAATCAAGGCAAGAAAGAGATTCTCACAATTTAAATTATCTACGCTCTTTGGAAATTGGAAATCGGAAAACTGAGGTCACACTCTCAGCAAATGTGGTTGGAATTCCGAAATTTGGTTTGATTTAAAACATTTTTTGGTAGAACATTGTGAAAGATTCAACCACCCAAATGCAATACCTGAAATGCCATAGTGATTATAGAGTAATGAAATGATCTTCTTAGAATGGTGCCACTGTAAACTTTTAATATAGCCATCAGGCTTACACTAGTACAAGGGATTTGCTTAACAGTATAGTATGATGAAGTTTATTTGCCTTGTTTATACTAGTTCTTTTTAATTGGATTGCGACAAAAGCTTAATGTTATAAAATAACTCTTGAACACTCTTGAAATCTTGATGTTTTCACGTCCTGACAGAGAGGCAGTGAATAAAACCCACTGCCACCCATTTTTACAGCTTGGTGAACTTGAGCTGGCTATGAAGTATTTTGCCTCCAGGTCATTGGTCAAGTGCATTTACCACTAGGCCACCGTGGCAGTCAATTTGCCTAGCACTTCTGTTTGGCTAATGGATTGTTGCTTTTTAGTCAGAGGGGGTGCCATTTTGTCTTTCATCAAAGTTTGTTTTTAAGGTCACTTCCACAAAGATATAAACATACATAAAATGATAATTTTTATTCATCAAGAAGTTTTTCCTCAGTATATACTGCAACTGCAAATTTCAGAAATTTTCAATATCTGACCTTACAAAAAGACATTGACCCTACCAGATGACCTTGATACCAACAGAAAGGTCTTGTCACAAAAAACACTCATGTGAAATATGAAGGCTCTATTACCTACCAATCAAAAGTTATGGCCAATGTAAAAGTTTTTTAGTGGGATAAACAGACAGGTCAAAAGGATATGCCACAGTTCTATTGATGTGGGGGCATAAAAAAGAGAGTACTAGTTGGCTATACTGATAGTTGACAGTGGTACCAGTCAACACTCTCCTGTACTTCAATCTAGGCAAGCATAATGAATAATCTTATTCAAGACTCTAAACTATTCATTTTGAGCATTTGTTTATCATATATCTCATTATACAGAAAATTTGAACACACAAAATTATCAATCAGCCTTAAAATAATCCAGAAGAATTTATAATGATCATCATTGCTCTCATTTTCTTTTTCTGCCTTTTGAAATAATTCTATGGTGCAATTTTTAGTCAAAGGTCAACACCCAAATATATTGTTGATTACAATATCATAATAAAAAATACTGAGGTATAGAATTCTGATTTACAAGTGATTAAACAAAACATTATCGACTGAACACAAACTAAACAGTTTTTCTTGATTACTAGTACAAGACTAGGGAATGTTTAAATATTCTTTTCTGGTCCCGCAATCACAAAACTTTATTTCAATGACCCATCAAGACATTGACATGGCTCGGTATTTCATTCTTTGATCTTCGTTTTTCAGACGGGCTTCGAGACTTTTCTGAAATGAGAAGGAAACCCAACTCTTTTAGTATTGTTCCTATATTTAAGCCTATTTGTAAAAAGATCAGCAATTTTACATGTGCAGGACAGACATACAATGAGCAGCCCTCACAACCACACAGTACTTTAGGAATTCTATCTTTTTAAGAGCTTATAGTAAAGACTCTGATCAGACTGTGCAGACAGGCAGATCCAAGTAGAAATTTTTGGATATATTTTTTGTGAAATTATTAAAAATATCCCTTGCTGACTCACTGTATGATCAAGTGGCATCTAACATGACACACAACACATGACACTGATTGACAATTTCTGAGCAATAAAGAACAGAGGCATTAAAAAAAGATATAAGATTGAACTAGAGCACCGCCTTAGGGTGCCTACGCTCAGCTGTTGAGAACTGGATGGTGAAAAAAATTGAAGTCGAAAAAGGGGCATAATATGCACAAAATCCATCTAGATATCCTCCTTGAAATGTTAGGTTGATCTTTTGATGGTGAACATGTGTGCCAAGTTTCAAATGAATGCCTTCAGTAGAAAAGAGATATCACAAAATGTCAAAGTTTTCACATGTCGATGACAACGATGACACCGACAACACCAAGGCTAAAGCAATACCTTGGATTTTCTCCAAAAAACAGCCAAGCTAATAATAAAATAGCGTTTACATAGGTTTCTATTGAAAAAGAGTTTATGATTTGGGTTTCCTTCTCTTATTTATCACTGTAAAAACCAAATAAGATATTTGCACTAGATGAACATATCTAAGACAGAGAAGCTAGCAATTAGTGTACATTTGCTTGGATTTAATAAGGGTGTGTGGGGATTATAAAACACATCAAACAATGAGCAATTACCATGCAGGAAAAACTTGTGTTAGTAAGCTTGGTGATATTTCAATGGCTTAGAATGAAACAGTTGTAACTGCCTATAAACATATAGGCAGTTACAACTCTATTGTGCTGAGCCATCGAGTTGTAGTTACTCTGTGTATTTTAAATAATAAAAAGTTTATATCAGATCAGTGCACAATCATACAGTGACAAACTTAGATATACTTTGTTTGTTACTGCTTAGTGCTTTTATCCAACTAATTTGAGAAAAGCTACTTCTAAAGAACTTTAGTCATCATCACTTTAAAATGAAAATCTAAGTAACAAGGTAGGAAACTGTCAAAAATAGTTTTAGCTAGAGCTTGTCACAAGATGTGACTTAATACCCCTGCAAGTGCCTTGATAATAATATGATACTTGTTGATCCTGGAAACTTTAAACTTTCAATGGGACGGGAAATTTTAAATGTATGATCAGTATTGTCGGTTTTCCTCCAAAACCTCTTAACTACAGCTTTAAACAAGCTGCAGTTACATGGTTTCAGCAGAAAATGGAGGTTAAGTTTCATAACTTTCAAAGGAAAATCCAAGGAGGGGCTTCGCGTATTCATTCAGTGTGATTTTAGTTTGATACCTCCATGAAATCAGAAAATAATCTCTTCATCTCTTGTTTGTTGAATATGGTACTGGTACATGTACAGTGTTTGGTTAGTTATAGTAATACAATGGTGCACACAGTGTTTGTTACTCACCGCTGGTCGTTCCCTGTGCGTGTCCACAGCCGGTATATTCAGGTTGAAGAACTCTACCCTACAACCATAGGCCACCGGTGTTAGTTTTATCACTGTGTGTAGTGGGACTTTCAGGTACGGTAGATCTTCTGTAATCCATAGAAAATGGGATGTTAGTTAAAAGTATTGTTATTGCCCGTTTCAAATATGATGAAACCTGTAACTGTACCTCAATATCATATTTTCATAAGCACCATTCCCTAGCATATATGAAAGACCTGATTTGTTTTTGAAACTAGGAGTCTAGATCCATATGATGATACTTTCTGTTTGAAGGGAAACCAGTGGAAATTGTCGAATTAATAGCAATAAAAGGATCATAGTCAATTAAAAATTCCATAAGCAAATTTTCTGTGATATTTGACAGAACTGACCCATTTCAAGAAGACCCCTCATACTTATGATGGTAAAAACATTCTGTGCAAGTTTGAAGCGATTCCAGTGAATAGTCTCAATCATCAGAATTAATTGGTAGTAAAATGCCATAGCTACAGCTATTCCAAATCTAACATACAGTCAGTAATGGATTACATATAATCTTTTGTGAAGATGATTTTATGAGTTATTTCCGAAAAGATTTCTTTGAGCATCATACTTCCTCAGTAGTCAGAAGATTTGCATAATGCTCTTACAAGTTCATCAAGTCACATTAATTTGTCGGATTATAGTAAAGTATTTTTTTATTACTTCAAAATATTTTTTCTCTATTTAAGGTCTATTTGCATGATTATTTTCAGTCAGTGTTCACTTATTTATTTGAAGTTTGAAGAGAAGTAAGTAAAAGGATTATAAATTGAAAAAAAAACAAGATGTGTTTGTGAAACACAAATGCCCCCGTAACGGCATTTTTTTTCAAAGTTTGACCTTGACAGATGACCTTGACCTTGTCACATGACCTTGACTTTGGTACCAGCAGATGCGGATCATTGAGATCTATCATCATGCCAAATATTAGCTTTGTATCTTGAATAGGCTTGAAGATATTGGCAAGGTTAAGTTTTCGGGTTAAAGTTTGACCTTGACGGATGACCTTGACCTTGTCACATGACCTTGACTTTGGTACCAGTGGATGCAGATCATTGAGATCTATCATCATGCCAAATATTAGCTTTGTATCTTGAATAGGCTTGAAGATATTGGCAAGGTTAAGTTTTCGGGTTAAGTTTTCGGACGTTTGACCTTGACAGATGACCTTGACCTTGTCACATGACCTTGACTTTGGTACCAGTGGATGCGGATCATTGAGATCTATCATCATGCCAAATATTAGCTTTGTATCTTGAATAGGCTTGAAGATATTGGCAAGGTTAAGTTTTTGGACAGACGGACGGACAGACGGACAGACAGACAGACGGACACGAGTAAAACAATATGCCCCCGATCTATCGATGCGGGGGCATAATAAAAAATAAATATTTTCACAAAATCTGTAAAGGAGTAGTTATAATTAGATAAAGTATAACACATCAGAAAATCACTAAACATGTTAAAATAATTGACAGAGAGGTAGTGAAAATGCTGACCTAGTGTCGGGGATCTAGTCATATCAATTGAACAATATGTACATAATTAACTAATATTAAAATGTGACATGTCAAGCAATAGGGGACCATCTGGGAAGTGATTCAAGCCTCAAACCTAGTCAGAGAAATCAGCTCAGACTGACCATGGTCAAACGTTTATGCACATGACAAATTTTGTTAGAATGATTATACTAAATCAACCTTCTTCTTGACCTAGGATGGATCCTTCCCTTTTCTTCATATTTAGATCCAAGATGGTCCCTTTTCATTTGACAGGTAACATATACATTTTGAAACACTATGCCTCTTTTGGGTACCTTCAGCACGAAGGATTATGCTCATGCTTCAATCTTCCTTTTTTCACTTTGTCCCTACATATTCCTATTTTTATCTGTATATCACCTTTTTCTTCTTCCCTATTTGAAGCCTAAAATTCCTGACATGATTCCACTGCCATCCTATCCATCCCTTTCTTAACCCTTTCCTGTTTTACAAGATTTTAGACCCGTCCAAATTCAAAGGTTTTACAGACGAAAATTTAAAGTTGATTAAATTTGAAAAATAACCATTCTGTAGGGTAGAAAATAGTGTGGAAAAAGAAGAAATTGCTTGTCAGAAGCAATTTCTTCTTTTTTTCATAATGTTCTCTCAATCATAAAATCACAGGCACTTAAAAAGCAGGGATTAAACAGCAAAGGGTTAAACAGAAACCCATTTTCCCTAATGAGCTGCTCATAAGTGAATCAATGGCCACCTTGTATTATGAAACTAACTCCAAAACAAAACCTGGAATAAACTTGTTCTGGCAGGAGTTGTAAAAAAGATCAGCCAGCATGATTTGCAATCTTATCTTAGTCTACACCCCCTGTTTATATTTCTTTTCAAGATAGAATGACATGTAAGTTTTAATTTTAAAAAGTATGCTTCAGATAAATTTATTGACAAAAGGACATACCAGGTAGACAGACTGCCCAGCACGTTTTGGACTTAAATATATATTATTCAACAAAAAATATAGGAATTCTGTCATCTAAAAATAGGAGAAAAATAGGAAATAAAAGGCTTGGTAAAATTGATATACTGGTACTATTTTCACCTACTTTATAGGATAACTGAAGATGAGCACAGCCCTTTTCTCTGTTTGCATACAATGCATCATATAGTAAAAGCAACCAAAAGTACAACTGCTTCAATTGATTGATTGATTGAATGGAGTTTAACTCCGCTTGCAACATTATTTCAGTTATGTCGCGGCGGCTGGAGCACCTAACAACGGATTCCTGGTATTTCAAATCAAGGAATAACAAGCATTTGGAAGTATTGCATGGCAATACCAAGTCCCCTACCGGATTAATATATATATCCCTAGAACAGTATCTTTTTTGGTAGTAAAGGTATAACTACCTGTCCAAAATATTAGTTGTATCAGATTTTATGTATCAGCTCTGTATCTCTGAGGATAATGAAAAAAATCCAGAAATTTCCTGGTAATTTTCTAAGTCCAGCAAACGTATCTTCCACAAAAATCAATGGACCGGAAACAAATTCGAACATGATCTGTAACTCATTGATGCAGACTCACATACCAAAAATCAGCTCAATATTTCCAAGGGTTAAGAAAAAAAGTCTGGAAAACTGAAATTTCCTGGTAATTTTCTACATCCAGCATCTATATCTTCCACATAAAATCAGTGGACCGGAACCAAACTCAAACTGGCTCTGTAACTCATTGATGCGGTCTCACATACCAAAAATCAGCTTAATATCTCCAAGGGTTAAGAAAAAAAGTCAGGAACACTGAAATTTCCTTGAAATTTTTAAGTCCAGCATCTGTATCTTCCACGAAAATCAATAGACCGGAAACAAATTCGAACATGATCTGTAACTCAATGGTGCTAGCTTACATTCCAAAAATCAGCTTAATATCTCCAAGGATTAAGAAAAAAAGTCCAGAAAACTGATATTTCCTGGTAATTTTCTACGTCCAGCATCCGTATCTTCCACAAAAATCACGGGACCGGAACCAAACTCAAACTCGTTCTGTAATTCATTGATGCTGACTCACATACCAAAAATCAGCTCAATATCTCCAAGGGTTAAGAAGAAAAGTCCAGAAAACTGAAATTTCCTGGTAATTTTCTAAGTCCAGCATCCGTATCTTCCACAAAAATCAATGGACTGGAACCAAACTTAAACTTGTTCTGTAACTCATTGATGTGGACTCACATACCAAAAATCTGCTCAATATCTCCAAGGGTTAAGAAAAAAAGTCCAGAAAACTGAAATTTCCTGGAAATTTCTAAGTCCAGCATCCATATCTTCCACAAAAATCAATGGACCGGAACCAAACTCAAACTCAATATCTCCAAGGGTTAAGAAAAAAAATCCAGAAAACTGAAATCCGGACTGACAGACGGACGGACGGACAGACGGAGCGCAAACCTATAGTCCCCTTCGGCTTTCGCCGGTAGGGGACTAATAAAAACTAATACTGTCAACTAAAAAGTAGACTGTGATTGCTATCAGTCAATAAACTCTACTTGTTAGCTAGAAGATTTATGGTATTTGAATGAACAAACTTGTTTATATCAAAATAAATATATGTTTCTGTCTGACAAAGTAAATAAAGTGCAAATATAAATATCTTTAATACAGAGCAGCAAAATGGTCAAAAAGCCTAATAAATCTTCTTTTTTAGCCTTATTTATTAAACCTGCAAGCAACAATCATTTTACTTGTTATTCAACTTATTATATAAACTTGTCTGTTAAAAACATATTCTTATACATGCTTCAACCCCATTGATAGGTAAGATGAATGTGTGTTAGAACTTTCAATACAATAAAAGGGTAGACTCAATTTAAAAATATCATTTTTTTTTTGTTTTCTTCTCAACCAAAATATGCAGTTTTAATAAGATTTTTCCCCTTCCTACTTTCAGCTTATTTTTGATCTTGTCTAACTTTATCCAATTACTGGTCAGAAGCAATTTCTTCTTTTTTCACAATGTTTTCTCAATCATAAAATCACAGGCACGTAAAACGCAGGGATTAAACAGCAAATGTCAAACACACACATGTATATCTGTTACCATCAATTATATGACTTTATAGCTAGAGATATTCAGTGTATTGGTAACACTTCCAACACATTTTGTCTTGAAAACCAATTCACTTACTCATCAGCATCTTGAAAAATAGGAAAAAATAGGAAAAAACAGGAAAAATGCAAAAAATATAGGAAAATATAGGAAGCTCTAAAAAAAATAGGAAAAAATAGGAAAAATAGGAGTACTGGGCAACCTGGGTAGAATATTCAAATTTGTCTTTTTTCTTTTTACCAGTGCCATATCAAAAATTTCTTATATCACAAATTTTAATAACCAGTCACATCATAGATAACATTAAAGATTTTGATAACACTTCCACATGGAAATTAGAGCTTTTGTTAGTGATTCAGGCAATAAGATTCAATTTTTAGATGAAATAGGTTAAGTACACTAAGTCTTAGATATTGTAGTTAAAATACAAGAGAAAGACAGGCAAACAACAATAAAATAATGTGCCACTAATCTTCTGATAAAGAGCAGCATCAAAAGCTTCTCAGCATAATGTTCAGCCAAAGCCCTGCACTAAACCAACAAGAAATAGTTTAGTTATAACTAATTTCTGCATTTTCCACAATGTTTCTTGAACTTAAAATTGTTGTGTGCAATTTCTTTGAAATTAGTCCAGACTCTAAAATAATGTCCTCTGGTATCAGGGTTTACTCTTCTTATAGACTATGATAACGAGAGATGTATGTAAAACATTTATGCCCCCCATAAGAGTAGGGCGATGGCATATTCTTTGACAATTAACAAACGGCAATAAGACAAAAAATATGGTGGGTAGAGTTATGGTTCTGTACTTTTTTCTCAGTGAGATCTATCCACCTATGAAGTTTTGCTTGCATACTTTTTTAGATATGCCAGGCACAAAAAATGGTCTACGAATAGACAGATAGACTGACCAACAAGTGCAAAGCAATATACCCCCTCTTCTTTAAAGGAGGGCATTATAATGTCCTCAGAAGAAATGAAATTTAATTTGAATGTAGATATTCAGCCCTCATTTAAGATGAAAATGTTTGCAATGATTATGAAATGCTTCCTACCATTTCACATGCATGCAAAGATGAAATTCATTTCTTATACCGCTCATGTTAACAAAATTTCATAATCATAAACCTTTGACATGCTAGAAATTTTTAATCTTCCACCTGAAATCATTATCATTAAATGCATTTAATAACCAATAATAGGATTTGCTGAAAGATACAGATAAACATGAATATTTGTAGAATAATAAACTATTTTGTGCAAAAGCAGAACAGATACAAATAGAGAATCTTGAAACAAGAAAGCCATGAATGGCTTGTGTCGCTCCACAGGCTAGAAATTCTTGTAATAGTAAATCTAAGTTTTGACTAGATTTTTAGATATTTGGGGTTCTACTGATGTTGAAAATGATTTTCAAAGTTTACTCTATAAAACATAAAGAGAAATGACCTCCGCCCATAAAATACATATTTTTCATCCAATGACAATAATAATTTTTGGCTGTTTGATAATGGGTCACCCAAGGATCATACTAATGAAGTTTGAATGATATCCATCAGTTACATTGTGAGAAAATGATTTTCAAAGTTTCCACTATATATAATATATAGAGAAATGACCTCTGCCCATAAAATACGAATTTTTCATCCGATCACAATACATTTTGGCAGACTGACAAAGGGTCACTCAAGGATCATTCCAGTGAAATTTGATTGATATCTATCAATTACATTCTGAGAAAATGATTTCCAAAGTTTCCACTATATATAATATATAGAGAAATGACCTCCGCCCATAAAATACGAATTTTTCATCCGATCACAATAATTTTTTGTAGACTGATAAAGAAGCAACCAAGGATCATTCATGTACAATTTGGTTGATATCCATTACTTAAATTCTGAGAAAATGATTTTCAAAGTTTCGACTATATAACATATAGAGAAATAACCTTTGCCTATAATATACATATTTTTCATCCCATCATAATAATTTTTTGTAGACTGATAAAAGGTCACTTAGGATCATTCATGTACAATTTGGTTGATTTCTATCAGTTAGATTATGAGAAAATGATTTTCAAAGATTCCACTATATTACATATAGAGAAATCACCTCTGCCCATAAAATACATATTTTTCATCTGATCACAATAATTTTTTGTAGACAGATGAAGGGTCACCCAAGGATCATTTATGTAAAATTTAATTAGAATCCATCATTTAGAACCTGAGAAAAGTCACCTTTTACCATATTTGGAAATTAGCCACGCCCATTAAATCCATGTTTTTCATTGGATCAAAAATTCTTGAACAACTTTGAAAGAGGGTCACCCAAGGATCATTCCTGTGAAGTTTGGTTGAAATTCATCCAGTAGTTTTTGAGGAGAAGATTTTTAAAGAAAATGTTTACGACCGGACGCATGGACGCACAACGGACACAATGCCATGACAATAGCCCCAGTGGCTTTCAGCCAGTGGAGCTAAAAAAAACAAACAAAGTCTGTGCACAATCATTTAATAAGCATTTAAACTACCGTATGTATAGAACAGAGACGAGAAGTTAGTGCAACAAAACATTCCATCATGATATTCATGTCAAATATGGCTGAGCCTAGCTATCTCAATCGGTAACACATTTGGATGTCAATCAGGGGATCGTGAGTTTGAATCACAGCTCAGCCAACTTTCATCCCTCTTTTGACAATAAACATTGCGACAAGAGTCATTTTTCCTCACCAATGGGCCAATGATTAGTGATATGCCAAATTGAGTTTGGCATCTGGTGGCTCAGATAAAATGAAGCCATGAGAAGGTACCCCAGCCATGGCAATATAACTGTAATTATGTTGAAAGCATCACTTAACCCCAAGCAATCAATAAATCAACAATGTTTTTAAACATGTATACTTTTGCAAAGTCTTTTCCATATTTTTCTTCCAAAGAGGATTTTTTTTCTTCAAAATAGTACCAGATGCAAGAAAATTTTTCCTTCAACATCTTTTGAAGTGAAAAGATATATAGTAATGACAAGGGTTGGAAAGGAAACTATTGCCCTGTGCATTTGTTTTTCAAAATATTCTCTTATGACCCTTGGAGGCAATAGGACTCGTTTCTTGCAAATTTTATGGAAAGAGTTCTTACTAGTAAATAAGGAGTCTTGGACTCAAAGACTCCCCTTAGTGTCAATCCTTTCAATTCTTACAGGGGGGTCACACATATCTTTTATGATATTATCTTCCACCCATTGGTGTTGGAGTGGAATAGCAGATGGAGGCTAGAAAAGGATAAAATGGTGGTACTGGTGTGAGAAATGGTGGTACTGGTGTGAGAAATAGAGTCAATCCATTGTTAGGTGCTCAAGTAATCCAGATATGGCTGAACTAAAGGCCCTACAGCCCCTGGTTTGCTCAACAGTCTTGAATCAGATTATCAGAGAATGAATTCAGAGGTACAGATAAGAGGGGGTAACTCCAGTCTAAAATCTTTATTTCTCAATAAAACCCTTTGATGATGGTACTCATTTAAAGTGTCTTGTCTAACAATTCTAATGAGTACCGACAAGATAGGGTTTGAGCAAGGACTAGTGAAATATTTAAATGTGAAATCCAAAATGCGCCCTCTATCTGTACCTCTGATGATTATGCTTTTTATAACACAAGAGAAGCAACTCAGATGCATAATATTTTTCAGCATTATTTGAAATCTGTCTTAGAACTCATGAGGAATTCATTGAAATAAAACAATTACCACAGATTCATTAAGTTGTGGTAAAATTTAACCACAAAAGGAAGTTAGTTTGGTCTCTAAATACTAACCAATTGAAATCCATCTTTTACCTTAGAAGAAAAAGATTTTCAAAGTTTTCATTAATGTCTATGCAATTTGATATTAAAAGTTGCCACTATGTAACAAATAGAGAAATATGACCTCTGCCCATAAAAGACATACATATCATCCAATCACAATAATTTTGTCAAGTCTGATATAGGGTCATCCAAGGAACAATCCAGAGACATTTGGTTGATATTGTTTAGGTTCTTTCTTATGATGGAAATTAGCAAAAGCCAATTATGCTATGTTTATCATTGGATCAACATTTCTTGAACAATTTCGAGAGAGGATCACCCAAGTATCATTCCTGTGAGGCTTGTTTGAAATTCATTCAGTAGTTTCTATGAAGATTTCTAAAGAAAAAGTTTACAACAGGTTGCATGGACAGAAAGATGGATCCCATGGCCTTTGGTTGATTGATTGAATGGAGTTTTACACCGCTTTCAACAATTTTCCAGTTATATAGTGTGGACTGGAACACCTAACAATGGTTTCCTGGTATTTCTCTCACCAGTACAACCACCACATCCTTTCCTAGCCCATGGCCTTTGGCCAGTGGTGCTAAAAACTGTAAAAAGCAGTGTAAAACCCGATCCAATACAACGAGAAATATCTTTTATCCGTTCTATGAGCAGAATCCATGCAAAATATCAATATTTTGGGCCTTCTTGTTCTGGAGGAAGAATTTCAAAATATTTTTTTTTCTTAAATTTCACTTACTTTAGCATTGAAACCACCTTTTTTTTTTTTTTACCTATTTCAGCTTCTTCTAATAGAGGACAACCTCAGAAACATTTGCACAATAGTTTGAGAGCTTATATTGTTTAAAGAAATTTAGGATGAAAGCCTAAGAGTTGAAACCAATTGATCATAATAGCACAAGTTGAACATTTTGCGCTGTTGTGAGCTTACCAATCAAGTTTACATGTATATTACTAACTTAAAGTTTTATAGTGAATGAACAAATTCTATTACATATTGAATTTTCAGATATGTACTAATTTATGAACTAGATATCAATATTATAATTTTTTCATATTTGAGATCCATCATGCAAAAAGGGACCGTCATGGAACTCTGTAAATGAAAAAAATACAAAAGAGATCATTCTAGATTCAGAGAATAAGCCTATCACAAAAAGTTTAGACCCCAGTCAGCCTGCACACTCTGTGCAGTCTAACTGGGATCGACTCTTTTCACACTACTCAGATGGTCCCTTTTGGTGTGAAAGGCCACATTTTAGTATTCATGAAGTCTACACTGTATACATTTTTACATGCATTTAAGTTGATTCTGTTCCTTTTGCATTCCATTTGCCAAAGCATTTCTAGGATAATTCAGGTAAGAAAAGATTACATTTACATATAATCATTACAAGACAATCAAGATCTTATTTATTTGTCTAAATGGAAATGAGACAAGATGTGTTCCTTTAAAATAAATGCCATGGAAACTGCTAGCTGACTATTGACCTTGACTGTTTGTCATATATTCTTGAACTCATTTTTGTATCTGCAGCATCTGAATAACATCTATGTTCATGCCAAATATGAACATTGTAAATTGCATAGGCTATAAATAATTGAAAACATTATTTTTTTTGTTAAGTTTTGCAAATGTTTGACCTAGAAATGTACATGTCCTTATCACATGGCCTTGGCTTTGCCAGCAGTAGGTGCCAATCATTCAGGTCTATCCTCATACAATATGGGAACATTGTATCTAGTAAAAGCTCAATTTGATTTGAATTGGGGTTTTACGTCGCTTTCAACAATCTCTCAGTTATATTGCGACGACTGGAGCACCTAACGATGGATTCCTGGTATTTCTCACACCAGTACTACCACCACATCCCTTTCCTAGCCTCAAGTTGCTATTCCACATAGGTTTACGATTATCTACCCATTGGTGGAAGACAAATGTCGGAAAGGATAAGTGCCGCGGCCGGGGATCGAACCCGTGCAAATATAGACCCCTGGATTAGAAGTCCAGCGCTACCAACTGCACTTTTGCCGCGGCAAAAAGCTCAAAGTAACTGGTAATGTTATGTTTTTGGTTCAATCCACAAATTTGTTTGCAAAAACTTTTGCAAAATTTTCATTTTGGTATATGACCATGACCTTATCACGAGACCTTGACTTTGCCATCAGCTATATGACTGTCTGCTCAATTGTAAATTTCATTCGATCAATTAAAAATTCTTTGAGTAATTCTATTCAAAATAATCTTATGAACATATCTTTGTAACTTAGTTGTAGAGACAGACACTTGCTTAGACAGATCCACAGAATGATGCAATGCGATATTACCTTTTATAATATGGCCGACATCGGGGGAGTGAAATAAACCCGTTTTAAACGGTGTTATAAGTTTTGTGGAAAATTGAAATGTTGAATTTCAAGAATTTTGACAATTTTTCGTGAAGATTTGGGTCATATTATAAATAGAATATAAAATTTGTGCTCATAAAATACTGAATGTATTAAACTCATCATCTGAAACAGATAAAAACTCGGCACAGCCTCGTTTTTATCTGTTTATAGATGACTCGTTTAATAAATACAGAATTCAATGACCACTCATTCAATATCCTCTATATCAGCCATTTGCAAGGAGAGGGTAAAAACACCTCTCTTCTTCTTTTGTAAATTTTATCAGTGATTTAAAATCTTGCAGACAATGACTATTCCTGAAATTTTGCTGTAATGTACCCATAAGGAAAATTTGCCGAGACATACTTGATTTATACATTTCATAAATACACAAGATTCAATAGATGTACTGGTATAAAAGATGGAATATAAAACTAAGGGTGTTGCAGCACCTTATACACTCCACAGACCTGAATCTACTGGTTATGGTGAAAGGAAAATGATGTGTTTTCTGTCTATAACAAGAGATATACCACATACAAAACCTTTTCAACACTATTTGACAACTATATATACATGTACACGTCAATCTGAATTGAAATCAAATATATGTCTTCTGAGAGGAAAATCTCCAGTGTTTCAACTATAAACCTTTATAAGAAAATTATCCTAGCTCAGTGCAAAAGTTTTTCAAACTTTCTTCCCCTTCAATCAAATAAATGATAATCCCAGAATAATTCCAGTTAAATATGGTTGAAATTAGAAATATTGAGGAAATAATTTACCATATTTTTGCTATATTTACATATGCGGAGATTGGTTTTGTCCATAAATGAAGTTGTAATCAGATTGAAATATTTTTCAGTTGTATGATAAAGGATCACCTAATGATGATTACTAAAAATTCTACTTGAAATCTATCTTTTACTTTCTGAGAAAAATAATTTTCAAAATCTTCTAATATCATAGATTAAATAGCCTCTGACAATAACAAGAGGACCCTGAGGGCCCTAAATCGCTCACCTGATATTTCAAGTAAATTATCATTAAGACTCCATTTCCTATGATATGGCATGAACCTTCCCATTTTCAACAGAGTTCATTCTTGTAACCTGGCAAACATTTTGATCAAGTTTCATGAAGATTGGACTATATTTGTGGCGTTTGGAGCTCTTACGAGAAAATTGTCATTAAGGCCCCTTTTCCCGTGATATGGCATGTATACTTCCCATTTTCAAATGAGTTCATCCTCATGACATAACAAACATTCTGACAAAGTTTCATGATGATTGGACCATATTTGTGGCTTCTAGAGAGTAAACAAAAAAATTGTCATTAAGACGCCTTTTCCTGTGATATGGCACCGATCTTTCCCATTTTCAATAGACTTCATCCTCATGACCTAACAAACATTCTGACCAAGTTTCATGAAAATTGGACCATATTTGTGGCTTCTAGAGTGTAAACAAGAAATTTGTCATTAAGGCCCCTTTTCCCGTGATATGGCACAGATCCTTTCCATTTGAGCAATTTTTATAAGGAACAACCCAAGGAATATTTCTGCCAAGTTTGGTTGATTTTAATCCATAAGTTTAGGAGGAGATGTCGTTTAAAGATATTGTTGACAAAATTGTCATTAAGGCGGCTTTTTCTGTGAAATGGCACGGATCCTTCCCATTTTCAATTGACTTCATCCTCATGACCTAACAAACATTTTGACCAAGTTTCATGAAGATTGGACAATATTTGTGGCTTCTAGAGTGAAAACAAGAAATTTGTCATTAAGGCTCCTTTTCCTGTGATATGGCACGGATCCTTTCCATTTGAGCAATTTTCATAAGGGACCACCCAAGAAATATTTCTGCCAAGTTTGGTTGATTTTAACCCATAAGTTTAGGAGGAGATGTCGTTTAATGATATTGTTGACAAAATTGTCATTAAGGCGGCTTTTTCTGTGAAATGGCACAGATCCTTCCCATTTTCAAAAGACTTCATCCTCATGACCTAACTAACATTCTGACCAAGTTTCATGAAGATTGGACCGTATTTGTGGCTTCTAGAGTGAAAACAAGAAATTTGTCATTAAGGCCCCTTTTCCTGTGATATGGCACGGATCCTTTCCATTTGAGCAATTTTCATAAGGGACCACCCAAGGAATATTTCTGCCAAGTTTGGTTGATTTTGACCCATAAGTTTAGGAGGAGATGACGTTTAAAGAAAAAGTTGACGCCGTGACGGACAGACAGACAGATGGACAGACGGACAGATGGACAACGATCGATCACAATAGCTCCCTTGAGCACTTCGTGCTCAGGTGAGCTAAAAAGCATTTTTCTGATCTCCTTGAAAATTTTCAATACTATTAATAAGGAGTCTACCTAAGAGCATTTAGCGTAAATAGGTTGAAATCCCTAAATAAGTTTCTGAGAAAATCATTTTCAAACTTGTTATTATATGTCAAATAATGAAATGGCCTTCCACCTGTAAAAATCAACATTTTCATTCAATTCCATTTCTTTCAGGCTGACAAAGGAACATCACAGTACCATTAAAGTAAACTTTGCTTAAAATCTAACAATTAGTTTTTAAGGAAACACTTTAACCAAATATGGAAACAAGTCGGGCTCATTTAAGCCATGTATATCATCAGATGAAAATTCTTTGAAGCAATTTGATAAATGGTCACCAAAAGATCATTCCTGTGAAATTTAATTAAATTCTATAGAGTAGTTTTTTTGAAGAGATTTTTAAAGAATTTGTTTATGGACAAATGCAATGATGACAAACACTTCACCATAACAATAGCCTGCTGGCCTTTTGGCCAGTAAGTTAAGAATGACATAATGGTTAGACTACAACAGTTAGATATTGTAATGTGAATTGGTCAGACTACAATAGTGGAATATCATGATGTAGAGCACAAGGACTTAGTCACTAAAGCCACTACAATACTGTGGCACAAAAAGAACAAATCAAGAACAAAAGTGAGCCTCATAATTATAAAACTATCTTGTGCGTAAATGATAAAATATATTTCCACTTCAGTTCAAAGATCAAATACATGACATATCACTCCTAGGAAGCCTTGTGGATCATCTATTGTTAAAT
The DNA here is from genome assembly GCA_948146395.1 of Fragum whitleyi. Lineage (NCBI taxonomy): Eukaryota > Metazoa > Mollusca > Bivalvia > Cardiida > Cardiidae > Fragum > Fragum whitleyi. Next base: position 40,334,709 of record OX411550.1, on the reverse strand, counting down.
TCAATATCCCATATTGAGCATCTTGATTGGATAAGTCAAAATATCTCCACCAATCAGTGTTCTAGAAAGAAATTTAAATCTGGAAACTAATTCAAATTGGATAATGATATGATCAGACAGTTTTTTTGCTCAAGATTGTTTTATAATCTTGAGACTGCCTTAACACTGCTATTCAAAATACTGTGGAACAATGTACCTCAATAAAGGGTAGACTGTACTCTCACACCCGTAGCCCCGTATATGCATTTTCACTACACTCTCTTGTGGAACAGGTACATAGGGAATCTCTTCTGTTTAAAAAATTACAATTATATGCTAAAAAATCCCCATGCTTTTGAATAACTTAACAAAATTCTTTTACATAAAGCTAAATGGTACAAACTAGACTACCTTATTCTAGATCAAACAATATAAAAAAATTCTATTGCTTTCCTTGAATATCTTTTCCCTTAACTAATTCCAAGTTTGAAATTAATAACAATACTGATTGAAGACTAAATGGACAAACAACATGAATGTCTATTCTTCTCTTATCATCCTTACAAGTCCAATGCATTCAGAACATTGCTCAGACCTTTCCGTAAACTGGAAAGTACCTTGGATGTAAGTGTAGTATTTTTGGGTCATTTTTTAGGTAATTCCGCTTATGAAGGTTCTTCAGTAATTTAATATGCTTGAAGAAAATCACACTATTGATTCCATTTCCTATCGTCTGTAAAGAAATTTTAGGCGTATCATAATTTGAAAACCAAACGCAGTTAAACACTATATTATAATACACCCATTTAAAATTTTTTCGTTGAAGTTGTTTTATGCAACACCGTCCTTAATAGGATTGTGAATGTATGCGACGACATATAAACCCACATGCAATAGGCATTTTCATGGCTGAGCCCATATTTCTCCCCAGGTCTATGCCATAGAATCGCAGGGGGTTCCTGATTAAGTCCAATACTGATTTAATACCCCTGCAAGGGTTTCAAGTTCAATGAGTTACTTGTTGACCATAGAAATTTTAAGAGATCTTATTCTTCAATTCTTCAAAAGAGATAGCTAATTAAGCAGAACTGGACAATTTTCATTTAAAGATGATCAGTTATATCTTGTTGGATACCTTCACCCTTGTAACTTTACAATAATGATTGCAAATAGTACATAAGGTTAAATGCGGCATATTAATACCAATTGAATGAGAAGGAAAATTATCTTCATGTGTTGGGGAATCAACTTTGTAATAAATAACATTGAATCAAGCCTTTTGTAATACTTGATATAACTAAAAATGTCATAGTTTTTACATGACGAAAACAACAACACAAAGGCTATGGCAATACCTTATGTTTTCTCTGAAAACAGCCAAGCTAAAAATGCTTATAGAATTCAAAATAAAAGTGAGCTATAACCTTCCATGCCATGTCTAAGAAATATTTCAGGAGTCACTCATGAAACATTCTTAATATTTGGTTACAAATAGTCCAGTTAATCTTGTGGAAAACATTTTAAAAGTTTATTCCAACAAACAAAACACACACAATGTAATCATCAAAGTAAATATTGAGCACACATTGCTCGGGCGATCATGCAAAATTCTTTAAAATTCATCATCTAATATAGAATCAGTTGCACATGTTTTCTAGAACCTTCATTCAAGATGTCTTAATTTCAATACCCAATTTTTAATATGACATTTTCATTCCATTTCCAAAAAAAAGTTTAATCAATTTTCAAACATGGCAAGAATTAAATGCTGTTGATTTACTTATTACACTTTATTCTTAAGGTAGTGGACCCGTAAAAGTTTGCAACATATTGGAACTCATGATCTTTCACAATATTGACAGAGATTTCCTAATGAAAATCATTAGGAAACCTCAGTTAACATTTTTAAAGTTAATTACATCTGATATGTTGTGGAACTATTAGAGGTCCACTACTTTAAAAGGATGTTTGAAATAGTAAAAGATTTAAAGTAGACCTGTCAAATAGCAGACTAATATGCCCATCTATTGTGGATGCCTCTTGTTGAAGCTGGAATATTTCAACATGACAATGATTCATATGTCATCTAAGATCTACATAACAAGAGACCCAGATGGCCCAAGATTGCTCACCTTGTAACTTGTTCTCATATCAATGGCTCAGCACAAAACAGTTGTAACTCCCTATAAACAGATAGGGAGTTACAACTGTTTTGCCCTGAGCCATTGATATGACCTCTTAACTTAAATAAATAATGTATCTAGTGAAAGAATAATGATCAGAAAATTTGTTACTCTGGTTTTTTATATGGGAAAAAATCTGTAACCCGATTTTGTATGAGATAACCTGATCTTAACCGCTTCTAGAATAGACAAGAGGGCCATAGTGGCCCTTAATCGCTCACCTGAATTAACAATCTTAAAATGTTTTTCTAAGATTTGACCCCATGACCTAGTTTTTGACTCCACTTGACCCAATTCCAAACTCATCCGAGATTTCATCAAGATAATCATTCTGACCAATTTTCAGGTTGATTGGGCTAAAAATATGGCCTCTAGAGTGTCGACAAGGTTCTTCTAAGATTTGACCCCGTGACCTAGTTTTTGACCCCACTTGACCCAATTTCAAACTTGTCCGAGATTTCATCAAGATAATTATTCTGACCAATTTTCAGGTTGATTGGGCTAAAAATATGGCCTCTAGAGTGTCCACAAGGTTTTTCTAAGATTTGACCCCGTGACCTAGTTTTTGACCCCAATTGACCCAATTTCGAACTTGTCCGAGATTTCATCAAGATAATCATTCTGACCAATTTTCAGGTTGATTGGGCTTAAAATATGGCCTTAAAAGTGTCCACAAGGTTTTTTCTAGATTTGACCCCGTGACCTAGTTTTTGACCCCACTTGACCCAATTTCGAACTTGTCTGAGATTTCATCAAGATAATTATTCTGACCAATTTTCAGGTTGATTGGGCTAAAAATATGGCCTCTAGAGTGTCCACAAGGTTTTTCTAAGATTTGACCCTGTGACCTAGTTTTTGACCCCACTGGACCCAATTTCGAACTTGTCCGAGATTTCATTTAGATAATCATTCTGACCAATTTTCAGGTTGATTTGGCTAAAAATATGGCCTCTAGAGTGTCCATAAGGTTTTTCTAAGATTTGACCCTGTGACCTAGTTTTTGACCCCACTTGACCCAATTTCGAACTTGTCCAAGATTTTATCAAGATAATCATTCTGACCAATTTTCAGGTTGATTGGGCAAAAAAATATGGCCTCTAGAGTGTCCACAAGGTTTTTCTAAGATTTGACCCCGTGACCTAGTTTTTGACCCCACTTGACCCAATTTCGAACTTGTCCGAGATTTCATTTAGATAATCATTCTGACCAATTTTCAGGTTGATTTGGCTAAAATTATGGCCTCTAGAGTGTCCACAAGATTTTTCTAAGATTTGACCCCGTGACCTAGTTTTTGACCCCACTTGACCCAATTTCGAACTTGGCCGAGATTTCATCAAGATAATCATTCTGACCAATTTTCAGGTTGATTTGGCCAAAAATATGGCCTCTAGAGTGTCCACAAGGTAAATGTTGACGACGGACGACGGACATCAAGTAACCCCAAAAGCTCACCTTGAGCACTTCGTGCTCAGGTGAGCTAAAAAGGCAAGCTTTATAAATACGTGTATCATTCTTATTCTAGACACGGATGTGATCAGCTTGCCTCAAACATCTCATTATAGATCAAATATATCTGTATAAACCCTTTTTACATAGGTACATGGGACATGTGAATAAACACAAGCTTTTATTCTGTAATGAAAACTGTACTTATTCTTGCAAAAGTTATTCTAATGGATCCCAAGGGTTATTATTGTCAATCAAATAGTGAACACACATGCCAAATTTAAGATAATACCCTTGTTAATTATAAAGATTATTCAGGACTCATGTTTGTTATGCCTTCACCTAAACTAGAAAGCCATGAATGGCTTGAGTCGCTCCACAGGCTTGAAATTCTTGTAAAAGCAAATCAAAGTTTTGACTAGATTTTTAGATATGTTGAGTTCTACTGATGTTGAAAATGATTTTCAAAGTTTCACTTTATAACATATAGAGAAATGACCTCCGCCCATAAAAGACATATTTTTCATCCAATCACAATAATTTTGGCTACATGATAATGGGTCACCCAAGGGTTAAACCAATAAAGTGTGATTGATATCCATCAGTTACATTCTGAGAAAATGATTTTCAAAGTTTCCACTATTTAACATATAGAGAAATAACCTCCGCCCATAAAATACATATTTTTCATTCGATCACAATAATTTTTGGTAGACTGATAAAGGGTCAGTCAAGGATCATTCCAGTGTATTTACATAAAAGATAATATTAATAAGTTGTTATAAATAATGACTTATTAATATTATCTTTTATTTTCATACATATTTAAAATTTGAGAAAATTCTTAGTTGAGCCTGAGAAAATATTTTGTAACCTTCGGCCCTGATATTTAAACCTTATCCTGATATCTTAAAATTTTCAGTCAAACCAATTGCCAATTTTTGTTACATTTCAACCATATATGTGCATCAACTGATTCTAGGCTTGTGTCTCTATGGTCATTTTCTTTAAATTAAACGTTTTCAACAAATGTTAAGTAGAGAGCAAGTAGTGCAGGCTTAGATCAAACTGCAAGCATGTACAGGCTGATCTTAGTCTATAGTGACAACCATAGCAGGAATATGTTATGAACTGCATGATGAGTGTTAATGTCATTTGCCAATCAAGACAATTTACCTCATCAAAGGGTCAATATGGATGGATCATCCATCAGTTTCTACTTAAACTATATGAGCTCTTACCAAGAATCACTATATGCTATCATTTGATATATTTGAACCATAAGATTTGTTCACTTGAATGAGGTTTTGCACTGCTTTCAACAATCTTTCATTTATATCTTGGCAGTTGGAGCACCTAACAATTGATTCCTAAAGTATGTCACACCATTTCTTCCTTTACACCCTTTCCTAGCCTCCAGCTGCTATCTCACATGGGCCTATAATTATCAAACCATTGATGGAAGACAAATAGTCGGATAGAATGAGTGCCTTCATTGGAATTCAAATCATCCTCAGGACCATTAAAATGATAGTTTTAAATGATTTTCCAAAGCAATACCACTGTGCTATAATGGCTGCTGTGACCCATCAGTGGAAAAGGGACCAAAAGGGAGGTGCAAAGAGTGTTGGCCCTAGTCAGTCTGCAAAGACTGTGCAGACTGACTATGTTGACACTATTTGCTTTCTGCATAATTTTTCTAATCTAGCATGATCAATCTACTCTCCTGAACAATCTTTTATGGGAATCATTCTGTTTTCAAGTTTCCATGTTTCCCAATTAGGAGTCCTCCAATTGAGAATTACAAAATTCCTCAAGGGCTACAACAGGCATTTCCAAGTTTCAAGAACTGTGGTTGCAGTAATATGTGTTTAACTTTTTGCTAACAGAATATTCAAATCACATCTTCAATCATGCAGATATCATACTCAAAAATCCACTTTGTGTCATGATATATTTGTCATAAATTGTCAATAACTTCATTAAGAAATCTCAATTACTATCATTTTTCACTAAGAAACAGTCTTAATTCATGGCTTGTTAACCAGTAAAGAAACGTCAGTCCTATGAATAGAAGTCTATAGCCTACAGTTCTAGTTATCATGTTTCAAAATCAAACTGATAATATACCCAAGTAAACCCAGTAAGACTGTTAGTTATCATACCTGATGATTTGTCTTGAAAGTAGGCCAGCAGACATCGAGCAACAGCCTGATGACATATAACCATTACATTCTCTTGTCTCTCCAACTCCTGTAATATACAGAAAGATGAGCCTTTCTGTAAGATATCAAGGGTTCAGTGCAAGAGTGTACTAAGGCCACACCAAATAAATTATTAGATTCTCATCCGAGTTTTCAGAAAAATAGGGGCGGGTGGACGGCTTTTATTTTTTATTTTTTATTTCGAGGGGGGGGTCACTGTTTTGGCAAGTAACAAAGCCGAGGAGCTTACAGGTTTATAAAGAGTTTGAGTTTTATGCCGTAGAGAAAAGAAAATTATTTGAGGCGCTCGTATTGTTTTACTGGTACTTCTTCTTTTTCAGACTGCTGAACAGATTCCGGTGAAGACTGAATTTACTTGATAATTATTTGTTCAAAGTGTTTGATAAATAAAATTTAATCTCAGAATAGTGTGTATTTGTATATTTTCACTGATCAAAATGATTCAGATATCAGTGCTATGCAGACACCCACAGTTCGTAATCACAGATGATCAAAGCTATTGTAACGACACGAAGGCACCGAATCGTAAATTGTTTGACCAACTACTTTCTTTTTCATGATTTGAACTTCGCACATTATTTTAAGAATAAACTTTGCATGTCCATTGTTGGTAGATACTGGGTAATGAAGAGGCAATCTGACGAGAAATAAATGAAGCTACCCGAGCTTTCTGTCAGAAATAATAATCACCGTATTGGCAAATCTACCTCGTTTCCGCTCAATAACAAAATGCGTAAATTTATAATTGTTCTATATCATCTCTTTATTTTGAAATAATGTCCTACCTGCTGTAAAAAATGGTAAAGTATTCCTGTTTAATAAAATTTAATCCGTGAAGAGAGTCATCTAAATCACATAATATATTCACCCTGACGATAGAAAGGGTTTAACATCAATCAGGTTTTTCCAGCTTGCGTCGCGTGCCGAGTCTAGAAACTGTCCCCAAAATAGTCGAACATCTGGTGTCGGCGTATTTGATCACCCGTTCACCCTCCCCGAAAAATAAACTATTCTGGATCAAAGGTTTAAAACGTGAGAGAAAATTACAGATTGAAGTCATATTGAAATTCTTTAAGTCGAGATATTTTTTTAATTTTCTCCCCCCCCCCCCCCCCCCCCCCCTGGAAATCTGCAATTTTGAAAAGTGCTTGTGAAAAATTAAATATTTATCATGGTAGAAACTGTTCAAGATGAGCACCTTCACTATCCTGAATGCAGGGCAGGGGCCCTTTTTACGAAACATCTTATAATAATTTTTTGCACAAGTCAAAAATTAAATTTACTTCTACAGTAATAACTACCCGTTATTGTGGAATTCTGCCATGCATCATCTCATTGATGCTGCCAAAGAGATATTGCAAGACAGAATCAAACAATGAATGAAAACACCAGGTACGATTTGAAAGTTTGACTTAGGAATAGTTTTTTTGTAAGAAGTTCAGTAAAAAGGGCCCCCTGGTGTGCCCATGCAAACCATTTATATCAAGATTATGAAAGGAAACAAAATCTTCTCATCCAATCATATAGAGAGACGCACACAAAACTAGAACTGTAGCAGAGCGGACTAATACCCCCCACAAGCGCTTTATCAGAATGTAAGTGCTATTAGTGCAGGATGTTTTTGTAACGAATATTGAGGTCATATGTAGCATTTGCATGAAGTTTCATGATTCTAGGTCGCTTGATTTTTGAGTTTAGAGTCCAGAAATGAAAATTGAACAAAAATTGTCTGTGAACTTGACCTCTGACCTATATGACCCAAAAACAACAGGGCACTTCCTTGGATCATAAGCAACATTTGCATAAAGTTTCATGCATGTAGGTCACTTGGTTCTCGAGTTTGAGTCCGAAAACGAAAATTGAACAAAAATTTACTGTGACCTTGACCTTTGACCTATGTAACCCAAAAACAATAGGGCACTTCCTTGGGTCATAAGAAACATTTGTATAAAGATCCATGAATGTAGGCCACCTGGTTCTTGAGTTAGAGTCTGGAAACGAAAATTGAGCAAAGGCTGACTGTGGCCTTGACCTTCGACCTATATGACCCAAAAACAATAGGGCACTTCCTTGGGTCATAAGGAACATTTGTATTAAGTTTCATGATTGTAGGTCATTTGGTTCTTGAGTTAAGAGTCCGGAAACGAAAAGGTCTACAGACGGACGGACGGACGGATTGACGTACAGAGGTATGGATGGACGGACGGATGGACAGACAGACATGGTGAAACCAATGTACCCCCTCTACTTCGTAGGTGGGGTGTAAAAACTGCAGTAATTTGATTCAAAACAAACCAGGATAGCAAAAAATTTTGTCTGGCAAATTACAAGGACATGCCATGCCACTTCTTTGCATTTTATACCAATTGTCCAGAACATTTCAATAAATAGGCAATTTATACTTCCAAGAAGTATTACTGAATTTTTGAATATCATTCACAAATATATCATCTAAGATAAAGACAAGAGCTGCTATGGCATTGTAAAAGTAAAGCTGTTCTTACCATTATCACCGGTTCCAATCTTGCAACCAAGTCTTGATAAGACTACAAAATAAACAAGATGTGTTTGTGAAACACGAATACCCCCGTAACGGCATTTTTTTTTTCCAAAGTTTGACCTTGACAGATGACCTTGACCTTGTCACATGACCTTGACTTTGGTACCAGCGGATGCGGATCATTGAGATCTATCATCATGCCAAATATTAGCTTTGTATCTTGAATAGGCTTGAAGATATTGGCAAGGTTAAGTTTTCGGACAGACGGACGGACAAACAGACGGACAGACAGACGGACAGACAGACAGACGGACATGAGTAAAACAATATGCCCCCGATCTATCGATGCGGGGGCATAAAAAACAGAAATAATTGTAAACTAGAGCTGCTTGAGCAGCTGATTTGCTCCACAGACCTGAATCTACTGAGAATAATGAGAATTTCAGTGAATGAATTAATTAATTATCAACATATAGAAAATTGACCTCCGCCTGTTACTTACATATTTTTCATCCAATCAAAGTAATTTTGTGCAGCCTGATAATAGGTCACCAAAGGAACATTCAAGTAAAATTTGGTTGATATCTATCAATTAAAATTCTGGAAAATGATTTTCAAAGTTTCCATTAAACAGCATAGAGAAATGAATTCCGCCCATAAAAGACATATTTTTCTCAAATCACAATAATTTTTTGAAGACTGATAAAGGATCACTAAAGGATCATTCCAGTGAAATTTGGTTGATATCATCAGTTAGATTCTGAGAAATGATTTCAAAGTTTCCACTATATAAAATATAGAGAAATGAACACCGCCCATAAAAGACACATTTTTTTATCTGATCACAATAATTTTGAATAGAAATATAAAGGGTCACTCAAGGATCATTCAAGTCAAATTTGGTTGATATCTATCAGTTAGATCCTGATAAAATGATTTTCAAAGTTTCCACTATATAACAAATAGAGAAATGACCTCCACCCATAAAATACATCATCCCATCACAATAATTTTTTGTAGACTGTTAAAGGGACACCCAAAGATCATTCACGTAAAATCGAAATTAGCCATGCCCATTAAATCCATGTTTTTCAATGGATCAATTTTTTTTAACAATTTTGAAACAAGAGGACCAAGATGGTCCTAGATCGCTCACCTGAGTCTCTTTGACCCCTGGGACATCACATTAATTAGATAGGCAGATGTCAAAAAGAAGATAATTGCCTAAGATCAATACCATGGAACGTTTTCAGCGAAGAGCAAGACAGATATGCCTTTTTGCTCTTTGATTCTATGTAAAAAGGGATGCACACGGGTGGACCCCAAATGTGACCCCAGGGTCTTGATATGAACAAACTTGAAAGAGGTCCATAAGATGATGCTACATACTAAATATGAAAGCTGTCTGCCTTCTAGTTTCAGAGAAAAAATATTTTTGAAGGTTTTCCTATTTTCACCCATCGTTCTCAGATGAGCTGAAAGGGATGCGCCCAGGTGGAGCCCAAATATGACTCAAGGGTCTTGATATGAACAAACTTGGTAGGGGCCCACTAGATGATGCTACATACCAAAAATGAAGGCAGTGTGTCCTCTGGTTTGGATTAAAGAAGAATTTTAAAAGATTTTCGCTCTTTGATTCTATGTAAAAAGGGTTGCGCCCGAGTGGAGCCCAAATATGATCCTAGGGTCTTGATATGAACAAACTTGGTAGAGGTCCACTAGATGATGCTACATACCAAATATGAAAGCTGTCTGCCTTCTGGTTTCAGAGAAGAAGATTTTTGAAGATTTTTGTTTTTTTACCCTTTGTGCTCATAAGAGATAAAGGGATGCACCCGTGCAAAGCCCAAATATGACCCAAGGGTCTTGATATGAACAAACTTGGTAGAGGCCCACTAGGTGATGCTATATACAAAATATGAAAGCTGTCTGCCATCTGGTTTCAGAGAAGAAGATTTTTAAAGATTTTCGCTCTTTGATTCTATGTAAAAAGGGTTGGGCCCGGTCAAAGCCCAAATATGACCCCAGGGTCTTGATATGAACAAACTTGGTAGAGGGCCACTAGATGATGCTACATACCAAATATGAAAGCTGTCTGCCTTCTGGTTTCAGAGAAGAAGATTTTTAAAGATTTTCATTTTTTCACCCTTTTTGTTAAGGGTAAAGGGAAAGTTAAGTGTGGATTTCATTTATTTGAACAACTTTGGTAGAGCTTGACCCAAGGAACATCCCTGCCAAGTTTCATCAAGATTGGCCCACTGGTTTAGGAGGAGAAGATGTTTAAAGAAATTGTGGACGACGGACGACGCACGACGGACGACGCACGACTGACGACGGACGACGGACATTCTACGATCCCAATAGCTCACCTTGAGCACTTCGTGCTCAGGTGAGCTAAAAAGGGTTACCAAAGGATCGTCCCTGTGAAGATTACTTGAAATTCATCCAGTAGTTTCTGGGGAGAAAGAGTTTATGACCGGATGCAGGGACAAACGCACGATGGACACAGAGCCATGACAGTAGCCCTATGGCCTTTGGCCAGTGGAGCTAAAAAGTTGTACAAGAGGTACAAAAGACCTAGACTGCTTACCTGAATTTCAAGCTCCATTTGCTGGGCCGACCAACTCAATAAGTTGCTTTTATATATCAAGGGGTCAACGCAAATCTATTGCAAGTGCCTACAGATATATAATACAAAAGCCCCAACCCTTATGTCACTCTATCATGTGAAACCAAAGGTTCTTAATTTAAGCAATTTTTATGCAAACTTGTAGACTGATGCTCCACGCAAAATATTAAGATAGTAAGAATCCTAGTAAAGGAGGCAAAGTTTTTCTTTCAAATTCTAATTTGGTTGCCGCCATAAACAGAAATTTGCACAAAATATAATTCATTTAGCTATTTTGAAAGAGGGAAACCTACAGTACATTCCTGGTCAACTGGCCCAGTTGTTTAAAAGATGTTATCTAAAGAGATTTTTGATGGATGACTGAACACCTACCAAGCACAACTGACAATGTATTGATGGAGGGGATTACTTGAGAAATTTTTGAGCAAACAAATTTCTTCTATGAAGGAAAGGTTAATTTTAGAAAGAAGAAGATATTTTTCTTTAATTCATGGAATCACTTCATATGAATATGTGAATATTTGTTAACCTATGCCCTGACTGGTTTTGATTAAGGTATAGGATTTCAGTAGAATACAATAGCATAAAAAAGGACAATAAACACTTTAATTTCAAAAAGATTAAGTCTTACCTCCCCTGTTGGGTATCTGTAGTGAAACTTATCCTGGTCTCTTAATGCAAACTCTTCAGGGTATTTATCAGCAATCTCTTCATATGTCATACATTCACATATACCCTGTAAATATAGTCACATATAAACTGTCAATATAGTCACAATTACCCTGTCAATACAGTCACATATAAACTGTCAATATAGTCACATATACCCTGTCAATAAGTGCCTTTATATTTATAGGCACTTACAATAGTGTTGTGCTGACCCCTAGAATTATACCTTGTAAATAAAGTCACATGTACCCTGCCAAAAAATTTATAGATACCCTATTTAAACATTTAACCCCCACATATACACTCATTTCATTAATGCTTTCTTGTGGATTACATAGATTAATTGGCAAAATTATACTTGGTAAATTTACCCCCAAACCAGTACATGACTGAGTGGACTATGCCATCTAGGACTTTGCTCATCTATATTGGTATAAGTAAAATTCGCTTTTCTGACTCGTCGGTTGTATACAAATGTATTGTAATCACAAGTCACAATAGCGTATTCGAGTTATACTTCCACAACCAATAAATAAACAAGAGATGTTTATAAAACATTTATGCCCCCCCCCCCATAAGAGCAAGTCGATGGCCTATTCTTTGTCAATTAACAAAGGGCAATAACTCAAACAAGAGGGACAAAGTGGCCCTTAATCGCTCACCTGAATTAACAATCTAAAAATGTTTTTCTAAGATTTGACCCGTGACCTAGTTTTTGAGCCCACTTGACCCAATTTCAAACTTGTCTGAGATTTCATCACGATAATCATTCTCACCAATTTTCAGGTTGATTGGGCTTAAAATATGGCCTCTAGAGTGTCCAAAAGGTTTCTCTAAGATTTGACCCTGTGACCTAGTTTTTGAGCCCACTTGACCCAATTTCAAACTTGTCTGAGATTTCATCACGATAATCATTCTCACCAATTTTCAGGTTGATTGGGCTTAAAATATGGCCTCTAGAGTGTCCAAAAGGTTTCTCTAAGATTTGACCCTGTGACCTAGTTTTTGAGCCCACTTGACCCAATTTCAAACTTGTCCGAGATTTCATCACGATAATCATTCTCACCAATTTTCAGGTTGATTGGGCTAAAAACATGGCCTTTAGAGTGTCCACAAGGTTTTTCTAAGATTTTACCCCATGACCTAGTTTTTGAACCCACTTGACCCAATTTTGATATTGTCCCAGATTTCATCCAGATAGTCATTCTGACCATTTTTCAGGTTGATTGGGCTAAAAATATGGCCTCTTGAGTGTCCACAAGGTTTTTCTACGATTTGACCCCGTGACCTAGTTTTTGACCCCACTTGACCCAATTTCAAACTTGTCCCAGATTACATGTAGATAATCATTCTGACCAATTTTCAGGTTGATTGGGCTAAAAATATGGCCTCTAGAGTGTCCACAAGGTTTTTCTACGATTTGACACTGTGACCTAGTTTTTGAACCCACTTGACCCAATTTCATTCTTGTCCGAGATTTCATCAAGATAATCATTCTGACCAATTTTCAGGTTGATTGGGCTAAATATATGGCCTCTAGAGTGTCCACAAGGTTTTTCTAAGATTTGACCCCATGACCTAGTTTTTGAACCCACTTGACCCAATTTTGATCTTGTCCTAGATTTCATCAAGCTAATCATTCTGACCATTTTTCAGGTTGATTGGGCTAAAAATATAGCCTCTAGAGTTTCCACAAGGTTTTTCTAAGATTTGACCTTGTGCCCTAGTTTTTGACCCTACTTGACCCAATTTCAAACTTGTCCCAGATTTCATCAAGATAATCATTCTGACCAATTTTCAGCTTGATTGGGCTAAAAATATGGCCTCTAGAGTGTCCACAAGGTAAATGTTGACGACGGACAACAGACATCAAGTAATCCCAGAAGCTCAGCTTGAGCACTTCGTGCTTAGGTGAGCTTAAAATGTGTAGAGTTATGGTTCTGGTGCACTGCGTTTCTCCTCAATAAGATCTTTCCACCTGTGAAGTTTCTTGATTTTTCCTTGCACACTTTTTGAAATATGCTCCGGACAAAAAAAATTGATCTACGTACAGATTGACGAAACATCTGACCTACCAACATTTACAAAGCAATATATACCCTATTCTTCGAAGGGGGGGCATAATAATATTCTAATTATCTTAATTAGAAGTTTTGGACATTAGCCTTTGGTCCTGATTTCACGATAACAAAGCACAAGTGAGTGACCCAAGTTTGAAATATGTATTATGTATGTTTCGCTAGGTAATGCAAGGCTTTAGGGTACTTGCTTGTGCTTTATTTCACCAAACACGGAGCTTCTGGATTTTTCATCAAATGTAAGATTAAAATGTAATTTAGAGCTTTTACAGATTATATCACTCTTTATCATGTATGGACTTTTGATGCATTGCAATATATCATTTATGATTTATTGGCATAATCCAGATGAGATATTTGAACAACCCTTTAACAATGAATGGCTTCTACAGTAACATTGACAAGACTTACAGCATCTATTTCATTCAATGCCTTCCAGTGTGCTTTTGGTCCATTGATGAACTGCCCTGTCTGTATGGTCCTTTTCAACTCTGATGTCCAAACCTTCAAGTTGGGTATCTTCTCTTGCTCAACAAATTTGGCTAATTCTTTGGCATACTGAAAATAATTTATCTTATAACTGTACAAATATCCGTATGATAACATGCCGTATGATATTTTTTATGATATCACATAGTTATTTTTAGAACAATGATATAATGCGGGCACTTTTAGAAACTTGTATTTCTGTTAGAAACATTGACGAAAAGAAGACAAAATGAGGTTATAAGATAAATATAATACGTACTTAGTGTATTGTATGAAAAAAATATCTTACTCGGTTGTGAGAATAGATAATTGTCTCGGCAGAGCCTCGACAATTCTCAATTCTCCCAACCTCGTTAGATATTTTTTCTCATATAATACACTAAGTACGTATTATATATATATACACTCTACAACTGTTTATGAATTATTATATAATTATATTTTTTCAAACAATTTTTTTCATATTAACTACCGTCAAAACTGTGTGAGTGGTCACATTAGAATAGCAGCCAAACTGACACATGCAGCCAGGTCATGTCTGCCCATGCAAATTTGCTCTTTAAAGTTACTGTGAATAGGGGCAATCTGCCGTATGCAGGAAGCAGACACGTTTAATTGTCTGAACAGCACCCATTTTATATCCCCTTAAGCAGTCAACCTAATCATAAAATTATGATAGGTTACTTGCTGATTAATGAAAAATCGATAACTCCTGGATTATCATATGCATTTACTGTGGCCCTTAGAGGCCAACTCCCGTATGCGGCTGAGTTTGCCTTGTCCCTTTGGTGGCCACTATTGACAGTTTTAACTGTATTTCTGTTTAACCTTTTACTATTTACTGCTCACTGATGATGTAGTTCACTTTGCACTATTACCTTCCTCCTTTTTCCTGAGTTTTCACAAAAAGCTAGAGATATATAGGATCTGTTATGAGATTTTGCTTTAGACAAACTGATCTTAGAAAAGTGATGTTAATAACCGTGCTTTTGAGAGCTTTTCTCAACATGATGAGGTTAAGATCAGCTTGTCTCAAATAAGATTTAGTAACAGATTCCTTTTCTCACATTGACAACATTTTGTATGTTAACAATCACTGTTTAACCCTTTGCTGTTCAATCCCTGCTTTTTACGTGCCTGTGATTTTATGATTGAGAAAACATTGTGAAAAAAGAAGAAATTGCTCCTAACAAGCAATTTCTTCTTTTTCCACACTATTTTCTACCATACTGAATGGTTATTTTTCAAATTAAATCCACTTTTGTCTGCAAAACCTTTGAATTTGGACAGGTCCAAAATTTTGTAAAACAGGAAAGGGTTAAAACACTCTGATGACAGAAATACAACAATAATGTGCGTTTTATGATGTCTTGATGACGTCATTTAGAATGTGATCTTAAACATGAGTAAGACAAGGCTGTTCCTTATTGCAGACAAGGGTAACTATGAGAGAAACAATGATGCCCTACAACTAAACTCATATCAGTTAATTGTTTAACCCTTTGCTGTTTAATCTCTGATTTTTACTCGCCTGTGATTTTATGATTGGAAGCAATTTCTTCCTTTTACACACTATTTTCTACCCTACAGAATGGTTATTTTTCAAATTAAATCCACTTTAAATTTTCGTCTGCAAACCATTTGAATTTGGACAGGTCCAAAATTTTGTAAAACTGGAAAGGGTTAAGGGAATATTTAGACTAGAGTAAACAGGACACAACTATTACCTAGATGTGTCTTCTTCTGGAACCATTAGGAACACCACTCAGCCAATCTCACGATCAACCTTGGATGTACATAGACAGACTATTTTCAAAAATTATGGGACACCCTTGGAAAAATTCGATGACGTCAGTTAAAATGGCGTTAGCCCTGGAAACTTTGAGTGAAAACATCCGACATCGCCAACGCTTCTCATTCAAATCACTGACATGAAACCATCATATCCTTATATAGATATCTTTACATTCCTAAATAATGGCTGAAAAAATCTCAAAAATAAAGATTTTTCAGGCGTTAACTACTATAAAAGATAAAAATTTACATTGCTGGTTTTTCTTACGCTGTTTCCGCCTAACAAAATGCACAATTTTGTTACATACCCATGCGCCTTACATACATCCTAGGTATGTTGCAGTTTACAGAAAAGGCCAAGTGATGTTCGAATGCTTCTGGAACATGACACATTAAAGGGCTGACACACCGGTCCTCTTTTTATCTCATCGAAGGAATAACAAGAGCCATGTCGGACATGGCCATCCCCCGCCGAGAAAGCTTGATAGTAAACTGAAGCCTAATAGATTAAGGGTTCTACTTTAAGAAATTAAGCCCCTACAAAATCTAAGTCTTTAAAATAAGAAAGGGCAATAACTTCAAAATTATGCAAGCCAGAGTTATAGTTCTTGTGCACTGCACTTCTCTTCCTTGAGATCTATCCACCCATAAAGTTTCCATTTGATAGCTATTATACTTTAGGAGATATGCTCCGGACAAAATCTAAGCCTAAAAATACAAAGGGTAATAACTCCAAAATTATGCAAGCAAGAGTTGTAGTTCTTGTGCACTGCACTTCTCCTCCATGAGATCTATCCACCCATAAAGTTTCAAGCTGATAGCTATTATACTTTAGGAGATATGCTCCGGACAAAATCTAAGTCTTACAAATAACAAAGGGCAATAACTCCAAAATTATGCAAGCAAGAGTTGTAGTTCTTGTTTGGTTGGTTGAATGGAGTTTTACGCCACTTTAAATATTTTTTCAGCTTTATTGTGGCTGGAGCACCTTACAATCAATTCCTTGTATTTCCCACACCAGAACTACCATTACATCCTAGCCTCCAGATGCTATCCCACAAAGGTCTATGAATATCAACCCATTGGTGGGAGACAGGTTGTTCCAAAGTCTTCACTACCGGTATATACCATTTATCAATATTAGTTCTGTCCATGTTTTTTAATTGATGGAAATTCTTTAATGATAGTCTGCTTGCTTTCAACTATAAACTATTACCTTACCTCTTGACCCCTAGGTGACAGATCACTATCTCCCCCTATTCTACCCTGTAGGTTCATCATACTTTCACCATGCTACAAGTAAATACACACATGAGTATACATTACATTGTAATTATACCCCCCACCTACGAAGCAGAGGGGGGTATATTGGTTTCACCATGTCCGTCCGTCTATCCATCTGCCCATCCATCCATCCGTCAATAGACCTTTTCGTTGGACACTCCATCGAGTCATAAGCAACATTTGCATAGTTTCATGATTCAAGGTCGCTTGGTTTTTGAGTAAGAGTCCGGAAACGAAAATTGAACAAAAATCGACCGGGACTTTTACTTTTGACCTATGTGACCCAAAACCAATAGGCCACTTCCTTGTGTCAAAAGCAACATTTGCGTAAAGTTTCATGATTCTAGGTCGCTTGGTTCATGAGATAGAGTCCAGAAATGAATATTGAACAAAATTGACCTTAACCTTTGACCTATGTGACCCATAAACAATAGGGCACTTCCTTGGATCATAAGGAACATTTGTATCAAGTTTCATGAATGTAGGTCACTTGGTTCTCGAGTTAGAGACTGGAAACGAAAATTTAACAAAGGCTGATTTTGACCTTGACCTTTGACCTATGTGCCCAAAAACAATAGGGTAGTTCCTTGGGTCATAAGGAACATTTGTTTCAGATTTCATGATTGTAGGTCACTTGGTTTTCAAATTAGAGTCCGGAAACAAAAATTGAACAAAGGATGACTGTGACCTTGACCTTTGACCTATGTGAACCAAAAACGATAGGGCACTTCCTTGGGTCAAAAGGAACATTTTTATTAAGTTTCATGATTGTAGGTCACTTCGTTCTTGAGTTAGAGTCCAGAGACAAAAAGGTATACAGACGGACAGATGGTCAGATAGATGGAGACAGATAGACATGGTGAAACCAATATACCCCCCTCTTCTTCGTAGGAGGGGGGTATAATAAAGGGTCAATGCACCTTTAAATGATCATAATCAAAAGTTACTTGGTCTTGTTTGTTATAAACCTATTAATTTTACATCAATACTTTACATCGTTTTGGAAACAAGTTCTTACAGCATAGATTAATCTCTCTCAATGTCCATGCTAAATTTCTGAGTTAATGAAAGAACCAAGATAAACAGGGAATCCCTGGATCCAATTTTGGATCTCTTGGTCAAGAGGTTGACACTCTAACTCCAGACCATGGACACCACACTTAGAGTCTTAACATCTGGAGTCTCTAATGAAGGCCTGAACCCTTTTTCATAGAAATGATTCTAATTACACAAGGTATGTATAACAGCTTGTTATACACAATGAGAAGAAATTGCCTCTAAAACTCTAAAAAGTGTTCTTCAATTTTCTAAAATTGTCGCCTTTCCATTGAGCTAGTCAAATTAATGTAGTCTTACTTCTTGAAGTAATGCTTATCTCAAATTGTGTGGATTTACTTGTTGATGACTAGAAAATAACTTTTTCTATATCTTTTTATGTGTTATAACTTGTGATAATTTAAAATAGGGGTAGAATTGAACTTTCTTTTCCAATTTGAATATGTCAAATATTTTCTTTTTATTATTTTTCAATAATACAGAAAATATGTAAGGAAAATGGTAAAGAACTGAAAGAATACTGCTTTTTATCTTATAAATATACAGTACGGAACATCAGGAATTTGACAATCCGATTGGGACGTGATTGAACGCTGAGCGGTGATTGAACGTTTATGAATGATCGTGATTGCCCGCTGAACGCTTTTTCTTCTGATTGGATTGAACGCTTTCTATGCTAAATCCGACCGTTCAATCAAATTGAACGGTGCGTTCAATCATTCAATTAAAACATAAATAACGAAAGAAATAAAACGAAATATGAAAATTATATTTTTCCACGCATATTTTTTTAATTTATCCGCAGGGGTCCACAGCTAATTACCTACCATCATGTTGTAAAGATTATTTCCCTTGAATAAAAAGCCACCATTTACACACGCAACTGAACTCTAATTAAAAAAAAACTTTTTGGAAAAATTCTCATGTTTCCAGATTTTAATCTTAAAAACCATTGGCTGGAGTTAAAATAAGCTTCGTTAAGACTGTACATTGATCTAATTTAAGAATACTAGGATCGCCAAAGAAATCGACAGTTGAATATGATGTCAATTTTTCGGACCTAGAACCTTTCGACCTGTCGACTTTACTGCATGTGGTCATTTAGCCTACTAGATGCCGTTGACTTGTCCGGTCGCCAACGATAGAGGCTGATTCCAAAATGAAGTAAACAGGTCAGAAAAGAATATAAAACTCTGTGTCTGTGATGTAAAACAAGGAAACCTGATCCAACCAGATGATTAGACCTAGCCTGGTCCATTCACAAGGCATTGCATCGAATGAATGAATTAGATGTCAACTTATCATCAATTTCATCAACTATTCTACATTAAGTCATCAGTGATGCCTCACAAAAGCAAACAGAGTGTTTATGTGACAGTAGCTTAAGCAAAAGAGGAACATATCGGTCAATATATTTGTCACTATTTATCTAACGCTTTACAGTCAATAGTTCAAAAATTAAAGTAAAATGCATGTATATAAGCAAGGTTTGAAATAAAATAAGGCCCGGTTTGTCTGATTTGGAGCCGGTTTGACTATTTTTTGGGGCCGGTATGACCGTATTGGGGCCTGTTTGACCATGGGACTGGTTTGACGAGAAGCCGGTTTGACTGGTTCCCTATCTATCTACTGCCTATTTCCCCTTTGGGGTATTACTGGCAAGTGTGTGTCTGTGCTGAATGAAAACTGTTAGTCATTGGTTAGGGTGCCAGATACATTTATTTCAGATTGTGACAAAAAGCTGGGTGAACTAGGGCTGGCTACTAAGTGCCAATTTATTAATACCTTGATGACATTTGGGCTTGAACCACTAACATCCAGGTCAAGAATCAAGTTCTTTTACCACAATGACACTGAGTGAGATACACTGTTTAATCCAAAGTGAATGCTAGAACTAGTTCTAGTTATAATCTCTCACATAATTTACCTCAAATATTTTACATCTCGACTAAAAGTGGTCAATCTATGCTGTTTGTGACTCATAATATTTCATAATGTTAACCTAGTTTCCAAATGAAATCATTAGGAAACCTCAGTTTAACTTGTTAAAGTTCATGCCTCCTGAAATGTTGCGGAACTTTTACGGGTCCACTACCTTAATATGGTTCCTTGTGTAAAGTCTGAGCAGAATCTTAATAAAGTGACATCACGGAAAAGTCTGAGCGATGTTTAGAGTATTTTGTAATGGCCGAGGGTTCCGGATTTGGTGAAAATTGATACAGAATTGACCGAGTGGAGCCTAATGATGTGTAGGAAATTCCGGAATGTTTACATTTTTACCCCTTATGAAAGATGTATGATGCTGTTAAAAATTACGACTAAAATTGGAACCGTAAATGCATTTTAAAAGCAAATTATCCACTATCTTTGATTTATAACATAAACATTATCTGGGGAAATCCTTGTTTGGGTGGGGAAATTCGTTTGGGAGGGAAAAGGTCCATTTTGGGTGAAAAGTCGCCGAGGGGAAGGGGCCGATATTCAGCCCTAATGATAATCATTAGGAAACCTCGGTTAACATTGTTAAAATTCATTGCTTTGAAGTGTTGTGAAACTATTACGGGTCCACTACCTTCAAACCAATACTGATCTGGCAAAATATTGATCCCTGTTGGACTATACACTCTGCATTGACTGAGCAAGATGGTAACATTTTTATTAGGATTCTAAATACAGAAAAGCCATATTACTTATCTTTAAAATTGAATTTCAATTGACCTGAGGTGTGTTTTTTTAGGTTGAGGAATTTTAAGATTTATTTTTATTTTTTAATCGGGATATCTCTGACTGCTATGTAGAATTTCAACTGAATTGCTCGGGATATTCCGATTAAAAATCTTAATATATCTTCAAAATCTTAATCTATAAAACGCACCTCTTTGCTTGATCATTATTGTTTTATCAAATGCTTTTTTTCAACTATTGATTGAATTTATCATTGGACAAGAGACAAAATTAACAAGTTTAATTGTACTTAGCTACTGTTGTTTCACCCTGAAATTGAATTTTATCTGTAACAAATTAATCAAATGAAAAAGTTTGAGTTTAGTTTAAACTCTGAGACTTCACTTCCTGCTATTCACAATTTGACTTTATAGTAGGGTAGAATGACTCATTGATATGGAAAGGAAGGTGCTACTTAAGAGAATAAAGAATCAGATAGGCAGTTATTAAAAACAGTTTATGTATTAATTGAACAGGTCATATACAGATTTTTTTTAGGGATTTTTGTTTGGTATGTCTTGTTGTTTATAGAATTAAATAAATGTAATTACACTCTATTATGCATTTTGTAAATATTTGGTCCAATAAAAGGTTCAAATCCTTTTGTTTTGAACATTTCTACAACAAGAAATACATGTGCTGATCCTGAATTTTTAGTGAAGTAGTTGTAGTTGCTATAGCCTTGGTTGTTGTCTTGCATGACCTTTGACATTTTGTGATATCTATGGTATTCCTAAAGGTATTGAATTGGAACTTGTCTCATATTTTCTCTAACCAAAGAACCAACTCTACTGCCAAGATGTATAAATCTAGATGAATATTTTGCAAATTGTGCCCCTGTTTTGACAATTCTTTTCACCAACAGCCAAGCATAGGCACCCACATGTGGTGCTTTTGTTTTCCATGAGAGCAGCACAAACATAGTTGTCTATTAATCAATTTATCAGTTGGTGAGCAAAACGTTTAAGGTAGTGGACCTGTAAAAGATCCGCAATGTCTCGGAAGTAATGATCTTTAACAATGTTAACCGAGGTTTCCTAATGATTTTCATTAGGAAACCTCGGTTAACATTGTGAAAGATTATGAGTTCCGAAATGCTGCGGAACTATTACGGTTCCACTATTTTAAGCTAAACCTCAAATGAGGTAGCATTTTGGTCACCCACTGATGTTATATTTGTATAAATGTATTTCAATGCAATCTTTTTGTCCTGATATCCCCCCACTGGATCCGCACATGGGAAATAGCTCATCAATGCCAATGGCCATTTACCCTTCTTATGCTAAGTATAAATCCAGGCTAAATTACACTAGCTTTAAAGCAAAGTGCTGAATGTCTCTGAAAGAAAAATCATCAAACAAATTTTGTCTTGAAAATTCAGTCTCAACACAGTTCTTAGTCAAAAAGATGGTGTAGACTAAGATCAGACTGCACATATGTTCAGGATGATCCTTGTCTATAAATGGGAATTTCCAGGTTCAGATTGAATTGGATTAAGGTAGTACACCCGTGATAGATACATGACATTTTGAGAGTAATGAACTGTTATAGTGATAACTGAGGTTTCCTAATGATTTTAATTATGAAACCTCTGTAAACATTGTGAAAGATCATGAGTTCGGATATGTGGAGGAACTATTAAGGGTCCACTACCTCTATACAAATCATGGCCATATTTAGCATGTGTTGTAAGTGACTCAAGGATATGTGAAATATACTGTTCACAAAAAGTAGGGGATATTTTAAGTTTGATTTGTGGTATTCTGGTCAGCTTGGGCACCCATACATCTCTAGGGCCCCGTTTTTGAATCATCAACAAAGAAACCAATTGTTTGATATCATGACAATACCTGACTGTGAGACACAGGGTTTGACAGCAGTGTGGACTCACGTTCCTCTGGTTTCCAGCATACCATCGACTCACTCACGGTGAGCTTTCATGACACCCAACATTATTCCAACAAAATGTGATGCGAATACATGATAGAGATAAACACCAAATATTTTTTTCTGAGTTATGCTCAACTAAAGTAAGAATCCCATTACAACATACGCCATGTTAAGATAAGCGCTATACCCCTCTCTTCTTAGGTGCTGAATTTTTAGGACATGTTTAGCAGAAAAGGGAATTTCATAACTACCACATTATCATGAGACAACAGCTGGTCGACCAAGAATAAGTTAGATTGTCCTCAAATGTTTGCAACCACAATAACCTTATGGATTAACAGATTATCCCCTACTTTTTGTGAACGGTATATATTGTCATCACAACTTTATAGGCGGATGTATTTGGGCAACTGCTGTGGTAGTGTATCTGATACCCATTCATTTGCTCCTAGAGCCAACAAGTTGTTCCCCCGAATGGGTTGATGTGTTTTGTTTGCATGGGGTTTAATACCACTTTCAATATTAGTGCAGTTATATTATAGTTGGCCAGTGCACCAACTCATATCCTTTCTCACATTAGTAAAACCTCAACATCTCTTGTGAGCCACTAGCTGCTCATCCATCTAAGGCATGCTACATTTTATCGTAAGTAAAGTATCATTAGCCGTTGACTCTAGTATAATCAATATTGAAGGATGAAAGTTGGCTGAGACGGGGTTCTAACTCGCTACCCCATGTTTGACAGCCCTGCGTTACTGCTAGGCTTAGCCCCTGTGGATTAATAATCATAAACCTATGTGGGATAGCAGCTAGAGGCTAGGAAGGGATCTAATGGTAGTGCTTGAAAAGCTGAAAAGACTCTCAGATAGTTAAAAGCAGTGTTAACCCCCTTTCTAACACACAAATTGTTGGGTCCCAGGCCCAATCTCTGATGGTGGCATCCATCAAATTTGACTTTCTTCTCCCAGCTGATGGTTCAGAAAAGGTCTTGTGTAACGGCAAATCACATTGTGAAATTGACATTCATCTAGATCGAAACTAATTGAAATCACTCGCCTAGTGCTCAAATATTTCATTCCTAACACTCACTCCAATCAATTTAAAACACTTCAAAATCATTAAAAAAAACCCACTTTGAATCTGTGAAAAATTATCAGCATTCCAATAAATTGATTGTATGATTTTTTAAGGCTGTCGTTGTTTTTTTAAAGGTCTGATTTGTCTGTAAAGACACAAATCCAGAAAAGTTGGTAGATCTTTTAACGGGAGGTAATCAATTAGCACTAATTTATTGTCGATTTTGTTTTACCTCCCTTGAAAATCAATCTAATTTTGCTCATCACACTCATTCAATTTCATTCTAAGGTCATTCAATTTTCAATTTCCAGATTCTTCTTACTGTATTCACTGGTAAAATACAGTAATATCAAGAGTCAATGATTAGGTGCTCATACCACCAGCATGGGACTCAATAGTTAAATGTAAGAAGTTTCGATACAAGTTGACCGAAACCTTTTCATAAAAAATACCCTAGACTGCAGTTGCGGATCTAAAGTAGCCCCTATCGTGAGTCTTATCATTCATTTTCCTCGGGAAAGTTAATCAACTTGTGGTTACAAGTTTGGAGACCCAACTGTAGAGTAAAACCTACATTACGGTTTGACTGGCGAGCCTGCCTCAATCTATCGATATAGATCGGGGGGTAGCGTAGATGGGACAGGTTTACCAGTCTACATTACAGTCTCCGTATGAAAATGAGATGCATGTCGTGGCTGGTGAACATGTCCTAATCAATGAAATATTGGAGAGTAACATGGATAGGATTGGTTTACCAGTCAATTGAAAGCACTTTCATTAAGTAATATTTCATAAGGGTAACAATGTTCTTGCCTTTAATAAAACATTTTGGCCCCGGTAAAGCCGGCCACTGAGGAGAGAAATTGTTTAAAGAAAGTAAGGAAAATCTCTCGGCTGTTCATCCTTTCATTCTCTACTGGCGGACAAGGTACGAACTGGCACTGAGGCGAAAACGTTATTTGGATAGAACTGGAATAAGAAACGAACACTCGCAAGTACTCGTCGTCTCGCCTTTAATTTGCCTGGATGTTTCCGAAACTCGCTAGAGCTATTCATTTCGAGAAGATTGTGAATTTGCCTTTTTATTTATCTATTCTATCAACAAAATGAATTATTTTTAATCAAACGAAAATAGTTTCGTTAAAACTGATTGAACGGTTTCTTATCATGTAACCGATCGGAATGAGTGAACGGTTCTGATTGAACGCTTTGTAACGATTCTGATTGAACGCTGATTGTAAAATTGTGATTGAACGCTGATTGAACGCTGAACGCTGATTGAACGTGATTGCCCGTGAATGATCGGATTGTGATTGAAATGATTGTCAAATTCCCGATGTTCCGTACTGTACAAATATCTGTATGATAACATCCCATATGATATTTTTCATGATATCACATGGATATTTTTAGGACAATGATATAATGTGGTTACTTTAAGAAACTTACATTTTTGTTAGAAACATCAACGAAAACAAGACAAATATAGCTTATAAGATGAATATAATGCATAATTAGTGTATTGTATAAAAAACATCTAACTTGGGTGTGGGAATTGATATTTTGTCTCGGAAGATCCTTGACAATTATTGATTCCCTCAACCTCAATAAAAAAATTTTCATACAAAATACTAAGTACTTATATATATGACTACAATTCTTGACTTTTTATCTTATCTTGTTAACATTAAGATCATCAATTCAAAGTCTGCCCATTGGCTCAGGAGAAGATTTTTTTAAAGAAATTGTCGATTAATACAAAGTCAGCCAGGAATGATGAATGGTAACACTACACTGAAATCAACACTTGATAAACTAGAGCCTGTCACTGAATGTGACTTAATACCCCCGCAAGTGCTTTCAGAGAATGAGATACTTTGACAGAAGCGGCAAAAAATGCTTCAAATATAAAGTTAACTCTTGGATTTGAGACCTGTAAATTGTGTCTTGCAAAACTTAAACATGTGATAAATGTTTTCATGCTATTGAAGGAAAACTGAAGGAGGAGTTTGTAACACAAAATTACTAGTACCGTAATTCATCCATAAATTCGGACACTCCAAGAATTCGGACACCATTAATTATTTCATGAAATAATTTATTTTGTGCCTCTAATTTCGGACAATCACCGTCGGAAATTAATCTATGATTTCGGACACCGATTTTTGGCCTGACAGTAAAGGAGCAACGAAATCGTGGCCATCAACGGCGATCGTCGGAGGTAGGTGTCAACAGGTATAGGCTTTGTAATTTAAAACAGTTTAACTGAGAATAGACACGCGTTTCGACAGAGGGCCAATTACCCGACAGTGACAGGATTAAAATTTCACACTTATTGTTCTCTAATCCATAATCTTTTCCCCGATTGGCACTCTGTTCGAACAATTGCTTTGGCATGTCGAATGGTATGAAAGGTTTATAAATTCACACGGACTAATTAAATAGCGTTAGCTCGGAAAGCGACCCGAGACAAAACAAAACAATAAGCTGATAACGGCAGTCTGTTGTAATTACGCCGTTTTCATTTTATAGCGGCGACAAAACAATGAAATAACTTGATATTTGCCTGAAACATTGTAATCTTTTCATTCAAAAATACGAAAGATTTGTGCAAAGTTTAACCAAAGAAAGAAGATACCGGTACTTCGTGTTTTATTCCAAAAATCCAAAATTAAGTCCGAGATGCTTTCTGGCGAATCAACGATAAATTAAAAATCTATTCTCGTTGCGGAGTAAAGCGTCTGGAACAGTTTATTTTTCGAAGAGGGAGAACGGGTGATCAAAGGCGCAGACGCCAGATGTTCAGCTAATTTTCGGGTAGTTTCCGGACTTGGCATTCGTCCAACACGCTTTTAAACCTCATGAGATGTCAAACCCTTTCTTTAATGGGAATAAATTGACACGCTTCTTTCGACTCTGTTGATGGATTTTATTTTGGAAAACGGAATTACTTTATTAATTTTCGCCACAGGTAGGATTTTATCCAAAAATACGCAGCCGATATTGAATAATCTTATTCGCGTTTTTTTAATCGAACGGGGTCGAGTTTGAATTATTGATACCGCGATTGTAATTTGTAAAGAAAGCTTGATTTTTTTCTCGTCAGATTTTTCTTCATTACCTGTCATAAAGTCGTAACAAGAGCTTTTTCGAATGCGGCTACGATCTTTTGGTAACAGCCGTGATATTCGGGACTTAAGAATTTTTGAAAACATAGATTGAAATCCGAGAATCGGGAATCATTTATTGGGCAAATATTAATCTAATAATAATCCTAATAATTCTTCATCCGAAATCCACGATCGGCCGTCGTAAAAAGAATAAATATCAACAAATAATTGACATTTAAATAACATCGTCTGGTAAAATCTTAAATAATAAGGAATTCAATCACTTACCAAAACGGTCGGCGATTTTACTTGCCGAAATTGGCAACGAGTCCCCTCCCTCGACATTGATGATTTATTTATGTATTCGGACACGGGCTTAATTAATTATCCATGAATTCGGACATGAAAAAAAATAATTATTTTATTGTGTCCGAATTAATGGATGAAATACGGTATATGTGAACGAAAAAGAAAAAAATGTAGTAAGTGTAAGGGCAGATATTTCTTAACCCAGGACGAGTTGGGACCTCATAATTGTGTCTTGCAAAACTTCATGTGGTAAATGTTTGTATAAAATTTCAAAGATATTACATGAAAACTGATTAAAGGAAAACTGAAGGAGAAATTTGGGAAACAAAATTACAAGTATACGTGTTCACAAAGAAAAATTGTCTTAAGTTCAAGGGGAGATAATTAAAAAACCTGTGGGAGTTGACACTTGAAATTTGAGTCTTGCAAAACTTCAACATGTGATAAATGCTTGTATACTGTTTCATTACTTTTGAATGAACATTGAAGGAGCAGTTTGCGACACAAAATTATAAGGACATGGCAACAAATAGGAAAAAATGTCAAAGTTCAAGGGGAGATAACACATGAACCTGGGGGAGTTGACACTTGAAATTTGTGTCTCGCAAAACTTCAACATATGATAAATGTTTGTATAATGTTTCAAAACTATTGAATGAAAATTGAAGGAGAAGTTTGCGACACAAAATTATAAGTACATGGTAACAAATAGGAAAAAATGTCTTAAGTTCAAGGGGAGATAATTCATGAACCAGGAGGGTTTGAGACTTGAAATTTGCGTCTTGCAAAACTTCAACTTGTGATCAATATTTGCATAATGTTTCATTACAATTGAATGAATATTGAAAGAGGAGTTTGCGACACAAAATGATAAGTACATGGTAACAAATAGGAAAAATTGTCTGAGTTCAAAGGGGAGATAACACATGAACCTGGGGGAAGTTGGGACCTAAAAATTGCGTCTTGCAAAACTTCAACATGTGATGAATGTTTCTATAAAGTTTCAAAGCTTTTGAAGGAAAACTGAAGGAGGAGTTCGCGACACAAATTTACTACTATATGTGTCCAAAGACGGACGGACAGACAGACAGACGGACAGACACATGGACAGACGCACGGACAGACAGGCTGATTCCAGTATACCCCCCAACACATTCGTTTTGCGGGGGTATAATAAACTGTGACATAAAATTTTAGAACCTCTAACTTACCCTTGTTAAGTAGATAGATCTTGGTAATACATGAATATTCATGAGATAATACACAACACGACTCTGCAGATGACCTAAAAGTAGAGCAAAATAAAGATGTGTTTGTGAGACACAAATACCCCCAGCCCTAACCCACCCCAAATAACATTTTTTTAAAACTTTGACTTGAAAGAAGACTTTGACCTAGTCACAAGACCTTCCTCCCAGCAGACGCGCATAATTGTGATCTATCATCATGCAAAATAAGATCATTGTTCTTGTATAGCCTTTAAGAAATTAGCAATGTGAGTTCTTTGGTTATTTAAAAAAAAATATTTATAATATCCTTTATGGCTAACATTTAATATGAGAAAGATTTTATAATCTCCGGCCCTAAACAACTTACAATCATAATTATTACTGTGCACTCTTCATGGTTATCATGACCACTTTCGGTATCATTATTTTAGATGAATTCTAAAATCCTTCATCGAACAGAATTTAAAGCAAAGAACACATATCACTGGAAAGCCTGATCACTGATCAATATTCCATTGACTCAGTGCAAAACAGTTGTAACTGCCTATATACATATTTGCATTTATACCTATTTCACATTGAGCCATCATTTTCCTTTTCAAGATTCAATAAATAACTCTAGAATTAAAGGGATAATAAGTGGGTGTAGAAAAGATCAGAAAACATACAAATGTCAGCTCATCTCTATCAATGCACCCGACCAAAAGGAGAATATTCTTAGTTCAGCGTGTCAAGCAATGAAAGATAAGCAAAATTTCTTTGCACTGTATAAATAATTGATTGATTGATTGAATGGGGTTTAACGCCGCTTTCAACATTATTTCAGTTATATCGCGGCGGCTGGAGCACCTAACAATGGATTCCTGGTATTTCTTACACCTGTACTACCATTATACCCTTTCCTAGCCTCCGACTGCTATCTCACATAGGTTTACGATTATCTACCCATTGGTGAGAGACAAACGTCGGAAAGGATATTTGCCGCCACCGGGGATTGAACCCACGACTTCCAGATTGGAAGTCTTATGCCTAACCAACTGCGCTAACTATAGAAATAAAGGGTACCTGCTAATTTGTTGACGAGAAATCGTTCCCCCTGATTGAAAATTTGTATAAAAGACAGATCTTTATCGTGATTATAGTCGAGTGACTGATAGTTGACCCTGTAATGTTCGATACGCTGCAAGAAATCCTTTACTGCCTCATTCTTGTCCATTCCTAAATAGTCCGGACTACACACTTTAACTTCCTGGAAAAGAAATATCACTATGGTTTATCAAAAGAAACATGTAAGCCTGTGCGTGAGATTTCTAACAATTTAAAAAATGAGCAAAGTAAAGACTCTAACCAGCCTGTGCATCCGCACAGTCTGACCAGAGTCTTCACTATGCACTTAGTAGATAATAGGTGACAGGTCTCAATGTTTTTGCAGACCATCATTTAACTTTATATTTACAATATGTGGCTGTCTATGCTGCTCAATGTTTTCACATTATGAACATTTCAAATTGTTTGAAATGTCACGCACAAAGTTAACCCTTTGCTGTTTAATCCCTGCTTTTTACGTGCCTGTGATTTTATGATTGAGAAAACATTGTGAAAAAAGAAGAAATTGCTTCTGACAAGCAATTTCTTCTTTTTCCACACTATTTTCTACCCTACTGAATGCTTACTTTTCAAATTAAATCCACTTTAAATTTTCGTCTGCAAAACCTTTGAATTTGGACAGGTCTAAAGTTTTGTAAAACAGGAAAGGGTTAAGTAATGAATATAGTTAAAAGTGACAAAGCATTCTAGCATCCACTCTACACATGAACTTTGTCAATGAAGAACATATTAATGACTTAAGAACTTGACATTTGAAAAATTTGAGCATTGTAATTTTGAAATTGTTTCGCCAGGGGTAAGATCAAAACTATTATCAATGCAAATGTTTTTATAGACAATGCGTGCTTGTCTGAAAATCCTATGAACATAAGTTGTAAAGACACTAGGGAAGGAGAAATTTAGTAGAAATAATATGTCCTGATCATGAATATTCCAATCAAATCCTGTTGAATCCAATCATGTAACATTTTTAACAGTTTATATCCCTACCTATTAATACAATGATATCATTTTCAAATCTTACCAATATATTAGCCTCAATAATGTTAACATCATCACAAATAGACTCGACAAAGAAGAGTCTAAAATCGTGTTGTTCACAGATCAGTTCTACCAGCAGTTTACGACGATCTCTTGTTGTGTTGGTGGCATCAACAACCTACAGTAAAACAATATGTAAGTAAGAACTGTGGCAACATACTCCACAAATAAGATTCTGTCAACATTTTGTTCACAGAACAGTTTACCCCACCATGTGTTGTGTTGGTGGCATCAACAAAAATATCTAAAATAACAAAGCGCATTAACTCCAAAATTATATAAGCATGAGTTGTAGTTCTTATGCACTGCACCTCTCCTCTATGATATCTATCCACCTAAAAAGTTTCAAGTTGATAGCCTTTATAGTTTAGGAGATATGCACCAGACAAAATCTAAGTATTTAAAATAACAAATGCTCCAGACAAAATCTAAGTATTTAAAATAACAAATGAGACGATTCTATTGAGTTATAACAACATATGATTCTATAGAAATTTGCAATTGCATACATATTCAATCAGGATGATATATATTATTTGTAAACAAAATATGTACTAAGTGACTTTTCTCTGCAACAACCGCTTTTCAGTGGTCCTTTAACCCTTTGCTGTTTAATCCCTGCTTTTTATGCATTTTTTATGCCTGTGATTTTATGATTAAGAAAACATTGTGAAACAAGATGTGTTTGTGAAACACGAATGCCCCCATAACGGCATTTTTTTTTCAAAGTTAGACCGTGACAGATGACCTTGACCTTGTCACATGACCTTGACTTTGGTACCAGCGGATGCGTATCATTGAGATCTATCATCATGCCAAATATTAGCTTTGTATCTTGAATAGGCTTGAAGATATTGGCAAGGTTAAGTTTTCGGGTTAAGTTTTCGGACGTTTGACCTTGACAGATGACCTTGACCTTGTCACATGACCTTGACTTTGGTACCAGCGGATGCGAATCATTGAGATCTATCATCATGCCAAATATTAGCTTTGTATCTTGAATAGGCTTAAGATATTGGCAAGGTTAAGTTTTCGGACAGACGGACGGACAGACAGACGGACAGACAGACAGACAGACAGACAGACGGACATGAGTAAAACAATATGCCCCCGATCTATCGATGCGGGGGCATAAAAAGAAGAAATTGCTCCTGACAAGCAATTTCTTCTTTTTCCACACTATTTTCTACCCTACTGAATGGTTATTTTTCAAATTGAATCCACTTAAAATTTTCGTCTGCAAAACCTTTGAATTTGGACAGGTCCAAAATTTTGTAAAACAGGAAAGGGTTAATACACATTTTAATGTATGTTACTCTTAGAAAGAAGCCAGTGTCAAGACTTACAGCCACTTCTCCACCATTAGACAAGAATTTACAGGCATCATCTATAGCCATCAGGGCACACTTCCTGAAAATACACATTTATACTGTCATTAGGATACACAGAACCTTACTTGGTATATGTGACCCTCCCTGAAATTATGCCTATAAAAATATGAGGGCGTCAAAGTAAAACTACTGACAGTGCCTATATATGTGACCCGTCACTCAAAAAGGGACCATCTGGGAACTAAGTTAAATAAATATTTGAAACAAGATGAGTTTGTGAAACACAAATGCCCCCGTAACAGCGATCTCTCAATAAGGCAAAGGTTTAGTTTTCGGGTTAAGTTTTTGGACAGATGGACGGACAGACAGACAGATGGACAGACAGAGAGACTGACATGAGTAAAACAATATGCCCCCGATCTCTCGATACGAGGCATAAAAAAGATTGTTTCTAGAACAGGCCAACAAGAGGTCGCATTTCAAAAATTCTTTCATGGGGAGTTGTTTATTCTAGATTCAGAAAATGAGAAAGGTGCGAAAGTTCTCAATCCTAGTCAGTCTGTGCAATCTGTGCAGTGGGACAAGGGTTGACATTTTACACACTTCCCAGTTGGTCCCTTTTCACGTGACAGGTCACATATTAATCGGCACTTTCAATATTTTTCCACTGACCCATCCAGATTTGCATTCTGGTGATACTTAACATTCCATGGATCCAGACTTTTCAATTACTGCAGATTTTATTTCTTTTTCCTTGCAAGATGGGACCTACTCCCATAAGATAAATTTCAATTGTGTTAAAAAAAAATTAGATAAGAGGCTCTTGAGTGTCCTAAAAGCTTTTCTGGTCATTTAGTTCCCTAAATTCTCCAAGGCAATTCCTGTGATTTTCAAAGAAGAATAGTTTAATTAAGCTTCAAACAAAGCTAATCAGAATCCAAAACATAAGAATTTGAAAACATTTAAATAAGCTATAAATCAACTTCTTCCGTGTCAATTTTTGAATGAAAGATTTGTATGAATTTACAATTTCCCTACTACCTTTCAATTAAATCAATGAAACATCAGGGAATTAATTGATTAAACATACAAGAAATGTTTGTAAAACATTTATTCTCCCCCATAAAAGCAGGCAAATCCCTATTCTTTGTCAATCAAAAAAGAGCTATAACTCACAAATTATGATGCGTAGAGTTATGATTCTTATGCATTGCATTTCTCCTCAATGAGATCTATCCACCTGTGAAGTTTCATGAATCTAGCTTGCATACTTTTTGAGATATGCTCCACACAAAAAAGGTCTACAGACTGACTAACAAATGCAAACCAATATACCCCCTGTTCTTCGAAAGGGGGGCATAATAATGCAAAAGGTGAATTCATTCAAGTTTTTTAAAGTTCTTTCGTGTTTACATTGAATCTTTTCTAGTTTACAACTGTACTCACATGCAAATTAAGTAGGTACAATTTCTCAGCAAACATTTTGCATCCTGAGTGAGGGGCTGATATTTTGATGAAACAGTTGTAACTCCCTATATGTTTATAGGGAGTTACAACCGTTTTGCGCTGAGCCATCAAATTTTGTTTATTTTATTGATTATTAAAATAATGAGAGTTGTTTTAGACAGACATAGGGTCACATGAACAGGTGAAAAATATGCATAACATAACATTTAGCCAGGAGAGCTAAAAACATCTGTAAATTAATTTGCAAGAGACCATTGCATGCTTATGAAAGCCATAAAACAACTAAACTCTCCATAGGTAAATTGTTTTCATGAAATTTTAATGAAATATTGAGCAGCACAGAATCCCATGGAGACCGTTTAGAGTTCATTCTCAATGATGATACTTTTAGCTTCATGATCCTAATACTAGACTATTTCAATGGCTCAGCTTGAAACAGTTGTAACTGCCTATATGTTTATAGGCAGTTACAACTGTTTTGCACTGAGCCATCACTTTGATGTTCTAATAGAGCCCTATGCTCTTATAACCACCCCCCCCCCCCCCCCCCCCCCCCCACCCCCGATCTTTAGACCTCAAAAATCAATTCTTCACACTATGGTAAATACCGTAAAAATTCTTATAGAGCACCATGCTCTAATAGAACCCCATCCCCCTCTTCACACATCAAAATCGACCAGTTTTTGCAAGATTTTTAGAAAACTTGAAGCCTATAATAAACCCCCACCCAAACAAATACTTGCCACGATAAATTCAATGATTGGTCAGTGTACCTTTTCCCAAGCAAATTTTAAGCTTGGATTAATACAATGCTTGAATATAATTTTCTTTTGGCTTTTCTTTGATTTTCTGAGTGAACTACCAGGTATACCCTTGGTTATTCATATAGACCAGTTAACCTCACTCCTGCACTAAATAACATTCATTCATGAAACGCCTTCAGATTTGATCTGGACTTTGGCGTCTAAGTAAATCTCCAACATTTGGCGTTTTGGGTCAATTTTTAATGTCTTGACATCTGTAGTCTCTAATAAACCCCCACCCCTTTGAAACAGAAATGTAATGATTCTTGTAATACCCTGTGGTTATATTAAAGCTTTTACTGTACTAGTAATTCATGAACTATTAATTCATGATGGTTTTAATCTGGACTTTGCAGTAGAAGAATATCTGTTGTAATAGGTATTTTGGCAATTTTCAAGTTCATAACATCCAGAGCCTCAAAAAGTGGAGAAAACAGAGGGTATGATAATACATGTAATTGAGTGATTTTATGAAATATTTTGTAGATGCATAATGAAAGCTAAATACAAGGCTATGATAATTGATATACAACTATTTACCTTGGTTCTACATGCATACAAATATAGTCAAACACCAACTTAGTAAGCTAGTAAATGTACTAGTATATTATAAAAGTTCAAAACTGTTGGTTGTCTTCAACAATGACATTTATTTTTTGCAGACACTATGTTCTTCAGAACAAGCTGATTTTAGCTCAAAATAGTTGGCTTAAAATTCTTTTCAATTCTTTGAAAATCAGCAAAAATTTATTTGGCATTGACGGCATTATTCTGTGCATACATAATAAGTGCATATTCAATGTAAGCTACCTTTAACCTATTTGTATGGTAATGAACACCACTTTCAACAGTATTTTGCAGCAAATAGATTACTTTACCATCGTTTTCTTGTTTTTTCAAACCAGTAATACATCGATATCCTTCCCAACCTTCATGCAACTAATAATTATCCACCCATTGATGACGGTGAAAGTTGGGTGGGAAAGAAGGTTTTACATGAAAGTTGCTACAAAATAGCAGACTTAAGAGTCCTTTTGGCATTCTAAGTTCTATAGTATTAATCAATAAAACCAACAAGCCAACCACTGGTCCCTTCCCATGATTCTTTTACTGATAGCAACAATCTGTTTATTGACCCCCACATGGACACTACTGTAGCTGCTTTTACAGGGCTTATAATTTTGTATAAGTCTTTCCATGACACCTTCAGCATTTTTATGTGTTTTTTTATGTAGACTATGATCAACAGTGACGTTAAGAATATTGGCTAGAAGAATCTGGTGGAAAGTAGCAATGACAAAGCACAGAGTGAAGGCTAACAAGATGTTTGTAAAGCATTTATGCCCCCATAAAAGCAGGTCAATTGCCTTTTCTTTGTCAATCAACAAAGGGCAATAACTCACAAAGTATGATGAGTAGAGTAGGGTTCTTTACACTGCACTTTTCCTCAATGAGGTTTATCCGCCAGTGAAGTTTCATGATTCTAGCTTGCATACTTTTTGAGATACACTCCGGACAAAAACAACAGTCTACAGACTGACCAACCGACCAACAAGTGCAAAGCAATGTACCCATTCTTCTTCAAAGGGGGAGCGTAAAAGAATTGTGATAATATATAGGCTAATAAGAGTCTTTATACAGTCTTTATAGCTCACAAGAAATTGCTTGGCATGGCATTCACATGTTCATTATTAAGTGATTCATAAAAGATCTGCAGTCAAGACTTACATAGTTGTTCACAAGGCTTCATTTGCATTATTCAAGTTTGTCTTTCCCATTTACTGGTGTATTATTTTTTTTATCTTAACAGTTTGGCTATTATATTGTATGTTTATAACAGAGGTTACATTAAACTTTGGATTAACAAAGTATATGACATACAGAATATGTTTCACAACAGTTTAAAGCATTTTGTAAATTAAAAGAGTAATTCTAGCCCTTCGTGTTGTCAAAGTGAGTAAATTAAATGCTTACAACACATAAAACATCAAGGATAGAATTTTCAATAGATCAAAGGTCATGTTTTTACTCTCTAGGTGTAAAATGATGGACAAATGAATCCAAAAGTTCCACAATATTCTAATTTCTTTTAGATTTTATTAATCCAAAGTGCATTACTAGGCAATCTATGTAACAAAAGTATCAATTGATACACATAGTCTACGTCTCTCCAAAAATAAACCAACTACAGATGCATTTTGAGGGATAAATCAAAGCAATTGTAGGTACCTAAATATCTATAGAAACTTTTAATAGTTTTTAAGACCTCTTGATCTGTTTCATTCAAATAAGCAAGCATAACTAGCTACACTAAGCAGAGTTGATATTGTTTTCCATTACATCATTAAGCGCTCACCTGATGAATATAGTTGATTAAGGTGGCTTGACCCAATTTGGAACTTGACCCAGATTTGATAGAGACAAACATTCTAACCAAGTTTCAAAACATTTGAGCCAAAAATGTGTCCTCTAGACGGCACACAAGATTTTTATAAAACTTGACCCCTTGACATCATTTTTTACCCCACTTGACCCAATTCCAAACTTGACCAAGTTTTGATGGAGAAAAACATTCTGACCAAGTTTCAAGACATTTGGGCCAAAAATGTGGCCTCTAGAGTTCAAAAAGGTTTTACTCAAATTTGACCCCTTGATCCAATTTTTGACCCCTCATGAACCAACTTCAGACTTGACCCAGGTTTGATTGAGATAAATCTTCTGACCAAGTTTCAAAACATCTGGGGAAAAAATGTGGCCTCTGAAGTGCACACAAGGTTTTTCTAAAATTTGACCCCATGACCCCATTAGACCCTGCTTGACCCAATTTCAAACTTGACCTAGATTTTTTAAGGTGATAATTATTCTGACAAAGTTTCAGGACATTTGGGCCAAAAATATGACCTCTAGAGTGCACGAAGATTTTCTAAAATTTGCCCCCTTGACCTCATTTTTGACCCCTCTTTACCCAATTTTGGACTTGACCGAAATTTGATGGAGACAAACATTCTGACCAAGTTTCAAGACATTTAGGCCAAAAATGTGGCGTCTAATGTGCACTCAAGCTTTTTCTAAAATTTGACCCCCTTGACCCCATTTTTGACCCCACTTGACCCAATTTCAAACTTGCCCAAGATTTGATGGAGACAAACATTCTTACCAAGTTTCAAGACATTTTTGCCAAAAATGTGGCCCATAGAGTGCACACAAGGTAAAAGTTGACGATGGACAATGGAAACAGCACCCGATCACAATAGCTCACCTTGAGCTCTTTGTGCTCAGATGAGCTAAAAAGAATTCAGAGGTCTTTTTTCTGAGGAATCTGTATTCAACAATATGGAACATTTTTGCAGCACTTTCTAGAACAAAGTTGAAGTCAAAATCTCATTAACATATTAGTAGATTTTTAGTAGATTTTTAATAGATTTTCAGCATTGGCAACAGCACTGCTAGCAGAAGCCAAACTCTCTGCTTGTAGGTACTTGATAATGGATAGAAATATATGGGTACTTTATGGTGGATGGTGGATGAAAAATCTAAGAGGGTTTTCATTCATATGTAAATATATTGAGATACTGACCTTGGTATTTGATAGTATATGTTGCTCTTTTTTAAAGTAGACATTCGAGAGAATCCCTCATGTGACTTAAAAAGATATGACATGACATAGTGCGTTTTTGAACGAAGTTTTTGAATGAAGTTTTTGAGAAACAATGAAAACATCAAAGCTATAGCAATACCTTGGATAATCTCTGAAAACGGACAAACTGAATGTTGCCATACAGGATATTTGTAGTTCATTAATGATTTGTCAAGTTATTGCCGGCAAAAATTTAAGATCCAAAGAAGATGTGACATGACAAAATGCTTTGTTGCATGTTGTTTTTGCGAAACAATGACAGCAACAAAGCTACAGCAATACCTCAGGTTTTCTCTGAAAACAGGCAGGCTAAATGTTGCCATAAAGCAAATCTGTAGTTCATAAATGATGTTTCACGCTATTGCCAGCAAAATTCAGATCTCAGACAGGTTTATTCTTGATACCGTCTCTAAAATGAGGTGTGCAAACTTACTGTCTGATGGCCAACGCTTCTTTATTATTCATATCAAAGAATTCATGACTTCTATACTTGTCTGTTGCTGCCCTCCTATATTCCCCAACATTGAACACTGTAAAAAAACAACCTCAGTTAGAATTAACAAGCCTAAGATAAATTGAACAGAGCTACAGGTAGAGGGGGGTATTTTTGAATTTCATATTGAATTATTTCAACAATACTTGCACTAATTCTATATTGCAGGTAGTCATTAAAATCATCTCAATAAGATGATTCAAGTGAGTACCCACAACAAAGGGTTTCATTGACAAATAAAGATGTTAAACTGGTAATTCCCCCTCTTATCTGTAACCCTGCTTGATTATGTGCTTTTAAATCCAATTTCTGATACTCGAACATCCAGATCTGCAAAGGAAAAGAACACTCAGGTTAGTAATGAGCTCAAGTAAAATTCGTTCAAGTCTCGGATATATTACCTTGTTTTCTTTTTTTATTTCTATCGAGTTGAAGAGTTGGCATTCAATTTCCAAAATATTCAAAGATCAATAATTGTTAGATATATTTTATTTAAGGGGAAAATGTTGATCCTGTATTAAACAACATCTCTTTTAACATTCTTCCAAACCTGTTTCAATTTAACTTGAACAAATCTTAAAGCTACCATTAAGTCACTCAAAAATACAGCCAAACTACCCAATAGCCTATGCAATTTTCTTATTTTTCCCCCCAAGTTCTTTTATTTCGGTTTCTTATTTTCTTTCAATTTTAGTTCTTTATACCTATGTTTGATTTTCTTTCAATACAGCACCTTTCAGATTAAACTTAGTACTTAAAATACTAAACTTACTACAAGATCACCACCTATGGGTCCTTAATTTGGTTGCTGGGTGCTGGACAATTGCTCTTTCAATACTTGCATATCCAGTGTTCAGTGCAAGACTGTATTAAATGTCTATTTAATGCACAGACACTTCACTTAATACAGTCTTGCAAAGAACCCACAAATTACATTTAAAAATTTAAGTAAATTAGAAACTGGGTACTCAATTCCATAGGTATCAAGAAACGGTAAATTTCTGCAGGAAGCCTCTAATAACAGCAATCATGCCAATGCTATTGCAACACCCAGCACTGCATTTAGGATGAAAACGTTAGCGAAGCCTTTTTGAAATGATACCTCGCTTTGCACGTGCAAAGCTAGGTATCATCTCAAAGCACTTGCTAAACATTTTTACATCCTAAACACAGGGCAGATTTCCTAAACAGGATAGTTAAGAAAATTTTGCAAAGTCTTTCAAATTATTTGTTACCAAGTTTATGGATATACAAATACAAGAACCTTTTGATATTTTGGCTGTATTTCTCAACACCATTGACAAACTATATCCATTGCCCTACTCACCGTCTGATAAGCTCTGCCTGTGGATTGTCCGCTCTAAAGAAATCATGACTAGTTAACTTAGTCGCTGCCCTTCGGTACTCTCCAACATTGAAGGCTAAAATAGGTAGGGAACGGTTTAATGACATTGCAGGATATATCTTTTTACATGTATTTACGTGTACAAATATGATTATATCATTTATCCATACAGAAAACTTGGTATATTAACTATGTACTATATTTCTCCTAGAACTAAAAGCCGACTTGACCTATACCAAACATGGATTGGATAGGGAGCATTTATTAAGATCACATATTCTGAAGCAAAGTTATGTGTTTATGATATTGTCTTGCAGCTTTTGTGGTTAATTTCAGCTAAATAAGTTCCCATTATCATTTAGTGTACTATAACCAATCACTTTTCAAAAATCAAAGAATCTCAAGTAAAACTTGAAAAATTCTAATTGATACATGTACTAAATTTTAAAGACACAAATATAAAATACTTTAAAATCTGGATAAAATGGTATCCAAATGAATAAGACCAGTATAAAAAGCTGAAGAAATGTCTATAAATTACGTCACAGTCAAATTATAGCATTGTCTTTGGGAAAGGTCAAATAATAGATTTTCGTCAATGCTTTCATCATCAAACAGTTTTTATTGTTTTCTTGCAGAGTTTCTCCTAATTAGGTCCCATGTCTGCAGTAAGTCTGTCACAACCAAGCTTATTGTGGAAAAAAGATGGGTCATATCTATGTAAGCTATAGCAGAAATCTGGTATATTTGTCAACATAACAACAAGATCGTGTGATAACAGAGAATCATTGTCAAGACTAGACTGGGATTATGACAGTGATGTATTCAAACGGTGATGTAAATTGGCTCCCGTCCTAGTTCTCAGATAAAGGACTAACGGTCAGAGAGATTGTGACAAGGTTCTTGCAATGCTATTGTAAGTGGCTATACATGAATTTTATAGGCACTTACAATAGAAATGCACTTACCTATTGATTCATAGGCCAGAAAGATTTAAAGGTATATGTTATAAATCACGTTTAGATCTTTCCTTTAAATCTTTGCTGTTTAATCCCTGCTTTTTACGTGCCTGTGATTTTATGATTGAGAAAACATTGTGAAAAAAGAAGAAATTGCTTCTGACAAGCAAATTCTTCCTTTTCCACATTGTTTTTTACCCTACTGAATGGTTATTTTTCAAATTAAATCCACTTTAAATTTTCGTCTGCAAAACCTTTGAATTTGGACAGGTCCAAAATTTTATAAAACAGGAAAGGGTTAAAGAGGATAAGCATTTTGTTAGTATTTTGGTTGATAATTAGGAAAAGAAACACAGTAAACTTTACTCATTATGTTATTGGTTAAATTATGACATAACAATTACATGATACTAAATCTCCTATATAAATTGACATTAATTTTATTGAAACAATATATTCCAATAAAATGAAATATTTTCTAAGGTTCCTCGAGCATCATGTTATAACTGGAGTATCCTGTAATTATTATCATTTGTTGAAGAAATGCCTCCTCATTTAATATTGAAGGTGTTCTTACAAGATATATCTGTATTTTAGAGATAGAGGCCTCATTTCAGCAGTTATGTTTTTATTTAGGAAGAGATTAAGTTATTATCCAGAGTTATAGATAGAGGGGGTATTTTGGATTTCAACTTTAAATGTTTCATGAGTCCTTACTCAGCCTTATGTCGCCAAGCAATTCAGATAAGTACCCACAATATAGGGTTTCAATGAGAAAAATAGATTATAGACCCTCTTTTATCTCATCTGGGCCCCTGATTATCATTTGTTCAAGACATATCTCTCTTAATTGAAATTTTTCCTACAATAAATATTCTGCTATTAAAAGGTAGAGGCCTAATTTTTGTTTTACACACGTAAAAATAGAAATCATCATTTGAATAAGACATGTTTCCGCATTCAAAATTGAAAGTTTTCCAACAAAATAAATCCATCTTTCACAGATAGAGACGTATTTTCAGGAGAATGTCTGATAACTTTATTGATGACAAGTAAATACAGATAATGTTTGTTGTAGGTGCAGAAAATCTGCAGCAGGTATTTGAAGCATGCCAAATCATCTACAAAAGTCTGCCTCTGGCATCATTATTACTTTTTTTACAGGTACTGATTATATATATGTGACCTGTCACACCAAAAGAGACCATCTGGGAACTTTGTAGGATAAATATTTGAAAAAGAGATTGGGTCCAGCATAGGTCAACCAGAGGTTCAAACATTCTTTCACCGGAAGGTAGATTAATCCTTCTAGACTAAGAAAATTAGAAAAGTGTGAAAAGTTTCAATCCAAGTCAGCCTGCGCAACCCGCACAGTCTGACTAGGGTCAACACTTTATGCACCAACCGGATGGTCCCTTTTCGCGTGACGGGTCACATATATTAAAAGTTTTAAGAATTGATGTTGTTAAGAAATAAATGAATTACAGCTTTTTATGTTGAATAACATTAAAATGTTGATTCAATCAACAGTTCTTGGTAAAGTGGGGAGGTAACAAATATAATTTAGTTTTCTCCATAAAAACCTACATTGTGGGTGCTCATCTCAATCGACTCAGTGAGACTTTTCCACTATCCAAAAGACAAGGTTTATTAGAATATTGTTAAGAAATTCAAAAATATTCTGAATTCCAAATAACCAATCTTTTCCTATAACTATTTGAATAAGCATGAAATAATGAAAATTATATCCGGAATCCATTAAGAACCTTTTGCCTTCAAAATTTCCTAGTTATTCCTCTTTATAGGTGGCTTTGAATTTGGAATAATCCAACAACTTCATCTGGTACAGAATAAAAGCAAGTTGTCTCCATTACCTCCATCACACACAGAGAAGTGACACTTTCAGGTCCATTAGAAACAGAAAACGTGACAAACCCACAGTGATCCAGCCACTCATCAATTAGAAATTTGTTTTCCTGCTTGCCATTTAGAGTGAGGACATCAACATTAAAGGCTGGTTGAAATTCAAGGAAGCTCTAAATATTATTATGAACATGGGGCATCAAAAGAGGATCAGTTGCATGTAACAAGCAGTTTTATTTTTTCCAGGAATATTTCCTTGCACATGCACCATAATGTGTGGGTACAGGGCTTGTGCTAGTGTTTAAAATTGAGTAGTCATTGACTTCTAAACCATGAAATTCTCGGGGTCAACACTCATTCTAAAGGGGTCAAAACAATAGAACGGGCAAATTGTGAATTTTACAGGTTTCGGTGTGA
Organism: Fragum whitleyi; assembly: GCA_948146395.1. Lineage (NCBI taxonomy): Eukaryota > Metazoa > Mollusca > Bivalvia > Cardiida > Cardiidae > Fragum > Fragum whitleyi. The sequence continues at coordinate 40,291,575 of OX411550.1, read as the reverse complement.
ATTGACCTTTTCTTGTAATACTATGAAAGGAAAAATTGATGAGTAGAATTCTAAATAGTATTTATAAGACACATCTTTGAAAACTAGAGTATCAAAACCAAGTAATGACCCTTGTAATTTTCTCTCAAAGGGGTCAAAATGACCCCTTGGGAGAAATTTCTTGAGGGTCAACTAATAGGATATTTTCAGATTTTTTATGATCAAAGCCCTGTTTTAGTTAAACACTAGGTACATATCAAGGGGCAAAAAAAACTGTTGAAAGTGCCTATAAATATATGGGCACTTTCACTAGTTTTGCACCAACTCCCTCAATATATGTGACCACCTATGCAAAAAGGGACCATCTGGGAGATACAAAAAATAAATACTTGAAATTGGGATTGGGGCAAGCAGGGGGCAAATTGTGGTTCTATTCAAAACATTCTTTCACATGAAGGTAGGTTGTTCATTTTAGATTCAGAAAATAAGTTAAGCCTGAAAAGTTTCAATCCTAGTCGGTCTGCGCAATCCACGCAGACTGACTAGGGTCAACACTTTACAAACTCCCCTGATGATTCCTTTTCCTGTGACTGATCATATAATAGATACTTGAAACACTCTTATCCTCAACCATATGACTTAATTGTTTTAATCAATACTATCAAGTCTACATAGATATCAGAACAAAGAATTGCATAAGATTTCCAGTTAGACTAAAAGCTTTGATGTGCCTTTTAACATGTAACTTCAAAAGGCCTAAGTACTGCATGCAGTGAAAGTACTATTTGCATAAAGGGGAAAAAAAATCTTATGCTATGGCAGCTTTGAAAACTGTTAGAAAATAAACCTCAAGCAAAGTTGGCACCAATTTGCTTGCTGGAATTCTAAATTTTCTCCTTATGTTCCTCCATCTTTTTTAAACCCCAGACGGCAGCAATCATTCTTTCCGACTATTTGTTAAGTATTTGTCTGATTGATAATCCGTAGACCTATGTGAGATAGCAGCTGGAGGCTAGGAAAGGATGTAATGGTAGTACTGGTGAGAGAAATAGGAATCCATTGTTAGGTGCTCCAGCTTCCACTATATAACTTAAAAGATTGTTGAAAGCGGCGTTAAACCCCATTAAATTAATGAATCAATCTCTTTTAACACTTGGTAGTAAGTTTACAAGGAGGGACAAATTGAAATGTATGAAATTTCTTGCCTTTTTGGTTGAATTTGGCTGGAGCACCTAACCATTGATCCCTCATATTTCCAACAGTCAAGTGGCAGCATGTAAAACATCTTTTCTCAGCCATTACCTGCTCTTGCCACTAAGGCAAATTTTCATCAAGGTAAGGTACCAAACTCTAGATCTCAAAATAGAGACAGTGAAGTGCTACCAACAATCTTGACATTTAAATTTTGCAAAAATTTCACCTACACCTACAGTTCACTGCACACAAAGAATAAAAGTAGTTAGTATATAAATACTCCATGATACCTTTGGTCTTGATCCCAATCCAGTTTAGATAGCGAGTAAGCTTCTTGGCCATGTACGTCTTACCCCGGGCTGGGAGCCCTACCATGGAGATCACAGTCGGGGCCTGTACCATGTGGGGACATGATGCTGAAATAGACCAAATAAAGTATTAGGTTTGTATAGAGCGATTTTATTAACCCGAATCTGACCCCTGCTATTTAGATGAATGAAAATCTGATAAATCCTTCTCTGCATTACACATGCTTTCATAGCAATGAATGTATCATTTATTTTGTTACTTTATGAAATATGTTAGTAATTGTTATTCAAGTGATTTTTGTCAGAGGTCAAATTCGAGTCAAATAAACCAAGTTGTATTACTCTTCAGCATCAAATAATTAAAATATAGATGGTAAAACACAAACACTTCCATTACTGCACATAACATCAGATAATAAGACATCATTTTGATGGCTCAGCACAAAACAGTTGTAAATGCCTCTATATCTATAAGCAGTTACAACTGTTTCCTACTGAGGTATCAATTTATCTCTAAAACAAAATAGCCATCTGTGGTCATAACTATGACTTTCTCAAGCTTGAGTGAAAAAAAAATCAATGTTGAAAAAGGGGCTTAATCTTAGTGTTTTTTTTAATCATCTCCCTTAATGTTATGGATAGCTTAAGATTGTGATGGTGAACATTTCAAACCAAGTTTCAAGAAAATATATTTAATAATGATAGATAAAACTTATGTTAACGTTTATAATAACATCTACGCCTATAACCTACATCTATGCCAACAGTGTCCCTGATGATAACAGGATCATCACAATAACTTAACTATTTATTCCATTATTGCTGAGCTAATAAACAACAAGAACATTGTCTCCCAAAAACCCATTGGTCATGAAAGCACCTTTAATTGAAAATCAATTAAAATATTGCGTCAATTTTCTATAATGTTTTTTGGTAGATTATTGAAAAATAAAGGTAGATTATCATTTGAAAAAATCACCACCTAATCAATAATATTATCAAAAACTTATATCCCACTTTCCCTCATTTCACACTATCTGACGTTATCTAAGCAGAGCCAAATAAGTGATGTCATTATGAATATTGCATAGCAATCACATGCAAAATGACAAACCTTCAGAAAAATTGTCCTAAAAATTTTCTCAATTTGTCGAATCTTGCATTAACTGAATAGTCATTTGTTTTTCTAGTAAAAACGATTGTTATTTCATGAACAACAAAAGCTTTATTTTCAAGAATGGCTCTACCACTGGTGAAAACATAGAGTTTGTTGTTAACTTAAATATAAATCAAGCTTACACTGAAGCAAACAGTTATCTGTTACATATAATGGTCCATAATAATAATTGTCTATGGGCCTCTTCACTTGTTTGTTTTATTCAGGGTTCAGTAACCTTCAGAGCTCAACAACAAAGGCTTTCATGTTTACAGATGTCATTGTTCTTATGAATAACATCTTTACACTGCTGTTTGTCATACCTTAATGCTTATCATCATAAACACCAGACATTTTCTTGGAATATAATATCATATCCCACATATTGATTCAAGGCTCTTCTAATAAATACCCCCTCAATATTAAAATGTAGTCCCTGAGTTCTCTAAGTGATATTTAAAGAGATCTTCCTCCTATTTTTCTTTCTCCTATTTGAGGAACATTTTAGGACATCATGGCAATTTTGTTGACATCAAACCAGAAATCTTCCTTTGAAACATAAGAGGTTAATAGTGGCCCTATATTGCTCATCTGAATTAACAATCTAAAATTTGTTTAAAGTAAACTTTAACATAATAAGATGATAATAATGACAAGCAAAAATAACACTGTCGGTTTTGATCAACAAGAAAATTACTTACATATTCAAAGATTGACTCACCAGGGTTAAATAAAAGTTTCATCTTGAGTGTCAACAAGATTTTTCAATGATTTGACACTGTGACCAAGTTTTTGACCCCACTTGACACAATTTCCAACTTGTCTGAGATTTCATCAAGATAATCTTTTGACCAATTTTCAGGTTGATTGGGCTAAAAATGTGGCCTCTAGAGTGTCAACATGGTAAATGTTGATGACAGGGTTGACACACAACAGACATCAGGTAACTACAAATGCTCACCTAGCGTACTTTGTGCTCAGGTGAGCTAAAAACATATGAACTGTTTAGCATATCAGGTACATAATTAGATGAAACCTTTTGTTATGTACAGCTCTTGGGACCAATAATGTTTTCTTCCATTAAAACGACAAAAGAGAATTAGATTTCATGTTCAACAAAATTTGTGTCTGCAGCTTCTTTTGACTTCTTAAATTTTCTGGTGTTGTAATGTAGTGGGTTAACCAGGGGTCCAGAGAGGGTTAAGTTTGTCTTTATGTCAAAATGAAAACCTACATCGTTGATACTCATTTGAATTATCTCAATGAGACTTTTTAAATGAGTACCAACAACATAGGATATTAGTCAGTCATGATGAATTATTTTAACCCTTGTCATGCTGAACCTGGAATATTCCTGCTTTAAAAGGCGGTATAGACAAAGATCAGCCTGCACATATGTGCAATCTGATCTTTGACTACAACACCTGTTAATCCCCTTTCAAGGCAGAATATTCTTCATGAAGTTAATTATAGAAAGAAAGATTGCCCTAAAACCTTGGATTTTAGGGCTTTCAGTAATTTAAAATGAGCGCAATTCGAAAGAGAATTTTTATTCAGTATGACAAGGGTTAATTTCAAAACCAAAATACTCTCTCTGTCTGTAGCTCTGATTAGTACTAGACATTGCAGTGAGAACATGACTGAGATTGGCAAGTATTTTATCTATGTTCACAGCCAATAACCATCCTATTTCAATGGCATTTTGAAAATGCAATACACATCAAATTTTTGCACAGAAATTGTTACATTGCAGTGATAAATCATCCAATCTATTTTGAAAATATCTTTGAAATCTGATATGGTTTTCATAAAATCATTTTATTTTAATTTAGTAAACAAGTCTAAAAACTGATTGTTGCAGGTTGAAATCCAAGAATCAAGAAGGTTTGTTATAATGAAATTTTGACAATGCATGCTTTTATTTTTTGCACAGAAATTGTTGCATAACAGTAATAAATAATCCCATTTATTTTTTAAGTCTAATAAAGCTTTTATAACTGTATTTAATTGCACTGGCGCTACCTCTTCCTCAGATACCCCCATGGTCTCCCAATTTGCTATGCTATATCACCCATATAGCATACCAAGTAGTGAGACCTCACTGTATCCCAGGATGGCTACCTGTAATTACAAGTCAGAAGGGTTGCAGGTTCAAATTCCAGACTCAAAGGAGATAAATGAGACTAGAAATAAATTTATCATAATTTTACCCTTTTCAACACAATGACATTAGATGATTCCCATCAAACATACAATTAAGCTAAATATCCATAGACCACAGGACCTCGTATCTGAGGAAAAAAATATTACAATGAGTTTATCATAACTGGACCATCGAAAAGCAGACTAATACCCCCCTACAAGTGCTTATCAATAATGAAAAGCTATTTTCCATCAAAGGGCCATAACTCTGTCAAAAAATAATGGATCATATTACCAAAATATTACACATGTCTGCTTGATACTGATCACTTCTGTGAAATTTGTGTGAAATATGTCCATTAGTATTTGAGAAATTGAGCGGACAATGAAAAACAACAGACGAACGGACCAACCGAACGACTGACCGAACGACTGACTCTGAAATAAACAAGAGGACCAAGATGGTCCTAGATCGCTCACCTGAGTCTCTATGACCCCTGGGACATCACATTAATTAGATAGGCAGATGTCAAAAAGAAGATAATTGCCTAAGATCAATACCGTGGAACGTTTTCAGCGAAGAGCAAGACAGATATGCCTTTTTGCTCTTTTATTCTATGTAAAAAGGGATGCACCCGGGTGGACCCCAAAAGTGACCCCAGGGTCTTGATATGAACAAACTTGGAAAAGGTCCATAAGATGATGCTACATTCTAAATATGAAAGCTGTCTGCCTTCTGGTTTAAGAGAAGAAGATTTTCCCATTTTCACCCATCGTGCTCAGATGAGCTGAAAGGGATGCGCCCAGGTGGAGCCCAAATATGACCCAGGGGTCTTGATATGAACAAACTTGGTAGGGGCCCACAAGATGATGCTACATACCCAAAATGAAAGCAGTGTGCCCTCTGGTTTTAATTAAAGAAGATTTTAAAAGATTTTCGCTCTTTGATTCTATGTAAAAAGGGTTGTGCCCGGGTGGAGCCCAAATATGATCCTAGGGTCTTGATATGAACAAACTTGGTAGAGGTCCACTAGATGATGCTACATACCAAATATGAAAGCTGTCTGCCTTCTGGTTTCATAGAAGAAGATTTTCATTTTTTTACCCTTTGTGCTCATAAGAGATAAAAGGGATGCACCCGTGCCAAGCCCAAATATGAACCAAGGGTCTTGATATGTACAAACTTGGTAGAGGCCCACTAGGTGATGCTACACACCAAATATTTAAGCTGTCTGCCATCTGGTTACAGAGAAGAAGATTTTTAAAGATTTTTGCACTTTGATTCTATGTAAAAAGGGTTGGGCCCGAGCAAAGCCCAAACATGACCCCAGGGTCTTGATATGAACAAACTTGGTGGAGGTCCACTAGATGATGCTACATACCAAATATGAAAGCTGTCTGCCTTCTGGTTTCAGAGAAGAAGATTATTGAAGATTTTCATTTTTTTACCCTTCATGCTCATAACAGATAAAGCGATGCACCCGTGCAAAGCCCAAATAATTATGACCCAAGGGTCTTGATATGAACAAACTTGGTAGAGGCCCACTAGGTGATGCTACACACCAAATATTTAAGCTGTCTGCCATCTGGTTACAGAGAAGAAGATTTTTAATGATTTTCACTCTTTGATTCTATGTAAAAAGGGTTTGGTCCGGGCAAAGCCCAAATTTGACCCCAGGGTCTTGAAATGAACAAACTTGGTAGAGGTCCACTAGATGATGCTACATACCAAATATGAAAGCTGTCTGCCTTCTGGTTTCAGAGAAGAAGATTTTTAAAGATTTTCATATTTTCACCCTTTTTGTTATGGGTAAAGGGAAAGTTAAGGGTGGATTTCATTTATTTGAACAACTTTGGTAGAGCTCGACCCAAGGAACATCCCTGCCAAATTTCATCAAGATTGGCCCACTGGTTTAGGAGGAGAAGATGTTTAAAGAAATTGTGGAAGACGCACGACGGACGACGCACGACGGACGACGCACGTCTGACGACGCACGACGGTCATTCTACGATCCCAATAGCTCACCTTGAGCACTTCGTGCTCAGGTGAGCTAAAAAGCACCCATAACACCAAAGTACATCTGAATAGACATTCTTTTTGTATCAGATCACAATTTGCCATACTCTAGCAAATTCATTCAATTATTTGATTAATTACTATTAGGTAAATGTTGTAATTAAATTTAAGGATTAGTGATTGATATGAGTAAATTTAGAGTCACTGAATCTGCCCAGTGCATCCAGAAATATTTGTATCAGATCACTAAATCAAGTTCTTCTATTGATTCTTAGCAAGAACAAAATGTTAATATCTAAGGCAATCCATATTCCAGGAAATAACTCAGTAGAAAGCAGGCAGTACAGGCAAAGATCAGACTGCACAACTGTGCAGGCTGATCTTAGTCTGTACTACCTGACAAAACCTTAAGCAGGGTTTTAAGGGACGCAGGTTTTGCGAGTCTGAGACCCACATATAAGTAGCCAGGACCCTCAAAACTGCATAAAGCGAGTCCCTTGGACCCTATGTGAATCAACTTCAGAATAGAATTGAAGACTGTTTTAAACAGTCTTCAATTCTATTCTGAAGTTGAACCCCAAATATTCATATATATCCCAACACATTCTAACGTTTAAACCTTTAACCAGGGGATAGCTCTAAATTCACACAAAAACAAAATTATTGCTTAAAAGAAATAGTCTACATCTAAATCAGGGACTCCAAAACATTAAGAAAGGACTCCCAAGATCCAAATTGTTGAGTCCCTTTGACCCAATTTTGTTGAAGTCAGACTAAAACCCTGCCTTAAGCCACAGTAGTAAAATACCATACCGGTAGAGTTACTCTATAATTTCTGTAATTGGTAAATAAATAATCAAATTAATTTAAGGGGTACCTGAACCATACCGCATCCTGAGGAATCTTTTCTGTGTCAGATCGTGGGTTGTCATATCCGGGTATATATTTATTACGATGATATAGTTCAATACACATTAATACCAGTTATGATTAATAAAGCAAACACATTTACAGCTGAATGTTCACTTTCTCTCTAAAACCACTGACATCCAATAAACTACTGGGGAGAAAATCTTTCATACAATTATCTTTTTCGGTTACAGTTCACCTGATTTCTTCTCAGTATCAACCCTTATTTTGATGAATGAAATGCTAAGGGAAATCCCTAAGGAAAATTTGCATTAAAATAAAGTGCTGAAAGAAAATGATGCATTAAATATGAGTCAGTAAAAAAAATAATTTTCAAAGTTTGCTTGTTTCAGATGGAAAAGCAGTAAAGACTAAGATCAACATATGTCGAGGAGTTAATGCAACACCATTGTATGTTCATGTAAGTATATATAATACAATAGTGTTGCACTGACCCATCGATTATGCAGGCTGACCTTTGGGTATACCTCCTACATAAGCAGGAAAATTCCAGATCTTGGATGTTATACCATGTACAACATGAACAAGATGTGTTTATGAAACACAAATGCCCGGTAACAGCAATTGTTTTAAAAATGTTGACCTTGACAGACAACCTAAAACCTTGTAATATGACCTTGACACCTAGTGATGCACATCACTGAGATGTTTGATCATGCAAATTATGAGAAAGGTATCTAAAATAGGCTTGAATAAGCTGAACATATCAAGTTTAAACGTAAAGTTTTTAAGTAGTTTGACCTTGATAGATAACCTTGATCTTGTCACATGACCTTGACATGTACTGATGCACATTATTGAGATCTATCATCCTGCCAAATATGAAGCTTATATCTTAAATAGCCTTGAAAATATTGGCAATGTTAGGTTATAAAGTAAAGTTTTTAAAAAGTTTGACCTTGATAGATGACCTTCGTCTTGTCATATGACAGTGACTTTGGTATCAGCTTATGCCTATCATTGAGATCTATAATCATGCGGAATATGAGGCTTCTACATGTATCTTGAAAAGCCTTGGAAATATTGGCAATGTTAAGTTTTTTGGTTAAGTTTTCGAGTTATTTGACCTGGACAGATGACCTTGACCTTGTCACATAACCTTGACTTTGGTATCAGCAGATGCGTTGCATTGAGATCTATTATCATGCCAAGTATGAGGCTTCTACATGTATAGCCATGAAAATATTGGCAATGTTAAGTTTTTTGGTTAAGTTTTGTGGACAGACAGACAGACAGACGGACAACAGTGAAAACAATATGCCCCCGATCTTTGGATACGGGGGCATGATAAAAAGGTTAATAAATATATAGATGCTAAATTAAGTTAATTAATTTAGACTTTACTATTAAAATTCTCTTTCAGGATAACTATACTGCATCATATTACCAACAACTGATTCAATTGGAAAAAATAATCTTAGAAAACAAGATGTGTTTGCGAAACACGAATGCCCCCGGAACCTCGTTTTTTTTTCAAAGTTTGACCTTGACAGATGACCTTGACCTTGTCACATGACCTTGACTTTGGTACCAGCGGATGCGGATCATTGAGATCTATCATCATGCCAAATATTAGCTTTGTATCTTGAATAGACTTGAAGATATTGGCAAGGTTAAGTTTTCGGGTTAAGTTTTCGGACAGACGGACGGACGGACGGACGGACAGACAGACGGACAGACAGACAGACGGACGGACAGACAGACAGCCAGACAGACGGACACGAGTAAAACAATATGCCCCCGATCTCTCGATACGGGGGCATAAAAATAACCTTTCAACTACAGTTCTGAAGTTTTATGTTCAATTTTGTATTAATGTATTCTAATTAATGTATCAATTTGAAAATTGGTAAGAATTTTACTCTTCTTTTAATGCAAGCGGTATTAGGTTGTTGTTTTTTTGTAGTGGTTGACTAATTGATTAAATGTACTATAATTCAAATTTGCTATATTTACTTGTCGATTATAAACTGTATTTGAGATGTATAATGTATTCTAAAAAGATAAACAAGTTTTATTGGGTGATCTAAGGTCAATTTTGTCTATACAGGTATAGACAAAATTGACCTTTTGATCACTCACTAAAACTTGTCTGAATTCTTATGTTCACCCACAGTAACCCCCAAACCATTAACAATTACACAAAACATTTGTTTAATTCATTATCTACAGAATATAATTGTGGTATCCTTTACTAGCATAAAACTAATCAAGCTCACTAACTCACTACCAGAACTGAAACATTTATTCTGTATATCCCAGAACGTTCTCTAAATTTTCCCAATAACCAACATTAACTGAAGTTCCAAGCAATTACTGCCACTTTTACATGCTATTTAATGCACTGTAACTATTGATGTTGAAATCAGCTGTTCTTTTGGTGCAGAGTGTTTACAAAATACTGCTCTGACCTTCACATTCCAGTAACTTAACATGTTTTTTTCTCTTTTGTTTTTTCCTCATTTTTTTCAGTACAGGGAGACAACTCATATTATGATCAAATTAAGCAATAACATTTCTACCTCCCTTACATAATATAATCAAATAGATGGGACATAATTTGGTCAATAATAGTAGCAGATCCAGAGGCGTGTTTTGGTTGGTTCAAATGAAAAACCCCTCTGCAGCATAATTGTTTCATTTTCAAGGGGAAATTTAATCGAAATTTGGTAAAACTAGGAAGACAAACTTCCTTGTTCTCCCTTTGTTGCCATGACAACAGTAGTTTTTCATGCAACCTTTGTTATTCTTTCTAGAAATCTGAAATAGGATAAACCTAAGGCTTAAATCCTCTTATTTGTTTTAAATCTTATCAAACAGACCTGTAGCTTCTGTGAAGAAGAAAACTTTAAGCACTAAAACATTGATGCACAGGCACTCAATGACTGAGTTTGCTGGTATTTATGGACAAAATATGTAAGAAAAAGTATGTAGTTTGTTTGATTGGGGCTTAAAGGCACGTGTAAAGTATTTTTTCAGTCACATTTTAACAGAGATTGGAGCAACCAACCATGAATTCCTGGTATTTCTCTCACCAGTACTACATTCTTTCTAAGCCCCAAGCTGCTTATTTTTGATTTTCCCAACCCCGTCAGAAAAGATGTGTGCCATCACTGAGGATGGAACCAAAGACCCAATGATTACATGATAAAGAGGTACTATTAAATGCACTTTGACATCAATGTGCACACATCGAGTGCTCAGCGCAAAATGGTTGTAACTGCCTATAAACATATAGGAAGTTACAACCATTTGTGCTGAGCCATTGACATTGACATACAATAGAATTCTTAACATTATTCTATGAAAACAAACTTAATTTTCTCTGAAAAACAGGCAAAGCAACCAAGTTTTTCATCAAAGGGACATAACTTTGTCAAAAGTGATCGTATCAAACATATAATATTACACCTCTGATCAATACTACGCATGACTATCTGAGAAATTTGCATCACATCCCTGTGTTAGTTGCAGAGAGATTGAGCAGAATGATGTGTTAAAGTTACTCACTGACAGCTGGACTGAAGGATGGACTGACCAACCGAACAACAGGCTGACTCCTATATCCTCCCAAACATTGTTCTACCACACCGTACAACCGGTTGCGCCGATGACGGGTGAGAGTCAACGATGACAGCATCGGAACATTATGCCGAGGAGACGGTAGGTCAAATAAATTTATTCGTGTAAATAAAAGATTGAAGCTTTGGTATTCTAAAGCAGATAAATGATCGTGTAAGTGTTCAGCGCTTCTATAGAATAAATCTTTTCTCATATCCCTCCCAAATAAGGCCACAATCATTGATTATTTCGGAGGTTTCCCATGAAAAGTTACGAAATTAGACTTTATGCTCTCATATTTCGCCTATCTCTCAATAAATGCTATTTCAACTTGTACACAGCTGAAGTCTAATCATCCGCCGATATTTCTCCCAAATTTGAAGCCAAAATTCAAAGAAATAAACACACAGCGGGTCCCCAAAGACGACATGTAGTAAGAAAAATGTTGCCTCTGTAGACAGTCGGAATTTCACGGGGTTGACATAGATGACAGTACTGAATTATTTATGATTGCCGATGTCGACAGACCCATATTCAGATTCTTGCATGAAAATGATCATTTTTGGTGTCGTATTTTTCAAAAACACACCAAAGCAATTTAGATCGACATACATGCTGACATTCATGTCCACAATTTTTCAAATGACGTGTCATATCGAAAAATAATTCAAGGGATTTAATGTAGGATTTCAAATACTCATAAACCAAGAAAAAAAAAGTTGTAATCAGACTGAATATCTCTTATACGTTTTTTACTTGTAATTCCAGTGACTTAGTATACATTCGACGAGTCAAAAAAGCATTTCTATTGGAAAACATAGTTGGCCTGTCTTTCATTATCTTTCGTTAACTTTCGATAATATCCACGAGTTCACAAGAATGATTTTTATTTTAGATAACATAAAATCTTGCTAACATAGCCATAGATCGAAAAAGGAGGATTATGAAAAATCTATCCGTAACTTTTCTTAAACCTATTTTTCTTTTATGTAAAGGCCACTGAGCAATAGGAAATTACTTCATGCAGATATATAAGAAAAGGTGAGAGGGAGATTCGATCTTCGGACCTCTGCACTGAGAGTCTCTGACCTTATGCATATATCTCATTCTATTCTGTTATCACGATTGGGTATATATTGTTACTTGAATGTAATGTTTGCTTATTGTTTATCCATATAAGGAAGTGGGTTTCGAATACTAAGGAAGGTAAGCAGGAATATTAATTGATTGATCGAATGGAGTTTAACGCCGTTTTCAACATTTTTGCGGTTATATCGCGGCGGCTGGAGCACCCAACAATGGATTCCTGGTATTTTTCTCAACAGTACAACCATCACATTCTTTCCTAGCCTCCAGCTGCTATCTCACATAGGTTAACGATTATCAACCCATTGGTGAAAGACCGATAACTTTCAAAGTTGACAAATTTAGGACAATTTGAAAGGAGTTTTACGTTGACCCTTGTAACAAAACATGTGTTTTGTGATGTGTTCCTTTACACTTTATTTCATACTGACACCAAGAAAAAAACGCCTTAGTAAAATGTGAAATTTCTTTTCCATGTGGCATTTTACATCCCGAAAAAACATTGGTTAATTTTAATAAAACTCCATCTGCGAGTGTCAAATTGAAAGGATTTTGATCTCGTGTTTTGGAATGTCTAAACTTCAGAAGCGGTTAGTTTTTTTCGAGGAACATGTGCGCCTTTTTAAGATTGTTGCTTCGATAAAAATTACACATGTTTCTCTAGCATTTGATATTCATGTCAGTGATTCACGCATGAAGTGTATATTTCAATTTTGTAAACCAATCCTTTCCATGTTCTCAAAAATAATCCAACATTTTGTTTTAAGTTCAAATAAAAAAACACCCTATGCATTTGAATCTGACTTTATACACTGATTTAATGGTGAAAATCTAATCAACTACTTCTTCTTCTTCTTTATCTTCTTCTTCCTTCTTCTTCGTTTTATGCATTTTTATTTTTTAGCGTCAGAAAGCGTTATTATAAGGAAATAGATATAGGACCTTAATTGCCGTTTTTGTTTATATTTGTAAACAAATCTGTTTATATATAACATTGTTGGTCAGTGGCTCATTTAATATTCCTGCTTACCTTTTTCAGTATTTGAAACCCACTTCCTTAATTGGATAAAAAAAAATAGGCAAACATTACATTCAAGTCACATTATATAACCAATCGTGATAACAAAATAGAAATAGCTATATCCATAAGGTCAGAGATTCGCAGAGCAGAGGTCCGAAGATCGAATCTCCCTCTCACCTTTTCTTATATATCTGCATTAAGTAATTTCCTATTGCTCAGTGGCCTTTACATAAAAGAAAAATAGGTTTAAGAAAAGTTACGGATAGATTTTTCATCTTCATAATCCTCCTTTTTCGATCTCTCGCTATGTAAGCAAGATTTTAATTTATCTAAAATAAAAAATCATTCTTGTGAACTCGTGGATATTATCGAAAGTTAACGAAAGATAATGAAAGACAGGCCAACTATGTTTTCCAATAGAAATGCTTTTTTGACTCGTCGAATGTATACTTAGTCACTGGAATTACAAGTAAAAAACGTTTACGAGATATTCAGTCTGATCACAACTGTTTTTTCTTGGTTTATGAGTATTTGAAATCCTACATTAAATCCCTTGAATAATTTTTCGATATGACACGTCATTTGAAAAATAGTGAACATGAATGTCAGCATGTATGTCGATCTAAATTGTTTTGATGTGTTATTGAAAAATACAACACCAAAAATGATCATTTTTATGCAAGAATCTGAATATGGAACTGTCGACATCGGCAATCATAAATAATTCAGTTCTGTCATCTTTGTCAACCCCGTGAAATTCCCACTGTCTACAGAGGCAACATTTTTCTTTCTACATGTCGTCTTTGGGGACCCGCTGTGTGTTTATTTTTTTGAATTATGGCTTCAAATTTGGAAGAAATATCGGCGGATGATTAGACTTCAGCTGTGTACAAGTTGAAATAGCATTTATTGAGAGATAGGCGAAATATGAGAGCATAAAGTCTAATTTCGTAACTTTTCATGGGAAACCTCCGAAATAATCAATGATTGTGGCCTTATTTGGGAGGGATATGAGAAAAGATTTATTCTATAGAAGCGCTGAACACTTACACGATCATTTATCTGCTTTAGAATACCAGAGCTTCATTCGTTTACTTACACGAATAAACTTATTTGACCTACCGTCTCCTCAGCACAATGTTCCGATGCTGTCATCGTTGACTCTCACCCGTCATCGCCGCAACCGGTTGTACGGTGTGTCTACAGGATGTAACAATGGGTGTGTGAATGGGGTTTTACGCTGCTTTCAATGATCTTTCTGTTATATTACGCCTGGAGCACCTAACAAAAGATTCCTGGTACTGTATTTCTCACACCAGTACCACTATTACATCCTTTCCTAGCTTCCAGCTGCTATCCTACATAGATCTATAAATTATTGACCCATTGCTGGGAGACAAACAGATAAAAAGGATGAGTGCGGTCATTAGGGATCTAACAATGGATGTCATTTTTGGGAATAAAAAGTCAGTCAATATACTTACCTATCCCACCTAATGTACAAGGCATGCTGTCACACCTGATCCAAAGTAATTTACACTCAAGATATTCTAATTTGCACTTTCCGATATTTCACATAATTAACTTCTTTACACTATACATCATTATCGTAAATTAAACTGCTTAAGGTTACTAAATCACATTTTCACTTCCTACTAATATAGAATATTTATTTCCTACTATAATGCTGTGAAAAAGAAAGTGAATAAAAAGAACAATGTATTTTATGTTGCAACAAGTCTAAACTTTGCACCAGAAAATTGGAGATATCATCATAGGAGTCCCAGTATAGATCCACAAGTTTAAGAAAGTGATCAAAGGTCAATTTTGTCTATATCTGTATAGACAAAATTGACCTTTGATCACTCACTCTAAATTGCAGATCTATATCATTATCATAATTAATATTGTGAATTAAACTGCTAAAGATTATAACATCACTTTTTCACTTCCTACAATTTTAAGATGTTTTTTTTTTTTCTATTTCTATAATCATGTGGAAAAGAAAATGATTAATAAGCATAATTCACTATATGTTGCAAGAAGTCTGAACTTTTCACCAGAAAATTGGTGATGTCTTCATTGGAGTCCGAGTATCATTATTGTTAATTAAACTGCCTTAAATGACAAAATCACATTTTCACTCCCTACAATTATTCATTGGTTTTTCTATAATCATGAGAAAAAGTAAGTGAATAATTAGCACAATGTATTATATGTTGCAAGAAGTCTGAACTTTGCACCAGAAAATTGCTTTCTTCATAGAAGACCCAATAATGCTTGTCTAAAAAAGTCAATATTCAACAAAATTCCATGTTGTGGGTACTCATTTGAATCGTCTCAATGAGACGATTCAAATGAGTGCCCACATCACAAGATTTATGACAGTACAAGATAAATATCAAAATTTAAAGTCAAATTTACCCCGACCACCTGTAGCCATGTATTGAACACCAGTTACAGAGTCAGCTTACTGTCAAATCTAGCGCTAGATAAAGAATTTACTAGGATATTGACAGAACTTAAGGGAAACAGACTAACAATTTTAACTTAGGGGCCCAGACTTCAAAAATTGGATATTTAACATTAGGGGTATAGGAATTTTCCAAAAAAAATCGAGGGGCCCAGCCCAAAATCTAGGGGCCATTGGCGACCGGGCCCCTTCTAGTCTTTTTCCCTGACTTAATTGTCATCATGATGCACTTTCATTGAAAAACCAAGTCAACGTCTTTTCAAGATCATTATAATTGTAGTTCTTAGGATTTTATATACCCACAAAAATAGAGTGTAATGAGGAAGGAACTTTCTTTTTAAACTGGAGCCACTTATTACATGATGAAGAGAGAATACAATTAGTATTACGTGTAGTAATGGTAGCACTGATTATCCAATAAGCCATGTGGAGTTCATTCATATTTTAGACATGTCACATAGAAAGAGATCACAGTAAACTCTTATCATGCTGTAACAGTACTCTTTAATATCCTCGGATAACCCAGGGTCTCCCTATTTGCTGTGTGATGTTGATATAAGGCAGCAAGTAGGGAGAACCCTTGGTATCCAAGAATGGCCCTTTAAAGGATAGTACAAAATGTTATATTCGATTATTGTTAAATCCAATGACAATTCTTTTAACAAGAGCTCCACCTACGAGTGCAACACTTGGCTGCAGATGCTGGATAATGAAAAATATCTAAGTTGAAAAGGGGCATAACTCTTACAAAAATACTTCCAGAGTTATCCCCCTTGATAGTCTGGATATCTCTTGTGATGGTGAACAAACATGCCAATTTTCATGAAGATATCTTCATAACATTAGAGATAATATGATCAAGTTAAAGTTTGTCACGCTAACGCCTATGCCAACACTAATGCAAACAACATGAAAGGTGACCTTAATACCTGCAGGTTTTTTTTTCCAAAACAGCCAAACTAAAAATATCAATTAGGACCATGAAATCAACAGTTTCTTCATTATACCACTAACCAATAAATTGTATAAACATATATCTTAAAAAGCAGGGATTACTGTAGAACAAAGCGTGAATAAATATGGAAAAAAGACGATTTCCATTTTCTTCCTTAGGCTAGATCAACTCAAACAGACCTTAAAAGATGTTTGTTTGAATGGGGTTTTATGCTTCTTTCAACAATCTTTCATCTTTCAGTAATATTAATTGTGGTAGCTGGAGCACCTAACAATGAATTCCTGGTATTTCTCTTACCAGTACTACCATCACATCCTTTCCTAGTCTCCAGCAGCTATCCAACAAAATTCTATGACTGTCAACCAATTGGTGGGAGACAAAAGTCCGAAAGAGTGAGTGCCCCAGTTTCGGATCTAACCAGGGACCTCTAAATTCAGTCTAATGCGCTACTAACTGCACTATGATGGCAGCTAGAAAATAGTAAGGGAAGCATTGTGAGAAAATATATATTTCCATATAACAAGCGAACTGTAATTCAAACATTCTTTTCTACCAAGAGAGTCAATGAAATTTTTAAATTTGTAATTTTAGATTGTCTGTTTTAACTTCTATTGAGTTAGGCCAGGTTAAAAATTTGTTGTCTGTTGATTATTTGATGAGACAAATTTTACAAGACCTAACAGTGTAATCATATTATTTGAACGTCAAGACAAGATGTAATCAATTTGTAAAAGAACATTTACAAAGAAGATTAAATTGAAAGTCAAATGAAGGTCCTTTCTCACATGATTCATTACACAAATAACACATAACACTGTAAATATTCTATGTATTCAAATTTAAATATTCCAATTCAGGAAACGTATCAAATGTAGTTTCACATTGTTTAATTCCACTTAAATATAAAACAATCATGTACAATTTTGTTTAAGGAATTAATATCTAGTTTACAGTCATTTCCTTTTGATAAAGTTTAAATGAACTTGAATAGTTTTTGATAAGGACAGCTTGTTTATCATGAATGGAAACATTGATAAAGAGGACAATCGAACCGTTTAAATAACACGAGTTGAATGAGGAATTTTGAAATGGGCAGTTACAGATAGAAGAGGGTAGTTATAGTCGAAAATTGAATTGTCTGGATTAGAAAATTTTGTTGACTATCGAAAACACAGGAAATGTGTAAGTGTTATTAAGAAATTGATTTTGAAATCAAATAATATGTCCCCTTTATGCGTAGCTCTGATACCATTCAAAGGAATTAGGTTTTTTTAAGAGATAACTTGTCCGATGTTGTTATTGTGTCACTTGTAATCCTTGACTTACCTCAGATTAATCTCTATCTAGACTCATACAAATGTATAAAGAAGGTAGAAATTAAGAATCTGGTTTTTAAGCCCTTGAACAGTTTGAGCCTATTATGATTGACAAACCAAAACTATTAATTGGTTAGATCAGCATTGACTATTAGATTTTAATCATTTAATGTCTGTAAACATTAAATGGCAACGAATTGTCAATGACGTATAAAACAACCCAAAGAGGTTTAAAATCGAATATATAGATCATGATTAAATTAAACATAACCACAAAGAAATAGATCTTCAATAGATCCTGTGGACAGTGATCGATCACACCAAACACTAACACTTTGGAAATTTTGTAGGCTTCACGTGTTATATAATTTCCAAAGTTTGAAATCATTCCAAAAACACTGAATCACTGAAATGACTAGTTTACAAAGTCTATGAAGTCTACAAAGTCCGACAAAAACATAACAATCACACTGAAACATAAACATGGAATCAGTTAAACAATCTTTTTGAAAATCCAAAATAGAGATTTAAAAATTTGACCTAATTCAGTCAAAACTAAGTCAAGGTATAATTACCCTTTTCTTTTGGTCTCCAGTTTCTATTTGAAAGAAGCCATGAAAGAATGTAGAATAATGAAAGACTTCCATTCTTTCATCTTTTGATCTTTTTATAATGAAAACTTTATGGAAAACTCTTCCACAATATTTTTTCCTGATCTGTTTTCTTGATGGGTCGTCATAAATAGGGTCATTGATAAGAGGGAATCAGTTACAAAAAATATCAAAAGTACTTTTAAATATTAAGTAGACAAGAGCCATGTTGGACATGGGCATAAGTCCCCTACCGGCTTTGTTTGTCTCAATGTTTTCCCACGCCAATTCTATCAGGGACGTCAAAACCAGGTCTTGTTAAAGGGTTAAACAAGACTTACATGAGTTGTTGTCTCTGCTGTGCCCACTATACAATTCATGGAAGCAATAGACAGATGCAAGAAATAGTATCAATAACAGTTACCTTGTCTGATCCAAGATGTTTTTCTTCAGTCTTGTTGGTAAGAAATGAGAACTTTCACTGGAGGTGATTAATACTGCTGCATCACCACCCTGACTAACATGGCTTATAATTTTTTTTACATTTTAAAACAGGTTTCATCAAGCTAGCTTGCTTAGTTATTAAATTATTGCAGGATCCATTTTTGCCATATTTTCACTATTTCTGTTACCATAGCAACCACACTTTTTGTCAAAGAACAAAGATAAAATGATGTGCATAATCTACACATTGCCATCTAGTCATATACCAAGTCTCATCAAATTAGCTTGCTTACTTATTAACTTATCGCAGGATCCAATATTTTTTGCCATATTTTCACTATTTCCGTAACCATAGCAACAACAATTTTAGTCTAAAAACAAAAATAAAATGATGTGCATTATCTACACATTGCCATAAAGTCATATACCAAGTCTCATCAAACTAGCTTGCTTAGTTATTATCTTATCGCAGGATCCCATTTTTGGCCATATTTTCACTATTTCTGTAACCATAGCAACCTCAATTTAAGTCGAAAAACAAAAATAAAATGATGTGAATAATCTACACATTGCCATCTAGTCATATACCAACTTTCATCAAAAACGCTTGCTTAGTTATTAAGTTATCGCGGGATCAAGATTTGAGCGGACAGACGGACGGACGGACGGACGGACAGACAGACGGAGGGCAAACCTATAGTCCCCTCCGGTGTGAACACCGGTAGGGGACTAAAAATAGACAGTCTGTAAAAAAATATTTCAAAAATATAATCTAACAATACTTGACTCCTTAAATCTTTATTTTTTTTGTCCCAAATGCTTTAAAGCTACTCTTTCACAGATTGGGAAAATGTGATTTTTGAAAATTTTCGTAACATTAATCTGAAGTAAAGACCTCATCATGCTGAAGCCTTTAAAATAAAAAGATTCAATCTGGTCATGCAGGGAAAGAAAGACCAATATTCCTGAATTTAGCAAAATTCATTCTGAAAAATAAAGCAACTACTAACGCCTAAATAACAATTCTTCAATTTTGAGCTGACTATTTACACATCATGTGCATTCTGCATATTTGTCTTATTCAATCAAAGATTATAAGGTAAAAGTATTTGACAGCTGGAAACTTCTTATAAATAAAATACAAGCAAAAATGAAAGATTATTCACGGAAAGTAGCTATTTTGTAATTTATAGACTTGAAATAAATAGACTGGATCCCTTATTGATCTAGATGATTCGAAAAAATAAGTTACAAAATTATTGAATTATGTTGTTTTAAGTGCCAATGACCTTGAGCCATTCTAAATCACCTAAAAATACACAAGTTTCCAAATCTAAGAACAAGTTTTGTATTTTCTATGAAAAAACGTAGATGAGCAGCTTTAAGGCCCAGGGGCCAGTTTCATCAAACCATTTAGGACATATTTTTGTCTTACTGATGACTTTCGATCCAGTAACAACAACAATCACTTAACATAGGTATTGATAGATTGGTGATACATGATTTTTTAACTAAATATATGGTATGTCATAGGTAAGACAAAGATACGTCTTAAATGTTTTGATGAAACAGGCCCCTGGACTAATGTACATTGAAAGCAAAAAGGGTAATATGGCATACTGATTCTTTAAGAAATGGGTCAACCTATAGAATAACCCATAGAATTATGTCGACTTGCCACAAAAACGGGTAATGACAGTATTTGTGTAAATCAACAGTCTGTCTGAAAAGGTGATCAATATGTAGATTTTTAACCCTTTTCATGCTGAACCCGGAATATTCCTGTTTTGACAGGAGGTATAGACAAAGATCAGCCTGCACCTATGTGCAGTCAGATCTCAGTCAACACCACCTGTCTGTCCCCTTTCAAGGCAGAGTTGTTAATGAATTTAATCTCCAAAGGAAAAATTATCTACACCCTTGGATTCTAGGGCTTTCAGTGTTTTGATAACGGTGCAATTCTGAAAGAGGATTTTAATTCAGCATGACAAGGGTAAAAAACATGGACAACTAGAACTGTCGCAAAGCGGACTTATACCCCCCACCAGCACTTTGTCAAAATGTAAGTGCTTTAAGTGCAAGATGTGTTTGTAACAAATATTGAGGTCATATACAGCAATTGCGTGAAGTTTCATGATTCTAGATCCCTTGGTTCTTGAATTAGAGTCCGGAAACGAAAACTGAACAAAAATTTAATGTGACCTTGACCTTTAACCTATGTGATCTAAAAACAATAGGGTACCTCCTTGAGTCATTAGTAACATTTACATAGAGTTTCATGATTTTAGATCGCTTGGTTCTCGATTTAGAGTCCGGAAACGAAAATTAAACAAAAATTTACTGTGACCTTGACCTTTGACCTATGTCACCCCAAAACAATGAAAATTGCAGGTGTACAACTTCCTATGATAGGATTAATTACCCAATTTGGTTACTCCCCTTATGGTTACTGAGTTTTGCAATTTTAAATATTGACTACTCCCCCCCCCCCCCCCCCCCCCCGCCCCCCTTCCATAAAAAGTACAAAATGGCATAACTCTAAAACTAATGACTGGATCAGGATGAAAATTGCAGGTGCACAACTTCATATGATGGGAAACATCCTGGTAAAATTTCAGCAAAATCAATCGAAAACTGTGGGAGGAAAAGAGGACACAAAATTAGAAAAAAATGTACCCCTCCTTAAAAAGTTCAAAGTGGCATAACTCTCAAACTAATGACTGGATCTGGATGAAAATTGCAGGTGCACAACTTCATATGATAGGAAACAACCTGATAAAATTTCAGCAAAATTGGTCAAAAACTGTGGGAGAAGAAGAGGACACAAAATTATGTCTACGGACGGACGGACGGATGGACGGACGGACAGACGGACAACCTGATTCCAGTATACCCCCCCATAACTTCGTTGTGGGGGGTATAAAAACACATTATGATCTAATTGCAGCTGCTAAAAGAACTGGGTGCACTCATTCAGAGTCAGTAATTCTTTTGAAAAGATATTTTTGAAAAATCTTCTGGTTAAGAAAGGAAAATCAGGTGGTAAGGACTTAGATCAGACTGCACACATGTGCAGGTTGATCTTTGTTTTTACCTCCTGCTGAAGCAGGAATATTGACTTTAACCGGACAAACTCTTCACATGACACTTAATTCTCACCTCACAACTATGCAAGAAGCGTTTGAGAACAAGAGGGCCATGATGGCCCTGAATCGCTCACCTCATTCATAACTTGTCAACCATGTTATAAGTACCAGAGATCGTTTAATGTACATTCAGGGTGGTTTTGAAAGAAACAGACTTCATTTTTGTAATTTTTAACCTTTCTGTTACCATGGCAACCAGAATTATTGATTGAATTAAATTCTTTTAACAACTTTAGTAGAGCTAAGAACATCCATGTCGAGTTTCAAATATTTTCTAAGATTCTCGGCAATTTTCAGCATTTCTTTTACCATGCAAACCAGATTTTTTGATAGAATTTAAATCTTAAAACAACTTTGGAAGAGCTTCATCCAAGGAACATCATACCTGCTTAGTTTCAGCTTAATTGGCCCAGTGGTTTAGGAGGAAATGTTTAAAGAAATTATTGATGGACCCATGGATAGACAGAGAGCTGGACAGATGACAGACTGATTGATCACTTTGTGCGCAGGTGAGCTAATAAATATTGTATTCTAAAGCTAGTGCCAGTGACTTTTTGTCTGAGTCAAAGCAAAATTAATAGAGCCCAGGAGAACTAAAGACCATCTTTCTAAGGACAACACCCTCTATCAACTGACCACTTAATTCAAATGATGAAATCAAATTATGCTCCTTTCGTAAAACAAAAGATGGTAGAAAAGCTTGCTTGAAATAACTCAAAAACTCCCTCAATGAGACATTTCATATCGTTTTGTCAGTGCAACACTATTGTTTGTGCCTATATATTTATAGGCACATACAAAAGTGTTGCACTGACCCCTCGATATGAGTTTGTACAAAACAAGAATAGGTGAGAATTTTCACAAGTACTAGTATATGTAACCAAACTGATCATTTCTAAAGCAACTGTTCTCCTAAGTGATATTTTTTTAGTGCTCCTTGAAAAGTCACTTGTAATAACTTGCATGCACTGCAATAAAACTGACAGTCCAAGGTGACAAGATCAATAATCATAATATACATGTACCATATTATGTTTGTGATTATTTCTTAAACCCTTGTCAAGCTGAATAAATTCTGGCTAACAATTTCAAACAATTGTCATCAAAATTGACTATTCTGGATACAAAGTGAGAAACAGGTGGTGTAGACTATAGTCCGTTTGACTTCTATATGGACCAACATTTCGCCGAAAATCTCAGAAATTAATTAATGAAACGCATATTTTTCTTGTCATATCATTTTTTACAGCTAAAACCATGAGGAATTTTGTTTTTCAGAATTTTTGAATGTAAAATAATGATTTTGTCCGTCCGTCTACATGTTAACTTTCAGCATTTCATACCTACGTGTTACTGTATTAAACGGAACAGCGAATTGTATAACCAAAAATAGTACTGATTTGCAAAGGGGCCGAGTCAAAAGAGTAAGATTTTAAGTGAATTGTATTACTATAAAATCGAGTTTTTCAATATAATTAAGTTTGTCTAAGATTTTTGCTACCGTTGGACATCAAATCTGTGTAGATTCTCTCTTTCTTCAAAAACTGTTTGACCAGATAATTGATTATTGATTTTATTCATTCTGAGATGAACCCTATATTTACATGTTAAGACCAATCAAAAAGCATTATTAAACGAAGTAGTTGGGAATTTCACGAGGAAAACTTGATGAAAAGGCGAGTACTAACGGTAAAAATCATGTGCTATTTAAGTTTAGGATGATATGACCGTCGATATGCTAATTAGCATGTCCAAATAAGGAATAATGGGCATTTCATCTGTCAAAAGTTTAGTATAAAACCATGTGTTTTTACAATATATGTTGACATTTTCTTACTATTGAACAGCCTCTATCACCCCTCGTGTTTAAGAACGGATAATGCGAAAATATTAACATTAACTAGATAGACAAAATCATTATTTTGAAATCATTTTATTTTCAAAAAATATTTTTTTGAAATGGTATTAAGCTGAAATTAAGATTTCACTACATACAAATCCTTTATTCAAACTCAATTTTATGTAATTAATGAAAAGGTTGGTCCATATAGAAGTCAAACGGACTATAACATCAGACTGCACATATGCGCAGGCTGATGTTTGTCTATAACTCCTGCCAAAGAAGGAATATTCTGGGTTCAGATGACAAGGGTTAATGCTTTTCAGTGGTTTATCAAGGAACAACAGTAGATTATCTCTTTGGTAAACTCACTGGTTTATCAGTGAAATTATCAAAAAACTTTTACCCCACTTTTGTTCTTTCACTCTATGTGAGGTCATCGAAGTAGAGCCCAAAAAGTTATGTCATCATAAATGTTGCAAAGCAATCACAAAATCATGCAAAACAATGCACTTTTAGAAAAAAATTGTCCTACAAAATTTAGATTTGTCGCATTAATGTATTGAAGAAATTGAATAACTGTTAATTTTTCTAGGTAAGATCAATTGATATTTCATTTTGATGTGCTCTGCCACCTGTGACAATATAGCTTTTGTTGTTCACTTGATTAAATATAAATCAATCTCACACTGAAACAAATGATTATCTACTATTTCATCCAGATTGCTATCATAGCGCAGTTGGTAGTGCGAAGGGCTATCATTCAAAAGGTCCTGAGTTTATTTCCCGACAGCTACACACATCCTTTATGACTATATATGTATTCCACCAATGGGTTGATTATTGGTGACCTATGTGAGATCGCAACTAGGCTCGGAAAGAATGTAATGGTAGTACTGGTGTGAGAAATACAAGGAATCCACTGTTAGGTGCTCCAGCCTCCTTGATGTAACTGAAAGATTGTTGAAACTGGCACAAAACCCTATTCAAATAAACAAACAAATCTATATCATCAAAAACTTTAAATGCTGAATATAGAAATATAAGGTAACTTTGTTAATGATTTTCAGGTAATACGTGGCTCTTTGTATAGATTTTATTCTTTAGAAATTCATGAAATCTCAAACCAATTGTTTACAATGTCATCTATTTACTGCAGCAGTTCATGTGGATATTGCATACAATACGTCTATTCAAAACATATTAAGACTGCTACACATGTACCATTTGTTATTTAACCCTTGCCATGCTGCATAAACTAGAAAGCCATGAATGGCTTGTATCACTCCACAGGCTTGAAATTCTTGTAAAAACAAATAAATGTTTTGACTAGATTTTTAGATATTTGGGGTTCTACTGATGATGAAAATGATTTTCAAAGTTTCAACTGTATAACAAATAGAGAAATGACCTCCTATCTTAAAAGACATATTTTTCATTAAATCAAAATAATTTTTGGCTGCATGATAATGGGTCACCCAAAGATCATACCAAAAATGTTTGATTGATATCCATCAATTACATTCTGAGAAATTGATTTTCATAGTTTCCACTATTTAACATATTGAGAATGACCTCCGCCCATAAAATACATGTTTTTCAACCAATCAAAATTATATTTGGTACACTGATAAAGGGTCACTCAAGGATCATTCCAGTGAAATTTGGTTGATATCCAAAAATTAGATTCTGAGAAAATGATTTTCAAAGGTTCCACTATATAACATAAAGAGAAATGACCTCTGCCCATAAAATGCATATTTTTCATACGATCACAATGATTTTTTGTAAATTGATAAAGGGTCACTCAAGGATCAATACAGTGAAATTTGGTTGATATCCATCAATTACATTCTGAGAAAATGATTTTCAAAGTTTCCACTATATAACATAAAGAGAATTGACCTCCTCCTATAAAATGCATATTTTCCATCAGATCACAATGATTTTTTGTAGACTAAAGGGTCACCCAAGGATCATTCATGTAAAATTTAATTGGTATCCATTGATTAGAATCTGAGAAAACTCACTTTTTAGTTTGTACCATATTTGGAAATTAGCCACGCCCAGTTAATCCATGTTTTTCATTGGATCAAAATTTCTTGAACAACTTTGAAAGAGGGTCATCCAAGGATCATTCCTGTGAAGTTTAGTTGAAATTCATCAAGTAGTTTCTGAGGAGAAGATTTTTAAAGAAAAGTTTGCGACCGGACGCACACACAGACGGACGGACAGATGCACAACGGACACAACGCCATGACAATAGCCCCAGTGGCTTTCAGCCAGTGGAGCTAAAAAACCTTTGCAAAATTGCAACAAAATCAAACTGCTTAAAGCACTTGAGGCATTAATTGTGAGTAGGTAATCATTTTGAAAATAAAAAATTTCAGCTATTATTGATTTAACAAAGGAAAAACAGGTGGTATAGACAGAGATCAGACTGCACTTATGTGCAGGCTGATGTTTGTCTACAGCTCCTGTCAAGGCAGGAATATTCCATGCTCAGCATGACAAGAGTTGATACTGTATTTACTTTTCTGACATTTCAGGATAAAAGTCAAAATGTAAAATAACATATGTCAGGTCTTATAAATAGGACTAACAATACAAGAAGACCTGAAAACAAAACTATTGTAAGTTAAGGTGCCTTGCCGATTTAGGCCAGGGCACATGTTTGACCCTCAAACTATGGTTTTCACTCTCTTAAACCTGACAATAACCAATTATTACACCTAAAATGTTCAATGGGTCATTATGACCTTTTGAATTTTCAGTTATACATTTTAACACTACTTTAAACTAGATCTGTAGCTAAGCAGACTCATTACTACTCCCCACTGGTGCTTTATCCCAGTAATGTAAATAAACCATATTTGGTGAAAATTCAATAGTGACCTTGACCTTTGACTTTCATGTACCAAAAACATAAGGGCACCTCCTT
This sequence comes from Fragum whitleyi, assembly GCA_948146395.1. Classification (NCBI taxonomy): domain Eukaryota; kingdom Metazoa; phylum Mollusca; class Bivalvia; order Cardiida; family Cardiidae; genus Fragum; species Fragum whitleyi. Next base: position 40,264,476 of record OX411550.1, on the reverse strand, counting down.
GGGTCAAGGGTAAGAATTGTATAAAGTTTCATGATTCAAGGTCACTTTGCTCTTGAGTGTCCAAAACAAAGGTCTAAGGACAGACAGATGAAGGGAGGGATGGTAATGGTTTTTAGCTGGTAGACTGATTAATTACCCTTGCCATGCTGAACCCAGATTAATCCTATAATCCTACCTTGGCAGAAGCTATAGACAAACATCAGCCTGCACATAGGTGCAGTCCGATCATTGTCTATACCACCCTTTTTTCTTTTTATGAAATCAGAAAAGCTTAAAACTTCAATTTTCAAAATGAAAACCGACTCACATTTAGCACATCCAGTGCTTTGAGCACTTTGATTTAAATGTGATTTTGCAAAGGGTTTTATTCAGCATGGCAAGGTTTAATGTCATTCCTCAGCAAGGACTGTATCAAACAAAGTACAAAATCCAAAGTTTCTTATCCTTCATCTGGACAAAGCTCATTCGTGAATATCAAATCGGAACCTTTACATCCCAAAGCAAGTGCTCTAAAACGTCACTATAAAAGTGAGCTTGTATGGTGAAGCAGTACAAATACCCCTTAAACTCAACCCGGCTACATGTATGTATGTGCAGACTGATACTTGTCTATACCTCCTGCCAAGGCAGGAATATTCCAGCTTCAGCATGACCAGGGTTAAAAGCATGTACAATTATTCTGATCCTATTATTATTGTATCATTGTACATTGTTTACATTTGAGTCAGTGTTACATTTTGTTCACATGGCTGTATTGAATCATTGTTTGATCAAAGTCAAATATCATTCAAATACCATGGGAATTATGTATCATCTACATCAAGGGCCTAACTACCATTACGCATATTACCCAAGTGTGACTGCGTAATAGAAATAAATATTTTTTCGGAAATGTTGTTGATAAATGATCATAACATCGAAACTACAGCTTATTCAAGCTGCAGTTATAATGTTTTGATTATTCAAAAACGCCAAGGTTGGGACTCCCAATTTTTAGAAAGGACTGAGGTGCGTTTTTTACATTAATGTGAAAACTTCCATTATAAAAGATTGAAAACATTCAACGTCTATGGCCACTTGCTTTAAACCAATTGATGCAAAACCATCTTCGACCTCATTAAGATACCTTCAGATTCTTATTAAGCTGCTTAAAAAATCATAATCTAAAAAACGCTAAATCTTAAAAAGCTTAATAAGATTCTTTAGAATCTTAATCTAAGAAACACACCTGTGGTGCATGCTGATGTCATACTAAAACCCACAGGCACTTGGATTCAGGATTTGTTAACAACCTTATATCACTATAATAAATAATAGACAAGGTAGTGCAGTCGCCATTTTCTAAGGGAACGGATGTTTTTACAAGCATTTTGGTTCTCGATTCTCACGAGTAAACACGTCCTGTGACGGAAGCCAACGATGCTTGTAAAAAACATCCGTTCTCTTAAATATGGCGGCTGCACTACCTTGTCTATTATTTATTATAGAGAGATATGAAAGTAGAGAAATCCTGAATGAAAGTGCCTGTGACTAAAACCCTGAATGTTTATGCAATAATTTCACTAATTTGACTTGACCTATCACATACATGTACAACACTATTTGACACATTTTATCAATAATTATATGCAAAGGACAAGTCGGTAGCATGTCACAGCTGTGTAGCACTCTATATGCTTAGCACATATTAATAAGCAAGAACAACAACATAGTTGAGACCGACGGGTATTTCCATGCTTTGATTATGTGGCCTATGACCAAAATTCGATCAGTAGATCAGTAAACATTCGGCAAATGAATGTAGAGTTTAGTTAATTTTCTAGAGTAAATCAAACTCACAAATGTTTGGCAGAGGATAACCGGATTTCTGAGACATTTGTCATGTGTCTGTCTCGTTCGGCTTTCACGATGCGCTTCGAACTTGTCCAAAATGTTGGAGCACAGATTCTGATGACGTAAACACAAGCGGCTGCAAATTTTTGTTTTGGTAAACAACAAAGATCTCGTGAAGAAACTGACTGCACACAATAAGAAACGTTTGGAAGGTGGAAAAGTATTTCTTGATTTAAGAACAGAAAGTTAAATCTCTCCTTTTTAACTGCATTTAATTGCATAATGAAAAACGAGTCAGTCGAACTTTGGGGACCAATTGCATCCCCACCCATCCCGTGCTGTAGACAATTAAACAATGACAGGGATAATATTTTGGTCTCATTTTTTTCTGGCAGGAATCTCATTGATGCTGGATTCTTGAGAGAAAAATCTTTATCAAAGGATATGGGGTTTTTTTAAACCAAAAATTCTAAATTTATCATGCGATTTGGCTAATCCGTCATATGTTTTCGACCTATTTCATTTTTGTTTATTTTATGATCATGTGTATGATTGTTATATCATTTTAGGTATCAAAATTTAGTTTGAAATTGAAGCTATCAATTCCAAGTTACCATAAATGTTCAAGATAAATCTAATTAGCTTAAATATTATTTTGAAAATGGGCACCTCCTTTTTCATGCATTTTTCTTATGTCTCTTTTATAAGTTTTGTAAACTTTTAAATATGGAAAAAATAGAATGATCACATAAAATCAAACCACTTCATCTTGCAATTTAACCTCTTAGTTTTAATGTCAAGTGACTGTCATGTAGTTTCTGCTAGTATAAAGGGTTGAAATTTTGGTTTGAAAATGACATGTTTCTTATATTTTTCCACCTCCTTTTCTTAGGAGACTAAGGTAAGCAAATATTTATAGCAAGGATATCTTTATTTTTGAAATATTTGGCTACCCAAGCTTGTGATAAATAAATATGTATGATTACAATATAACATTTATAATTTGAAAATATGAGGATACACAAAATATTACCATCTGGTTAAATTGATTTGCAAATGTACCGTTTGATTAGCAGAATTTTAAGTCCAGAAATATGAAACTTATATATCAATTTTCAAATTGTTAGTTTAAATTTGTTTTTGTGTCTAAACAGGAAGAAATGAAGATAGGCAATCACATTAGGAATCGTATTTCAAAAATATCTCGTTTACACAATTCATTTTTATGTCCTTCTTTATCAGTAGCCTATTTTATACATAGGACGAAAACATATGACACTTAATTTTCATTAACAAAAATCCCGACAAAAAACAAACAGAATAAAAACCTGTCAAACTTGTTCATTTAGAATAAGAAACATGGAAATCATAAAAAATGACCATATTTAGAACATTAAAGAAAGATTTTTCCATTGATAAAAGTTTTAGTAAAAATGCTAGTGAAAAGGCGTTATTAGGATGAAAACCCATACCACAAGGATATGTTATTTTGTGTAATTAATGAACTGGTAGGGCAGGGCTTAGCCGTGACGTAATTCGGCGAATTTACTTTTCAATAGTTTGGGTTCTTTTGAATTCTCTTTAAATTTGAGACGGAAATCATCGTTAAGAGAGTGAACACATTTAATTGTTTGGTTACCAAGGCCTAGTAACTTCAGCTTGATTAAGCTGAAGCTACGAGGATTTGGTTACTATTCTACGATTTAAGGTCTCGAGTCGCGGTGAAAAAATGTCGAAAGATGTATCACGGTTTTGGATCAAGATCAAGATCAAGATCAGTTGTTTATGTCGACTCTCTTTATAAGTACCGTACATGCTTGATTGTAAGTCGCATTTTTTTACCTCAAAAAAATAATTTAAGAATAGGTGGGCGACTTATAAGAGCGTTCATTAAAAAATGTCTTAAGTTTTCTTGACCGATTGCGTGAATTCCGTTCCCGATAAAGACCGAGTTTGAATATTCGCCAGAAAAGGGGAAAAGAGAGTCGGCGACGAAAGAAGATTATACAATCAATATATTATGTTATCATATTAAAATATATTTAATAAAAATTATTAAACCATATTAAATATTATCGTTTGTAAAAATCCAAAATGATCTAGAAATTCGCCATTTTGAGTGTTTATTACCCGGCGCAAATTGGGATGTGAAATGGTTACGCTTCATGACACGTGCCAAAAGGTGATAACGTAAGCATGTATTACTATTATACACACAAGTCGATCACCGTTTAAGAGCAGTCGTTAATCGGGTGAATTAACATCAACGTAACAATGAGCCCCGCCCATGACGTTATAGAAAGCATTTTGATTGGCGAAAATGTTACGCCAGTAAAATCCTCGAATCATCCCTTGTTTATCTTATAACTTGACGTGTCATTTAACTTTATTGTTTTATCATTAAATTACACCCATTTGCGTCAGGAATATACGATAAGTAGAATAAATATATATTTTTGAATTCAAAGTTCAGACTCTGCAAATATGAAGAGGAAGAGACAATCTTACGATATTATTTTTAAGTTGAAAGTGGTTGAGTACGCGAAGTCAACTTCAAACAGGGCCGCCGAGAGAGAGTTCGGAGTAGCGGAAAAAATGGTGCATGACTGGCGAAAAAAGGAAGAAAAAATGAGAAATGCGGAGGTGAAATCGGTCAAAAAAATGAGAATTGTACTCAGTCCGTATGATGACATTGAGAAGGAGTTAAATGAGTGGGTGCTTGAAAACCGAACAAAGGGATTTATAGTGACGAGGAACTTAATTCGTCTTCGAGCCCTTCAGTTAGCAAAAGAGCAGGGCAAAAGTGAGTTCAAGGCATCCGCTGGCTGGTGCTCAAATTTTATGAAGTGGCACAATCTTGTTCTGCGACAGAGAACGAACATCGCACAAAAGCTGCCAACAGACGTAGAGTGCAAAGTGGACTCGTTCCATCGCTATGTTTTGGACCTAAGAAAGGCACAGGAATATGAATTGTCCGAAATTGGAAATATGGACGAAACTCCACTGTTTTTCGATATGGTGGGAACAAGAACGATGGACGTTAAAGGGTCAAACACTATTTCTGTGAAAACAACGGGTAGTGATAAGACACATTTCACGACAATTTTAGCGTGTCTTGCTGATGGGACGAAATTGACACCAGCAGTTGTCTTCAAGAGAAAGACATTCCCTAAGGAAAAGTTTTCACCGGGGATTGTCGTCTACGTCCAGGAAAAGGGCTGGGTGGACAAGTCCATAACGCTCAAGTGGCTCAATGACGTATGGTTTAAGCGACCCGGGGCTTTGTTGAACGGGAAATCACTTTTGGTGTGGGATATGTTTAGGGCCCACCTCATGGAGAATGTGAAAAAACGGTTGAAAGAGCACCGCACATATCAAGCTGTGATACCTGGAGGGTGCACATCAGTGTTACAGCCCCTTGACGTGTCTGTAAATAAACCCTTCAAGGTGAATATGAGAGCGAAATGGAATGACTGGATGATTAACGCGGAAAAGGAAGTTACAAAGGCTGGGAACTTAAAACGCCCAGACCTCCCCACAGTTTGTAAATGGGTTGAGGACTCGTGGGACGAAATTCCACGAGAGCTGGTTATGAAGTCGTTCCTTAAATGTGGGATTTCGAATTCTATGGACGGGACAGAGGACGACGAACTATTCAACGACCTGATCTGCCCTAGAGGTGAGACACCAAGCAGTTCGAAAAACACCGACCTAGACTACGAGAGCAACGACGACGACGACGACATCTACGACGATACCATTTCAAAGGCAGAATTTTATGACTTATTTGGTGAAAGTGACGATGAAGAATTACGAAGGATTTTAGACATCTCAGTGCATTTTGATGGTCTTGTAAATAAATGAAGCTGACGACCAAATATTTGTTTGTTCTACGAAAAAACCATATTTTAATTAAAAAATCCAAAATTTTTATGGATATTTGAAGTTGCTTTATAACCCCTCCTCTTTCAAAGTATTGACGCCGGGTGAACGACCCAAACCTAGTAACTACATATGCCTTCTTACGTAGTTATGATGTTTGAGTTGCCCACTGTTGAAATTATACGCATGTAAGTCGTGCTCGTTTTAGAAAAGAATATTTATGCAGAGCAACGTTAAATTTAAAACATGGCAGGTCTAAATAGAAAGAAGAAAAACACATTCGTTCTATAATTTTATTTCTAATAAGAGGATTTGGTAAAAATATTCAAAGTTCGTGGAGCTTAGAAATATTTAATAACTAATTCCTTTAAAAGTCCATTTCTCTATGATCCGTCATGAATATTAATTGTGAGCAACAAATATCATAAACACAGCTTATTCAGGCCGTAGTTACGAAGATTTGGCAACAATCACAAAACAATATTCTTTCGTCTGTTTTAACGGTCCGTCGATGCAAACCATCAGTCCCACTTTTCCTTGTTTTCATATCTCCGATAGGCACCCAAAACAATGTAAGATTGATTTATATTGTTTTGGAAGTCGATCAGTAAATCATTGAAGTTCCAGTCTAAGATATTGTAGCGCGCTAGTGGTCGAGTTACCCAGTGTGTTCAGCTCAGAGTAGCAATTTAGGGATAGCGGGAGACGACACCAAGGCTATGACAATGAGGAATAGGCAGGGAATTGGACTCCACGGATTTAAATTAGCGTAAAGATCAAACTCAAGAATAAATTAAATCAGGATAACTAATTCACTAAGTCAAAACCGAAATAAAATTCAATCAATTATATTTATTCAGCTCCTTTCACAGGATGGCAATTATAAATAACAAAATTAGACTTTAAAATTCCTAACAAATTCCGGTTAAAATTAAATGAATTCAGCGGAATAACGTGGCAAAGAGAGAAATTATACGACGTTACTATAAATAGATTAACCCTAATACACCTAAACAATAATCGCGAGTGGCAGTGATCTCGGATAAAGTTTAAATCAGATTACAATTTCTAAATCTATGAGCGACAGAAATAATCAGAGTTTTAAATACAATAAAACTCGTAAAAATACCAAAATTGTCAGAATGAGCGGTCTAAATGCACTTGAATAATTTCTACTTAATTCTATTAAATCAAAATAAGCTTCTAAATAAGTTTCCGAACTCAAATAAAACGTTTTCCAAAGATTTAAAATGAAATTAAAAGAAGAACTGAACGTAAGTTCTACCAAAAGAAAATTTCGAGTGGAGTCCTAGAACTGATGGAAACATGAGTTTTTATACGCAACGGCTACCCACAACAAAAACCCCGTTGGAAATTCCTACATCCGCTAAGACGTCGGAATCCAACAAGATTGTTTATGTTGGAAGTCGTCGTATGAGCTCTGGCTAAGATTCGAGACGGTGTAAAAATGCATAAATCGGTGCTAAGTCCGCAATTAATACTCCGATGAATAAAAGAATAATTAAATATGGCCATTATTACCTAAGATTTATTAAAGTAGGATTGTTTGTTTTGATTTTTCGAAACTGGCGCTCGATAAAGATCCAAGGCCAAAAGGTCGACATTGGATGACGTCATCGAGACGACTACGTCATGCAGTGTAGTCCAAACAAATATGGCGACCCTTATCGAGTGACAGCTGAACAAAAATACTGTTAAATCGAAATAAATACACGTTACAGAGTGCGATAAACATAATGAGGTGAGTGGGTAACGAGTACACGATTGATCAATGATAGTGCAAGTTGATGACAAACGAAATTAGACTGTTACGCATCGGTTCGAACGGAATGCTGAGCGAGTCAAAATTAGTAAACAACACTCGAAGGACCGGCTCGTTACATCACCCCCTCCTAAAAATGCCAAAGTTCCATCTGGCATAAAAATAGCTCTCTGTATCGCTACAAAGTTTGATGAGATCACTGACTGCTAAAACAATGCTAAAAGACTAAAGTCAATTATGGTAATGAATCTAAAAATGAAAAACTGAAGTCAATTATGAATCTGAAAATGAAAGACTTAAATATGTCAAGCTGAATTCCCGAGATCAATTTATAAAATAAGTGTCCAAGCTCAATACAGTATGAATTATGATGAGATGAATTTCAAAAGAAAAATGAAAACAACATGAATTGAGGCTATGCTTGGCACTTAATGAAAGTTCTATAATCATGTATGTCATCGTCTTCTTCGTCTGTCTTCCCTGCTTCTTCGTCTTGAATGATGTATATCTCCTCCACTCCTAGCTCTCTGTCCACCTCTGTCATGTCCTTTTGAATGGTCATCCCTCCTGCGTACATTCCTTGGCCGCTTGTCCTCCTTTCTTCTTCTATCTTCACCGTCCTCTCGGCTCCTGCTTTCTTGTCGTCTCTGCTGTTTGTCTTCCCGTTTGTCTCCTCTCTTTCGTTCAGCTCCTCTGCTCTCGCTTTCTTTTGTGTCTCTCTGACTTCTCTCTGTCTTGTCGTTGGTGCCTTTGTCATTCTCAGTGTTTGCGTTCTGGCCTGTCTCTGGTGTTGCCTCCGCTCCCTTGTTTTCTGTCTTCTCCTCTGAAGGCTGGTCACTCTCATCCTTCTTCTTCATCTGCTTGGCCAGAGCTGTTACTGCTTCGGCCAAGGTCAGCAGTGACTCCTCCATTGAGCGCAGCGCGGCTGTGTTTCTTCGCAGCTCCTCTTTCACACCTTGACTTCTTCGTCTTCTCTTCTCATCTTCATCATCGGAGCTGGACTCTGAAGTGGTTGATTCAGACCCTGAGTCTTCTGTATCTGGCATGGTCTTCATCCTCTTCGTAGGTGCATACTCCCCACCTGTCCTTCTTTTTGGTGTCCTTCATGGCGACAGTGTTTGATCTTCCCTGGGAAGGAGTTAAGGGAGTATCCTTTCTTCAGCCTCCCCTTCGGACCCTGCAGCTGACTCTTCCTCAGCACTGTTAACTCTGATCTCAGCAGCTGGGGTATCTTGGACAACATCATCCACCTTTGGCTCTTGGCTTACCCACTCCACCTTACTACTCTCCTCCTTGCCTTGTCCCTGGACCTCTCTCTCTGAAAGCTTTCCTTGACTGCCATCTGCTTCTTCACCTCTTTCCAACTCACAAGTCACCGTTGCTGTCAGAGTTGTTGAAGGCAAGGCCCCAGTCTCCTGTAGCAGCTCCTTCAATTGATCTGGTCTTATCAAGGACTTCAACTGAGCCAGGATTGGAGTGACAGCTGCTTTCATCTGCTCCTGGCTGAGCGTTACCAAGGTTGTCTCTCCCTCTTGAAGGTCACTCGGTCCTGGCTGTGGCTCCAATGCTTCTACTTCCATGGCCAGGAACTCTTCTACCTCGGCATCACCACCCGGGAAGGTCTGTCTGAAGGCTTTACTGACAGGGTCCTCCTTAGCCTGCTCGCTCCGCCTAATTACCATCTTCCAATGTTCCACGGACTCCTCCTTTCCAAAGATAAGAAAGTCCTTCTCTCCAATTCTGTGAGGATTAGGATTTGAACGAAGAAGGCTCTCATCAGTTGGGTCAACCCGGTTCTGTTGGGCAATCAGTGCATGCCTTCTATACACATGGACATGCTCCTTCAGCTCCTCTTCCTCGTTACAGGTGAACAGACAAAGGGAGCAGTAGAACGGCACCTCGTCCTTACTGAGATGGTCTCTCATGAAGTGGGCCTCTGCTCTCTTCTTCATGTCAATGTAGGTCCTCCCCAACCTATGGAAACACCGCAAGCACTGGTAGGCGCGGCCCCTACCTCTGGCCATCCGGTCTATCTCTTCCTCTGACTTCATCACAAGCTCCAGAATCCTGACAAGTAGAAAATATTGCGAAGGTAAGGGAAACGACTTAGACTTAGAAAATAGACCACTGCCAACCTAGAATTGACCTTGAAATGACGTTTGACCTTCTGACAAAGACTTTCACTTTAACAACGGAGACTTTAATTCGCCTACATGACTTTGATCGTACGACAAGTAAAAACGGTTATATCCCATTTGTTCGCGAACAAGCTTCGACCAACTTTATATCTGTGGATATCATGATGCTTTAGGTATACTGTAACGCAGAAAATTTGGTCCCATCCCAATTCCAACGAACGGATCTTTTCTGCTTTAAACCTAAGCGCTCAGCTCCTACCACCCTAAGCTGGCAGTCTTAAGCCTTTCACCTCTTGTGAAATCAAGCTGCCCCGGCCTAGAGCTCTAACTGAGCCCCACTTCGCTTCTCTGTTTAAACTGTAAAAGCATCCTGAACTCCTGCTCAGCACATCTAAAGGCAATCCACCTCCAATTTCCTTGGTGTCTGCTGTTCACCATTTCTTCACAGATGATTCTTAATCTGACCTAAAAGATACAAACAATTTAACAAGTAACAAAAACATTGAGGAAAAGGATATGTTTGCACAGCTTCATCACTTAGTTCTGTAGTTTATCTCTAGCTTTCTTTATCCAGCCTGGATAATTCTGGCTTTGGCATAGCTTGAGCTTGTCATGGTGTGCTACCCGCTCATCCCCAGATTTATTCAGCTGTAGAAGAAAGTTTATATCTGTTATTTTCTTCTTTACCAAGAATGGGCCTTCATACAAATCTTCTAGCTTGTGCGAGACTCCAACTTTTCTGGTTTCGTGTAAGTACCAGACAACATCTCCAGCTTTGTATCCATGATGTGCCACTTTAACATCATAAACCTGCTTCCTACGTTCTGCCTTAGCCTTCAGATACTTTCTCGCGAGATCATGTGCACACTGCATCCTGGACCGCAACTTATTTACATAGTCGCCATAGTTGGGTACTCCTGTCTCAGACTTAAATGCCTTAGAGGATCCAAAGATCAGGTCGTATGGCATTCGAATCTCCCTGCCGAGTGTCATCATGTTTGGAGTCAATGTTGTAGACTCATTCGGTGTCGCTCGGTATGCGCCAGCAATGCATCCAAGGTACAAATCCCAGTCCGTTTGCTCTCCACATAGGTATGCCCTTATCATGCTAAGTAGTGTTCGATTGAACCGCTCGCATTGTCCATTACATCTTGGGTTCCGAGCCGACGTCCTCGACTTTCGCACTTCCAGCAGTCTGCAAAGTTGTCGAAACACTTCGCTTTCGAATGTTCGTCCTTGGTCACTGTGAATGGTTATCGGACATCCCCAGCGAGCGATGAAATTGTTGACAATCTGCCTAGCGCACTCTTCAGCAGTTTGATCCTTAACTGGGAGGACTTCAACATACTTACTGAAGAGGTCTGTGAGAACAAGGATGTATCGATGACCTCGTGGCGTTAAGGGTAATGGACCCAGGTAGTCCACAGCTAATACGTCCCATGGTGCACCTGTACATATGTTCCCAAGTGGAGCTTTTGGAGCCTTTGCTGGTTTCTTGTTCACCTCACAGACAGAGCATCCCCAGATGAAGGTTTGTATGTCTTCCTTCATTGCGTACCAATAGAAGCTTCTCATCACTTTAGCTTTGGTTTTCTTCACACCCATGTGCCCCCCTAAAATGCTACCATGTGCTTGGCTGATAACCTTTTCTTGCAATTTTCTAGGAAGTAAGAATTGACAGAACTGGTCTGTTTCATTCTTCTTTACAAAGTTCTTAAAGAGCAGTCCATCTTCAAGTTCTAGTGAGTCCCATAGTAGCCAGTAGTGTCTAGCAGCTGGGCTGTGGGTCTGCATTGCCTTCCAATCGGGCCTGGTTCGGTTGGAAACGTTCAGGTAGATATATGCAATATCAGGGTCATTCTGTTGCTCCTTCTTCAGGTCTTCACGACTCAGTCTACCCTCCCACATCCAGTTATCTGTTGATCTTTTCTCCTTTCTTCTTGGTGGAGGATCCAGTCGGCTTGAACCAGAGGGCCCTTGCTCCGTCATTGCTTCATTTGCCGTTGCTGTCGCCCGAACCTTATCTGTGGCTTTACTATTGGTTTTGTTAAATGAACCCTGTTCAGCTTGGGCTGGGTCTCGGTCTCTCTTGTTCACTAGTTGGTTGATTGGGGGTGGTTGGCACAAGTCTCTATAACCCTGTGTTGTAGGTAGTCCAAAGATGTCTGTGTCCTCTGGTTTTGTTGAACTGTTTGGCAGATCTCTTGTCAGTATCAATTGTGGTTGGTTACTTTTCTCTTCGGAGCGACAGTTTGATTTTGGTAATTGGGAGTCGCTTGTTTGTTGCTGTACTGCTTGCTTGGCCTGGGCTGTAGTTACTTCATTTTGGATCGGACAGCCTGGAAATAGCTCGCAACTGAATCTTCCTCCAAGAACCATATTTTCCGCACGTCTCTTGCACTTCTTGCATGGTCCGCATTTGAGTGGCTCCGACATATCTTCGTCTGGACAGGCGCAGTCTTTCGGGTTGTCACAGCGGGACAAGGCGTCACAGTGACCATGCTTTTGACCTTGCCGGTATTGGATGGAGAAGTTATATTGAGCTAGAATTTCAATCCATCTAGCTATCTTGCTACTGGGCTCCTTCAAGCTGAACAACCACACCAAAGCTTGATGGTCGGTTCGCACTAGAAATTTGCGGCCTAGTAGGTACTGTCTGAAGTATTCTATAAAGTATCTCACTGCTAGTAGCTCTTTTTCTGTTATGCAGTAGTTTCTTTCTGCTTTATTCATGGCTCTGCTTGCGTATGCTATCACTTTTTCCTCGCCGTCTTGAATCTGAAGTAGAACTGCCCCTATCGCAAAGTCAGATGAATCGGTATCAAGAATGAATTCACCTCCTTCGTTTAGCGGATAACTCATGACATCAGGACTTGTAAGCGAGGTCTTCAGGCTGTCAAAAGCACTGTCACAGTCTACGGTCCATTCAAATTTCTTTCCTTTCTTGGTAAGCTCCACCATTGGCTTCGCGACTTTTGCAAAATTCTTTACAAATCTCCGAAAGTATGAACAAAGAGCGACAAACTGCTTCACTTCTTTGGCTGACTTCGGTTTTGGCCATCCTACAATCTTGGCTATGTTGACGGGGCTTGGTCTGACCCCTTCGGCTGAAACGACATGACCCAAAAATGTGACTTCCGTTTGCATCATCTCACACTTTTCTGGCTTAAGCTTGAGACCGGCTTCCCGAAGACTTTCAAGTACTTGCTGGACTCGCAGTAAATGCTCTTCTACGTTCTTTGCAAAGACTATGATGTCATCAATGTAGATTATGCATGTTTCCCATTGGAGGCCTTGAAGTGCTAACTCCATGGTACGCTGGAATGTGCTTGCTGAATTATTTAGACCAAACGGCATTCTGGTCATCTCAAATTGACCAAAATTACATGCAAAAGCTGTTTTGGGTATATCTTCTTCTTTGATAGGGATCTGGAAGTAGCCGCTTGTAAGATCAAAGGTACTAAAGAGAGTTGATCCAGAAACAGCATCAAGACAGTCTTGTATTCTAGGCAATGGGAAGGCGTCTGGAGTGACCAAGTTGTTTATCCTTCTATAGTCAATGCAGGGTCTAATACTGCCCGATTTCTTTTTAACTAACACAATTGGTGATGACCAAGGTGAAGTACTTTTCCTTGCTACTTTCTGTTCTAACAACTTGTCAACTGCTTTTCTCTCTTCATCTGCATACGCTAGTGGTACGCGTCTAGGTCTCTGCTTTATTGGAGCCGCATCTCCTGTATCGATCGAGTGTTCAGTCAGATGGGTACATCCGAGGTCCCATTCGTCTCTTGAAAATGTGTCCTGGTATCTGGTGAGGAGACCTGCAATGGCTTCCTTGTGCGGCTCATCTAGGTTCTTACAGGCTCTCTGTAGTAGGTCCCGTAGGTGTTGTGGAACTTCGTCTTGGCTGCATTTATCTGTTTTATTTAAGATTGGTAAGTCAGTACTTTCATTGCTTTGAATTTGAATTCTTCTGACACTTGTATTTTCTTTGGTCTCATCCCGTGCTTTGCTCTGGGCTAATATTATTGGTTGTTCCTGAACAGGCTCTGCTTGAGCAACCACCGCATCCTGTTTGATGGACACTGGCTGGGTGAATGGATTGAGCAGTCTGATCTTGCAGGTTGCATTGTCTCTGTTATCGACCAGTGATGCAGCCATGTAGAGGGGGTATACTGCCTTAAAATTGTCTGTTGGTTCAATAAGGAACTCGTTCGTCATCAATGATTCATCTTCTTCTTTACGTTCTACAAAGACATCTATAATGGCCTCACTTTTACCTGGTACTATAAAATCATCAGCGGCGGTAACTTTTCTGCTCGCTTCCAAGGAACTCGTACTAATGCATGGAACTTCTTCTCCCCTGAGGCGAATCACTCCCTTACTCATGATAATATCAGCTGGGCCTGACTTGTCATTTTGTAGGATGTCCATGCCTAGCAGTCCATCATCTTCTATTTCAGCAACAATAATCTGTTTGTTTAGTGTTATTGGACCCAGTCTGATTTCAAAGTTCCCCTTTCCCATCTCTTCTATTCTTGTCCCATTTGCACTGACCAGGTTGGATGATTTTCTGAGGTATGGTCTATCACTTTTTCTGATTTTCTCATATATTCTCTTGGATATAACAGTTTTAGTTGCCCCAGTGTCTGTTGTGAAAAGCAGTGGTATCCCTTCTATTCGGCCTTTTACATACAAACTGTTGTTTACTGGTCTCTTGGGCCGAACTGTGTCCACTTCGTCTGGTTTGTTTTGGTCTTTTGATTCCTTGTGGGCCTCACCTCGACCTACAGGCTTGGCCTCATGTAGTTTAAAGGATTCTCTTTCTCCTTATTGCTGTCATCTTTTTTGTTGATATCGCTGCTTCTTTTTGGACAGTCTCGGATGAAGTGTCCTTCACTGCCACAGTTGAAACATTTTCTAGCGTTGTCCCTCTTTGTCTTATCTCCAGAGTCAACGAGTTGGTTCAGCTTTGCCAGAACTTCTAATAGTACTGCATTTGTCTGGTCCTGAGGTTTGTTTGGGGTACCTGAATTTGTATCAGCTCTCTGTCGCGTTTGTGGCTTAGGGTTGTCTCTGAGTGCCCTTGCTTCCATGACATCTTTATATTCACCTTCTTCGCTCTCAGAAGCTTCATCAAATGAGTCGATTTCATAAGTCTGCCTGGTAAACTTCTGCATCTTTCTTTCATTGTATGGATCTTTGTTTCTACTATTGCGCATTTGAAAGAAACGAACGACATGGAAATAGTTTCGTCGATTGTTGCTGGGTCTTTATGGAACTCAACCTCGAATCGCGCCTCGCTGTCTCTCAGTCCATCCAGGAATCTGCGTACCAGGTCTTCTTGTCTGACTTCATTGTTGCGATTACGGTAAGCTCTGGCATACAGTCTCTTTAATTCTGCTGCATAATCTTCTACTGATTCTTCGCTCTTTTGGTTTCTTCTGCTGAATCGAGCTGCAAAAGATTGCTGGGTCTCTATCTTGCGAAACTGGGTTTTGAGTTCGTACGTTAGCTCATGGTAGTCGAACAGTTTCCATCTAGGTAACTGGGTAAATGCGAAGTCACCAGCATGTCCCTGGAGCTTAGGTAGTAGATTGTCTATCATTTCGTCTTCTCCCCATTGACACCTCTCAGCGACAACTTCAAATCTGTTGATCCATACACTCCAGTCTTCTTTGCCAGTGTATGGAGGTAGCTTCACCTCGAATGGACGCCCTGGTTCATACCGACTGTAGGGGGGTCTCTGTCTGCCATAGAAGTGTGAAGGGTCATGAACTGTATGCGCTGTCTGGGCCTGGGGTAGACTTTGTCTAATTTCTCTATGCTGCTGTTGGGGGGTGGCACCCGATCTTGACATTTGTGCTTGTGTACTAAAATTTTGCTGCCAGTGTTCTGTTGTCGAGGCTGATCTCGGTATATCGTTATTTTGCATGTTTACTGGTGGCTGGTGCTGTGAGTTGAGTTGTTGGTTGTCATATAGCTGTGATTGTATGCCACTCTGTAGTCTTTGTTCAACTGGTCAGGGTCTATCATGTTCTGTTTGGTAACTGTAATTGCTTGCAGCTGGGTCTCGAACCGGTTTTGGGTATACTCTGGACTGTGAGTTGCCGAGCAGTTGCGAATGGCTGTACAGGTGGTCAGGTAGTTTGGTCATGTCAGGCTGTCCCACTACATTGCTAGGTGCTGATAAGCCAAAGGGAATTTCCTTGTTGAATGTTGTTGGACTCTTGATGCATTGGCTAGTTGGCCTGTCTCCAGCTGCCTGGTCTGCTTCTAATCGTGTGTCATTGTCTAGGATGGCTGGCCTGTGCTGTTCTGTATAGTCTTGCTCTCTGTGTTCATGGCTACTCTGTAACTCTGTATCTTGTTGTTCTGTTCTATCAAGGCTGGTCTGTGATTCTGTTACATTTCTTTTCTTTCCCATTGTAGACGCAGGGTCGTATCACTGGATTCACTGTACAAATTTGTTGGCGAATCCCACTTCTGACACCATAGAAGGTAGGCTGTAGCGCGCTAGTGGTCGAGTTACCCAGTGTGTTCAGCTCAGAGTAGCAATTTAGGGATAGCGGGAGACGACACCAAGGCTATGACAATGAGGAATAGGCAGGGAATTGGACTCCACGGATTTAAATTAGCGTAAAGATCAAACTCAAGAATAAATTAAATCAGGATAACTAATTCACTAAGTCAAAACCGAAATAAAATTCAATCAATTATATTTATTCAGCTCCTTTCACAGGATGGCAATTATAAATAACAAAATTAGACTTTAAAATTCCTAACAAATTCCGGTTAAAATTAAATGAATTCAGCGGAATAACGTGGCAAAGAGAGAAATTATACGACGTTACGACACAATAATCGCGAGTGGCAGTGATCTCGGATAAAGTTTAAATCAGATTACAATTTCTAAATCTATGAGCGACAGAAATAATCAGAGTTTTAAATACAATAAAACTCGTAAAAATGCCAAAATTGTCAGAATGAGCGGTCTAAATGCACTTGAATAATTTCTACTTAATTCTATTAAATCAAAATAAGCTTCTAAATAAGTTTCCGAACTCAAATAAAACGTTTTCCAAAGATTTAAAATGAAATTAAAAGAAGAACTGAACGTAAGTTCTACCAAAAGAAAATTTCGAGTGGAGTCCTAGAACTGATGGAAACATGAGTTTTTATACGCAACGGCTACCCACAACAAAAACCCCGTTGGAAATTCCTACATCCGCTAAGACGTCGGAATCCAACAAGATTGTTTATGTTGGAAGTCGTCGCACGAGCTCTGGCTAAGATTCGAGACGGTGTAAAAATGCATAAATCGGTGCTAAGTCCGCAATTAATACTCCGATGAATAAAAGAATAATTAAATATGGCCATTATTACCTAAGATTTATTAAAGTAGGATTGTTTGTTTTGATTTTTCGAAACTGGCGCTCGATAAAGATCCAAGGCCAAAAGGTCGACATTGGATGACGTCATCGAGACGACTACGTCATGCAGTGCAGTCCAAACAAATATGGCGACCCTTATCGAGTGACAGCTGAACAAAAATACTGTTAAATCGAAATAAATACACGTTACAGAGTGCGATAAACATAATGAGGTGAGTGGGTAACGAGTACACGATTGATCAATGATAGTGCAAGTTGATGACAAACGAAATTAGACTGTTACGCATCGGTTCGAACGGAATGCTGAGCGAGTCAAAATTAGTAAACAACACTCGAAGGACCGGCTCGTTACAATATTCTAGTCTTCAGCCTACTTTCACTTTCGACCGTCACCTGAAAAAATAAAGTAAAGCAATGATCATTGGGCAAATTTTCAATGTGCCGAGAGAGGGAAATGATAGTTAATAGGTACAATCATCATTTCTAGTCTCAATGCATATAAAATTCGATTAATTACGTCAGAAAACGTGCATAAAAGAACAGACTTCGACAATATGGCGGACGACTCGGAATCCAAGAATTTTCGAGACCGGTAGAAAATGACCACTAGTAGTTTTCCAGAAAATGCTTGCGACTTATAATTGAGTCAAAGGTAAAACTGCCCGTTTTGATCTTTGAAGAATAGGGGGCGACTTATGAGCGAGGGCGACTTTTAATCAAGCACGTACGGTAGTTTATTTTAGATAAAAGCTGATATTCCTTAACCTTCAGTGCAACGACCCGTTACTTAGGCTCTGCCCTGCCAGGGCATTAATCATGGGTAATATTTTTAGCCAGAATTATATTTATTCCACTTTGATTGAAATTAAATTTTCTTAAGTTTGTTCTAATATGGTACTTGTATAAATTTGAAGTTATGGCCTCTTGTGGTACTATTAGTGTTGGGCAATCGGTTTGAAATCATAATCGATAATCGGTTTTTAGTCAGAAGAATTAATCAACTAATGATCGATTATATAATCGGTTTCATTGATATAAAAACAGTACTGCATCATCTGTTTGTATCCTTTGGAATTACAAGACTACATTTAAATTTATCTTAAATTGCAATATCTATGCATCGTTACTTAATTGATATGATTTAAGGCTTAAGAATTTGTTATTGAAACTGTTTATGTTGTATAAAGACAATTGGAAAATGTTTATTGTTTTTGCATATTTTTACATCTCTCATCCCCTCTCTGAACAAGAAGTTGCAGTTACATGTGTATTTGTATAAAATGTGAAACATCAGTGCCCAATAGGGTAATATATATCTTAAGAAAAGAAGAAGTGCAATGTTATCCAAAAAAATTGAAATCAGCACCATAGACAGACTGTCAGATATTTGTTAGATGGATAGTTGGTTGGACACTTAGATAGAAAGCTGTACTACCAGTACACCCAATTCTTCTTGATTATGGTCATAGAAAGAGGATCATCACTTGTCAATCAACACTCTATTTCTTGCTTTCACCAAATGTTTCCCCAGTTTTCATTTCTACTTTTATCAAAATACAAAAGTGATTATGGATAACAATGATTTTTGCAAAAGCCAAAAAAACATCAGCAAACTTTTGATGACTTCGAACCACCTGGGTAAAAGACATGGCAATGGCCCAGAAAAACTGTCAGACAGTTGGTCTAACAAACCTGAAAGACTGAAGCAAGACCTGTCAGACCGAACATTTTAGGGGTCAAATTATATTATAATTGTTTTCTTTCCTCATTAAGATTAACTAGCAGTAACATTATAGGCCTAACTGGGTTGTCAAAAGTCCTCCCAGTGTTTTCAGTACTTTGATTTAAAAGCTGAGATTCGGAGATTAACAGGGTTATTAAAAAATGTTTTTTAAACTCTGTTCAAGTCAAAAGGCTACAGTCACTTGTGGTTTTCAATAAGAATAACAAGACATAATTTGATGGGTCGAACATTCTTGGGTACGAATAAGCAGAAAATTATTTTAGTCTGTGTGCTTTTAATACTGGAAAAATACGAAATATTCAGGTAAAATAAGACAAGCTATCAATAATTCTTTCTAAATTGTATCCTAAAATCATCTCTTCTTCCACTTAATTGATACATTTTATAGAAGAGATTTTTCGCTTTTTAGGGGTACCGAAAGTCGTAGAGGAACTGTTTATTGACGGAATCTAGACCTATGTAAACTTTAAGAAAAATGTTTGTTTTCGTGAGAAAGATGTCCAGAATAGTGTTTTCTCAAGTGAGAAAAGGATTTACTGTTAAATTATTTTCTTTGCCCACAAAATAGTGTCGGACATTCGGACCAACGATATGGTAAAATTTACCGGACCAAGGGGATTTTTGTTCGACATGCCCGACGGTCCTTCGCCACGGTCTTAATATTCACCCCGGGACGCACCGGGACACCCCGGGACTCACTGAGACACCCCGGGACGCATCAAATATGAATATATGCAATAAATACATGGATATTATGTATATAACTTTTCAAATGTACAGATTTACTGTTTTATATGAGTAATTTACATACCTAAATTCAGTCCCAATGTATAAGTGAAATCGAAGTGTGAATTCGTTAAAACATAAAAAAAATAGTCCCAGGGTTCTTTTCTTATCCTGTGAGAAATCGTTTTGTGAGATCGAATTTACATTGAATTTGGTCACGACATCGTTTTATATCCTAAAAGAAAACGATTTTTGAGCTCGTATATACATAAAAAATTAGTCCCAGGGTGTTTCTTCTTCCAAGGGAAATCGTTTTGTATGTTTTCTGTTCACTGAATTTAGTCCCCGGGTGTTTCTTATCCTATGCGAAATCGCCTTTGTGGGTTTGTATATGCATTTGAAATTAGTCCCGGGGTGTTTCTTCTTCCAAGAGAAATCGTTTGAATGTTTTCTGTTCAATTGAATTTGGGCCACGGGTGTTTCTTATCCTATGCGAAATCGCTTAGTGAGTTTGTATATGCATATAAAATTAGTCCCGGGGTGTTTCTTCTTCCAAGAGAAATCGTTTTGTATGTTTTCTGTTCAATTGAATGTAGTCCCTGGGTGTTTCTTTTCCTATGCGAAATCGTTTTGTGAGTTTGTATATGCATATAAAATGAGTCCCGGGGTGTTTCCTATTTTACGAGAAACCGCATTGTTGGTTTTCTGGCAATTGTATTTATTCCTGATGATGTATCTTTTTTATTCGATAATAAATCGTGTCTGCGCTAGTGTTTGTATTTTCATATATGCCCGGTGTGTGTCTTATTTTAAGAGAACTCGTAAGCAAAGATTTCAGTGAAAATAAATTTGTTTCCGGGTTTTTCGGCTTGTCCTGTACGAAATTGTTTTTGAGCTCGTATTTGCATATAGAATGAGTCTCGGGGTTTTTTTTTGTACTACATAAAATTCTTATAAACTCGTTTTTCATATAAAATTAGTCCCGGTATGTTTCTTATTTAACGAGAATCAGGTACAATGTAAGTTCTATCTGCACTTGCATTAAGTTCAGGGATGTTATTTCTTATTCATTGAAGTCTATAAACATCGACTTTTTAATTTTATTTCACTTTGATAAACTTTGTATTATTATTTATTTTTCTGTAAATTGCTTTTCCCTGAAAAATCGATCTAATTCTCATTAAACTGAGAAACGTGTCCCGGGGTTAAATAACATACACTTTAAAATAAGGTACCTTACTTTAAGAGATTCCTGGGGTGTTGTCACATCCGTAATGTTTAATACTCCTTGAAAAAAGTCCTAATATCCCCTATTCTTATTTAATGGCAAATTATTTATTGTAGAATTGTAAAAGAGTTGTTTGTTGTTTTTTTGTTTTTTTAAATGAAATTGCATGCTCTTCCACGATCAGTAACGGTTAGGTGTCCCGGGGTGTCTGTCTCAATACAATGATACCATCAAAGATAAGTGTAATATATGTGTATTTTCAAAACTGAGCTCTGACCTAAGCGTTGAGTCCATTACCATAGGTCTATGAGTAAACCTTCAGATCTAAGACAAGCACTAAGTTTCATTTGAAAGGTAATACGTATCTTTGCTATGTCTGTTTTAACTTTTTTGAAAGAATATCATGGAAATTAAACCGTTAAAAGTATATTTCACGGCTCACCGCTCAAAATCTACCTATACCAATCAACAAGTTAAAATTCTTATTTATATTTTTAAATCAAATGTACATTTATATAATCAATTTCTTATTGCCTAGTGATTTTATAGCCTACTTTTTATATATGAACCGTCCCGGGGTGTCCCGGTGTGTCCCGGTGCGTCCCGGGGTGATTATCAAGACCCCCTTCGCCATGACGGGGGTAAGGATATATCTCTTGATCCTCGGGAATATTATTATTTGCACCCGCTATTTGTTTCTAGCAAGGATTATATAAACTGCTTATTGCATTGTGACTGTTATATTCCCGGACCAAATGTCCGGTAAAACACGTTCCGGGCCGACTACAATCGATTGTGAAATTTCTTAGTCGATAATCGTAATCGGAAGGCCAAACCAACTGATTTTCGATTATAATCGATCATCGTCCCATCACTAGGTACTATTACTCATTTTGAAAATTTTATGTTAACTAACTTTATCAATGTCATTTAGAAAACTTTATCTTTGGATCACATCAGATCTTAACCTTCTATATTGCAAAGGAGGCAATCCTAGTGTTTTCAATCTTTCTGGGTATGTTGAGTGTTTTATATTGGGCAACAACTTGGTTGCTCTTCTTTAGATATTCTCAAGCACAATTGTTCCTTTTTAGCTCGCCCGAGACGAAAGTCTCGGAAGAGCTATTGTCATACCCTCGAATGTCGGCATCAGTGATGGCGGCCGCATTATGTTAAAGTTTTAATTTCTATCAAATATAACCCCTTCATTTAAGACAAGCACCCATGTCAAAATGACCTTGAGACAGCGACCTTGACCCTTTTAAAAAACCTTTAACTGAAATCATTAACCAAAAAAACTTTAACCAAAAAACTTTAACTTTACTTATACTTTCTGAATGCTTTACATAGGGACATCATTACTTCAAATATGCACTCACAAGGTGATATGCTTACACCAGAGACCAAGTACCTTGACATTTTGACCTTGACCTTTTATGGACTTGCTTATATTTTTAAAGTGATTTTACCTAGGGACTTCATATACACACTCACTAGGTGATAGGCTTTCACTAGTTACCAAGGTTGTTGACATTTTGACCTTGACCTTTTATGGACTTAGAAAAACTTTCACAAAAAACTTTAACCAAAAAACTTTAACCTTGCTTGTATATTTTGAATAATTTTACCTAGGGACATGATTACTTCAATTACAAACTCACTATGTGATATGCTTTCACAAGTTACCAAGGTCCTTGACATTTAGACCTTGACCTTTCATGGACTTAGAAAACTTTAACCAAAAACTGTTTTTCATTGCTTATATTTTCTGATTGTTTTACCTAGGGACATCATTACTTCATATACACATTCACTAGGTGATTGGCTTTCACCAGAGACCAAGCTCCTTAACATTTTGACCTTGACCTTGACTTTTTTTTTACTTAAAAAACTTTAACTAAAACCTTTAACCTTGCTTATATTTTCTGAGCGCTACCTTGGGACATCATTACCTCATACACAAACTCACCAGGTGATAGGCTTTCACCAGTAATCAAGGTCCTTGATAATTTGACCTTGACTTTTTATGTAATTATGATTGTTGTCTATATTTTGCTTCCATATTCTAGATGGGGTCTGATAAGACTCTTGTAAAGGGTAAGTGGCTCTTGTAAAGTGTGAATTATCCCTGCAATGATTTTGGTCTTTATTGATTAGGTGATTTTGGCTGTTGGTCACAGGACCTATCACCAAGGAGTTTTAATGGCCATTTTTAGCTCCACTGGCTGAAAGCCACTGGGGCTATTGTCATGGCGTTGTGTCCATCGTGCTGTCGTCCGTCTGTGCCTGCGTGCATCCGGTGGTAAACTTTTTCTTTAAAAATCTTCTCCTCAGAAACTTCTGGATGAATTTCAACAAAACTTCACAGGAATGATCCTTGGGTGACCCTCCTACAAAGTTGTTCAAGAAATTTTGATCCAATGAAAAACCTGGATTTAATGGGCGTGGCTAATTTCCAAATATGGTAAAAAGTGAGTTTTCTCAGATTCATATGGATGGAAATCAATTTAATTTTACATGAATGATCCTTGGGTGACACTTTATCAGTCTACCAAAAATTATTGTGATCAGATGAAAAATATGCATTTAATGGGCGGAGGTCATTTCTCTATATGTTTTTATAGTGGAAACTTTGAAAATCATTTTCTCAGATTCAAATTGATGGATACCAATTAAATTTTACTTGAATGATCCTTGGGTGACCCTTTATCAGTCTACTAAAAATTATTGTGATCGGATGAAAAGTATGCATTTAATGGGCGGAGGTCATTTCTCTATATGTTATATAGTGGAAACTTTGCAAATCATTTTCTCAGATTCTAATTGATGGATACCAATTAAATTTTACATGAATGATCCTTGGGTGACCCTTTATCAGTCTACCAAAAATTATTGTGATCGGATGAAAAATATGCATTTTATGGGCGGAGGTCATTTCTCTTTATGTTATATAGTGGAAACTTTGCAAATCATTTTCTCAGAATGTAATTGATGGATATCAACAAAATTTCATTGGAATGATCCTTAAGTGAACCTTTATCATGCAGCATTAATGTCATTGGATGAAAAATATGTCTTTTCATGGGCAGAGGTCATATCTCTATATATTTTATAGTGGAAACTTTGAAATTCATTTCAACATCAGTAGAACCCAAAATATCTTAAAATCGAGGCAAACCTTAGATTTGCTTTTTCAAGAATTTCAAGCCTGTAGAGCGACTCAAGCCATTCATGGCTTTCTAGTTTAGAATCATGATGGGTCCCACTTCATGATTCCATTAAATTTCCTATTGATACAGTGAAAATATTTTCTTGAACAATAGTTTTGCATACAATTTCTAAATACACCAAATGCAAATATGTCAGTCTGTCAGAAAAGTCGAAGTATTATTTAAACAATTACTTAGCATAATTTCTTCTTTGAATTATTAAAAGCTTTTTTCATTCCAATTTGAAGTCCATGCATGCAAACAATTTTAATTAAAAGTCAGCTCAAAAGAATCACATTTTTGCACAGAAAAAGCTGCATTTAAGACCTTTTTGAAGTTTGGAATATGTGATAAGCACCGTGTATCAACGTACACCGGATATAGCGATTAGTGAGTCGAGGGAAATATCTACGAAGTGGGATCCATGGTTAGTATTTCTTTTATTATTTCTGTGTTTGTTGTGATTTTACTTAGTGAAAAACGAATTTACACCACTGAGGTAGTCGGTTATGTTTGTCTCTTTGGAAAACATGATATAATTTGTTTCTGTCATAGAATAAAGGAAAATAAACCGTCTAATCACTGACAATTTTCTTCGCCTTCTGCGAAATCGAATGAAAATGCCCATATTTTACGTAACTGGCCCACGATTTACTTTGCTATACTTTCTTTGTTGTCCAAAGATTTTACATACTAAATTTTACTGCGAGATTATTTTTTGTTTTTGGAATATTTAGATAGGAAAAAATCTACCGGTGTACGGCCTATAGCAGACAATTTCAAATCAGTGTACGAACGATAGAAAAAGTAGTGTACGAATATAGCTCAAGGGAAGGGTAAAATATCCTTACTTAAACGAGCGCAAAATAAGAAATTATGTATGAAAACGCCTACATGACTCTGTAGTAACATTTTGGCGTTTTCGATTAGGATTCTTTTCTTTTTTTTTTTTTTTTTTGCGAAAAACAGGGGAATCGTTAATCATATTGATCAAGAAATATAAATGATAATCATTTACAGCACTTTATGAACCTCTGAACATAATTATTCATTACATTGATTGTAAACATATCATTAGCATGGTTTTCTTAGACAACGGCTAGTCCCGTTGCAGAAGGCAACTTCCTGTGAAATCAAGTTGTTTCGTTGAATTCAATTTATAAGCTAAAATTTCGCATTTCTACAGATTGAGCGCCAGGTTAATGTCAGACTAGTTTTACGAACTGTTTCAGAATCGGATAGCAGGTCGACTTCTTGTAATATATCAGAATACTATCATTTAAATGTTTACCCTATCGTCCTATGTCATTGAATAATCGCGGCGTTTTAACCATGGGGTCTTTGATTTTTACAAGATACCTTTCTACATCAAAATATTAACAGATAGACAGAAAAAAGATGTGATTTTTAACAAGGTTGTTAAAGAATCACGATTCCACCCAAAACATTTGAGCGGCCTCAGACGATTTATGATATTCACATGGTAATAATTAACGCGTATTTTCGAACCATGTTTATTCACGCACATCAATATGACCGATAACAATATTGAATTGACATATATTTCCTATATCCAATATCCCCGAAAAATAAGAACCAATGAATAGGTTAGAAAAGACATCAGCAATATCCATTTCAAGCCTGTCTCAATTGAGGTTCAAAATGGAAGCGCTCGGGAACGATTTGATATTCGAAACGCATGACTGGTTGAAATACCGCTTACCTACATCATGCAAAAGTCCCCAGATAGGTAGGGGTATACAATAATAAATATAAATCGGATTTGTCTCTTTACCGTTTTGAAATTGATAGATTAGCCGAAGTCACATACAATTGTTTTACAATCCAATTTCGTTTTGTAGATTAGTACAGTAAACCTACTACACAAAAACAAGACACAATCTCTTGCAGTCGAAGGCTGTTGCTGTAAGAAGTTCTTGGTGACAAAAGTTAGCTTAGTTTTAGAACGGATCTCCACATGGGGATTTCCATTTAGCATGGTACCGTTGCTTTAACGTTCTGCAAACGTTTTAATCGTAAACATATGACAGGGTTTGGCCAGTTAGTGTTTACAAATTTTACGTAATCACAAGTCATGATACAAGGATACTAGTAAAATTTTAATCACGAATCTCAGGCCTCGAGGTCTGCCCTGCCTTCTGAATGAAAACGTTCGAGAAACAATTTGCAAATTTTGCCCAACACAAGCATTTACTTGCAAAGCGCAGTATCATTTTCGAAAATAACAGGCGTTTTCGTAACTGATCGCAGGGCTGGTCTGACTGCCAAACAGGGACAAGGGGTGTGCAAAACGGACACGGCGGAAGAGCAAAGGTTTAGAAAGCGCTAAAAACTTTCTAAGCGGACGAAATTTGAGTAGGTGGCCCTCGAAGCAAAGAGCGTATGCAAAGCCTATGCACCGGGTACAAAACAAATTCATGGCGTCTTTTCAGCGTATGTAACAATTTTCGTAAGTTTAACATCCTCAATTCACCAGTAAGTGTAATGCGTCCGTACCTTGTAGAAACAGGTTTAAGCAATAGGCTATGTGATAATAATCAAGCCGATGCTGTAATATTC
The DNA here is from genome assembly GCA_948146395.1 of Fragum whitleyi. Classification (NCBI taxonomy): domain Eukaryota; kingdom Metazoa; phylum Mollusca; class Bivalvia; order Cardiida; family Cardiidae; genus Fragum; species Fragum whitleyi. The sequence continues at coordinate 40,237,959 of OX411550.1, read as the reverse complement.
TTAACTTAAATCGAAACCCAATACAATGCCCTAGATAACCTTTTCATCAACGTTTAAATTTGTAGAACTGACCTTTACCAGAGTGAAGATTATTTTGTGCATAAAGATTTGCCGAAATTATCACCATCGCATTCGAAAAATATATCGCCGAATTTAGGGTAAAATAGACCCTCGTTGCAGACAGTTCACCAGACTCGATATGACGTCACTGTCTGGATTTCACAGTCATTGCCCCCTATGACCCAATTACTCTAGACTTTACTTGGTTGAGCAGAAAGTGTGGTGGATATACTTTTTGAATAGTTAAGTTTCATTGGCTAAAAAGCAAAGGCGATCGATAGAGACTTTGCTGTGCGTCCCAAACACCCAGAGCATTTAAATTGTAAAAGACCATTAACATAACAATACATGCGCATGTTAAGAAAATTTACCGATCGCCCTATTTTTTTAGCCAATGATCAACCGCTATTTCATTTGAAATTCAAAAAATATATCGCATAACCTGACAATCTGCTCGAATAAGTGTGCTATATGACTTTAGGTCATTATGGGCGGAGACCTAAAAACAAACCAGACAATGACGTCATATTTTCTAGTGAACGGTCTCGAATGGCCCTTTACTTGTTTTCGAGCGAGTGAAAACTCTTATTAAGTATTTCTGTTGCGTTTTCAACAAACCTAAAATTAAAATTATAAGAAAAAACGGAGATTTTTTTTATAATATGCATGTAAACCAACAGAGAGAGGACTGAAATGATATACTGATTCCGATTTTAAAGTAGACTCGAATCGAACCTTCCCGTAACACCCTTTTAAGTTGACATAAAAAAGACATCAACCTTGAAATGATCTAGAATCTTACTTCTTGTTTTAACGTGAATACTTGTAATTTATTTATTCTGCAAATTCAAAAATACATATTCATTTCTAATCTCGACGGGTTTCGCGAAAATTGCAGTACATTCGTCACACGGGTTAAAAACTCAACCGACACGGTGTTTAGGTTTGGTGATATGAAAGGATGCATACAGGCTAAAACATTGGAGCAGAACCAAGAGTTGGATATGCAAAATTAAATTCTTTGAAGCATTTTGTGTCAGTGGAAGCTGACTAGTTTCGAAACTTGAACTGCGAGACCCATTTAAAGATAAAGTTTCAATGGGGTATCAAGTCTTTCCCCGCGTTCAAAACTAAAACGTTCGCGAAATGGTGTTCCGCTTTAAACGTGTATCAATCAGCAAAGCAGGGTTCAAATTATTATCGTTCGCAAAGGTTTTTGTAACCTAGACAAAGGGCTGATAACTTTTGGGGCGCGATTTTATTTGCACAATGAACTACTTGTTGCAAACATTCACGCGATACGTAAGTTGTATTTTCTCACAAATAAAATCCTCATAGATGGGCATAGCTTTCTAAATAGAATATAAAATACATAATTAGCTGCAACCAATATGTATTCATCCCCAAATGCGACTACAGGGTAATTAATCCACTGAAACTGTCTCGCCAAATGACGAAATACAAATGAAACTCGATAACGCTTAAATTCGCTCCTCCCCTTTAACGTTTACGTCGATTTGATTGAAGAATGTATGACGCAACGAAATTGAATGACATCATTGATTGACAAACAACCTACTGGAGCTTGAGTTATTTGGTAAAAAAATAAGTCGATCGGTAAAACAGTTATAGTTCATATTCTGACAATTTACGCGATATAACCTAAGCGGAGCGCATATGAACTATAACTATACGTATAATTTATAGGGGTATAATTTATGTAATAATTTGTTGTTGTGTGTGTAGGGGGGGGGGGGGGGTATGTATTCTAACGTAATTTAAATCGACTGACTGACTGAATGGGGTTTAACGCCGCTTTCAACATTATTGCAGTTATATCGCGGCGGCTGGAGCACCTAACAATGGATCCCTGGTATGTCTCACACCAGTACTACCATTACATTCTTTCCTGTCTCCAGCTGCTATCTCACATAGGTTTACTATTATCAACCCATTGGTGAGAGACAAATAGTCGGAAAGAATGAATGCCGCCGTCGGGAATCGAACCCGGGACCTCTAGATTGACAGTCCGACGCGCTACCAACTGCGCTATGACGGCGGCTTCAATTAAAATCGCGTTAAGATCTAATGATAAAATGTGTTATTATCAGCCTATAACTCTCTTAAATAGCGTACATATTTAATGCTTTGAAAAGTTCATGGTTGGTCGTTTCGCGATGTATGATAAAATTACTTGTATGTTATTAGCTCACCTGAGCGCAAAGCGCTCAAGGTAAGCTATTGTGTCCGACGAATGTCCATCGTCCGTCCGTTCGTCTGTCCGTCTGTCCGTAAAGAACTACAAAAAAAATCTTCTCTGAAACTACTGATCAGAATTTGACCAAATTTCAAATTAATTATGGGGTGCTGAGTGAGCGATTAAGAATGATTTTGATCCGATTGAGTGTCAATTACACGATGTTCATAACTTTTTTGGGTTAAGTTTTGCAGAGGGTTTGAACTGGGCATATGGCAATTAATTACCTTGTTTCATGACATTAAATTTGTTATCTGCAGATCCGTACTATTGATATCTATAATCATTACAAACATCAGGGTTCTACGTTGAATGTTCTTGAATAAATTAATTATCTTAGACAAACGGGAGGATAATTGTATATCTCAGTCGAATAGCAGCTGGAGACTAGGAAAGTATGCAATGGTAATACTGATGATATAAATAACAGGAATCTATTGTTGAGTACTCCAGTCGCCGCCACATGACTGAATTATATATAAATCGAGGGTTCGGCGCAAGACTATACTTAGTGTCTATATATTGTATAGACACTTAATACCGTTTTGCGCTGAACCCTCGAAATGCGGCGTTAAAACCCGTGTTAAAAATTTGTTAATATATGTTTGAATGGGGCTTACTTTAAAGGTCTTACCGTAGCGGCTGGTGAACCTAACGACAACATCGATGTTGACAACAACTGGACAATGTCTATGCTTCGGATATACCCATGAAACACGGCTGTGATTAAATTGATTAAAAAAATCGTATTTCAATTTTGTTATCTAATCATACGACGACAACAACTACGGTACTGACAACAAATGGACAATGCCCATTTTTGGATATATCCATGAAGCTTGGCCATGTTTATACTGATAAAAGCTATAGGGACATTCAAAATAAAACACAAATGATTCTCACCGAAAGAATGGTCACTATTTACAATTGAAATTAAAATTTCATCTTCAAACTGAGTAAGGGATAAAAGAGCAGTAACAATACGACTCGTCTGATCTTGATATCCAAAATTTGGAAAGGATGAAAGAGATGCCAGTAATGCTGAGTTTCTTTGCTCTTTAAGTCGAGACAGAGAAAATGACAGCGAGGATCTCGCTGATCCCAATTTATACATATCATACTTGTCTAAAGCCTGTTTAAAAGCACACAATTACCAAGGTTTGACTTTAACACTATACTGAAACAGGTATTCATTTGTGGTAAAGATTAAATTAGTCATGACAACTGCATTGGTAAGGGAAAAATGCTCCATCGAATGTACAAAAGACAAAAAGATAACTTTATCCATCAAACACGTTTTAATTTAGCGCTAGACAAACCATTTAAGAAATATTTTTTCTTGCTATAGGCCGTACACTATTAACGGGAGATTTGCTATACGACGTACACCATCTCCCTATAGGCCGTACACCGGGAGAAGAAACAACATGTGAATTTATCGGTATATTCACTTCATACAAAAGGCAGGAGTGTTTCTAGTGATTTTCTGTGTTATGTTTGGTAATTTATCATGGGTTTTAGTATGAGAAACTCTAAAAATTCAGTCAAAACAGTATTTTCGCGATGGACAAACGGAAATCATCGGTGATTAGGGGGGTATTTTTTTAATTGTAGCCGCTTATGGATGCTAACCAATCATTTGATACGGGTTGATAGCTACATGATTATATCAGTAACGCCTGTCTTGTATGCTTACAGGAAAGTTTTTACGTGATTTAACAAAAAACGAGAGAAAAGCTCACCTTGTACAACACCCCGTGATATTTCCCTCGACTCACTAATCGCTATATCCGGTGTACGTTGATACACGGTGATAAGAGATCAATAAAATTTTTACTCAAAAAAAGAAGAAATACTAGTGATTTCCTAATTCCTGAGAAAGTTGAATCATCTGGTAATAATTACTATCACTGACTGTGTCACACAGTGTGAGCAATAAATCTTGTGTTAAACAACTGGTAAATTGTTGTCAGCTCACCTTTGATCCCAGTCAGCTGTTCCCAGGATAGCCAGATGACTCAATTACATCATTACTCAGTACATTTGCACTTAAAGGGGATTAGGGTAGTGGACTTGTAATAATTCTGCAACATTTCATTAGGAAACCTCGGTCAACATTATGAATGATCATGAGTTCCAAAATGTTGCGAAACTATTACTGGTCCACTACCTCAAGTGATGGCGTAAATATTTTAAATTGGGAATAATTTGACTTTTGTGTTTGTTGTAATTCTTAAGGTAAATGCAATTTACTGATAGTGCCGCCGTCATAGCACAGTTGGTAGTGCGTCAGATTGTCAATCTAGAGGTCCCGGATTTGATCCCCGATGGCAGCACTCATTCTTTCCAACTATTTGTCTCTCACCAATGAGTTGATAATTGTAGACCTATGTAAAATAGCAGTTGGAGGCTAGGAAAGGATGTGATGATAGTACTGGTGAGAGAAATACCAGGAATTCATTGTTAGGTACTCCAGCTGCTGCGATATAACTGAAAAATTGTTGAAAGCAGCGTAAAACTCCTTTCAATCAATTAATCAATCAATCATACTGATAGCTTAAAGATTGACAATATTCTCAATATTCAGGTTTTAGAATTTGAAATTAATATGCGTCCATAAGGTGCACAGGAGTCAGAATCTTCACATCATATTTTGAAAAAAGCAAGCCCCTTTAGATAGCCTAGCTTATTTTCGGGGGGGGGGGGGGGGGGGGGGGGGGTATTTTCCTCGACTCACTAATCGCTATATCCGGTGTACGTTGATACACGGTGATAAGAGATCAATAAAATTTTTACTCAAAAAAAGAAGAAATACTAGTGATTTCCTAATTCCTGAGAAAGTTGAATCATCTGGTAATAATTACTATCACTGACTGTGTCACACAGTGTGAGCAATAAATCTTGTGTTAAACAACTGGTAAATTGTTGTCAGCTCACCTTTGATCCCAGTCAGCTGTTCCCAGGATAGCCAGATGACTCAATTACATCATTACTCAGTACATTTGCACTTAAAGGGGATTAGGGTAGTGGACTTGTAATAATTCTGCAACATTTCATTAGGAAACCTCGGTCAACATTATGAATGATCATGAGTTCCAAAATGTTGCGAAACTATTACTGGTCCACTACCTCAAGTGATGGCGTAAATATTTTAAATTGGGAATAATTTGACTTTTGTGTTTGTTGTAATTCTTAAGGTAAATGCAATTTACTGATAGTGCCGCCGTCATAGCACAGTTGGTAGTGCGTCAGATTGTCAATCTAGAGGTCCCAGATTTGATCCCCGATGGCAGCACTCATTCTTTCCAACTATTTGTCTCTCACCAATGAGTTGATAATTGTAGACCTATGTAAAACAGCAGTTGGAGGCTAGGAAAGGATGTGATGATAGTACTGGTGAGAGAAATACCAGGAATTCATTGTTAGGTATTCCAGCTGCTGCGATATAACTGAAAAATTGTTGAAAGCAGCGTAAAACTCCATTCAATCAATTAATCAATCAATCATACTGATAGCTTAAAGATTGACAATATTCTCAATATTCAGGTTTTAGAATTTGAAATTAATAAGGTGCACAGGAGTCAGAATCTTCACATCATATTTTGAAAAAAGCAAGCCCCTTTAGATAGCCTAGCTTATTTTCGGGGGGGGGGGGAATATTGTTTTTGCCATGTCCGTCCGTCAGTCCGTCCGACATTCGTTTCGGCGCTATTTCTTGAAAACTATTGACCAGATTTCAATGAAACTTGGCACACAGCTTCACTACAATGAGGACATGGGCATATCGTCGGGGTTACCCGGTTCTACTGTCAAATTTAGAGTTACTGCCCCTGACTGTTTAAGCCATATACTTACATAGTGATATTCCTTTCCCCGCTATTTCTTGAAAACTGTAGACCGGATTTTAATGAAACTTGGCACACAGCTTCACTACAAAAAGGACATGCGCATATCGGGGGAGTTACCGTGTTCGACCGCCGAATTTAGAGTTACTACCCCTGACTGTGTAAGCCATATACATACAGAGTGATATTAGTTTCCGCGCTATTTCTTGAAAACTATAGACCAGATTTTAATTACACTTGGCACACAGCTTCACTACAATGAGGACATGCGCATATCGTCGGGGTTACCTGGTTGGACCGTCAAATTTAGAGTTACTGCCCCTGACTGTTTAAGCCATAAACATACAGAGTGATATTCATTTCCGCGCTATTTCTTGAAAACTATAGACTGGATTTCAATGAATCTTGGCACACAGCTTCACTACAATGAGGACATTCGCATATTGTCGGGGTTACCTGGTTCGACTGTCGAATTTAGAGTTACTGCCCCTGACTGTTTAAGCCATATACATACAGAGTGATATTCGTTTCCGCGCTATTTCTTGAAAACTATAGACCAGATTTCAATGAAATTTGGCACACAGCTTCACTACAATGAGGACATGCACAAATCATAGGGGTTACCCGGTTCGACTGTCGAATTTAGAGTTACTGCCCCTGACTGTTTAAGCCATATACATACATAGTGATATTCGTTTCCTCGCTATTTCTTGAAAACTGCAGACCGGATTTTAATGAAACTTGGCACACAGCTTCACTACAATAAGGACAAGCCCATTTCGTCAGGGTTACTCGGTTCGATTGCCGAATATAGAGTTACTGCCCCTGACTGTTTAAGACATATACATACATAGTGCCATGTCCGTCCGTCAGTCCGTCCGACATTCGTTTCGGCGCTATTTCTTGAAAACTATTGACCAGATTTCAATGAAACTTGGCACACAGCTTCACTACAATGAGGACATGGGCATATCGTCGGGGTTACCCGGTTCTACTGTCAAATTTAGAGTTACTGCCCCTGACTGTTTAAGCCATATACTTACATAGTGATATTCCTTTCCCCGCTATTTCTTGAAAACTGTAGACCGGATTTTAATGAAACTTGGCACACAGCTTCACTACAAAAAGGACATGCGCATATCGGGGGAGTTACCGTGTTCGACCGCCGAATTTAGAGTTACTACCCCTGACTGTGTAAGCCATATACATACAGAGTGATATTAGTTTCCGCGCTATTTCTTGAAAACTATAGACCAGATTTTAATTACACTTGGCACACAGCTTCACTACAATGAGGACATGCGCATATCGTCGGGGTTACCTGGTTGGACCGTCAAATTTAGAGTTACTGCCCCTGACTGTTTAAGCCATAAACATACAGAGTGATATTCATTTCCGCGCTATTTCTTGAAAACTATAGACTGGATTTCAATGAATCTTGGCACACAGCTTCACTACAATGAGGACATTCCCATATTGTCGGGGTTACCTGGTTCGACTGTCGAATTTAGAGTTACTGCCCCTGACTGTTTAAGCCATATACATACAGAGTGATATTCGTTTCCGCGCTATTTCTTGAAAACTATAGACCAGATTTCAATGAAATTTGGCACACAGCTTCACTACAATGAGGACATGCACAAATCATAGGGGTTACCCGGTTCGACTGTCGAATTTAGAGTTACTGCCCCTGACTGTTTAAGCCATATACATACATAGTGATATTCGTTTCCTCGCTATTTCTTGAAAACTGCAGACCGGATTTTAATGAAACTTGGCACACAGCTTCACTACAATAAGGACAAGCCCATTTCGTCAGGGTTACTCGGTTCGATTGCCGAATATAGAGTTACTGCCCCTGACTGTTTAAGACATATACATACATAGTGATATTCGTTTCTGATATTAACTCCATTGACAATGAAAATATGTTCAGCGGGGGATATCAAAACGAATTTGCTTGTTAACTTGAAAATCTTACATTCAATGGATTGGACAATTTAATTTCATTTCTTGGATTTTCCAAATATCATGGCATTCACATTTAGCGCGAAAAACACAAATTAGACAGCACATATTCTAATAAAATTTTATTCTAAAATACTGTAGTGTATTTCTGAAATATAGATATGCGTCACACATGAGAGAAAAGCATGCAGCTATTTAGTGGCTCAAATACAGGACATAACACTTTCAACTACAAGGAAAGTCCTCTACCAACTGAGCTGTTTGCGAGTTCAACCTCCAATTTCAGAACACTAGCATTATTCAGGGCTTTTACATCGATTAATATACCTTTTATCATATAACCAATTCAGACACAATCCACAATGTGTGGCAAAAGTTTACAAGAGAGAAAAACATGCACTCAGTGTGAGGCATGCTTACAAGGCTAGTACTCTACCGATCGAGCTACTGGAATGCATTGTTCTTTCATATTGCGATATCAATAAAATTTTGTACAGACCTATTATACCCTAGGCTCTTTTAGAAAGTCAGTAGAGAGTCTCAGGCCAATGTCATGGGCCTCTTGTTTAGTTGAGTGTAGTTGAAGTTGACTGCGAGACGTTTGGTAAATTAGAAATGTGTATATCTATTTTCAGATTTCATAATGTCACAAGCACTTAATTTGAGGTGTCAGACAAAGACGGGCCAGTACTACATAACAGGTTTGAACCTTTCTTCTACTATCAAACAATTGAAGGAGAAGATTTCAGACTCAACAAAAATACCTGTTGATTGCATCAAAGTCAGACAAGGCTATCCTCCAAAAGTGATAGACCTGGCTGTGGATGCTAACAAACTTTCAACCCTTCCATTTAGGTCTGGAGACACTCTTATTGTTGAGGAAGACCAGTCTTTAAGAAAGCAGAAAAGGGAACAAATAGATCATGATTTACAGGAGCAAATTAATCAATCTAATGGTATGTTAATGAGGAAAGTAGTTCCAGCTGATAATTCCTGTTTATTTACCAGTGTTGATGCTGTTATGAACGATGGTATAGTGGATGTTTCAAATTCCTGGCAATTGAGAGAACTTATAGCAGGTGTAGTCATGTCCGACCCCATAACCTATAATGAAGTATTTCTGGGTAAACCGAATAATCAGTATTGTAAATGGATAATGAAGGAAGACTCATGGGGCGGTGCAATAGAAATATCCATCCTGTCCCAGTATTATCAAGTAGAGATTGATATAGTGGATACACAAAGTGGTCGAATTGATAGATTCGGAGAAGACCAAAACTACGCAAAGCGTGTGTTATTGATTTACGATGGAATCCATTATGATCCTTTATTTATGGAACCCCTCATTCCTGGTGATAATGTTCAAACAATATTCTCAACAAATGATAACGGTGTTTTATCCCAAGCAATGGAGATAGCAAATGAAGCAAAAGCAACCCGCCAGTACACAGACGTAGCGAAATTTACATTAAGATGTGCCATTTGTAGAGAGGCTATGGTTGGACAGAGGGAAGCGCAATCTCATGCACAAGCCACAGGACATGTGGATTTTAGGGAATTCTAAACTATAATATGTAGGGATGGGAACGAGTATTCTATTAAATGAGTACTCGAACGTCCGATTATCAATTACCAATTTCACTAATCGAATATTGTGTTTTGTTATCTTATGATAGTTTAGAATACTAAGAGTTAGAGTTACTAAGTTATGGTGAAATAATGAAAATAGCCTATTTCTTGATATTTAAGACAGGTTCAAATTAAATGAAGTTCAAGATCTTATTTCAAGTGGCTGTGATCTAAAATATAGGGAATAAATTCCCCTCCATGAACGATTTCCGTAGATATATTTCCATACACATCAAAACAATTAGTGACATTTAAGTGTAGAGCTACAGTAAGAGAGGATATATTGGTTTTTAGATGAAAGTATTTTAAAAAATTCAGCACAAAAAACAATGTTGTTGGTACTCGTTGGAATTGTCTCATAGAGATAATTAAAATGAGTACCAACAACATAGGGTTTTATTGAGAAATAATGAATTTAGACGGGCTTTACCCCGTTATCTATTCCTCTGTTAGGAGGTCAAATATTTTGCTCATTTTCTGAATCAACGATGAATCATCCTCCATCCTGGGAAAGAATTTTTTGAAAAGCGACCTCTAATTGACCTGTGTTGGAACTAAGGTCTTCTCCAAATACCTTTTTACAGAGTTCTCAGATGGTCCCTTTTTCGTCTGATGGGTCACAATTAATTGAGCCTGTGCCTGACATTTCCAACAATTTCAAGAAAAGACTCTGGCCAGTCTGTGCATCTGCACAGTCTGACGAGAGTCTTCACTATACGATTTGTAGATAGATAAGGTTTCAAAGTATGTGTAGAGAGTCAGGCAATCTTTTTATTGCACTATGTAACTGTCAGGGCTACTTAATGTTAGTGATGCGCTGATTAACCAATATAATTGATAATCAGTTTTTTGGGGCTTCTGATGACAACTATTGATTAAGATATCTCATAATCGATTATAAATGTGTAAATTGCAGCCATTTAAAGTTTCAAAAGATTAATACCACTTATTTTGTCTGCATTAATTCTAATTTTCTGGTAACATCCTTTTACTTTAGAAAAAACAATTCATTTTAAACCAAACCTGAGAATGGACTACACTTAACCTTGGTGGTCACCGACAACCGATAGTTGAGTGTAGGTCCATTCCAGATATATGCTAAAGGATACAACGCATATTGTTTTGCATTATCTATATGAAAAAAACAAAGATAAGAAGCTATAAAACATGTCTTGTTAAGCCACAATGAACTATAGTTACATTGAGAATTGCATTGATTTCTAGGAAACCAATTGTAGTATCGATCATTAGTTGATTGTGCTCTTTGAACTAAAAACTGATAATCCATAATGATTTTAAACCAATTGCCCAACACTACTAGATGTTTGGATCTCAATCAGGTGTCAAATTATTGAAAATGTAACACACAGGCTCAATTTCAACCTGAAGGGAAATTTTGGAAAACATTTTTGATGTTACAAGACTTAAATGTTGTTACTACAGTGTATAATTAAAGTTGCATTGTTGCTGTTTGAATATATCCAGAGGTCAGGGCAAAGTTGTAGCAAGTGTATATACAATGTATATACACTTAGTACAGTCTTGCACTGAACCCTCAATATATTGTCGGTTTTGTGCTAGACTGTAGTAAGTGTATATACAATGTATATACACTTAGTACAGTCCTGCACTGAACCCTTGATATATTGTGGGTTTTGTGCTAGACTGTAGTAAGTGTATATACAATGTATATACACTTAGAACAGTCTTGCACTGAACCCTCAATACATTCTAGGTTTGCTGCAAGACTATAGTAAGCGTATATACAATGTACAGTCTTGCACTGAACCCTCAGTATATGTGCTATCTGCCAGCAATCAGTTAAACATTCCCCAATTTTCCTTAGCCAAATGAATTTTAATTCTGGTTGATTTGAATGTCTTTAAAATCTAACAAATTTCTAGTCTATTTGAAAGAAACGGCATTTTTTCTTTGCCTGCAACAAGTTATGAGATTAATTTATTCATAGTCAAATAAATGTGTTCAACATAATGTATAGTCTTGATTATTATTTCCCTGATGTAGAGCAGTTGGTAGCGTGCCAGACTATCTAAAGGTCCTAGGTTTGATCTCTGTTGGCAAAACTCTTCCTTTTCAACAACTTTAATTATAGGTCCAAAATCATGAGCCTTTGTGGGATAGCAGCTGCAGGCTGGAAAGGATATTAAGGTAGTACTTTATGGTGTAAGAAATACCAGGAATGCAGGTGATTATATTTATGTAATTAGCTGCAGCAATATGACTGAAAAGTTGCTAAAAGCCGCATTGAACCCAACCCAGACAATGTACATGTATATCAACTCCCCTTGTCATGGGTATGCCCAAAACTATTGAGTTGAAGTGTTCACTCTTAGGGTAGTGATACTTCAAAACTAGGGCCAAGCCTGATAAGCCCAGTTAGAAGGTTACTGTGCTCCAAGCAATGGTCTTGAGTTTGATCTTCAACTCCATCAACTTTCATCCAACATTTCACAATAGTCAATGCGAAACATGTCTTTATACCCCCGCAAAACGAATGTTTTCGGGGGTATACTGGATTCAGCCTGTCTGTCTGTCCGTCCGTCCGTCCGTCTGTCTGTCTGTCCGTGGACATTTTTACTAGTAAATTTGTGTCGCGAACTCCTCCTTCAGTTTTCATTCAATAGTAATGAAACTTCATACAAACAATGATCATAAGTTGAAGTTTTGCAAGACGCAGTTTTCAAGTCTCAACTCTCCCTGGTTCATAAATTATGTCCCCTTGAACTTACACCTTTTTTGCCAATTGTTACCGAGTACTCATAATTTTGTGTCGCAAACTCCTCCATCAGTTTTCATTCAATAGTAATGAAACTTCATACAATCATTGATCATAAGTTGAAGTTTTGCAAGACGCAATTTTCAAGTCTCAACTGCCCTGCTTCAAGAATTAGAACTCTAGCTTTTTTGTACACAAGTAAAAAACTTGTGTTGCAAACTCCTCCTTGTTTTCTTTTTCGTTCACATATACTAGTAATTTTGTGTTACAAACACCTCCTTCAGTTTTCCTTCAGTAGCTTGAAAACATTTATCACATGTTTAAGTTTTGCAAGACGCAATTTAGAGGTCTCAAATCCAAGAGTTATCTTAATATTTGAAGCATGTTTTGCCTCTTCTGTCAAAGTATCTCATTCTCTGAAAGCACTTGCGGGGGTATTAAGTCACATTCAGTGACAAGCTCTAGTTTGTCTCTCGATACTTGGAGGATTGGTGTCTTGAATGAAATATTGTACTGGTGTGAGAAATGACGGGAATCCATAGTTAGATGCACCAGTTGCAAACAGAACAGCAGTGAAGTTGAAAGTGGGAATAAACCACATTCTGTTAATCAAAATAAGGGAAGCCGTAGAATTAATAATTGAACAAATTGCTTTCTATCTCAAACACTAAATAAGAAGTAGTGTCATGCTATAATATAAAAGTCCAATTTCAAGGCCCAAAGTGCAGGTTTCAAAACTTATGGGAGTCTGAAACTACTCATTTGTCGGTAGGACTCCTTTATTCTTCAAGTTGGGAGCCTGACAGACTCCACGATCATAGAGTATTCCCACAAACAAATGACCAGGAAATTCTTTAAAATACAACCAACTAACTCTATTTGTCAAAATTTCAGATGTCTTTGATACAAATTTGTTGAATAGATTAAGGTGTACATGTACCAGTATCTACTAATTATTTTGAAAGATCATCTTATAATTTTGGAGGGAATATTTTGGAAAAGAAGAAATTGCTTTTTAAAGGGAATTTATTCTTTTCCACAATTTTCTCTCCAGTGGACATTTGGACTCCCTTATTTTAGCTTAGATTCCTTGATTTCATATTGAGAGTCTGTTGGACTCCCTTCTCTCAGAAGCTTTTGTCAAACTCTGAAGCAAAATGACAAAGATATACCTTGTCCAGTGCATATCTTTTTTGTATTTCTGTTTATTTATTGATGCTACCTTAGCACATACTCATATGAGCGACGCCCCCAGAAGACAAATAGTTGTAAGGATACATGACCATTGACGAAACTACTGCAGAGATCCCCCATGCCCAGTGTAAACTACCGCGTCACAAGACCTTGGTTTAACTTCTCATCAGAGAGACAATTATGTTCTTTGTGTGCCAGCCCGAGATTCGATCCCATGCAGTCAAACTTCAATGGTTTTGAAGTCTGGTGCTCTACTGACTCAGCTAATTGGGCTGACAACATATCCTTTACTTTTATGGATGGAATTTATTATAACTTGACACAATTGTTTTTCATGCGTACCAGTACTACTGTCGTGCAAAGTTTTTTTTGTTTTTATGCATAATCCATACGTTGAGGTAATGGCTGAAGGTCAAGTGACAACATTTACACCATAAAAAAGATATGCTCTGTACAGACTGACCAGGGTTGAAACTTCTCAAATATTAAATTTTCAGAATCAGGAATGATTATACTACCTTCCTTTAATAATTTTCAAAACCTACCTTCTCAGGTTGGCCTGTGCTTGGGCAAATATAAAATTCATTTTACAGTGTTCCCTTATTGCATCACAGGTCACGTATGTGTATATTTTACCTGCTTCAATGCAAAGAAATTGAAGCTTTGGACAATAAATTACAGAACATATCAAAATATTTAAGTGAATTTTATTGAGATTTCAAAACAAACAAGTAAGCAAACCTGGCTTATGGGCACTAGAAAAACAATGAAAATGTTCATATAATAAAATATAATACTATTTTCAAATATTCATTTTGAGATTCATACTTCGGAGATTCTCTATAAATAGCCTTTCTAATACTGTTAATAGCATACTCCTAGGGCTTGTTTTATAAACATCCTACGATCAATTGTTGCGCAAGTCAAATCTTCAAGTTGCTTCTACATTATTAATTAAATATGGAATTCTGCCATGCATCATCTCATTGGAATTGTCCTCTCAAGACGATTTTAATGAGATATGCAAAGCAGTATCTTACAATGAATGAAAACATCATGTACAATTTCGAGGGTTTAGCACCAAGAGTGTACTAAGTGTATATACATTGTATATACACTAAGTACACTCTTGCACTGAACCCTCCATTTGTGATTTTGACTGACAATTATCTTTTCTGTATGAAGTTTAGTAAAACGGGCCACAAATGTACACAAAGTTTGGTAGACATTATAGGCGGAGATCAGCCTTCAAAGATGTGCATTCTCATCTTAGCTTTTGCCACCTGCTTTCGGCTTAATTATTGTTGAGAAAACTTTGGCTTAGCTGGTTGAATGTAAAATAAAAATTTGCTTAAAACAAAACTTTAATTCAGCATAAGGGTTAAAACCTAAAGACCAAGACTGCAAGTTTAGCCAGATTGTATTTGAAAGACATAACAGATACAAATATTGTTTTGGCCAGTGTTTATCAATTTCAACAATATCTTAATAAACCCTCATCATGATGGGCCGGGAATATTCCTGCTTTAGAAAGGAGGTAAAGGCAAAGATCAGCCTACATATTATGTGCAGTCTGATCTTAGTCTATACCACCTAACTCCTTGCAAACATAGAAATGTTGGAAAAAATATTTTCAAATTTAATACTGTCACACAACTAGTGCCTCTAATGCTTTCATAACTTTGATTTAACTTCATTTTTCTAAAGTTTTAATTAAGCAACAAGGGTTCAGACAAAGGTAAAGCAGCCTTGACAACCAAGCATATCATACACAATATTTGTTCATAATACAAAAGATGTGACCCAGTGAGTAGCTTTATGAATTCATATAGAATAGACTTTGTGATCATACTACATCACCAATGAGTGAATCATTACAACAAATATCAACTTGTGATCAATTTGACAAAATAGACTACAAAAGTTTCACAGACATTGATGCTCATATAAATACTGTGATCACTTTGATGTGAAAAGACATAATCATACTTGAATGTAAAGAGACATAGTAAAACAAGAGGGCCATAGTGGCCCTAAATCGCTCACCTGAGTGAACTGTCAAAAATTGTTCAAAGTAGACGTAGAAAGGATGAAGAAATCTGACCAAATTTCAGGTTGATTGGGCAAAAAATGATGCCTCTACACTGCTTACAAGGTTTTTCTAAGATTTGATCCCATTACCTAGTTTTTTAACCCCACTTAACCCAATTTCAAACTAGACCTAGATTTCATCAAAAGAATCATTCTGACCAATTTTCAGATTAATTGAGCAAAAAATATGGCTTTCAGAGTGTCTACAAGGTTTTTCTATGACTTGACCTAGTGACTTCGTTTTTGACCCCACTGGACCCAATTTCCAACTTGACCTAGATTTTATTAAGAATATCATTCTGACCAATTTTCAGGTTGATTGAGCAAAAAATATGGGTTTGAGAGTGTCTACAAGGTTTTTCCAAGATTTGACCCCGTGACCTCATTTTTGACCCCGCTTAACCCAATTTCAAACTTGTCCAAGATTCATCAAGACAATCATTCTGACCAAATCTAAGGTTCAACGGAAAATAATGTGGCCTCTAGAGTGTCTACAATGCTTTTCTAAGATTTGACCCTGTAACCTTATTTTTGACCCTACTTGACCCAATTTCAAACTTATCCCAGATTTTAGACTCCACTTGACCCAATCTCGAACTTGTCCGAAATTTCATCAAGACAATCATTCTGACATAATTTCAGGTTGATCAGGCAATAAATGTGGCCTCTAGAGTGTCTACAAGTTTTTTCTTAGATTTGACCCCATGACCTCATATTTTACCCTACTTGACCCAATTTCGAACTTGTCCGAGATTTCATTTAGACAATCATTCTGACCAAATTTTAAGTTGATCGGACAAAAAATATGGCTTCTAGAGTGCCTACAAGGTTTTTTTTAGATTTGACCCCATGACCTCATTTTTGACCCCACTTGACCCAGTTTTGAACTTGTCCAAGATTTTATCAAGACAATCATTCTGACAAAATTTCAGGTTGATCAGGCAAAAAATATGGCTTCTAGAGTGTCTACAAGGTTTTTCTAATATTTGACCCCATGACCTCATTTTTGATCCCACTTGATCCAATTTCGAACTTGTTCGAGATTTCATCAAGACAATCATTCTGACCAAATTTCAGCTTGATTTGGCAAAAAATGTGGCCTCTAGAGTGTCTACAATTTTTCGAATATTTGACCCCATGACCTCATTTTTGACCCTACTAGACCCTATTTCGAACTTGTCTGAGATTTCATTAAGACAATCATTCTGACCAAATTTCAGATTGATCTGACAAAAAATATGGCTTCTAGAGTGCCTACAAGGTTTTTCTTAGATTTGACCCCATGACCTCATTTTTGACCCCGCTTGACCCAATTTCGAACTTATCCAAGATTTTATCAAGACAATCACTCTGACAAAATTTCAGGTTGATCAGGCAAAAAATATGGCTTCTAGAGTGTCTACAAGGTTTTTCAAATATTTGACCCCATGACCTCATTTTTGACCCCACTTGACCCAATTTCGAACTTGTCCGAGATTTCATCAAGACAATCATTCTGACCAAATTTCAGCTTGATTGGGCAAAAAATGTGGCCTCTAGAGTGTCTACAAGGTAAATGTTGACGACACACGAAGCATGATGGACGATGGCTGACGGACATCACTCGACCACAAAAGCTCACCTTGAGCACTTCGTGCTCAGATGAGCTAAAAATAACTTATATGAGTTAATCAGTTTTAATGTCTTGGCTTACATATGGTTTAATTTTCAACCAGAAGGTATGCACTTAACATTTCACTCTAATATTTTGAAGCTTGTTCTATATGATGCAGACTGAACAACCTTAGTCAGTGATAAAATTAGTGGACTTTCAATGGTGATTAATTGTGTTCAAAATGAATAAATTTTGTCATGTGAATTTCAAATGTGACCTTAACCCTAGGTTATAGGAAACACTAGATTTCTTTTCCTTTAGAATTTTATTTAGATCTGACTAGGAATTTCTTGGAAGATCTTGAACTAAAAATTGCAAATTAATTATCACAATGCAATTGACAATGAATTGCCCTGCATCCAGGATGACAGAACATTACAGTGCAATTTATACCTTGCTTTGCACATGCACTTGATATATTTTGCACTGTATTGTCATCTGAAATGCAGGGCAGGTAGGCATTCAAACAGTGTGGCTGAAAGATTATGTTTAGCAGAAAAAACGATACTCCAGGGAAATAAAATGCCATCATTTACATACACTTGGAACAACATTTATCAGTGCCTTGTTTTCAGACATCATTCTACACATGACTATTTTTGAGCACAAAAGTAGTTGAAAATCACTCAGACATGCAACTATCTAACTTCTCCAGTACAGACACCGAGTTTTCTGTCCCTTATATTTTTATACTTAAGAAAATATTGTGGTAAAAGGGAAATTCTTTTCCAACACATATACAAACAACTTATTCTTTTTCCACAATCATTTCAACCAAACAGGATTGTTCCTTAAATAATTGCACTCACTCTCGAATGATTTCTGCAACCTATTCAAGTGGAGCCTGTCTGACATTTTGAATGAGATGACCATGTTCCTAGCTAGACCACTCGCCTTGCTCACCTAAGTCTCCATAATTCCTCGGACAAGAAATCTATAAGAGAGACGAATGTTCATTTACAAAATAACCTAGACAATTTTTAGGAATTATGGTTAATTTTTTTCCATGTAAATTAGTATATGCCTAGGCAGTGCCCAGATTCGACCCAAGAAGCATGATATGAACAAACTTGATAAAGGGTCAACTATTTCAAGTGATTGCCTGTTGCTATACAAGAGATATCACAAAATGTCAATGAAATCTCATGACAACAGCGTTAACAACACAAATATTTTTCAAACAACCAGAAGCCTTTAACAAAAGCTGCACTTTTCTTCAAAAACAGTCAAGCTAAGTATGCTCAATCAAATCATGTTTTTATATCCAAAACTCAATAGTGACCTAGGTAATTCTCTGCTATTTTCAAGGGTTATGGACTAGTTTGTCCCTTACCACACTTTTTTCAAGCAGAAGTTGCTGTATTCTAGCAGAGTAAAAAACTTGTTAAATTTATATCAATAGCTAAGTCCTGAAAACATTGGATTCACTAATAGATTGATCATTCTGGATTCAGCAAATAGGGACAGTGCATAAAGTTTCCATCCTAGTCAGTCTGCGCAGTCTAATCTTCATAAGGAAACCTCTGTCAACATTGTGAAAGTTCATGAGTTCCGAAATGTTGCAGAACTATTACGGTTCCACTACCTTAAACATATTCCTTCAACATTTTTTATACACAACCAAATGTTGTGACTGAGGGTATGAATAGCCATGAATAGAACCTGGTTGGAATGCAAATAAATTAGGGATAAAATGAAAGAGAAATTCCCCAAAAATAGCAAATTTTCCTTTAGCTTGACCTTGGTAAATGCCCCTGACCTTTTCAAGCAACTTGACATCAGGCGATCCCTGTTGTCAAGAAGAAATTATTGTTCCAAATATCAGCCTTGTATCTTTAATTCTCTAATGTTATTGGCAATTTAAATTTTCTTTGAAAGTTTTGCCAATGTTGAATTCTGAGAGATGAAAGTTGCTGGATTCTAGCAGAAGTTGCTCGATTCTATCTCACAATGCTTTATTTTTCTAGCTTTCACACGGAAAATCAGCAGGATTTGACACTACGATGTCCCAAGGATCCCAAAATATTGGGAGAAATCCCATAAGTTAAAAGCAAGAAATTCTATCGGGATCCTTCTATAACTGTAAAGCAGATGTTCTCTCAACCAGAATTCATATTATCAAGCCAAGCTTTTAACTCCACTTTGTTCCTTACAAGTGAAGTTAGAAGCCTTTGCTTGCAAAGTTATAAAAAAATATTTCACTAACCTATGTTTTTTTTACATCTAGCTTTCTTTAATTCTTGTCATGCTAAGTAAAAAACTTGGCAAATTTATATTAATATCCAAGTCCTGAAAACATTGGATTCACTCATTATTAGTCAGTTTTTTGATAATACAAAGTTGGGTTTTTTTTTTAAAGTTTTCTTGTTTAAAAAGTGACATCAGGTGGAATTCAATTAGATCAGACTGAACATATGTGCAGGCTGATGTTTGCTTTTACCTTCTACCAAAGGAGGGTTTAACAGGTTCAGCATGACAAGGGTTAAAATTCTACCCACAAATATGAAGGGACCCCAGAATTTCATGAGGGATCCTCATAGTACAGAGTAGGGATTCCTGCCCAACCCCTTTTGAAATATAATTAGCGTCGACCCCCAATTAGGGTTGGTAGGTTAAAATTCATCAGGAGTAACAAACAAGCTATTTGTCTCTTTCCAAAAATCTTTTCCATGATGCCATTCAGATTCTACTAGTCCATTCAGAATTTGTTTGACACGGTTTGGATACAGTGGATGATCATATCTGCTCAGTTCTTCCCCAAGACTATAGGCCGCATCACTGGAATCAATACCCTTCTCATCAGCTAACTTGAGTATCTTCAGCGTTGTTTGATAAATCTATAAATAGAAATTAGATCTAGTAAGAGTTCAGTGAAGCAATAAGGAAAAGAAATAATTATAGACAGGTTTGTATTTGATATAGGATAAGATTACAGCAACTTATCCCTGAACTTCAACACATCCCTTCAATAGTTTTATACACAATCAAATGTTGTGATTGAGGGTATGAACAGCCATAAGGAAAACCTGATTGGAATGTAAATAAATTAGAGATAAAATGAAAGGGAAATTCCCCAAAATAGCAAATTTTCCTTAAATTTGACCTTGATAAATGTCCTTGACCCTACTAGGCAACATGGCCTTAGGAGATGCATGTTGTCAAGAAGAAATATTGTTCTAAATATCAGCCTTGTATCTTTTATATCTGATATTATTGCCAATGTAAAGTTTTCTGGTAAAGTTTTGCCAATGTTGAACTCTGATAGATGACCTTGTCAAATAACTTTGACCTTGATATCAGAAGATAGGTTTCATTGAGAATTATCATCATGCCAAAATATGAGCCTTGTACATTTAAGTAACCCACAGTGTTAAGGGTAAAATTTTGATGTAATTTGACCTTGACTAATGAACTTGACCTTGAAGTCAGCAAATGCATTTGAGCTTGTGTGTGACATTTCCAACAATTTGAATTGTGTGTAAGTTTAAAACATAGAGCAGCATAGACAGCCACCTATTGTAAGTGTAATGATACCTGACGGTGTACAAGTACTTTAAGATCTTATCTATCTTCTAAATGCATAGTGAAGACTCTGGTCAGACTGTGCAGATGCACAGGCTAGTCAGAGTCTTTGCGATGTACATATATGAAATTGTTGGAAATGTCATGCACAGGCTCATTTTATTGAGCTCTATCATCAAGCCAAATATGATCTTCGTTTCTTGGTGGGCAGATAAGCTAAAAAGTTAAAGAATAAAACATCAACAAACTGAGTACTCCCAATCTTTAGATAACTGTTTTTTAATCTCATCATCCACATGCATTCTTCCATAGGGTTCTAACAACTTCTTTACCATACCCTGTAAATAAACATAGAGAGATAAATGGGAACTGTCATGAGATTTTATCAAGTTGATCTTTATTGTGTCTAGAATTAAAATGAGCCTGTGCTAGACATTTCCAGCAATTTCATATGGGCACATAACAAAGCCTCTGGCCAGCCTGTGCAGCTGCACAGCCTGAACAGAGTCTCGCTTTGCGCTGTGTAGATAGATGTGAACCCCTCTTCTGATGGTCAGTAACTATTCTACATTTTGTGGTTCAATCCAAGACTGCTCGATGTATGCTTATCACCCACAAATGAATATTGCACACTCGTTCAATATTATTAAGCAAGACGTCTTGGCGAGTTTAATATATGTTGCATTCTTGACAAGGTTGGGATCAGTGGACGCATACTCCTGTAAACAGCAAAATACTGTAATTTTTTAGATAATGTCATAAAAAGGGTCATTTTGAGGGTGATGAAACACGGGTGTAAGACAAGGATATCCCTAAAGGATGTTAGTTAAAAAGAACA
Source organism: Fragum whitleyi (assembly GCA_948146395.1). NCBI lineage: Eukaryota > Metazoa > Mollusca > Bivalvia > Cardiida > Cardiidae > Fragum > Fragum whitleyi. The sequence goes on along the minus strand of OX411550.1, from coordinate 40,216,164 downwards.
ATTATTGCTTTGTGAGAAAATAAAATAATAATTTGTTTAGTGAAAGATTGATTTATCTCTCATTGAGTGAAAAATAAATGCTACTGGTTAGAGACCAATTCTGGCGGATAACCAGTTCTTGCCAACTAACTTAGTTCATGGTAAAGACTGAAAGAAAACCCTTCAAAATTACAAATTATGTTGACAACAAGAGTGCCATCGTCACAAAATACGCCGCCACTTTGCTGCTGTTTCACGAAAATAATTGTAGACACTACTTATTTTGACAGAACCAAATTAAAAATGACCAAGTTTCATTTAAATCAAGACAAAAAGTTTGGAGGAGTTGCCTTCACAAAGCTGCAATTTCAATAAGCCCCAGGTACTAAGGGGGCATAATTCAGGGAAATAAATGAGCGATAAAATCCTTGATCCATGTACATCTACAAATTATGGTGATGACATTGACCAAGTTTCATTTAAATAAAGACAAAAAAGTAAGGAGGAGTCGTGTTCAAAAGGCTGCAATTTTAATAAGCCCTAGCTACTAAGTTTTAAGGGAGCATAATTTAGGGTAAAATTAATGAACCATAAAATCCTTACTTCATGCTCATCTATCAATTTCGGTTATAACATCCACCAAGTTTCATTTAGATCCAGCCAGAAACTTAGGAAGAGTTGCATTCACAAGGCTGCAATTTCAATAAGCCCCAGAGACTTAATTTTAAGGGGGCATAACTGAGGCAATAAGCCCCACAGACTAAGTTTTTAAGGGGCATAACTCAGGCAAAAATCAACGAACCATAAAATCATTCCTTCATGCACATCTACCAATTGAGGTGATAACATTAACCAAGTTTCAAGAAGATCCAGCCAGAAACTTAGGAGGAGTTGCGTTGACAAGAAAAGTGGACCCAGAGACTAAGTTATCAAGGGGCATAATTCAGGCAAAAATCAACGAACTGTAAAATCCTTCCTTCATGCACATCTACCAATTGAGGTGATTACATTGACCAAGTTTCAAGAAGATCCAGCCAGAAACTTAAGAGGAGTTGCGTTGACAAGAAAAGTGGACCCAGAGACTAAGTAATCAAGGGGCATGACTCAGGCAAAAATCAACGAACCGTAAAATCCTTCCTTCATGCACATCTACCAATTGACCAAGTTTCAAGAAGATCAAGCAAGAAGTTTAGGAGGAATTGCGTTGACAAGAAAAGTGGACGGACGGACGGACGGATTGACGGAGAAGATGATGCCAATATACGTCCGCCTCCGGCGGCGTATAAAAACTTCTTTTATTCACAAAATAATTTGTTTTAAAAGAATATTGTATTTTTACTATGAAAATGGGCTGGTACTCGTTGAGAATTGGCCTTGAACCAGTATATTACAGCAAAATTAAACAATTAAGAAATGCTATGTGACTTGGCATATGGACTCACTCTGATAAAAAGCTGGAAAACAATTTTAGATGTTTGCAAATGCTGAATATAAGGCAAAGTATCAGAGTACTTATTTTTACTTCCACTAAGATGTGAGAAATTGATGAAAGGGTTGGCATTATTTCAGTATTATCATTTATTTTTGAAAAAGCCAAGCTAAACAATACAAACCATTCTATTTGGAACAACATCACTAATATACACAATCTTTTTATCCTTCAGAGTTTTTCTACACTCTACATCTGCCACTGGACTGTTTGATGCTCCACAAATTATTTTTGTGTCTAATAATGGAATGGTTGTGTGGTCTATAACCTAATAAAATAAATTGATATGGTAATTTAAAACCAACAAGAGGTCCGTGAGGGCCTGAGATGCTCTTCTGACACTGAAAATATTATTAATATCTTTATCCTTTGCTCTACATCAGTTATGGGACTGTTCGATGCTTCATAGATTATTTTTTTGTATCTGAAAATGGAATTTGTTCAAAATGAAAATGTTCGCAATATATGTGAAATGTTATCCAGCGTTGAGAGTATACTAAAATTCAAAGATGGAAACAAATTCTGAAAAAATATCCTGAACACAGAGCTAGTTAGTCTAAAATAAGATGATCTTGTGTGGAATTTCACAAAATGACAAGATACAAAACTCAACATTTTTTGTAGATAACTGTCTCACAATAAGCACAATCAGTGTTTGCATTTAATGGTAATTTTGTCAAGTTTTTTTTCTACATGAAAAGGGTTTAAAGCAAAAACTTCTTTATTGACATTTATAAGTTTTAGACTTTGTGAAGGTGTTTTATATACATGGACTCAAAATTCTATAACATTTTGTGTATGGCCTGAAAGATTGAAGTAGATCTAACAATTTTTGACCTTGAAACTATAAATATCTGATTTTTTTTTAAAAAAAAGATCATATACAAATGATGAAGAACAAAGATATCAAGCTAATTCAAATTCAGTCTAAATAGGAAAGATTCAATTAAATCCTACTCACATTTCCTCTGGCACAAGGAGAGAATATATCACAGGGTATTGAGAAGATACTTGTATCCTCAAAGGAAACTTTGTGTACTGTCAGCCGATCATCAGCCTGAAATTTTTACATGATTTAATTTAAACCTGCAAAAAGTGTGTCAAGAAACACAATTTTAGACTAGTTTGACCTGTAAAATATTGGAGGATGAGATATTTTCAAACATTTTTTCCCCCTTTTTACCAGTTACCAAAAGTCACTGATATTGAAGAACATTATCGTGTTAATTAGATATTGATTTCTATCATTTGACCTTAAATTTATGACCTTGACCTTTGACACAATGATATGGAGTACAAATTACACTTTTATACATTGAAACTTATACTCCAGCCAAAAATTCAATAAATGTAGGAGCAGATACCGTATCAAACTTACACCAGCAACATAATAACAACTATGTGTGTTGTCCGTGGTCTAGAGGTAAAGTATTGGCCTCTTGAACCAAAGGTCCTGAGTTTGATTCCTGGGAGTGGCTATCGATTTTTGGTCTTCATTGGCTCACACATTTGGCTTAAGTGCTAGTGAATTTTTCAGGAAACAGAATCGAGAGGGATTAATCTTAGTTGTAAGAACTTGTTTCCCAATTGATGTAAAATATAAAGGTTTTAACCAGTTACAACTATGTCTTCTCACCAAATGAAACCTTTTTTTTTTTCCCAAAATATTTTCTTCAGTATAAAATCATAGGGAGTTAAAACTCTTACAGACTGCACAGGAAAATATCAAATAATTACTCCTGCCATCACCAGATTTTTTTTTTTTTTTTTGTATGGGGTTTAACACCACTTTCAACATTATTGCAGTTATATAGCTGCAACTTTATTAATGAATATATTTTCAGGCAATACAAAACCTTTTGAGCAAATATCTGTTTAATATCTTCCACTCTCATACCATTACACTCAGCTATATGGATATGCTGGGCCCCTTTCTGTAACAATTGGTCAACAATTGATACCCCTGTAATGATGTGTACATGAAATAATTACACTTTTGCAGTATACTGTATTTCAAGGGGTCAGTGCAATATAAATTAATAGGTACTTACAATAGTGTTGCACTGAACCCCTCGATTTCCTGTCATAATGGCACCCCTACATTTTTTACCTAAGAAAACCCACTTCAAAAGCCTAAATTTTAGGAACTTTTTAAGGCATCTTCTTTAATTTGAGATGAATTTCCTAGAAACAATCATTTATATGATTGTATAAATGATTGTTTACAGGAAATTCACCTTAAATTAAAGGGAAAAGAGCCTAAGGGACATCACTCTTAATGATTTTTTTAAAATCAGAAAATGCGTACTAAATAAAGCTCCCTGACCATGTTATGTTTAGCTCCCTGGAGCGTTTATTAGGAGAAATACAAATGTAATGTATATATGATAATCACAAGTGTTAAATTTGTTAAAAAAAATACATGTATATAAGAAAGGAAATAAATCAACCCATTAAAAACTGTGTGGGCTGTCCTGGCAAACCAGATTATTAGTTTTTCTCCCGTAGCAAGATTTTCTGTAACATGAATTGTCATGCTCCACTACCATATAAAGTATTTATTTGATGATGTTTATTCTGGTGGATCTGCTGGGGCCATTTTCATTGTCAAATATTTACATAATAAATCTAAACGAGATGGTCCACATTTGTATCATTATGATGCAAGATTATGAAGTAATTTCGTTTTCGCATTGATGCGTCCATGAATAAAGTCTGATGGAGGAGGAATTATATGTAAAAGGTGAAAATCAAGGGCGGATTTGCATGTCACTCCTCCCCTCCCCCCCCCCCCCCACAACACGATCACAACTCTGAAATTAGTTTAATAACCCTTTTCTATGTGTGTAAAATAGTAAAATTACATTTTTCTGGAAGTCAATATAATAAATAAGTAGTGATATTGACGTTGGGAGAATTTCACAGAAAACAAAGTGCGTCGTTATAAGACGTCAAAAGCATTAACAATTCCAATAAAGATGACGTATGACATCATAAATGAACGGAGCTATCTGTGTAAACAGTAAAACACATGACATATGAATTTTATTGCCAATAGAGTACTATGCAATTCTTCTATTTCATATACGCAATTTGGGGCATCGTGTCATAATAAGTAATGTAGTAAAACACTTACCAACATTACCTCCTCCCTGTATCACAACTACTTTTCCACTCCAAGATCCCATGTCTAGATAATCTAGTGCAGCCTCCATCGCAGCTACAACACCTAGTAGATACAGGCAAAATATCACATGATACAGAACTGTAATCCACAACAGATTTTTTACATTAAATTATCATAACTCTTAAATTCTGTGCACATGAAGCACTTATTTCGACTATTTGTAGGATTATACTTCCTGTGAAGACCTGAGACTAAATGACACTGATTGTAAATAAGTGTAAGAAAATTTGTGGGGAAAAAAGTGCCAAAATCCCCTTTTCTGTGACGCAGGATAGTATCATAAATCGTAACAATATGCGCAGGGATCAACACTAGTACCAGTCCTCAGACGTTTTTAGGTAGGAATGGTAGATGTAACCATACTGCTTCAGGCCTGTCATTAATTGCAGTACAATGTACTTAGTATTTCATGTCTGTCATGTTTAGAAAAGTAATTGCCTTTTCAAATACTTAAATTTGCATTACAAAATGGAAAACACTGTACAGGGTTTTCGTTTGACCCGGGACCCAGGTTTTGACGCGCAGAGATTTAAAATGACGCAGTTTTGACTCTTGGAAATTTGAGCTGGTGCGTCATTTTGACTCTTCAAAATTAGCAGCTGTGCGTCAAGGGTTGATAAAGTGTGTCATATTTAATGGAAAATAGTTAATTGGTGGTCTAATAACACATTGCTTGATTGGCAATAAACTCACTCCAGTCAGCGGCTATGCATCGGCGATCGTAATTGACAGTCTTTTGACACCTGTAAAATTCAGCTAAAACCCCTTTACTTTAACTCTGATTTCACTAAAATCAACGTGTTTTTTAATAATTTCACTGTAATTCAAACAGTATCTACATAGTAAGTCAATAACATCAAGAGGAGGATCATATATGAATTGTCATGGGTTTTCGTGGTTGAACTAAACTTCTTTTTGTGAAAAATAAAAATCATTAGAAGCTTTTACTTGCATTTGCAACTTCAAAACTCTTTCCAATTTATTGTACTTACAAACTAGAAAGCCATGAATGGCTTGAGTCGCTCCACAGGCTTGAAATTCTTGAAAAAGCAAATCAAAGGTTTGCCTAGATTTTAAGATATTTTGGGTTCTACTGGTGTTGAAATGAATTTCAAAGTTTCCACTATAAAACATATAGAGAAATGACCTCTGCCCATGAAAAGACATATTTTTCATCCAATGACATTAATTTTTCGCTGCATGATAAAGACTCATTAAAGGATCATTCGAGTGAAATTTGGTTGATATCCATCAATTACATTCTGAGAAAATATTTTTTTAAAGTTTCCACTATATATCATATAGAGAGATGACCTCCGCCCATAAAATACGTATTTTTCATATGATCACAATAATTTTTAGTAGACTGATAAAGGGTCACTCAAGGATCATTCCAGTGAAATTTGGTTGATATCTATCAGTTACATTCTGATAAAATGATTTTCAAAGTTTCCACTATATAACATATAGAGAAATGACCTCTGCCAGTAAAATACATATTTTTCATACGATCACAATAATTTTTGGTAGACTGATAAAGGGTCACCTAAGGATCATTCCAGTGAAATTTGGTTGATATCCAGCGATAAAATTCTGTGAAAATGATCAAAGTTTCCACTATATAACATATAGAGAAATGACCTCCGCCCATAAAATGCATATTTTTCATCCGATCACAATAATTTTTAGTAGACTGGTAAAGGGTTACCCAAGGATCATTCACGTAAAATTTAATTCATATCCATCCATATAAATCTGTGAAAACTCACTTTTTACCATATTTGGAAATTAGCCACGCCAATTAAATCCAGGTTTTTCATTGGATCAAAATTTCTTGAACAACTTTGAAAGAGGGTCACCCAGGGATCATTCCTGTGAAGTTTGGTTGAAATTCATCCAGTAGTTTTTGAGGAGAAGATTTTTAAAGAAAAAGTTTTCGACCGGACGCATGCACGCACGGACGGACGAACGGACAGACGACCGCACGACGGACACAACGCCATGACAATAGCCCCAGTGGCTTTTAGCCAGTGGAGCTAAAAAACAAGCCTTTGGTCTGAAATTAAGCTCTTTAGTAATTATTTAATGACTGGACATTGTGGTGAACTCTGAAAATGAAAATGTATAAATCATTTATTGAGTTTATTTTCAGGCACCTTTGGAAAAATGATCTTGACTTAATTTCATTTATTTCAATACATTTAAAATGATTTTTTTTTTCTTTTTATAAATTTGATACTTTTTTTTCTCTCTTTTTTTTTTTTTTTTTTTGGGGGGGGGGGGGGGGGGGGGGGGTTGCAGGATTTGGTCACGGTTTGACTCTTGAGATTTTCATTTTGACTCTCGGAAATTTTGACTCAAGGGTCATTGACTCTTGGCTTTTTGATGCTAATGAAAACCCTGCTGTAGAAAAAGAAGAAATTGCTTATCAATTTCTTCTTTTCCAACAATGTTTTCTTAGCAATTTATCCCCTATATTGCCAAAAATTCAAACATGGTTTTTCATGCAGGACCAGTTGTTATCAGGGAGGACTTGTAAAATCTTTAGCTAATGGGTCCTTCAGGCTAGCGTCAAAAATTGTTAGTGTCAAATCCTGTACAATAATGGGCATGTTCATATGAACAGTCCGAAGGAGAAGAAGATACCGATATAATTCCATCTTAAGCAGTATAAAAGAAAAGAAATAAGTATAAAACAGATAACTTGACAGTGCCAAAACAATTTCCTTCTATAACTTTGTGTAAATATATAAACATACCTAGTGTTTTGTATGAAAAAAATATCTACTGAGATTGGGGAATTGATAATTGACAAGGCTCTGCCGAGACAAAAATCAATTCCCACAACCCAGTTAGATATTTTTTCATAAAATACACAAAGTTTATATAATATTTATCTTTTATTTTTATTAGCCTTGTTTTCTGCTATGGTTCTAACAGAAATACAAGTTTTTTTGCCATGTTTCTAAAAAATAACTGCATTATATGATTGTTCTAAAAAAATCTATGTGATATCATAAAAATATCATATGGCGTAGTATCACATGGATATTTGTATAGTTATAAGATAAATACTATTCAGTTACCTAATGCAGTGCTCTCACCAACAGGCCCTGTACCCCCATAGTATGCAGAAATATTTGTCACATATCTTGTACGAGAAAACATAGCATCCATATCTGCTACAGAACTACCTAGCCCTGTCCCTGCAACTGAAAAATTAAAATCAAATACAGTAAATTATATAATATCCAGAAGAATAGATCATTTTCCATCCAAATATAGTTACCGGTATAACTAGTGTCTATCCGTACAGAACTATATTGCAAAACTAGCTTTGTCATGAGCACTGGCGCTCGATCTTAAAAGTAATAATGAGTAACGACCTAGTAACCCTTATATAAAGACTTTATATAGGGTAGATCTATCAATACCGTTATAGTAATATTCATATCCGTAATTATTACATTATCGAGAATAAACAGGCACCGATTTTTTCTTTCTTTTTTTTTATATCCACATTTTTTGTCAACATTTTTTGATCAAGTGCCAGTGGTCATGAGCATCAATTTAAGTGACATAATTAAAAGCAGGATTCATTGTGATGAATTTATAACTTGAACAGAAAACAACAACATCCTTAACTCCTTCTGAACTGTCAAATTCTTGCAAAGTGACTGTGCAGGCTAGAATGCACATTCTAATGTCTTATGTCGTTAACTTTGAAAAGCAACCCCTAGTTGAACCTAATGAGATTCTAGATAATTTTTTTTCAAAAATATATTTTACTGTGTTCCAAGACCCTTTTTTGAAAGGCCAGATATGATTTTTTACTTTAAGATTTATCTATATATTTTACCCATGCATCCATTTAATGATGTTAGGAAGTGACCAGCATCCTCAAATACTTTATGTCTGAAATCTGGATCTAAATAATCATCATCATGTGGGGCTGATATAATACATTTAGCTCCACTTGCCCTGGAAAATATACATTGAAAGTTTTTATGGAAGGGATGAATGCGAATCCCATAATTGAGGGTTAGTGATAAAATATCATATGTGTCTATATTTTTTAAGACAGGCTCTTACAATAGTCTTACATTTATCTAATACTGTTTCAAATTCATGCATATTCCTAGGGGTCAAAACTGATGTTGAAGGAGTTAAAACAATCAAATAAGGGGGTAAAAAGTAACTATTTCTTGGTTATGCTGATTGGTTTCCTAAATCAACTTCTTCATATCTCTATAAGAGATTCATATAAAATGATTCTCTTATTGAGCTATGGAGGTGACAATTTATTCTAATACATAAATAATTTTCAGCAGCATCAAGACAAAATTTTGAAAATTTCAGAGGTCAAAATGACTACCAAATAGAGGTCAAAATGGGATATTTTAATATTTTTTGGTCAAAACCCTGGATTAAGGGTCAAACACTAGCCCATGATAAACAGCGCATGTGAAGTTTTTAAATCTCTTTATAACAAAATTTATCAAAATTTTAAGCCTTTAACTTTTCTTTATCTTTATAACATGGGTCTTTTGGACCGGAGGGAGTTAAATCAATGAACCCGTTGATTGTTACCATAATCCAGCTAGAGCTTGCTTGATCCCTAAATTTTTGGACATCTTGTTACCATCAGTAAGTAGTTTTTTCAGATCTTTTATTGGCCTTAAATCAACTCCTCCTGCCTGCAATTAAAGACAAATAAACTAAAATATGAGCCTGTGTGTGACATTTCCAACAATTTCACATCTGCGCAAGGTACAAACGTTGGGTAGCGTTGACAACGACACAATGCAATAATAATATATGCTGACTGCCTGAAGATTGATTAAGACCATATCTATCTATATAACGCATAGCAAAGCTTCTGGCCAGCCTGTGCAGCCACATAGGCTGGCCAAAAGCTATGCTTTGCACACAATCGAAATTGTTGGAAATGTCAAATACAGGCTCAAATTATTAGATTGCAAAACTTTACCCTTGTCATGCTGGATAACTAGAAAGCCATGAATGGCTTGAGTCGCTCCACAGGCTTGAAATTCTTGTAAAGCAATAAAAGTTTTGACTAGACTTTTAGATATTTTGGATTCTACTGATGTTGAAAATGATGTTCAAAGTTTCAACTATATAACATATAGAGAAATGACATCCACCAATAAAATGCATATTTTCATCTGATCACAATAATTTGTTGTAGACTGATTAAGGGTCACTCAAGGATCATTCCAGTACAATTTGGTTGATATCCATTGGTTAGATTCTGAGAAAATGATTTCCAAAGTTTCCACTATATAACATATAGAGAAATGACCTCTGCCCATAAAATACATAATTTTCATCCCATCACTATAATTTTTGGTAGACTGATAGAGGGTCACTCAAGGATTCTTCCAGTACAATTTGGTTGATATCCATGGGTTAGATTCTGAGAAACTAAATAACATATAGAGAAATGACCTCCGCCCGTAAAATACATAATTTTCATCCCATCACTGTAATTTTTGGTAGACTGATAGAGGGTCACTCAAGGATGATTCCAGTGAAATTTGGTTGATATCCATTGGTTAGATTCTGAAAAAATGATTTTGAAAGTTTCCACTATATAACATATAGAGAAATGACCTCCGCCCATAAAATGCATATTTTTCATCCGATCTCAATAATCTTTCGTAGACTGATAAAGGGTCACACAAGGATCATTCATGTAAAATTTAATTGGTATCCATCAATTAGAATCTGAGAAAACTCACTTTTTACCATATTTGGAAAATAGCCACGCCCATTAAATCCATGTTTTTCATTGGATCAAAATTTCTTGAACAACTTTGAAAGAGGGTCACCCAAGGATCATTCCTGTGGAGTTTGGTTGAAATTCATCCAGTAGTTTCTGAGGAGAAGATTTTTAAAGAAAAAGTTTACGACCGCACGCACGGACGCACGGACGGACGCACGACGGACACAACGCCATGACAATAGCCCCAGTGGCTTACAGCCAGTGGAGCTAAAAACCTTAGTAAAATTGCATTAAAAATAAAAGTACTGAAAACACTTGATGCACTATAGTGAGTAAGTATTTATTTTTGAAACTGTGACTTTTAAATTTCTAAAAATTAAATTAAAGGAAAATCAGCTGTCATGGTACAGACCAAAATCAGACTGCACATTTGTACAAGCTGATCTTTGTTTATGCCTCCTGCCAAAGCAAAAATACTTCAGGTTCAACGAAATAAGTATTAAAGCACTTGTAAATCCTATGCATTTGTAGACAACAATATGAACTTTGACTGACAAATACAATAAACAATTTCAATCATCTTGTTTACAGGTTAGAGTGAAATCTTGAACAGGAATTATATTTTGCCTAATTACAACTTTTCCTTACATCATTAAACCTATTTCTATTATTTTTATTATTAATATTATTATTAAACAGTGTTCCCAAAAACCCTCAAATGGGGGTGATTAACCCCCAACATGAAGCTTGTACCCCCTATTTTTGCAAGCAGCCTTCCTTGCCTCATATAGAGGGGGTACATGAATGCTGTGAAATACCCCCAGATTGAATCAGCAGTGGGAACACTGTTAAAATATGATACTTTGTTCATAAACATCTTTTCATCAGACTATTTTTTAATTATTTTCTACACTTACATGTATAGATTGAACATTTAGCAGTCAGTATCAGTGGTTTGGTCCAGAATTTTCATTTATAATGAGTAAGCAATATGACAATCATATTTCTTTCAAACTGCTGTGCTGCTTTCTGATTGCTAAAAAAATCAATAGCGCTAGTCAGTCCTTAGTGAGCTGTTAAGGTCAATATAGTAAGCCACCTTTGTTATGTTTTGATTATAAATACTAATGATAAACAAGAGGACCATGATGGTCCTAGATCGTTCAACTGAGTCTTTTTGACCCCCTTGGACATCATCACATTAATTAAATAGGCAGATGTCAACAAGGAGATAATTTCTACACAAGATCAATACCATGGAATATTTTCAGCCAAGAGCAAGAAGGACAAGCCTGTTTGCTCTTTGATTCTATGTAAAAAGGGGTGCAACCTTAGGGAGTCCAAATGTAACCCCAGGGTCTTGTTATGAACAAAATTGGTAGAGGTCCACAAGATGATGCTACTTACCAAATATGAAAGCTGTCTGCCTTCTGGTTTCAGAGAAGAAGATTTTGAAGATTTTACTTTTTTTTAACCCTTCATACTCAGAAGAGCTAAAAGTGATGTGCCCAGGCAAAGCCCAAATTTGACCCCAGGGTCTTGATATGAACAAACTTGGTAGAGGTCCACTAGATGATGCTACATACCAAATATGAAAACTGTCTGCCTTCTGGTTTCAAAGAAGAAGATTTTTGGAGATTTTCCTATTTTCACCCTTTTTGTTGAGGGTAAAGGGAAAGCTAAGTGGATTTCATTTATTTGAACAACTTTGACCAGTAAGACTTGACCCAAGGAATATCCAAGCCAAGTTTCATCAAGATTGTCCACCAATTAAGGAGGAAAAGATGTTAAAAACAAGAGGACCAAGATGGTCCTAGATCGCTCACCTGAGTCTCTATGACCCCTGGGACATCACATTAAATAGATAGGCAGATGTCAAAAAGAAGATAATTGCCTAAGATCAAAAGCATGGAACGTTTTCAGCGAAGAGCAAGACAGATATGCCTTTTTGCTCTTTGATTCTATGTAAAAAGGGATGCACCTGGGTGGACCCCAAAAGTGACCCCAGGGTCTTGATATGAACAAACTTGGAAAAGGTCCATAAGATGATGCTACATTCTAAATATGAAAGCTGTCTGCCTTCTGGTTTCAGAGAAGAAGATTTTGAAGGTTTTCCCATTTTCACCCATCATGCTCAGATGAGCTGAAAGGGATGCGCCCGGGTGGAGCCCAAATATGACCCAAGGGTCTTGATATGAACAAACTTGGTAGGGGCCCACAAGCTGATGCTACATACCAAAAATGAAAGCAGTGTGCCCTCTGGTTTCGATTAAAGAAGATTTTAAAAGATTTCGCTCTTTGATTCTATGTAAAAAGGGTTGCGCCGAGGTGGAGCCCAAATATGATCCTAGGGTCTTGATATGAACAAAATTGGTAGAGGTCCACTAGATGATGCTACATACCAAATATGAAAGCTGTCTGCCTTCTGATTTCATAGAAGAAGATTTTTGAAGATTTTCATTTTCTTACCCTTCATGCTCATAAGAGATAAAGGGATGCACCCGTGCAAAGCCCAAATATGACCCAAGGGTCTTGTTATGAACAAACTTGGTAGAGGCCCACTAGGTGATGCTACACACCAAATATCAAAGCTGTCTGCCATCTGGTTACAGAGAAGAAGATTTTTAAAGATTTTTGCTCTTTGATTCTATGCAAAAAGGGTTGGGCCCGGGCAAATCCCAAACATGACCCCAGGGTCTTGATATGAACAAACTTGGTAGAGGTCCCCTAGTTGATGCTACTTACCAAATATGAAAGCTGTCTGCCTTCTGGTTTCAGAGAAGAAGATTTTTGAAGATTTTTATTTTTTTACCCTTCATGCTCATAAGAGATAAAGGGATGTACCCTTGCAAAGCCCAAATATGACCCAAGGGTCTTGGCATGAACAAACTTGGTAGAGGCCCACTACTTAATGCTACATACCAAATATTTAAGCTGTCTGCCATCTGGTTACAGAGAAGATTTTTTTAAGATTTTCACTCTTTGATTCTATGTAAAAAGGGTTGGGCCGGGGCAAAGCCCAAATATGACCCCAGGGTCTTGCTATGAACAAACTTGGTAGAGGTCCACTAGATGATGCTACATACCAAATATGAAAGCTGTCTGCCTTCTGGTTTCATAGAAGAAGATTTTTAAAGATTTTCATATTTTCACCATTTTTTTTAAGGGTTAAGGGAAAGTTAAGGGTGGATTTCATTTATTTGAACAACATTGGTAGAGCTTGACCCAAGGAACATCCCTGCCAAGTTTCATCAAGATTGGCCCAATGGTTTAGGAGGAGAAGATGTTTAAAGAAATTGTGGACGACGCACGACTGACGACGGACATTCTACTATCCCAATAGCTCACCTTGAGCACTTTGTGCTCAGGTGAGCTAAAAAATGTTGACGATGGACAACTGACGCTGGATATTGTACGATCACAATAGCTCACCTTGCGTGCTCAGGTGAGCTAAACAAGGATCATTCCTGTGAAGTTTGGTTGAAATCCATCCAGTAGTTTCTGAGGAGAAGATTTTTAAACAAAAGTTTACGACCGGACGCACGCACGCACGGACGGACGGACGGACGGACGGACGACGGACACAACGCCATGACAATAGCCCCAGTGGCTTTCAGCCAGTGGAGCTAAAAATGAGAATGTTTAAACTAACCCCTTGGCCTCTATTTGACCTCCAGAGAAACATAGAAATGAGACAGTTTGTTTGGAGTCCTCGTGCAAATAATATGGCTTCATGCTCATCATATCCAACACTTCCATCTCTGCATTCCTTTGCCAACTCTTCTAGCTCAAGGTGGGAGGGTTTTAACTTTCCATCAATATTTAAGAGGAAACATCGAGAAATTTTATGTTTCTGGAGAAAATCACGCAATTCTGTTGGGCTTGTGTTCAGTCCGATCTGTGTCGACACATCCGTTGAATAAATTCTACATCCTAAGCCTGGTAACTGTGGATGCACAGATCTTGAGACAGAGGCAAAAGTGTAGCTTTTTACAAGCTCATTGGTGATCTTGCGTATTGTACATGATGACAGCTCGCATTTGTGTTTCAAACATACGCCGAGTACTTTTGACAGAATTTTCCTCATCTTAATTCTTCAAAATATAAGAGTCAATTTGCATAATTTATCTAAAGAAACGGGAAATCTATTGGAAATTTTGTTGACCTCGCAAATTGGCTTGTTTACAAATGACTGGTTTCCTGCTCCGCCTTTTGGGTCTTACTATTTACCCCGGGAACCGCGGGAAACCCCGGGAACTCGGAATTACCCCGGGAAACCCAATATTGTTATACATGGGATATGTTTGTCCTATAAAATGCACTTTGAACGAGTGATTAATGAAAATATCTCTTTTGATTGAAAAAGATTTCAATATACTCATGTATTGCCACTTATTTACGAAGAACGCATGACGTTTTCTTCTGGTTTTACAACATTTTTAAGTGGGACCCGGGGTAATTCTATCAATATTAGAATCGTTTTAAATTTTAACGGGGGAATTTCTACGTCTTTAACAATGAACTTGTATTGCCAAAGTATATATTAACAGCATCTTATCTCAATTAACAATACCCCGGGAATCATTTCAATTATGTAAACACCAAATATAAGGCATCATTGCATCAATGAAATCACTATGAACCTACCCCGGGAAGATTTTCTAAAATGGTATCGCCAACTTTATGGGACCTGGAATAATTCTATAATCACTGAAACCACTGGTAACTCAACCTGGGAATATCATCACAATTATTGAAATACTAAATTGATGACCGGGATCTGTTGTATTTCTAGCAAAACTGTTCAAAACGCTTACACACTTACCCCGAGAATACATTCTATGATTTAAACACATCCTCGACAGGACCCGGGACAATCTAGCACAAATGAAACGCCATGAAATCCCCCGGGAATCTATTTTATGTTAAAAGATAAAAATAAACTCATTTGGGCCCGACCTAAGGCTTCACATCATTGAAATCGCTTTGAACGTTTACCCCGGGAATCTTGCAATGCCGGCAACATTAACTTTATGGAACCCGGGGTAATTCTATCAACGCTTTTGTATTCAGACTAACGTGTTTTGGTGTTTGCATACACTCTTACCCCGGACATTTTGTAGACTTAAGTTCTTCATTTTTTTCTTCATTGCAAAAATTTCGAAAATCAGAGTATTGTGCGCTTCTAAGAGAATTACCCCGGGAAGCTATGTATCCGACGAATGGCTGTTGTTCATAGTTACCCCGGGAGAGTTTATCAATATGACCTATAGTGGGCGCATATTAACTTGAACCTGACCTTTATGCAGAATAAATAATTAGGCACATGAATAAATTCCGAAGATACTTCGGTACGTGACGATCAAGCATGGACATTCCGTTATACTGCACAAATTACAGGTATGCGTGGAGTAAATAGTTTACCTATATACGGGGCGCCTAGTCCTGTATAGTTCCGCAAGAAAGAGTGCGGTCCGAGAAACCGTTATCTCCTATCAATTTCAATATAAAATTGATCTTTGATCACTCACTTGAAATTGCAGGTCTATAGCAGACGATTTGATTTCAAAAACAATTAATGCGACTGAGAGAGGGGGTTTCATTTCATTTCCATTCAGAACACATTTAAAGAAATTTGAATATTTATGTTTTTCTCACCCGCATCTAAAGATTTTGAAATAAGAAACTCAATTTATGTATTGATTCACTAGTTGATGAGGGTGACCAAATATCGCCGTTACAGTGAACAGCATGTGCGATAACGGGTTAACAAAGCTAACACGCGCACTCCAACTTTACGTTTGGATTCCGCAGATAAGTCGTGTTTTGCCGAGGAGAAACGACCGGTATTTAATTTATTTAAATCACAAAGGCCAGGTTTAGGTCAATATGCTTCCACTATAGATTAATCCTAAACATTCATGGGAATAAGCACCGAATTAAGTACAATTAATCATTATTGGTAAAAAAGGTCCCATTTTCTTTTAAAAAAAAAACTTAAATATGAATAAGAATAAATACACGAGTTATCGTTATCGCATTTTTTCTCGCCTGCGTATGCAATTCCCGGGGTAACTAGTCATTTTTTTGTATACACACAGGGGACATAAGAATCCCGGGATAATTAGTCACATATTAACGAGAAATATATTTGGTCTATACGACGGAATAGCCCAAATACGATACTTATCTTCTCAGAGGTAGTACTTATCTGTCCGCGGAAGTCGAAGCTCTAAAGGAAGGATTGCAGACTGAATGACCTAGACTGATTCGTCGTCGAGCAAAACTTCGTTACAGTACAAAACAATTCTGTAGTTTCAATATTTCTATCGTAAATGAACCAAATAGCTTCACGACTCACTCAATTAAATGATTGTAAATAGGTTCTTTTTAGATTGATCACCAATTGACATTTAGACATCACCTGAAATCAAATATTCGCTCATAAAATTAATCGAGATAACATTCGCAAACGTGTTACCATTCTAAACGACGACCAAATGGTTTGCGAATGTAATTTCGATTTATTTTATGAGCGAGTATTTGATGACCTGTACAGGAATGATGCCGCTTCATATAATTAAATCGCAATTTGTTTGAAATCCTCAAATAAGCTGTATCCGTGATGCAAATTAATTGCTCAAGAAGAACTGAACTTAAGGGCGACCGCTACGGTGCTGATTTCTTTTTTCATGAATTTGCAAACGTTTTAGCGTCCGGAACGCATGAAAGAATATGAATTATAATTTATTAGCGAAAGGTTGATCGTTTCATATATTAAATCATTATTTACAACATCAATAAATTTGGACAACAAACAAAAAGTAAATGGTGAGCGGACAGCCTTAACGTCGTAACAACAGTTAAGACAATATAGGCATGCAGGACAGAATATGAATTACAAATTATTATCTTAAAGATAATCGCTAATTAATATTGATCGTTATTTGTCGGATCATTAGATAAATTTTGGACGTAAAACAAAATGATATTCGTAGGTTGGTAACCTAAACGCCGTAACAACAGCTTAGTGAAATGTCCATGCAAAAGTGACTGATTTTGTTGGTCAGACGACTATTTGATTTGAAGCATCTATCTTATGGATTAGAGAGATAATTTGAATTAATTTTCCAGGCAAGTTTATTTCATGATAGAGAAAATAGGTAATAAACAGTGTATGTTGGCTTATGTCGAAATTCCAAGCTTAAACTTCGATGAGATGGTCGCCATAATGAATGCACTTAAAACAATACCCCGGGAATATTCTCTGAGTGCATTTACATAGACGGAATGTAGAAAATAATTAATATCGATAGTACAATCCATGGAAACTTCCAATTGCGGGACCCGGGGTAATTCTATTAAACAACATACCCCGGGAATCCTACGGAAAGTTAACTTCTAGGGACCCGTGGTAATTTAGATTGAAAAAGTTGGAACTAAGTCCCGGTAAATCGTCATCGCAAAACATTTAAATCAGGATAAGAACAGTACCCCGGGAATTTTCCCTGAGATAGAATCGTTTACATCGTGGTACCCGTGGTAATTGAAATCAATATATCTATCCCGTGAAACGTTTTTACGCTTGTCTGTCAACATAATGGAACCCGGGGTAATTCAGGAAATACCACGGGAACATGATACATATGACGATCTCTCAGAAAGCGGGATACCAGCTCTAGACTGGTCCACATATCGACTATCAGAATAGCCTAGAATAGGCTATTCTGATATGCAACAGTGAGACCAGTCTACGCCCGACCCGAAAGCGGGCGGGAAATAAGTAGGCCCTATGTTAACTTCGGGACCAGGGGTATTTTAGCCCATACTTTTTAAGAATCAAGGATTTCTATATCCAAAGATATGTCTCCGTTTAATGACTTATAAACTAGGTTAATTCCTATTTACATTGTGATGAAGAATATCCTAGTGGCCTTTGTACACTGATGGGGATGGGGATTCCCGGGGTATGAGAAGGTTTTTTTTAACATAACCTTTTTCGTATAACTTTCATGTAGAACATTAAAGTTTTATTATGAATTATAAAAAATGTGTTTTTTTTTAAATCAGTGATAAAAATTATTGATACATGATACCTATTTATGTATACATAGGTTTCCCGGGGTAATTCCGAGTTCCCGGGGTTTCCCGGGGTTCCCGGGGTATATAGTCAGACCGCCGCCTTTTTGTTACCTTAAGAGATTCGATCCGTGAAGTTTTGCACCTTTTTATGCTCTTTGCTTCCAATCTCTAGATTTTTTGGAAGCTCGCTCGACTTTTTCCTACTCATAATTTTTTCTCTAACCCTGATTTTTTTGAAAAGATCTAAATGTTTTATTTCGATTTTTGAAAAGAACAAATGGGTTCACCTTGACCGTTTTCTTCTCAGAGCTCTTCGAAAATAGGTACCAAAAACAGTTTGTGCCTGGGAGTTCTTAACTTTGAATTTCTTTGAAAATTACTCCCTTGATTCAAAATTATTATCTTTTGACAAGTTAATATTAAGGCAGCCATTGATTTTTGTTTTGTTTAAAAACGCTCACAAATTCCATTAAATTATTAAAAAAAAAAAAAGATATGGAATTTTAATCATCAGTGAAGCAAACTGAGAAAAAATAGCACACCTTTATTCGGTCATTGATAAAAGGATTCTTCATCTAATATTGAGGGCTACTCATACATGCTTCACAGTAAAATTAATATAGTTCTACTATTAATTTTTTTCTTATACTCTCAATTTAAATTTTTGAAATAATGATGAAGTTTTGATATGAAAAAGGTATTTGGGTCACAGTCTTACTTTTTCACATATTTTGACTTATTTGTTAAAATTAAGGGAGGTTATTCATGACAATTTGTTCAAATTTTCAAACATATTTTTCAATATTGGGATTTACAAATTTTGTTGATATTTTGGTTCGGGGATATGAGGAAGGGGTCCTTTTCACCATTTTAAACAGTTTTATTTGCTTTCTATCTAAACTTGACTACGGCTAGGCAGGGGCTATTTTGAATACATGCCTATCGATTTCTCTGAATACTCTAAAATGGGGGAAAATGCCCCCCAAAATTGGTAAAAAAAAAAAAAAAAAAGATTTTTGAATTCATGCAATTTATTGAGTATTTTGTCAAGGTAATATGCAGCGGTTCTATTCAAAAACTTAGTTTGAATTAGGATTCCAAGACTTTTTACCATCACATAAGTTAAACACCCTGAATCGACTGCAAGTTCAGGATGATTAAACGGCGCAAACACTTTGCAATATATACCCCGTGAGTGCACATGCAAGCGAGATATAATTGACAAACAGTTTTCATTATTTTGCGTTTCTGCGCACAGGGCAGATCACCCAAAAGTATGCCTCACGGTGTCCGGTTGACCTATAAATTCACGGTCACAGTCATCATTATTGAAATTGATATGAAAGGACGCGATTTCCGAGGCGAAACGCCGGTTTAACCCCTGATTTGAATTCACGGTATTTGTTAAAGTCTTACGCATTTACTGAAATACCCTTTAGGGCCGTTTATTATACCATACTAAAATCGGCGTTGACATCCGAATAGTTTTCTATACAATATACTCAGTCAAAAGCTCATAAATTCAGCAGCATTCATTTGCGATTTTGACCATTAAATTCGCGTGGTTAAAGTAACATCAGCTTTTTTTTCTGTACGGCATTTTCGCGAAACGGAAGATAAGCTACATCGAGGCAGTCATACTTAACAACGGTTTAGCCGTTAGAAAATCAGCCGGGTTTTCCCCGGGAAATGGATTTATATAGGGTCAACTTATTTCTCGCCCGCTTTCGGTTCGGGTGTAGACTGGTCTCACTATCGAATATCAGAATAGCCTGTTCTAGGCTATTCTGATAGTCGATATGTGGACCAGTCTAGAGCTGGTACCCCGCTTTCTGAGAGATACTCTGATTATGCGGACAACAGTACCCGCCCGGGGTGAGAAATAAGTTAGCCCATTATCATGTGCTTGTTGGTGCACATATTTCCTTGTGACTAACAAGTCTGTGCTTTGACTCAAAGAGTTTTGAAATACCATGGTGGGACCGCACTTGTTATTTAATTTTATTTCTCAAGGTAGGACATTACTCCATGCACATATTATTCTTTTAGACAAAATGTTACTTGATGAAGAAAGAAAAACGGAAAATAGTCAGAAAATAACTTAATTGTTAAGAAAATCGAATTTTATTATTTTTTTTTCACAATGAATAACGAAATGAATAAATAATATTTAAAGAACATATTCATAAAAAAGCATATTTACAATGATTAACAAAATACAAAATGAAAAAGGTTACAAAATAACTTAATCATTTAGATAGAAAATCCAATTTTAAAATAAATCAATAAAAAATATTGTTTAAAATTATTCATAACACATATTTTTTACTATAAATAACAAAAAAAAAAAAAAAATGGAGGGGGGAAAAAGTCAGAAAAATAATTAAATGATAAGAAAGAAAATGTAATTTTATTAAAATGAATTACGATATATATAAACGAAATTTTAAGAACATTTTCATAAAAGTATTTTATTTACCGTAAATAGCAATATAAACAAATGAATGTATTCAGAAAATCATTTAATTGTAAAGAAATAAAATGCAATTTCATTACAGTTTATTGAAAATACTTGAAATTGAAAGATCATATTCATTAAAGCATTTATTATTATAAATAACAAAATAAAAAAAAATATCCAGAAAATCAGTTTATAGATTAGAAAGAAAGTCCAATTTCTTTACAATAATTAACGAAATAAATGAATAAAGTTTGACAGAACATATACATAACAGCATTTTTAAGTATATTTAACAAAATAAAAAAAAAGAAATACTCCGAAAATCAATTAACTGATCAGATAGAAAAAAAAAAAACAATTTTGTTTCATTAATGAAAAATAAATAAATAAATAAAATTGATAGAACATATTCGTAAAAACAATTCCTTTTTTTAAAATATAAAAAATGATTTAAAAGATGATAGATAAAAAGCCTTAAATATGAAAATAATGAAAATTGATTTAATCACTAATACCAAGTTCAAAGGAATTTTCTATTTTCTTATATTTCCCATTTTTAATGAAATACACGTATATGCAATCAATAGACGAATTCATACTCCGATAAATTAATCTTTGCATGTTTGTAAGTAAAATTTGAAATTTAAATTGATTTTTTTTCTTTCATAATTTTTTGAGGGGGTTTATTATTGTAATCATTATAATGAATTATTTCATCATTGATGTTATTTCTTTGAAAAAGAAGGGAAAATTTCAAAAAAACATACGGGGTTGTTTCATTTAATGAATTTATTTTCCAAACTATAAATTTGATATCAAGATACTCATGAAATTTATGTTACTATAGAAAAGTAAGAAATAACAAGGACATAACCGGTAATATTTCACGTTCTCTTAAACACAAACAACTTGAATGAATGAAGAAAGTACTAAAAAAAACTCGATCAAATAAGTATTGAAACATTTTTTTATCTATTTCAAGCGCATTCTATTGATTTTACACGAAAGGATATTTTCTACTTGTGGTTTTAATTTGGATTTTTACCTTTAGAAAAAAAATAAACACAAAATAAACAAAATAAATAGTGACTATGGTTTTTAGTTTCACACCTAAATCAACACGAAACTTATCAAACCTTTTTTTGTATTGGATAAAGTAGTAAATATTTTCAATAAATAGTCTTCCAAACGTGCAAGTAATTTAATTCTAGATGATTCTATCAATTTTTATGCTTTCTTATTGGTTCAAAAATTGTTTTATTTCTCAATAAGAAGACTATTGAGCGCGCAGTTATTTCATCCGCAAAAATAGACCCACGTATGTGTGTGTGTGTGTGTGTGTGTGTGTGTGTGTGTGTGTGTGTGTGTGTGTGTGTGTGTGTGTGTGTGTGTGTGTGTGTGTGTGTGTGTGTGTGTGTGTGTGTGTGTGTGTGTGTGTGTGTGTGTGTGTGTGTGTGTGTGTGTGTGTGTGTGTGTGTGTGTGTGTGTGTGTGTGTTTTATTTATTTAAGATATGAACTGAGTTTTTGTCGATTTCATGAAGTTATAAGAAATAATCACACACTCTGTTTAAGGTTTCATACCATCACGAAATCAAACGATGTCTTTTAACCCTTTCCTGTTTTACAAAATTTTGGACCTGTCCAAATTCGAAGGTTTTGCAGACGAAAATTTAAAGTGGATTTAATTTGAAAAGTAACCATTCAGTAGGGTAGAAAATAGTGTGGAAAAAGAAGAAATTGCTTGTCAGAAGCAATTTCTTCTTTTTTCACAATGTTTTCTCAATAATAAAATCACAGGCTCGTAAAAAGCAGGGATTAAACAGCAAAGGGTTAATTACACAGTTCCTTGCGCCATTTTTTTTGTAAAAAGGAGATGCGCTATTCAAAAGCTGTGGTTACGGCGTTTAGGTTGCTCAATATCAATTCACTCTTCATTGTCAAGACATCTTTTTGCAGAAAAATGGCGTTTCAGAAATATAGATATATAGAAAATACTTAAAGAAAGGATAACCTTTGAATTTCAATTCTTTTTCCACAACGTTTTCAAATTGTAAAGTATTTAACATTCAGTAAAATGTTCAGCCCGAAGTCGTTAAAAACAAATCGAAATCGGTCAAAATGATCAACAATTCATTGGAACTCATCAAATTATCCCACGATTTTTAAGTTGGAATGTGGAGCAATTCCAACTTAGATTTAACAAAACCGCAAAATGAACACAAGATAATTTCATTTCGGGTTTTTTGATAACACATATCACGTGACCAGGATGTGAATACACTTCGTCCTATTTTGTATATCTCAACTTGACATAGACATATAGTTAATGACATGAAAAAGTAATAATATTGTACAATTACACAACTATCACTTCTTGCTTATTATCAATACGCTAATTTATGTTTCAATCCATATTTATTTAAAGTTGCGTACGAATTTAATAGTATCACATGTTTGCATTTCTATATTTGGAAATCATGTGATAAGTCAAGTCCAACAATGTTAGCTATTGACAATAGGACTAGCCAATCACTTGATCTGCTTATTTGGTAATGTCGCGATCTGTTTTCTCTGAGTTTTGGCAATAGCACAAGCTAATCACGTGATCTGCTTATTTGGTAATGTCGCAACCTATTTTTCGAAGAATTACGTTATAGCTTCTTTTAGAGGTCTAGTACGACCTTATTACACACTTCAACAAAATGGTTCAAACGTTTTGTAACTTATTATTCCGTAAACCATCATTAGAAACGCGCAACATCTACAGATTATTTATCTGTATTAAAACTCCGATCCAGTAAATATTCTCTTTTATTACTTCTCTATGCACCGTAAAATCTTTTTCCCGTGTACTCTCCTATTGCACGAGTTGAACTCACGCATGTGTTAACAAAAGCTGTTTTCTGATTGGCCGTATCACACGACCTGATGACCTACTATCTGCCCTTTTATGAATGAAATCTACGAAAGGTCAAGTTTACAAACGAATGGAATGTTCTTACATATATATGAAGTAAAATTTACCCCAATACCAGACGACTTATGATCTCAGCTGTGCCGGCAATTTACACCTCTCGTTTATATCTCAAACTTTGTTGTTGCATTCTCGTGTAATATAAATATTTTGATTCGGTTACGGGTTTTATTTTTGTATCATATTCTCCAAATCCCATTCCTGTTTTTTTTTCGTTCGAATAAGAACGGAAAAAACAGGGGATATAGCACCATTTACTGTAAATTCATGTTGTTGTTATTTTGTACTCAAACAAATAAAAAAGTAAATGATTATCCAAACACAAAAGATCTAATTTCAATTTATAACATCAAATGCAGACCGAAACGTCGAAACTATAGCATACTTAACCTTTGGCTGCGATGTATTAAGTCCCAACCGGCTATTTGTCTACTAGTTTATCACTGATAACAAAATATATTTCTTCAAAGTACTTGACATAATACCCACAACTGTATAGTAGCGCTTCTTAGATTACCCATATCCAATCATTCACCTATTTGCTTTACTGGAAGTAGTTAAATTATTACAAATAACTCTATTAATGTATAGTGTCCATATTGTACCCCATTGTACTTGGACGAATATAAAAAGATATGTTCTTCTGTTCTGTTCTGTTCTTAAAAAACGGAAAACCATTTCCAAATGGTGCGATGATTTTACTTGATTGTGGACGCTGAAAGCATCGATGGAGGTAGTCAAACATTTATCTTCTCCTTCTGCTTTTGTCCATTTTCTTTAAAATTGCTTAGACATTAATTAAGGCAAAACATTTTAATGAATAATAGAACATGATTGAACGAAGAATTTTTTGAAGTAGACAATTAAACATTTCAATCTACGATGGTTTTGTAAACCTTTGATCTACGGTCTGAGAAATAAATCGACGATATTACAAACACGTTAGATTGTCTAATTACGACTCGGCCTAATCCAAGCCCAATATCTTGATGATATTGCGCATAGATTTTCCTAAAAAAATGAAAGGAGTTAACATAACATCGTTTCAATTGTTCTGACTGTCGTCGTTAAATACGCGGCCATTTAAACACTGAATTCAGATAAAAGATATCACTCTTCATAAACAATGCCAAATGAATTAAACGCGTGTTTCGTTAATCAAATAATGGCAGAAGACGTCTTTTTTTCATAATCCATCGACAAACTTGGGAAAAAGTATGACGCACCCTGAAATGAAAATAACGTTCCTCAAAGCCAACCAATTTTCCTTTATTAGACTACAATAAATATTGTTATTAGATGAAATGTATGTCTTTTATCGGCACATGTCATATCTCTATATGTTATATAGTAGAACTTAATAATTTTCTCGAAAACATAAAAGATGGATATCGACCATATTTCGCTTGAGTTATCCTTTGGTGGCCCTTTAACAGATTACAAAAACTGAATATTGTGATTAGTTGAAAAATATGTCTTTTATATGCGGAGGTCATTTCTCTGTTTGTTACATAGTGGACACTCTCAAAATCATTTTCTCAGAACCTAAAACTTGGATATCAACCAAATCTTAGGCCTGTGAAGCTAATCACCTACTAAAGCCGCTTACTTATTGAATTTTAGAAAGAAAAAAGACAAGATGATTACCGTTGCTCTACAACCAACTTACTTTCAAAATGGTTTGACCCTTACTTCAGTGAAAACTTTGAACACAAAGTGCCCAAGCTAAACTAGGGATACTTAAATACTAAGGTGAAAATGTGGACAAGAAGGAGGTGCTTCTTTATAACTAACAACAACTTCTTTTCGACAATACTTGCCAATGATAATATTGATGGCTCAGTGTAAAACAGTTGTGACTTACTATATGCGTATAAGAAGTTACACCTGTTTCGCACTGAGCCATTTATATCTTTTTTGTTAATTTCTAAATGATATGTAACGGACGAAAAAAACTTGTACCTGCAAAAACTTGAACAACATTTTGACTGAAACATTAAAAAAGAAAACTCCGCTTTTGTTAAAGTGATGATACACTTACAAAGTTAATAAATATTTTTGCAACATATTGTAGTTTGTTTCTCGTCATATTGTAGTTAACTTCATGAGTGTTTCATGGTCAAAACCCATTATTCATCCAATAAAGCCTAGCCACCACATCTCCAATGGAATTATGAATATCTTTGCCCAATTGCATCCTGTCGCCAAGATAATTTGCCATTTTGAAAAAATCCTACTAGTTCAACTTGTTTTCTTCACATTCTTGACGACGTCTAAGAGCACCATCATACCCCTAACTCAGAAGTAGAGGAGCATATATTGATTTCATCATGTCTGTCTGTCCAGTGACCATTTGCTTTCCGCTAGCTAAACGGAGGGGCAATTGACCTGCAATAACGAAACTTTACACAAATGTTGCCATGACCCAAAGAAATGCCCTATTATTATTTAGGTCATACATGCCAAGTTCATAAGTAAGCTATAACTGCGAACAGTTTCCACTCTAACTGAACAACAAATTTACCCAAATTATAAAACTTGACACAAATGTTGTCAATGACCCAAGAAAGTGCCCATTTGGGGTCACGAAGGTCGAAGTCACGATTGAACTTCGTCAAAAAATGTCTTGAGATTCCAACTCATGAAGTAAAAGAATTCCCTGCGAAAATAGCTTTTCATCAAGGACAAAGCGGTTGTTGAGGTCCACTTTGCAACAATTATAATTAAAAATGTAATTCATAACTAAAATTGAGCAGAAGCCATTTTAAAAAATAGCATAGTAACCGTTTTGAGTGTATAAGTGTCCACCTGTGCGTCCATTAGTCGGCTGTATGATCCGTATCATATTCTTCCTTTTTATCCTTTTTCTTTCATCAGATTCAGGCCTGTATAGCAATTCATGGGTATCTCGTTGGTGAAATACATTGATTATATACACCTGTAAAAAGACCCGACCTATTATGTGATCACCTGTGGAGGGCGAGAGGCGTCAGCTTTGTTAGTGGCTTGGGGTCACGGTCTCTTGAACGCATTCCAACTTATCAGTACTTTCAGTACTTTGATTTTGTCTGGTGTGGAATATTAAAGCGTCTGATTGGTTAGTGAGAGGTAATAAATGTTGCTAATTTCAATATTTTGGAGGACGGGAAGGGATAGGAAAAAGGACTGGAAGCAAATGCCTACCTGCAGACTTGAGTTTTTTTTAAGGTAATCATATAACGAACTCCAATTTGATTTTTTTTCCAGAATTTTATGCCGGGGCGAGCTTAGCCCCCCCCCTCCCTTATTCTATATGTTTCAGACATATGGGCCCGAGTTGTAATATAAAATGAATCATCCGAATTGATCAGTCTGAAAATAAAAATAGTGCACACACTGCATAAGAGCCTTTCCCAAAGACGTTTGAATTATTACAAACCGAACAGCCTCTTTGACACAAGGGCGTAGCTCCCATTACGCACTTTACTCAATTGCGTAATACAAGTAAATCCTCTTTCGTAAAAAACTCGTTCATAACATCGAAACTACAGCTTATTCAAGCTGTAGTTACGATGTTTGATTATTCACCAACGCTCAAATCTTATTAACGGGGAGCGGGTGGACGACATTAGTCTTTAGTCAAAGTAGACATATCGCCTTTACCCAATATGTTCTTTGGTGGTCGCCTTCGAAATGCGTAAAATTTTCAAGATCCTATCTACGCCTCCTTGACATCTCGCCTGTACACTTTGAGCCCGGTTCAGACCAATTTCTTTCTGAAACGTCTGTCACTAGTTTAGCAGAAAGGGACCATTTTGAAAGTGCGAAAAGTATTGATCTTGGTCAGACTACGCTAATTGCAAGGGTTGATCATCGTCGAAGTATTTTGCCCCAAGTCTTATTTCTAAATATGTAATTGACTTTCTACATCACCACAACCTACCTTCAAAAAGCGATATTCGGTTGATCTCATTCTGCTGAAACCGATTCGTGTGGGGTCCGTTGTCTAGAGGTAGAGCGTCGGCCTCTTAACCAAGAGGTCCGGATATCGATTCCCGGGAGCGGCTATCTATCTTGGTTTTTTCACGCCCTTAACACATTTTTCTTACTGACTTGCAAAAGAAACGCATGTTGATTAATTAAATTTAATATTCAATATTTGTTATGAAGATCTATTCGTCATCAATCATTTGATATTAATGATATCCGAGGTATTGGCACAGTATATTAAAAACCTTTTTTTTAGGTTTAATTGTGTTTTAGTTTCTCGTTTCTCGAGGATAACGCGATGTAGGGTCGAATGCGTGGTCTTAACTAATTCCAGATCTTATTCTGCGCATAGATTGAGAGGCAATGGTTTCCAACCACTGCTACCAACTTTTACAGCTGGGTTTGACTGGGGCCCTGTCCGTAAAGTGCACCACCCGCCTCCGGTGGGACTCGAAACCGCAACCACCTGATTACGAGTCGAGCGTGCTAACAACTCGGCAAACGAGTCTTCAAGCCTTTTTATGATCTGTTGTAGTATGCATACCAAATTTACCTTCTGCAAATGTCAGTGTTCGATTAAGTTTAGGAAGCTGATAAATTAAAGTTTTTAAATACACGCGCTAGAGAGTTTTTGCGTTCAAAAAAATCGGACAAAAGCGTTTTTTTTTTTTTTTTTTTTTACTATGAACATTGCTTCGGGAACTTTTATTGAAAATAAAAAAAATGGCATAACAATGGATTTCTGATATATCCCACACCAGTACATCATTTCCTAGCCTGCAGCTGCTATCCCACATAGGTTACGATTATCGACCAATTGGTGGGAGACAAATAGTCGGAAAAGATGAGTGTTGCCGCTGGGGATCGAACCCGGAACCTCTAGATTGGCAGTCCGACGCGCTATCAACTGTGCTATGACGGCGGCCATGTTTTCATTCAATCCAGTGACTAGAATAGCCTCAATGATTCGAGTGGCTCCCGTTTCAATGATCGATGCTTCTCTGGATGACAATAAAGGCATTTTCAGGGCCAGAGTTATTAATTAAGATCACGAAAAAGACAGAGATCCTCTGTTTTCTGTTTTGAATAGATAGCCAGTAGACACTAATTGTTATCTCTAGCGACACTAGGGGAAAAAAGAAACACACAAAAATCAACAACATAACTAAGACCTTTAGACCTAGTACTGATGCACATCACTGAGTTCTTTAACCAAGACAAGTATGAGGCTTTTATCTTGAATAGGCTTGAATAAACTGAAAATGTCAAATTTAACGTTAACTAATTAAAAAGTTTGATATCGACAGATTACTATGAACTTGTAACATGACCTTGACCTTTGTATCTACAGATACTCATTATTGAAATCTATTGTCACGTCGAATATTAGGCTTCTACCTTTGCAGATGATGGCAATGTTTTGCTTTAGTTATTGAGAAGTTTGGCCTTGACAGATGACATTGAACTTGTAACATGACCTTTACCTTGATATCTACAGATGCAGATAATAGTGATTAATTTTCAGGTGAAATATAAGGCCTCTACCATAACTAGGCTTGAATATATTGGCAATGTTAACTTTTTTGGTTAAGTTTTTGCGAAGTTTTACCTTTACAGATGATCTTGAACTTGTCACATGATCTTGACCTTGATATCTACAGATGTGCACTATTGAGATCTATCATCATACTAAATATAAGGCTTATACCTAAATATGGTTGAAGATATTGACAATGTTAGTTTTTTTTTGTTAAGTTTTCGAAAAGTATGACCTTGACAGATGACCTTGAAATTGTGATGTGTCGTTGACCTTAATATTAGAAGATACACATAATTGGAATCTATCACCATGAAGCTTGTACCTTTAATAGGCTTGGAGACCATGATTAGCAAAGTTAGGTCTTTGGGTTAAGTTTTTGAGCAATTTGACATTGACAGATAACCTAGAACATGTAACGTGACCATGCCTCTGGTATCAGCAGATCATTTAGATCAGTGTATCTTAAATACGTTTGAAGTGATTGACAATGTTAAGTTTTGTTTTTTTGGTTAAGTTTAGACAACTTACAGACAAACAGACGGACGGTCAGACAGACAGGCAAACGGACGTGAACAGCAAAAAACAACATCACGGCCCCCGATCTTTCGATGCAGGGGTATAAAAGCGCGGACACTGGTATATTATTTTATTAGTACTTATTACGTTTTTGATATGTATTGCCTTTGAATTAACTAATGTTTTCACTTAGAAGGCCTATTTCATTGTGAAAACAAGAGGCCCATGAGGGATTGATAGTGCTATTCAAAATATAATAAGGAAAAAGTTTCATGAAAATATATCGATAAATGAAGGAGGGGTCGTGTTGACAAGGAAATTTATTAAGAGACACTTTTTCCCATGATGCTGTATAAATGCACCAAATTTATGGCAAATTTTGATTAAGTTTTATGACGCGGCATACAACTAGACAGCCACAAATGCACATAGCCACTAGAAATATAATATTCTGTGAAAGTTTCAATGTATCCATTAATAATAGAGAATTTTTTATTAACAAGGGATTTTACATTAGGGCCCCTATTTCTATGAATAAAATCACCAGACGTCATCCATGTGCGCATGGTCACAAAGAATAATACTAAGTTAATTTTTCATTTTCTTCCATGTATAAATGAAGGAGTTATGTTAATAAATATACATCGATGCCCCTTTTATCATGAAGCGGCACATAACTAAACAGCCACAAATGCACACAGTCACTGGAAATGGAATAAACCGTAAAAGTTTCACATGAATGCATCCATTAATGAAGAGGAGTTTTCTTCACATCAAAGTTTACATTTAGGCCCTTACATTTAGGCCCATTTTTCTATGAAATCATTCTGAGCAAGTATGAAGACAATTGGATGAAAACTGTGGACTTTAGCGCGTTAACGAGGAATTTCAAACTAAAATTCATTGTGGTCCTTTTCCTATGACACTCGACGGATCTTACCCATTTTCGAAAGGAACGATTCTCGTGATGGTCCAATCCCTCTGACCAAGTTTGAAGACAATTGGATAAACTATGTGGACTTTAGAGCGTTAACGAGGATTTTGATTATTTTTTTCATTAATTTTCATCGACCTTTTTCCCATGACGCTTGACGGATCGGGCCTTTTTTCGAAAGGAACCATCCTTACGAAAGTCAAATCATTCTAAGAAAGTTTGAAGTCAATCGGATGAAAAATGTGGACTTAAGAGCGTTAACGAGGATTTCCTTATAAAATTTTCATTAGGCTCATTTTCCCATTACGCTTGGCGGATCAGACCCATTTTCGAAAGGAACGATCCTTGTGATGGCCAAATCACCCTGGCCAAGTTTGAAGACAATTGGATAAACTGGATTTAGCGTTAACGAGGATTTTTTTAAACCGGCATTAATTTTCTTTAGGTCCATATTCCCATGACGCTTGACGGATCCAGTCCAGTTTCGAAAGGAACCAGCCTTGCGAAAGAACAATTATTCTGAACAAGTTGGCAAGTTCATGAAATTTGTGGATTAAAGCCTTAAAGAGGGTTTTCTAATTATATTGTAATAAGGCTCCTTTTCCCATGACGCTTGGCGGATCTGACCCCTTTCGAAAGAAACGATCCTTGTGATGGTCAAATCATTGGAACGAGTTTGAAAACAATCGGATAAAACCTTTAGAGGCTAGAGCTTTAACAGGCAAAAGTTAACGGACGGACAGACGGACAGACAGACGGACGCCGGACGGGAAAACAGGTATCGCATTAAATAAGCCGCGAGTCGTCTGGCCTAAGAGCTATAACGATTTATAGACCTAAAAACACATAACTACTGCTTCATTCAAGCTGTAGTTACGGGGTTTTGGTCGTCTAATGATGATTTGTCACCGTCCAGCTCACATCGTTATTTTATTTCGCTGAAAAGGGTGATACACAATGCATCCGATTGCTATCGATATACGAAAACAAAACTACAAAAGGCGTAATTTTACGAAGGAAATACCAGAGCGAATAACTGGTTCCCTGTCCTAGTATTTCTGGATAGGCGCAAAAACCAGTTTATATCAAATCTATTTTTAGCTTGGAAAATCCGTAGGTAAGCACAGAGGAAAAATCGTCGGAAAGGCAAATATAAATGAAAGGTAATGGCGTAATAATTCACATCGTTCAACTTATTCAAGATGATAAGATGCTCACTAGTTAAAAATCATACTTTTGTGTTTTACGAAGGAAAGTTGTAACAAGCAAACACTTCAATCTCGTAAAAATTCAATTAAACCCAGTTTCGTTTTCAAAGGCCAAGCAGATTAAATTGTTCGGGTTTTCACCCCAAAAATGTTAACTGAATTTTGACGGGTTGTCCAATTGAAAATACTGTAAGGGAACTTTGTATTAATTTTCCAGTGGTATTTGGATTGGAAATATATCAACAGCTTATTAAAAAGAAACTGCATGTCAAGGGCGGATTCACTATTATATGGAGGCTTTGAAACGTTATTCTCTGTCCGCACACCGTTTCCTCGACCCTTCTTTACAGATATCAAATGTTAATGTAGACTAACAAATGAAATTATCTGAAAAGCAATTACCACAATTACCGGCACATTTCCAAGTAAAGAACCTAGGCATGTAACCTTTGTTCAATAATTACCAATGGCACGAGATGGTGGCCCTTTTTTAGTTTTTGAGTGTGAGTAAAAGGTCAAGGTTACATCACTGAGTTCACGGTCTTTAAAGGGATAGATTGATTGATTAAATGGAGTTTTACGCCACTTTCAACATTTTTTTCAGTTATATCGCGGCGGCCGGAGCACCTAACAATGGATTCCTGGTATTTCTCTCACCAGTACAACCACCACATCCTTTCCTAGCCTCTAGCTGCTCTCTCACATAGGTCTTCGATTATCAACCTCATGATTGGTCAGAGACAAATAGTCGGAAAGGATGCGGAGTGCCGCCGTCGGGGATCGAACCCGGGACTTCTAGATTGACAGTCCGAGGC
The DNA here is from genome assembly GCA_948146395.1 of Fragum whitleyi. Lineage (NCBI taxonomy): Eukaryota > Metazoa > Mollusca > Bivalvia > Cardiida > Cardiidae > Fragum > Fragum whitleyi. Next base: position 40,183,263 of record OX411550.1, on the reverse strand, counting down.
GCTACCAACTGCGCTACGACGGCGGCTCGTCTTTAAAAGGAGACTCTAAATTTTGCTTGGTAATTTGAGAATCTTTTTTCTTATAATATGACCTACGTCGCGGGAGAAAAATAAACGATTATTCTTTTTTCTGAAATGAATAAAAGAGACCAATTGCGAAAATTCTAAAACTTAGTTTTTTTAAAAGCGCGTCGTTGTGCACGCGATTATAAGGTAACCTTCATGATGACGTCACTTTTTGGGCTCCGCCTGAATGATGTCAGATAGGGTGAAATGAACAAAAACGGGGTATTAGTTTTTGATAATTTCACTGATAAGGTGGTGAGTTTATCAAAATGATAATCTATCGGTATTCCTCGATAAACCACCGATAAACATTAAAGAAGCCAAATTCAAATTTTGATGTAAACCTTTCCAGCACTCATAGCACTTATGCAGGGACAGAGCGCTCGCGGGATACCAATCCACTTCCCGACATTTAAAGCTTATCTGTTCAATGCTCCAAAGATCCTATAGGCTAGTGCAAATGTATACCCAAATGTTGAACATTAACAAGGTGATTGCGGTTTCCTTGAATTTTGGCGTCAAAAGGCGTCAACAATTCTTTAAACATCTTCTCCTCGGGAACTAATTTGCGGACTTCAACCGAACATGGCAGTATTAATCCTTAGGTGACAATTCTCAAAACTTGTTCGTGAATTTTTAATTGATTTCCTATTATGGGCGGGACAGAGTAGGGCTTTTTATGATCTGGAAATCTTTAAACATATTTTAACCAAACGTGGCAATAAAGTTCCTTGAGTGACCATTCTCAGAACTTGTTTGTCAAATTTGATTGACTGCCAAATATGGGCGTGGCATCGTTCAGCTCATGTTGGCCATGAACTTTGACCCTGAACTTAAGTATCTTCTCCTTAGTGACCGATGGACGGATTCAACGAAACTTGCCAGAAAGGTCATTGAGGAACTTCTTAGAACCTGTTTGTGAACATTTAATTGTCTACCAAGTATGGGCGTGTTATCGACTGGCTTATTTTGCCTTGAAATCTTTATTCATCAATCAGCTTTTTCCTAACCAGTGGATCAATTTCAACCAAACTTAAAACTTGTCCATGAGATTTTGATTGGTGCCAAACTATTTGAATGACAGGATGGGGGTTTCTTTTTTCTGTGTAACCATTAACCTTTGTAAACATTATGCCCCACCCGGAAACTCTCTTTTAATTTCTTTCTATTTTGTCTGCAACTTTCTTCCGATTCATCTTACAATAAGCTGAGCAATTTGGAGCCATTTTTGTCCTCTTGTAACGGCCTGTGTCGCTAGATAAGAATATACTATATCTATCTGGTCAATATCATAGGTTGAGAATAATTACCTAGTCTTACCTAGGAGTTTTAAGCAAGTATGCATTTACAAAAATACATAACCTACTAGTATTTCTAATAAGATCTATTTCAAACATTATCTTTCTTTCAATTTATGTGGTGTGTGTAGGGTGCGAGGGGGGGTCGCTTAACTCATAACTGAACGGTTCCCCCACCACACACCCGCTTCTCTGGACAGAGGGATGTATCCCTAGTGATAATTTTGATAATCGGAACGCTAATGAATGATAAAAACATCATAATTATAACTTGAAGCCCGGTGTTATTATCGTCCATCCATGCATGATATTTACGACATTTAACACTTTCCTGTTTTTCAAAATTTTGGACCAGTCCAAATTCAAAAGTTTTGAAGACGAAAATTTAAAGTGGATTTAATTTGAAAAATACCAATTCAGTTGGGTAGAAAATAGTGTGGAAAAAGAAGAAATTGCTTGTCAGGAGCAATTTCTTCTTTTTTCACAATGTTTTCTCAATCATAAAATCACAAGCACGTAAAAAGCAGGGATTGAACAGCAAAGGGTTAATATATTGCATGTACGTTTTCTGCACAATGGCGGTTACGCTCTTGCCATTGACAATAAACCATGAAATTTTGAGAAAAAACACACACAGACACACACACACACACACACACAAAAATAAACAAACAAACGTACGCATATAATTAAGTATAAAAAAGTTGTCATCGTATATGGTAGACTATTCATTTTATGAATTTAGGTTCAAATGAAGGAAAGAATACTAAAAGCGGAGCTTCTCAGAAGATTGGATCTTTTAATAATTCAAGTGGTAGGAGTTTTCGCAAACCCAACAGCGGATACACACGATCATGGTGAGACTAGGAATTTTGAATCTTTAAAAGAAGTAGACTATATATATATGTAATACGTACTTAGTTTACTGTCACTTTAATAAAAAAAAATAGGTCAGGGGAATTGAAAATTGTCGAGACTCTGTCGAGACAATTATCAATTCCCACAACCGAGTTGGATATTTTTAATACAATATACTAAGAACTTATTATACTTATCTTATAACCTATATTTGTTTTACGTCGATGTGTCTAAAGTTTCTAAAAAATAACCGCATTATGTCACTGTTCTAAAAATATCCATGTGATATCATAGAAAATATGAAATTGGATATTATCCCACGGATAATTGTATAGTTATAAGATAGAAAAAAAAAACATTAGTAGTTATGCCACTTAAGTCGCCAATTAGTTTTTTTTTCTTTACAATTATGGAAGAATATATTCACGTCATATTTTCACTTCCGGTTCTAACAAATGAACCGGATTGGCTAATTAATTTCTCATTATTACAATCGCAACCTATCAAGTGATGGATGGCTTACTACACCCGATAAGGAATATTTTCTGAGATACCGAACGACAGTACTTTGTGTTATATAGTGTCAGGGACATATTTAAGGCGTGAAATAATTATATATGCAATACCCATTGGAATACGTTTGAGGTGTATATGTTACAGTGAATATGTAAAATCAGTGATTTTGTAAAATAACTGAAAATTTCAGGGATTTTGTAAAATCACTGATTCCGTCAGTTATTTTATAAAATGACTGAAATTGTCAGTTGATATGTAAAAAATAGAATTCTTTTTTTTTTTTAGGAAAAATGATAATACAGTACTGTTTATAAGTAAGATATTTTTAAATGATTCATTCATGTTTTCTTTTTTTTTTTTTTTTGTTTGACATTCATATTTTTTTTCCAGACATTGAGATTGTTTGTAGTATTTGCTATGATTATTGATGTTTATTAACATTATTTTGGAGTCCGTGGTCTAATGGTTAGGACGGTGGCTTTGGGACCGAAAGGACCCGGGATCGAATCCCGGTCAGATCACGGCAGTTTTTCTGAGCAAAAAATTAACTCCACGTTGCTCCTCTACACCCAGGTGTATAAATGGGTACCTGGAAGTCTTAGTGCTGTGGCTGCCGATGTGCGCCGTATGTTAACAACCGACTTGCAATTCGATGTTCGGGGGTTAAAGTGTGAAGTCGGTTGAATATGCCTGGTATAGAAACAGACAATAAACCCAACTTTTAACTTTATGTTCAAAATAAAGTTAAAGATGTACATCCAGTGTCAGAGAAGAAGCAGACAACAACAACCACTATAGTAGCTGTAAAGCATACATTTATTCTTACTAAGGACTTCAGTTCTACGTTTTGCGTGTTCATATGTGTGATTAGGTGTTTTATTTTCATTACTCCACGAACTCAATAATAAAGTATGCAGTTTTCTTAAAAGTAAAGGAACATAGATAATGAATTAGAAAATATAGTACACTTACTATTTAAAATAATACTGTATAACCCTATTTTATCACAAATATTCCGTCATTTCATATATTATCTCAAAAGTTCAGGCATTTTACAAAATAACTGACAGAATCAGTGATTTTACAAAATCCCTGAAATTTTCAGTTATTTTACAAAATCACTGATTTTACATATTCACTGTAACATATATATGTCGCCGATGATCGATATCAAAATTAAGGGCCTTGTCGAAATGAGCTGTTTGAAAGGATTCGACCTTACGCGAACTGTTAACCAGTCGATGATTTCTTGTCATCATTTATTTAAAACTGTCTTCGGTTGGTATAGGTAGATTTTGTGCGGTGAGCCGTAAAATCTCGTTTTAAACGTTAGATTCTCGTGCAATATTTTCGATATAGATAAAGCGGTTTAAAATAACTAATTAAAAAGGCAACAATTTACCTTTCAATGGAAAATTATTGTTTGTCTTCAATTACTAGGCTTACTCAAACATGTACTTTCATAATTGAAGTGAGCCGCGGCAATAACGCAGTTGGTAGCGCGCCGGACTTCTAATTCAGGGGTCTATATTCGCACGGGTTCAATCCCCGGCCGCGGCACTTATCCTTTCCGACATTTGTCTTCAACCAATGGGTAGATAATCGTAAACCTACGTGGAATAGCAACTGGAGGCTAGGAAAGGAATGTGGTGGTAGTACTGGTGTGAGAAATACCAGGAATCCATCGTTAGGTGCTCCAGTCGTCGCGATATAACTGAGAGATTGTTGAAAGCGACGTAAAACCCCAATTAAATTCAAATCAAATCAAATCATAATTGAAGTGAAGGGATCAGGTTAAATTCCAATCAAGTCCTTTTTGAATATACCCGATATACCTATGGTAATGGATTCAGCGCCTGCGTCAGAGATCAGATTTGAAAATACATTTATAGTGCAACATATTTGCTTATCGATTTCATTGTTTACAGTATCGAGCCGAGTATAAGTCATCAGTTTCAATGTAAACTTTAAAGAACTGTGAGAAGCTCGAATGTCTTGAGTTATAATGCTTCCGCCTTCCGTCGTCGGAATGGTTTTACCAAATTGTCGAAGATGGTTTGTTGATCATTGATAAATAATTCCATAGCTTGATTATTTTGCATTGTAAATGTCTTGTGGTCTGGGTTTCTAGAACACGTTTGTTGTCATTCATCAGTGTTTATTCTAGACTGGGGGATTTTGGGATTGTCCCACTTTTTTCAAAGATCCTCCATATTTTCTGGATTTATGGGGGATTTTTTACTATGAAAAAAGAGTATGGAATACCAGTTATTTCTCAATTGCTTCAATTTAGTGCTGAAATCCCCAACAGCTATGAAATCCTAGTAAACACTGTCACTCGTGTGCTTGGAATACTGACAATGGCGAGATTATGAGTTATACATTAGGTGAGATATTATATAGAGGATAATCGTTTGTTTAAGTGTAAGCTCGATTTATTTTTCATTGAGTGAACAACAAAAACTATATTTTCACGAGTGGCAGAGCCACGAGTGAAAATATAGCTTTTGTTGTTCACTCAATGAAATATTAATCAATCTTACTCGAAAAACAAACGATTATTCTATTTCTTAAATGCAAAAATGAGACAAAATGTGAAATTTCTATGACATATTTTCGTAAAGCGCGTCATTTTGCACGTGATTGCTATGCAACGTTCATTGTGACGTCACTTATTTCGCCCCGCATAGATGACGTCAGATAGGATGAAATGCACAAAAGCAGGGTATAAGTTTTTGATAATTTTACTGCTTTTGCGGTGAGATTATCAAGTGATAATCTACCGTTATTTCTCGATAAACCACCGAAAAGCATTAAAGAAGAATCAAATATTGACCTTACCAAATAGATCTGACATGTCACTTTAAGGTAGCAATGGACACATGGCGTCATTTTTTTCCGCTCAATGAATTTTTTTCTTGGTCACATATGTTGTAGATTAACATTGTGTAGTCATTATATCAAAATTTGAAGGTACCTTTCCACGCTCGTTTTCATGCTAGAGTTATCTGCCCTTGAGTTGTATAGGCCATTTTTCATTAAAACTGTTATATTAGTTTTAGGTCTAGTATAAACTCAGTACTAGGTTATAGCTATAAAACACTTACATTTTGATTGACCTTATACATGTACACAATAGCTATTGACAAGAAAATTTCTCTTTGATCAATTGCATTTGCACAATTTGCTTCCAAAAGTTAAAAATGCACTAATTTTCGTAATTTTACTAGGTAAAAAAATGCCACAATAACCCATTTTTTGAAGAAATTACCCAATGAATTCTTCTTATTTTCCGATATGTTTATAACCCATTTTTTTCCTTTATTTGGTAAAAATTTCAGCATACCTTTCCATGCAAATAAGAAAGTTTTTCGTTATTTTACATTGACCCCTACAAATCGAATGACGGTTTTAACGCATTAAATTTAATGATCCAGTCATTCAATTAATATCAAAAGTTTAAAAGAAGCTAAAATATGAAGTTTTACGTCTTATGAAAACCGGTCTTTTTAAACAACGCGCAAAAAGATCCGTAATATAAACGAAAACCCATTTCCGGTTTATAGAGTCGGGAGGCCGCTGTCCATTGCCACCTTAAGGGACCATCCGAGACTCAGTGAAACACAAAATTTCAATATAAAAACATTGACTATAATGAAATGAAAATGATTATAACAAGAGCAAACAAGAGAAAAAGAAGGACAGAAAGAAAAAAACACAACCGGGTATAGCAGATGCCAGGGGTAGTATTTTGAAAAAAAAAAGCATAGCCTAATGCTTTCATATGTAAATGAAACGAATGAGAACTGTGTGTGGGTGTGTTTGTACTTAATTAAGTTGTACGGATTTTAAAAATTAAGATAATGCACACCAAGATAAGTTCCAACAATTATTATTTCAAGTATAAATGTGTCTGATCGTATTTTGTTCCAAATATATGCAATGATTTTGCACCAAACTATACTTGATTTAAGATTAAAATCGGACTAGTTTAGATACTAGTATCTAGCATAAATTCCAAATTCAATTCAAGAGAGAGTTGAAACTCTTTAATATCTTCTTGATAATTTTGAAATCTACCATTTTATTTAAAAAATGTCATTTTCAGGAGACAATATCACAAATGTCGATACAATCGCTGAAACCTTACAAACAAGCGATAATTCAAATGAAGAAAGTGGAATAAGATGCTCTAGTACACCAAATAATGATATGTCGTCGTTGAAAAGGAAACAAATGCCGACCACATACGAAGACTTCGAACATAAGAAAGAAGACGAAAAGTTAAAATCAGTTCGAGACGATGACACAAAGCTATCTGAAAAGTCAATTGGCTCCAAAAGTTTTGGTTGCCCTGGTCCACCAATCAAAAATCTCATGGACGACTTCGAAGAACTCACTCTAGAAAGTAGAGAAACTCTTCCATCAACACGTTTAGACTTTAATAGGGATGTCCGGGTTGTAACAGAGAGAATCTCGCCTGCTAGTTCTGGTATTCCGAGCATGTCTACCCTGTCGCAGGATGATATGACGCTGGATGCCGAGATGGGCAGACCACCCATGATAACCGCTGCGGGACGGGCTCTACAGCGACAACAGCAGGAGAGGCAGAATAGGGATGGCCAGGAAGAAAAACAGCGGCTTAGACTTCCTGAAGAGCTTTCAATGGACAGAAGAAATGTATCAAATGATTCTGACAGAAGAAATGTATCAAATGATTCATGCAGAAGAAATGAATCACATGAATCTATTTTACATAATCAAAAAGAAAAATTTGTTTCTCCCCAGAAAAATGATGAAGGAGATATAATGGATTTCATCAAAAAACTTGCAAAGACAATGAATAAACCAGCTCCAACGGTTAAACTGTTCGATGCAGCCATCCTTTACGACAAAAACGACTATGAAGATGCAAAGACATTTATGGAAGAAGTTCAGATGGTAGCAAACAAAGAACTACGAGAAGATATAAGAATTGAACTGTTTGATAGCGAAGAGTTTGTACAGTCAAAGGTCATGGTGGTTGCAGATGTCGTTGAACGATGTAGTGTAGTGTTTATGTATATAACTAATAACTCGAACACTGATTTCTTTAACTTTTTCTGTGATGAAGCTGTAGGTATGTCACGACTAGGTCTGTATAACCCCGTGAATCCAACAGGCTTACAAATGAAGGACAGAAGGTGGATGCTCAAGCCTGTACATACGCAATCAGTTAAAAACCGCTACTACAAAACTCCAGTCGGTCTGTTAACGTTGAATGGAGTGGAATGGTATGATTGGCCAAAAGCATATGTGCGAGATAAATTAATATCCATCTTAAAAGTTGCCATAAATAGAAGAAAGCAGGCCGAATCAACAAGGAACATAGAACTGACTTACAACCATGTTTTTTCTAAAGAAGACCAAAATTTCCAGCCTATCCCTAGGACTTCTAGCGCCCCACAATTTAATAATTACCAGCCCATCCCTAGGGCTTCTAGCGTTCCACAATTTCGACCAACTGGAGCACACGGATCATCGAGTCAAACGATTGATGCATTTTCGCATCCATATGTCCAAAGCCATAGAAATTTCCAACAAAATTTACTTATTCCGTCACATATCGATATGCCTCCTCAAAGACCGCAATTGCATGGTCAGCATTTACCCTATGCAAATTATGCACAACAAGGCTATCTGCCCAATCAACAGTATTTCAATCCAGGTCAACTTCCATCACACCATGGTGTAAATATGAATTTCCAGCGTGCGCCAAATCCATATCTAAGTCAAAAACCCGTACCGCCTATACAGCCGGGCTTGGGGTACGCCAACTATGGACCTCCGCCTCCATATCAATCAAGTGTAATGCAGGATGAGCTAAGCTACATGTATCCAAACAACAGTCAACACATTTTCGGACCCCATGGATACCCTATAGGCCCACATCGTCTTAGTCAGACATCCCAAGTTCCACCTTCCACAACCAAAACATATCTTGAACACCAAGTCGGTGCTCGTTCTGACCATGTACATAGGAGTCAGAACACCTACCAGCAATATAACGGACAACCAAGACAGACAGATGCAAGTCAAAATGGATCTGTGCGTCATTATGGTGCTGCCTTCGGTTCTTTAATGCGAGATCAAAAAGACGATACCCCGCCATCCCATGAATTGAATGTTGTGTCCAGGTTAACGGGGAAACTCATCACAAATCCTAACCTTTCGAACGACGATTTAGAGGTTGACATAGGTGAAAAGAAAGGAAAGATTCTGGAAACAAATAGTGTCAAAGAATCGGAAAAGGGTAGGTATTGATAAAAAAAAGCATTACCCTCCTGAATTCCTCTTAAGGAATAATAAGTCAATTATTGATAAACTCATCGATGTACATTGATGTTTTCAAAATGGTTTCGACTGGTATCTTTAAGTTTTGTTTAATGACGCTTTTAACATTTTTTTAGTTATTTCGCAGAGTGGATCATTTATCAGCCCTTTCCTGGCATTTTTCGCACCAGAACTACTATTACATATTTTCCTAGCCTACTGCTGCTATTCCATATAGGGTTACGATTACCCATCCATTGGTTGGAGACAAATGTCGGAGAGGATCTGTGTTGCCATCGGGAACCAACCTGAAACCATGTGTGACCCGTCATCCGAAAAAGGACCATCTGGGTAGTGCGTAAAGTGTCGACCATAGTCAGACTGCGCGGACTGCGCAGACTGACTAGGGTCGAAACTTTTCGCACCGTACTTATTTTCTGAATCTAGAATGGTCAATCTACCTTCCAGCGAAAGAATTGTCGAAATGGGACATCTGGTTGACCTATGCTGGATCAAATCTCTTTTTCAATGATTCAGACTACATAATTCCCGGGTGGTCCCTTTTCGTGTAACGGGTCACACATATATATTATACTAGTTGTCCGACGCGCTACCAGATGTGCTTTGACGATGGCTTTGGTTGGTATCACCTAGCGCAATTGAATTTCTGCCAACTGTACAGAAACTATTAACTTTTGTATGTGCATATTTTATTATATCTAAAAGGTAAACGCTGCCATTCGGTCAATTGGTGCTTGCAGCATTACTATTTTTCATGTCCCACATTGAAAGATGCGGATGTCATATCAGTCCGCCTGTCAGTAAAAACTAAACTTTTTCATAGAGGATAACTTTCACCCTATTCGAGTAACAATGATCATATTTGCAAGGTCAAACTTATTTGAAAAAAAAGCAACGCCTACGGTGCCTATGCTCGGCTGTTGAGTGGTGGTCAATGGAAATAAATGTAACACGAAGAAGGGACATAACTTGTATAAAATGCATCGAGATTTATTCCCTTTTATGGTATAGGTTGCTCTTTTGTTGGTGAACATGATGACAAGTTTCAAGTGAATGCTTTCTGTAGAATTAGAGATACAGTTAGTATCATCGTGAAATTGCCATTAACTCAATCAAAATCAACCTAAGTGGCTCACTCAACGCTCAATTCATTCATTCCAGACACTCACTCAAACCATGCAAAAACGCTCCAAACTTACCGAAAAACATGTAACAACAACTTCGTTAAAAATAAAAATAGCTGGAAAAATAATCGGGATTTCGCTTATTTAATTGAAATTGTAAACGTCTGATAGGTTCTTGAAGAAATAGGGAGCTATCTATAGAACTTGTATGCATATTTTATTAAAGGGAGGTAATCAATATTGCTTATTTTGTTCATCCTGAACAAAATTTGCAATACTGGATTACCCCCATTAAATTCACTCAAAAGTCGCTCCACACATTCATTCAATTTCATTCCTAAATCATTCCATAATCATTCACCTCGTCAATTTCACGATGTTGTTAACTGTATCACAAAATGTCAAAGTTTTCGCACGACGACGACAACAACAACGACGACGACACCAAGACTATAGCAATACATCAGGGTTTCTCCTAGAACAGACGAGCTAAAAATGTCATTTCGGGGGCATAAGTGTTCAACGAACACCTCTCCTTTCAAAAAAAGAATATGTAAAATTTCACTGACTCAAACAATTATTGAAAACATTCCTAAATTGTTTTAGAAATGTTACTCCGATTTGGACGATTAGATACGTGCAAAGCGGGGATCAATCTCTTAAAGTTCGCAAACGTATTTGCATCCTGAACGTTAGGATTGTGTTTTCATTATAATTTTCAGAAGACGGAACGAACAGTTGTTGACATTCAGATGCATTCTTGGCTCCGCCACTCGTGAAATTATAGCTTTTATTGTTCGCTAAATGAAATGAAATATCAATCAATCTTACCCGGAAACAAACAAATATCCCATGTGTTACAAAAGACGCAGCAAACGGTTGTGGAGATTCTGAAATTAATAGTAATGACAAACTTGAAGTTTTGAAAATTGAATTACCGTTTGTTTTTTGGTGTGAAATCAACAGATCTTTCATTTCGTGAACAATAAAAGCTATATTTTCACGCTTGGCTCAGCCAATCGTGAAAATAAAGCTTTATTGTTCACATAATTAACGAAAAACCGATCTAACACTGAAACAAACAATTGTTCTCTACATGTTTCAGAAGACGCAACAGACAGTAGTGAAGATTCTGATAGTGAAAGTGATGACGACGTTGACGATTTAGATATTGGAAAATTGTTCCCTGATAAAGGAAGGGTGCTCAACATAATTGGATCGGGGGTAGTTCAACTAGGAAAACATAACAAGACTGTAGAGCGCTACAAAACTAAACGTGTCTATCAAGGGATACCTAAACGAAAATCAGGAACGAAAGCAAATAAAAAGGAGAAAGCCGGGGATATAAATTCGGATGCTAAAAAGAGGTAACAGTGAGCGTAATATTTGAAAAGTAACTTGTTTAACTCCACAATACCGTGGCATTATTTAGTGAACAACAAAAGAAACGCCGCGAAAGGGCAATTTTATTCAAACAGATCTTTTGGATAAATGGTTTATTTTGGAACTTTCAATGAACAGTCATTTTCCAAATTGAGGTAACACATCAAAGAAAGCAATACAGTTAACAACATCGTGAAATTAACAAGATGAATAATTTTGGAACGATTTTGGAATTGAATTGAATTAGTTTGTTGAGCGAGTTTTGAGTGAGGTTAATGGAAGGTAATCCAATATTGCAAATTTTGTTCAGGATGAACAAAATTGGCAAAATTAATTACCTCCCTTTAAAAATTAGCATGTATGTTCTATAAATAGCTTCCTATTTCCTCAAGATCTTATCAGACGCTCACAATTTCAATTAATTTAGTGAAATCCCGGCTTTTTTTCACAGCTATTTTTTTATTTTGAACGAAGTTGTTGCTATATGTTTTTCAGTGGGTTTGGAGCGTTTTTGATCGATTTGAGTGAGTGTTTGGAATGAATGAATGAATGGAGCGCTGAGTGTTTGATTTAGAATAGTTTTGATTGAGATGAATGTCAATTTCACGATGTAACCAACTGTAGTTGAGATAATAGCGATTCTTTCGTCAATGTCGAACTCTTAACACAGGACCTTACTAATATGCCGAAAAAAACTTACCGAAATCTAAGCAGTGACTGGTGATAATTATGGTCTCTGAATGGATGAGTGTGTATAAAGACATGGTTTTGAGTACATTTTTTTTTTTTTTGGCTTTGGTGGAGACTTAACCCAAAGATATTGTCGAACAATCAAATTTTCTTGGAAATCCGTGTGTTCAATTCCAAAGTTGCAATTAGGACCTGTTTGTGTCATTTTCAAAACCATTCTAAATCGCTCACTCAGCGCTCCATTCCTTCATCCCAAACACTCACTAAATCCGCTCAAAAACATTCCTAAATAACTAAAAAATATACAATCAACAGCTACATTCAAAATAAATGTAAAATAGAAAAAATGAGATTTCGGAGGGTAGCGTAGATGGGACAGGTTTACCAGTCTTACTTTGTTCATCCTGAACAAAATTAGTGATATTGGATTACCTCAACTCAAAACTCATTCATTGCACTCATTCAATTTCATTCCATAATCGTTCCAAAGTCATTCACTTTGTCAATTTCGTGATGTTGTTAACTATACAACAGGAGCAACGCATGCCTATGGTGCATCACTCAGCTGTAGGTGCTACAAAATGCAAAAATTCTAGATAAAAATGGGCATAATTTTAACAAAAATGATTCCATAGTTACCCCCTACACAGTTTGAATAGCTCTTGTGATGACGAATATACTTGCCAAGCTTCAAAATAGACTTCTTACATTACAAGATGATGGCCAAGGTTAGAGGTTATTACGATGCGATCAATGTTGGCCGGGGATTGATATTTCAAACATGAGAAACTTAAGCTATTTTTAAATATTAGAGCGGTGTCGGGTATTTCCGGATACCTCAGACATTTAGGATAAAAAAGATGCAGATGGACAGTTATTCTTTTGATCTTGAGGCGTTTATTGACAGATGCTATCTATTCATAACAGGATTAAATAATAAAAAGTTACTCTAGCAAAATAATAATTTGTTCAAAACAGATAAAAGAAACCCATGTCGAGACATCTGATCTTGGTCGCTGGCGGGTAATCTCGGATACTTAAAATAAGTGAAAAAGAATTATATCTGAATTGGATTCAAACATATTTGAGGCGTATTTTATTAATCTCTAAATACAAAAACAATTAAACAAATGAAATGTTTTTATAGATACAGAATTTAGATATGTCTTTGGGAAGAGTTCAAGATGATTATGATATTTTAAGCAATTAAACTCAGAGATACTTAGAATCGAGATCTGGTTCGAAATACCTCGATCTTATTCCATTCTATCAACCCCGTTTTAATGAGTGTTAAGAAAAAAATATAAGATATTAGTGGGATCCTTTTATATATAAAAAAAATCAATGGGTATGCTTCAACCATTGTTTTTTGTACTTTTTCTGAATAGGAACGTACTTGAGAAAAGTCACCAGCTTCAAACCTACGTGTTATTATTAATTTTCTGCGCCGTACGTATCCAAATGAATACAAGAATTCGCAAACAATATAAATGGATATGTGTTGAACTATGTACTGATATCGTTCAGTTCTGACCCAAAAGAGTAAAAAGATGCGTTCATTTCAGATGTTCTTTATTTAAAACGTTAATCATTTCTGTTAAAAACACTAAATATCGTTTTCTTATTTTTTAGTTTTGGGAAGTACGATGTAAAAACGGCATCCATATCTTTCTTTTCATAAACTGGCAAATCTTATACTATTTTTGTGGCAAAAATATTGTTTGAATTAGTCGTTTAACAATATTTTCGCCGAATGATTATTCTTTTGAAAAGTTAGAATGCGCCTTTTACAAGAGGAAGAATGCGCAAATATTGGGGAGTTCGAAGGTATCCGGAAGACCCGAAAGCAACATTTTTGTAGGGTCTTTCGGACACTCAAATCATATTCAACTACAGTGTCATTTCATCTAAAAAGATGTGCGTTTAAGGTAGTAAATATCTCCATATATGAAAAGTTTCTCTGTTTCTTTTCTATATCCCGTAATAAGTGATGAAAGAAAAAGATGAAGCTAGACAAAAAATTAGAAGTTATCTTAAATTGGAAGCTTTTCCAACAATGTCTTATGTAAATGATGTTATCTACCTCCTTCATAATATTTTATGTCATATGCAGATATGCAAATAGATCAAATATCATGAAGAACAAAATAATACCCAAAAGAACTATGTACCTTGCCATTACATTGGAGAAACACGTGACTATCCGAGAATACCCACCATCCGAGAATACCCGACACCGCTCTACGTCAGTATTGAGAGCGACGTCCAAAGTCAACGTCAACGTCAAAGAACGCACCCAGGCTAACGACGTCAATGTGATACCATTGTCTCAATTTTTGTTCCAAAAATGTCGAGAACAAATTGGTAGAAAGTGGAAAACAATTATTTCACATTGAATTGATATATTTCTAGGGAAACAAAGCAAAATTCTTCTGATTTGATCCCTAGCAAAAGTTTAGTGTTATACATTTGTATGGTTAGAATTTAAGTATTGATTTATTTATGTGATTCGATTCCACTTATCAAATTGTATGAATCATGTCGTAAAATCACGTATAGTTGGGGAGCGTTATCAATAAATACAAATACAATGAAAACTCACAAGATGCTACTTCATTATTGAGCCTGTGCATGACACTTCCAACAAATTGGCATGTGCGCATAGGAAAGCCTCTGGTCAGAGTGTGCATCCGCACAGTCTGACCTGAGTCTTACCCTTACGCTCCGTTGATATAAGTCTTATCCTCTCTATAGGCGAGCGATTAGTATTCTTATCGCATTGTGTGGATGTCTAGGCTGCTCAATGGTTGTGCCTAACAAGCATGTCAACTTATTAGAAATGTCCGCCCAGTCCAAATTATTCTTTTTACAATTGACAGATATTCAGACCAAGTAGGTAACATAAAGAGAGGTGAAGAAGAATCCGACCGAGTCAAAGATACAGCAACTAGGCATGTAGATCGATTAGCTGACAGAGATGCCATCAACTTCAGATCAGATCTAGATCATGAAAGTCGGAACTTTCTTTCAAGCGAACAGAGTATGAAGACTTGCCAATCCAAACCTGTTGAAGATATGCAGAGTTTCCCTTTACAAAACATTGGAGATCGAGTGAACACAAGGATAAAACCATACGTTACAGATAATCATATCAACGATTATGTTTTAGTAAAGGATGACCATCGCTCTTCAATATTGCTCAATAATTTAGACCAAGAAAGAAACCTTTCGTTGAGTTGTAACGATGTTTCAAAAGCCAAAATATATGCTATTGATGACCCTAATCCGCAGCTTGGAAAACACGAGCCAACATCCTCCACAGACGATTTTAGGCTAAGCTGCATTGAAAGCATTCCAGCGCATAAAATGACTAGTCAACGTCAAGAAATGGATGACACCGAATTATTTACTAGTATCGACGACAACACTTTCGAACTCGGTAATATTGAGATACCGAATGACGACGAATTATTCGTTGCTAGCGGGTCGGTTGTACAACACGAACAAGCAAGGTTTCTGTTCAGTTCATTCCGGACGTCACCCTTTTCGAAGCCAAGCTCAATAGCGAGTGATGCTAATACTGATAACATTAATGACGAACAAGACGATCTAGACTAAAAACGCTTTGGGCCAATTGCACAACAAAAGTTAAGTCGTAGCCTCGGTGTTAACCATTATTATTGCATAGTTTGTGCGTTTTCAGGTCGTAATAAGCATATGTTTATTAAACAGAAAAACAACAACAACTACAACAACAACAAAAAAAAAACACAAAAAAAAAAACCCCGGGCGTTACCGGGAGAAAACGTGGATTAATAAGTAAACTCATGTGCCGTTAACCTCAGGCTTTCTTCACATAAATATCATCAATCTGGGCCTGTAGACCCAAAACGTTTCTTTGTCTTACATCAAAATAGAGCATAAATAAATTTGTCGATCTTATTTCCGCGTTAATTTGTGTGACGTCATTAAGTTAAATAAAAGTGACGGCGCAATGCATAACGCAATTTTTCCGGAACATTATTACTCGTGGAGCTAGTTTTAAACGTTCATATGAATTATTTTGCAAATTTCGTCTGAATAAATACAAAAGTCTTTCTTTTTTATGCAATAATAGCGTCAATTCATTTTTTTCAGGCGTTAACATTTGCAGAGACTCTCAAAATGCTTTAGCGCCCTCAAGCCTTGCACTGGGTCATTTCGAGGTCTCTGCAGATGCTAAAGCCCTCAAAAGCGTGTTTCTTAATCTGACCCGTCACGCGAAAATGGCAATCTGGCAATTGCGTTAAATGTCGAATTATTGTTGCAAACAGTTACCAATTATATCCCGCTTTGCACGCAGATGCACGTGCAAAGCGGGGTACAACAGGAAAACGGTTTGCACCGTTCGGTGATCCTGAACGCAGGTAAGGTTTCAGCTATGAAAGTTCGACGTTTCGCAGGTGGGTTTATGTGACATTACTAACATCTAGATGACAAAAAAAAACAACAACAAGAAAAAAACCTGACATAAAATTATTTGAAAGATAACGTTTGTATGTATCTGTTTGCTGTATGTTTGTTTATTTGAATGGGATTTAAAGCCTCTTTTTAACAATTTATTCAATCTGACCTACGGATTTTTTGCATTTCTTTCACCAGTTTTAACACGTGTTTCTATCCGAGCCTCCAGCAGCTCATCCCACATAGATGCACAATTAAGGCAACCTTTCGAATTACATATTCTTTAGCAATGTTAACCGAGGTTTCCTAATTAAAATCATTATGAAACCTCGGTTAACACTGTTAAAGTTCATAACTTCTGAGACGTTGTATAACTTCTACGGGTCCACCTCTATGGTGAGAGACACAGGTATGAAGTGATAAGTGCCGCCTTCGAGTATCACACCCGAGACTCCGCGAAAGGGAGTCCGACGTGCAATCAAGTGAAGTGTGACTGCGTCTCTCCATTTAGGCGCATCTCGTCCTTGTGACAATTGTCTACAATTTTTGCTCATATGCAACCTTTCAAACGAACAGGGATATCGTGATAGTGTCGCGATAAATAGAGAATAACTTGGTAATGTCTTAAAATATAAATGATATCTGGTCGAGGTTGGGAGAAATTATCATGACGAGGCTTTGCTAATATATATTTTTCTATTTGTCATGCAATCAGTCTTCAGTGCTTGATTATAATAAACCCTTAGAAATAAAAATAAATCAGGCGAAAGTGTATGCAAATTGTTTCTAAAATTAGACTGTCCGATATCATTTTATGTTATCAGGCAGGTGATATCAGGTCAATACAGGCTTCATTGCATGATAAAGAATAGAACCTAGCCAAACTGCGCGATCGACGCAGGCTGACTAGGATTGACACTTTTCGCACTCGGCTGATTTCTATATCTAGAATAATTCACAAATTACCTTCCTATATAAGGATTTTAAAATGCTACCTTCGATTGACCTCTACTCGAAAAAATCTCATTTTCAAATATTTTCGGATTTCCAAGATTTTTGATTGGCGGATGGCATATACTTATTTTGTCGTCTGCGGTTCCGAAAATTCATTACAAGTTTAAACGTTTTTTTTGTGTATGTGCTTGCTATTGAACGGCGAAAAGTCATATTTCCAAAATATTATATTTAGTTCTGTATTTTAAGAAATTGTAGTATGTCGTAGAAAGTGACTAAATTGCGTTAAAAACGGAATTTCTAGAATAAAATCATTATGATAAATGAATTATATGCGATAACTTTTTAAATTAAATTCTATCTAAAACCTTTCATTTTTTCGGTTGTAATTTTATCCCGAACGTTAAATGGAAACCGAACAATGACTATACATTCTTCTTCGAAATCACTTTATACAGTTAGTAACATCGTGAAATTGACTGTCATTCCGATAAAAAATCATCCTTATCGCTCGCTCAGCGACCCATTCATTCATTCCAAACACACACCTTAACCATTCAAAAATGCGCAGAAACCAGTTAAAATGAAAAGATAAACAACTTTATTCAAAATAAAATTCGGTGAATAAAATCCACGATTTGACTTACACTATTGAACTTTGTAAGCGTATGATGGCTAAAGGAAGACATAGAAATCTTTTCATAGAATCTGTATGCATATTCAATTAAAGGAGGGGTAATAAATATCAATAATTTGTTCAACTTGAAAAAAAATAGCGATATTGGATTACCTCCCTTGAATTTCGCTCTACACACTCATTCCATTTCACTCCTAAATCATTCCAAAATCACCCATACTGTCAATTCCATAGTATTTCTTTTTAGGGTGCAATATTTCTATATATGTGACTCGTCACGCTAAAAGGGACCATCTGGGTAGTGCGTAAAGTTTCGATCCTTGTAAGATTGCCGTGCAGTTGCATGCAAGGCGGGTACAATTAACAAAATCGGGACCCGTTCGGGCCAGAAATAAGTTGGCCCATGGGATGGGTACCTCGGAGGCATATGGTCAAATTAGACATGGCCATTTTCCCAAAGATTACGCACAGCAGTGTTTGAAAGTTAGCAATTTCATGTTGTCTTGTATTTAAGAGAATTAGGTTAGAAAGCGAAAGATTACTACTACAATTTCAATTCTTTTGGCTTTCTTGAGTAAATTCCAGCAGTGTGATCGGGCTAAATCATACAATTACTTTGAAAATTGTCCCACTTCGAACAAAAGCCATGACCTAATAGACGATATGGCCCTAGTGGCATGAAAGGGACACAGGATTTTGAAAATCCATGTTCTCCAGTCCTGTAAGTATTCAGGCCTTTGATTAATTTTTTCTAATTCGATCTGGAAAAAAATCACTTTATTTCTTCTTAAATATTTCTTTCATCAACAATACTCTCTTGCAGTGATTGTATGTATGTGTACCAAAAGTCATTTTTTAGGCATACTTAAATATTTTCTAAGTAATCGAATCCCTTTACGGGGATTTGGTTCTTTTTAAAATGATGAAGTTATACCCATACTTTAAATAAATACCAGATATAAACAGTCCATCAGAGAAAACCAACAAATAAAACTGATAGACGATCAATTCATTTTCATTCCAGTTTTGAAAAAAAAAGCTCGGCTCTCCCATGGAACAGAAATAAAAAAAATCATGTCCCTACAGACTAAAGATAGTCTGTCTGAAGACAAATTAAAAAATAAAAAAAATCCAAAGTATCTTCAAATTAGCCATTATTTTCTTTTAAAGGTCACGGCAAGTCCACGTCAGTGTACAGTTGGAAAGTATTTTCCCCTGTTTTCTCACTTAACTAATAGAAACACGTGCTTTACATTTCCCAAATAAAAACGCCGTCACTGCTTTCCGTTTTCAGAGGCTATACGTTGACGTAAAGCATTACCGTGAACCATGACCATACATGGAGTTTGATTTGCGAGCCTGTCTCAATCGATACAGTGTCGGAGGGTAGCGAAGGTGGGACATGTTAACCAGTCTTGAATGAAGTCGAATCAATAATGAAACTTTTTTGAAAAACATATTTGTTGGGTATATTTGAAAAATTGAAAGAGAGAATTCATTTTTTGCTAAATATATGTTATTCTAAATATACTAAACTCCAAAAGAAACGCCCCAAAATATATTTTTTTCTTAATAGCTTAACCGTTTGTGACTTTGTTGCATTGAAAACCTTTTCTAAACCCATCTTTTAACTGTTGTGTTCCATGCTACTTTTCGTAGTTACGCCTTTTGACTAAACGTGTCCCCGTAGCTATCTGGCCTGTTGCACACCGGTTTATTTGACAAATTTAGTTAAGAGATGAAGAGATTATTTGTTGATTTCATTAAAGTGGATTCATACATAAGTGTAGTTAGGTTTTGTAGTTTCATACCTCCATGGAATCATCAATTTATCCCTTCGTATCTTATAATCAAATATCATGAATCCAAAAGTATAAAGATTGGAGCAGTTTTTATGTGTTTTCTTAACAAATGGCTGCGCAATAAAGATTAATTTCATTGAAAAATAAAAACAATTAGAATGTACATAATCTGATGGAATCAAGAAGAATTAAATTGTTTTGCGTTGAAATACATTTATAGCTAAAAAAAAGCGTTTAAAAATCTTTGAATTTTCGCTGACGACAAATGTAAAGTAAGAACGTTATCAGCCAAATTTGGTCCACGGAGAATAAAAGAAGGCGTTGTGCTGTCAATACAAGCTTCAAATTGGTCCTGAAACTTGAAGCTTGTTTCTAAAAAGAGGTTAAGCTGCTTTGAACAATTTTCCTAATGAATTACAAAGGCTTGTGCAACTAGCCATTTGTTTTGATCTTTTCTCATTACTGCGAAGACAAGATACTGACATTTTAACCCTTTCCTGTTTTATAAAATTTTGGACCTGTCCAAATTCAAAGGTTTTGCAGACGAAAACTTAAAGTGGATTTAATTTGAAAAATAACCATTCTGTAAGGTAGAAAATAGTGTGGAAAAAGAAGAAATTGCTTGTCAGAAGCAATTTCTTCATTTTCCTCAATGTTTTCTCGATCATAAAATTACGGGCACGTAAAAACAGGGATTAAACATCAAAGGGTTAAGTCGTATTGATGTTTGACTATAGCAGACGATCAGTTAATCTTTAGCACCGTGAGTAACGACTTTCAAATCTGGTTGCCATGATGACTCATATAATATTCTCAAAATAGCGTTTCATAAGCCAATTTTCTAAACAAAGTAAAGGTAAATGCCGATTTGATTTATTGATTGATTGATTGATTGAATGGAGTTTAACGCCGCTTTCAACATTATTTCAGTTATATCGCGGCGGCTGGAGCACCTAACAATGGCTCCCTGTTATTTCTCTCACCAGTACAAACATCACATTCTTTCCTAGCCTCCAGCTGCTATCTCACATAGGTCTACGATTATCAACCCATTGGTGAGAGACAAATAGTCGGAAAGAATGAGTGCCGCCGTCGGGGATCGAACCCGGGACCTCTAGAATGACAGTCCGACGCGCTACCAACTGCGCTATGACGGCGGCTAAATGCCGATTTGAAAGCCGCTTCATAATTGCCGAATTCACGGGAACTCGTCAAGAGTTCTGTAGCATTAGTTTTCTAAATTTTTATCCCACTACAGACAGGTTTTATCCATGATCACATTAAGAATGCTTACACCCACCCACTCTCAAGCTATGCAATGTGAGAGGATTACGAAATATTTTTTCAGACAAAATGCAAAGCTATTAAAGGTCATGGACCCGTAATATTTTTCCACATCGTTTCGGAACACATGATCTTTCACAATGTAAAAAGAGGTTTCCTAATAAAATCATTAGGAAACCTCTGTTTACACTATTAAGGTTTATGACTTCCGAAACGTTGCGGAACTATTACGGGTCCACTACCTTAATTACAGATTTATTGCCTTGGCATTGGCATAGCGCTCACTTGCGAAATATGCAGTCTTAAATAAGTCTTATTTTAAGACTTAGTCATTATGGAATAACCATGTGTATAATCCACGATTTTTCCCCTGGCAGGTCGGAGCCTAAGTAACGGATCGATGCACTAAAGGTTAATGTAAATCAGCCTTATTTCATTATTATTTACTTCTAAAGATAGTCGACATAAGACCGTAAAGCGTAGGTTTGTTAACAAACTCTCGTCTCTTCAGCTTGTCCAAGCTGAAGTTACGATACTTTGGTAACCCACCGATGAAATGTGTGGATTATTTCATCCCATACGTGTGGCTTTGTGGTTGTTCTAACAAAAGTAGCAAAGAAAGATTCGTATAAATATTTTCAATTATTTTAATTTTATATTTTGTAGACGTTTGTTTTTGAGTTAACCATAACCTTTAGCATCCATTTTTCCATCGTTTTGACAAATATTTACTCAAATATGTCGCTTGAGTTGTATCTTTTGGGGTTTAATGATAATTTTTAACAAAACTAATTCATTGTTTTACAATTTTTTATTACCTCAATATTGAATCCAATGAAAAAATCTTCTGTATAGGATAGAAAACGAGTGCCGTGTTATATGGGAAATAGACACGAGCTTTAGCGAGTGTCTATTTCCCATATACCGTGGCACGAGATTTTCTATCTGACTTAGACCACGCTTTTCTAAAATTGTCTGTAATTTTTACCCGAACATCTGGACAGCGAAAACGAGTAAAACTCGCTATGATATTATTGTTATTACGTGTAATTCCGCCGAAACTATACTTATGAATCTATCATCGTTACTTATTGCAGCTCTTGTGCATGTATGCAACTGCAGAAAGTCTTTTTGAAAAAGCGATCATATAATATGCTCGATACCTTCTCAAAATGACACGGCACAAAAATTCTGTCAAGATTCACGTGCACGGCACACTTTCATTGTATATCTGTAAATACAACGCTCGAAGTTGTATCTGTGATTTATATTTTTGAAATACTGCTCTTTTTTTGGCAGATTCGCTTCAAGCGTGGTTTTACTTAAATTAGACCAGCTTGAACTGAATCGACCAATCACAGAACAGTATTTCAAAAATATATATTACAGATACAACTTCGAGCGTTGTATTTACAGATATACAATGGTTGAATGTTTCGCACGTGAATCTTGACAGGTTTTGTGTGCCGAGTCGTCTCAAAATGATGACAAGCGTTTTATATGACACGTTTTTCCGAAAGACTTTCTACGCTCGCGAAAACGCAAAAGATCTGCAATAAGTAACAATAATGGATTTATGAATAATTTTAGCATAATTACGCATAATAACAGTAATATTACACCGGATTTTAATCCTTTTCATAGTTTAGCTATTCGGGTAAAAATAATGACAACATTAGAAAAGCGTGGTCTAAGTCAGATAGAAAATCTCGTGCCGCGGTTTATGAGAAATAGACACTAGCTGACGCTCGTGTCTATTTCCCATATACCACGGCACTCGTTTTCTTTCCTATACGTAAATTATGTTCATCACAAGAAGGAGAAAGCGTGCACAATTTCATTCAATGCAAACCCCACTATTAAATGAAGTTACATTGATGGGTCGTCACCTTGAATGTTTCGTTCTGTATTCACAAAAAGATGAGTTTCATCGACGTTTCCCTGGGTTGCATTTTTAGCTGAGTTCAATTTGAGTAATCTCAAAACTCCTGGTGTCCTTGGTGGTCTACGTTTTGCTTTGATTTTCTTTTGATATGAAGTGCATAATAAATCATAAATCTTATCAAGAATAAACCAACCAATAAAGGGTAGGTACCATACAATAATGTAGACGAATGTAAATATTGTAAGAAACAAAAAACCTAGTACCGATACGAAATAAATAAAAGGAACCAGTGGATCAAAGTAATCCAAAAATAAGCTGGAATTTAAACTTACGGATGCCATTTTCTGAATTGAACTCAATTCTTTAACAAAATATATGAAGTATGAAAGAAGAAGAATTATTGTTAGGCACAAAATATAACGTAAAAGTTTTAAAACGAGTTTAATAGTCTTCAAAATAGCATTTCTAACTATTTCTACTTTCCGGTAAAAACGGATACTCATATATCGAAATAAAAGTATTATCAAATCTTTGTCAGTCCTTTCGTCAGTTTGTGAACTTGTCGTTGCCGTGCTACTTTCGGTATTAACGCCAATACTTTTAGTTCGTGGTACGTTATTCTTTCTATACTCTATTAACGATTTCATCAAAAGACTTTGGGGAAAGTTTTCCAGATTGTCAAAAGATTTAGCTGCCATTGTGTGCTTTGGCTCCACGTAACAATTCCTTCGACAAAGTGGACATTTGAATTTGGTAGTTTTCTCATGTAGGGCACTGTTGTTGGGTTTATTCGCCCTCATCAAAAGCGTCAAAATACAGTTTACAGCAGAATAGATGTTGGCAAGGAAGAACCCTTGGAATGTCGAAATCTTCCATACACAATGAACATTCAAACATACTTTGTGGGCAGCATACATTTACGTGGTCCTCTTGTTTTGCCATTTTCCCCCCCAAAAACACGCTACCTAAAATGTGATAGGTAAAGAGTACAATTTATGAGCGGTCATTTTATACCGAATTGAATACTTAAATGAACCATCTTGTTTGATGGATATCAACCAAACTTTACATGACTGATGCTTTTGAGTCCCTTTATCAGACTGCACAAAATTGTTGTAACCACATAAAAAACACGACCTTGGTTGGCGTAGGTGATTTCTTTTTATGTTATATACTGAAAACTTTGACTAGATGATAGTCCTAGGAAAACTGCCCAGCCTGCGTTCAGGATCACCAAATGGTGCAAATAGTTTTCCAATTTTACCCCGCTTTGCACGTAGGTGCACGTGCAAAGCGGGATATAATTGGAAAACGGTTTGCGCCGTTTGGTGTTCCTGAACGCAGGGCTGGTGTCGAGTCCGCAAATGAACGTTTGACCTTGAGCCGTTACCTTGATCTTGGAGCTATCTTAAAACTTCTTTCATATGGCGCATCTACTCATGATGGAACATAATACTGCCAAGTTATGTTGAAATCCATCCTCAAAATATAGCGGCTACGCTCCTGTATAAACTCAATTTTAACGTTTGACCTTGTGCTGTGACCTTGACATTGGAGCTTTTCCAAAAACTCTTTCAAATGACATGATGGAGAATAGGTGTGAAAAGTTATTTTGAAATCCATCTATGTATTTAAGAGTAATCACACCGCACAACGGGTTGCGGCGACGACATTTGAGAGTCAACTTCGACAGAAAAGGAGAATTATGCGAAGGAGACGGTAGGTCAAATAAATCTATTCGTGTAAATAAACAAACGAAGCTCTGGTATTCTAAACTTGATAAATGATCGTGTAAGTGTTCAGCGCTTCTATAGAATAAATCTTTACTCATATCCTTTCCAAATAAGGCCACCTTCATCGATTATTTCGGAGGTTTCCCATGAAAAGTTACGAAATTAGACTTTATACTCTCATATTTCGCCTAACTCCCAATAATTGCTAGTTTAACTTTTTACACAGCTGAAGTCTAATCACCTGCCGACTTTTCTTCCAAATTTGAAGCCATAATTCAAAGAATAGAAGTTCGTAGTTGACTCTCATTTGTCGTCGCTGCAACCGGTTGTACGGTGTGGTAATAATACGAACAAATTCAAACGGACAGACCTACATTCTAGCATGCGCATAGTGCATGTCAAATATTAAGTTGGAGACAAAAATGTTGTAACTTAAGCTAGTAAACGCCTTGGTCAGTATATGCTTCAGATACCTAGGTTAAATTAGGGTATAAACATATATTAAGATTGTATAGATATTATTATATAGTCCTTATTCCACGTACCTTTTACAATATTCATATGTGTAACTGAAATTTATATGCACCCAGAAAGCGACCAACATAGCATATATAGGATAAAGGCGAAATGTGGACTGCGACAAAAGATGAATGTCCTCCGTCCGCTCCCCATTTCTATGATTTGAGCGTTGGTGAATAATCAAAACATAGAAACTACAGCTGTAGTTTCGATGTAATGATCATTCACGAACGATATTTTTTCGAACGAGGATTTATTTCTTTTACGCACTTGCGTTATGTGCGTAATGGTAGTTACGCCATTGATATTGATCCACGAAATGGTAACATCACCTTTGGTAATCCAATAATCCAATCACACCCAAGTTCGAACTTTAATATAACGTGTGTAACATGTTTTTAACCGGTATTTATTTGCGCCGTATATATCAACGAAAAGGAGATAAGAACACGTAACACTGAACAAAAGTTTCAAGTTACACAATTCGCTGAACCTTAACTACATTAAAGTCAATTTTATCAAATAGCATTGCAGTGGCAAAGTCCGACTTGTGTTAAGAATACATCATTTCGCGAACTGTGACTTTTAAGAAATAGCATACCGCTTTGCACGTGTACTTACGAGCGCTTTGTTAACGTTTTTTTTTTTTAATTATTCCTTTCGATAATGGAACCGTAACAGTTCCTCATCATTCCGGAGCACATGATCTTTCACAAGGTGGAACCGAGGTTTCCTAAAATCAGTTGGAAACCTCAGTTAACACTGTGAAAGTTCATTACTCAAGAAACAATGTGGAACTATTACGGGTCCACTTCCTTAATGCAAGCCGAATTTTCAAAGTGAAACGCACCTGCAGGTATATGGTAGAAACAGTATGACCATGGCATCCAAAACCTCATGAATAGGTGGGACAGGCATTCGGAACATCACTCGCTCATTTCCGTAAATTGCAACAGACCTCGGATGTATGTAAGGCGGATGGGTATGAAACAAAATCATGCATTTCCTTAGGCGAGAAAAGTGTAAGAAAAACTAGCACTGTAGATTTATATCTTTTACAGTAAATAACGGCTGAAAAATCTTAATTTTTGAGAATGCATTATGTTACCCAAAATAAGTAGAAAGTTTGTCATTCATGTTACAAGTATGTCATTCAGAAAGATAAGTATAGGATAGAAAACGAGTGCCGTGGTATATGGGGAATAGACACGAGCGTTAGCGAGTGCCTATTTCCCATATACCGCGGCACGAGATTTTCTATCTGACTTAGACCACGCTTTTCTAACATTGTCTGCATTTTTTACCTGAACCTCTGAACAATAAAAAAGAGTAAAACTTGCTTTGATATTACTGTAAATATGTGTAATTATGCTGAAATTACTAATCAATCTAATTCCGTTGTTAATTGAAGCTCTTCTGCATTTTTGCAACGATAAAAAGTCTTTTTGCAAGGGCGCTTATATAATATGCTCGTTATCTTTTCGAAATGACCCGGCACACAAAACCTATCGAGATCCACGTGCACGACACACTGCAATCATATATCTGTAAATACAACGCTCGGAGTTGTATCTGTGATATATATTTTTAAAATACTGTTCTCTGATTAGCCAATTCGCTTCAAGCGTGGTCTAAGGGTATGTTATACCATGTGATTGTATCGTTTATCGAACCAAACATGATATTGTATGTGACGAAACCCGATAGTCTCAATTTAGGACGTTATATATATTACATGTCCATCCGCGGCAGCCCAAAATAGCATCGCATTCCAAGGTCAGAATTCTGCAC
The DNA here is from genome assembly GCA_948146395.1 of Fragum whitleyi. NCBI lineage: Eukaryota > Metazoa > Mollusca > Bivalvia > Cardiida > Cardiidae > Fragum > Fragum whitleyi. The sequence goes on along the minus strand of OX411550.1, from coordinate 40,155,947 downwards.
TAACATAACCGGGTGCAAACTGTTTGCAAATTAAGCCCCGCTTTGCAAGGACACATGCAAAGAGGGATTTAATTTGCAAACAGTCTGAACCCGGTTACGTCATCCTGAACGAAGGGCAAGTTTACAGGATCGTAAAAATGGTAAAAAATTACATAGAACGAAACTGTACCGAATCCTATGGTTCAAAAATAGTCTTGCAAATATTCAACGCTAAAAAGTTATCCCCCTTACTTTCAACGGCGCCTTTATTTGACGAGGAAAGTACGGACACGCAAGTGCACGTGCAAAGCGGAGTATAATTTGAAAACGATTTGACATACTCGTCAGCCGGAACATACAGCTGCCCTGCGTTCAGGATGAAAACGTTAGCGAAAATTTTGGCCCGGCTGAAAAATAAAAAACCCCGAGACCCGTTCGGGCGAGAAATAAGTTGCCCAATTATTAGTAACTTTTTAGCTCACGGAGTCACCTGAGCACATCGTTCTAAAGGTGAACTTTTGTGATTATACAATGTCCGTCGTCCGCCGTGCGGTGTGCGTCGTCATCCGTCAACATTTTATGTGTTAACACTCTACAGGCCACAAATATGATCCAATCTTCATGAAACTTGGTCAGAATGTTGGTCGGCTAACAAGGATGAATCCTATTGAAAATGGGAAGGATCTATGCCATATCACAGGAAAAGGGGCCTTAATGACAATTTTTTGTTTACACTCTAGAGGCCATAAATAGGACCAAATTCTTAGGAAACTTGGTCAGAACGTTGGCTAGGTCACAAAGATGAACCTTTTTAAAAATTTGAAGGATCCATGCCATATCATAGGAAAAGGGGCCTTACTGGCAATTTTCTTGTTATACCCTAGAGGCCACAAATATGGTCCAATGTTCATAAAACTTGGTCAGAATGGAGCAATCGAACCTTGGACCGCATGGTAAAATGCACTTGTTCTAGTTAATCATCTCCACCAAGTTTTCGGTGTATGGCTTTATTATTATTTCATTTTATTTACTTTGTTGTTTGTTTGGTTGGTTGTTTTCTGGTGAAGTATATGCATGTATAAGAATACAAAATTGTTAAAAAAGGCAAAAAATGGCTCATCCATTTTTCTTACATGTATTTGTTATGTAATTCTTCAAATCTGTATAGTTCTGTGCCTATTAGGAAGGTATTGAACGAACTATAGAAGGATGGTATTGAAACAAACTTTAGATGGATATTATATTCCTTCGCTTTCATACAAAATTACTGATAACTCTAACTTTGGTTCTAGTACAGTGCTCGTTGTTGTATCCGTGTAATTACAATAGTTATATGTAGCTTAGACATGTTTCATCTGGCTTAGTGTCGCTGTTCACTTAATGTATTTGCTTGATTATTTGCTCAGTTCATATTTGACGTAAAGAGAGAGAAAAATATCGAGTGTAGCGGTTTGTTGTTGATGATGATGATGTTGTTATTGTTGTTGTTGTAAATAAGATATCCTCCTTTTTATCAAGAATTGTATGGTTTTGACTATACAAAATGTAGGTTGTGGAATTTTCCTTTTAATTAATGTAGTTCTTGAAGAATGTGAGAATAATTTGTTTTTAAAGAAAGTAAGTAATTTATATATGTGTAAAAAATCTATTGATTTGGTATCCTCCACTTTCTTTGTCACTAGGAAGGGTTAAGCAAACATTTTCAGTCATGATCATGAAGGGTCGATTCTTACGGTAAATAAACAACTTAATACCACTATGTAAACATTCTGCGACAATCGTAGGATTATCGCAGAGTAAAATCAAACATCGAAATGATGATGTATCAAATGTTTTCTATATGTCTCATTTATTACACTATATACTGTACTTTGAAATTTGGCATGTGCATAGCTAAATAATCGTTCTAACATCCTCCAGAGCTAGAAAGGAATCCGAGATCATATATTTAGGGTCCATGGTTGATACAGATTTCAAGGCAACTGGGTCAAGTTGAAGGTTGTTTTTTTCAAGGTCAATTTGTGCAAATTTTAAACCATTTCATTGACCTTATCCTCAGACAATCGATGCGGCATTTATCTATAATGTATATGTTGTTTGTAACAAGACCTTTCAGTGATTAACACATTCAAGAACATCAGTCAAGGTCTATTCAGATCAATGTCAATGTACATAATAAATATTATGTTTTTCTAAAGTAAAACTTTTACACTGCATGACCATATCTATTGTATGATAAGTAATATATACTTCATTTTTCTTAAGTTTCTTGTGGTTGATAACATTGTCAAGGTCATTAGTCAAGGTCACATCAGGTAAAAACTTTAACATGGACAATGTCTTTTGGATGATAAATTGAAGTGCCTTCATATTTCGCTTGGCTGTAGGTTATTATAGTCCGTTTGACTTCTATATGGACCATCAATTACATAAAATTGTGTTTGAATAAGGGATTTGTATGTAGTAAAATCTTAATTTCAGCTTAATACCATTCCAAAAAATATTTTTTGAAAATAAAATGATTTCAAAATAATGATTTTGTCTATCTACTTAATGTTAATATTTTCGCATTATCCGTTCTTAAACACGAGGGGTGATAGAGGCTGTTGAATAGTAAGAAAATGTCAACATATATAGTAAAAACACGTGGTTTTATACTAAACTTATGACAGATGAAATGTCCATTATTCCTTATTTGTACATGCCAATTAGCATATCGACGGTCATGTCATCTTAAACTTAAATAGCACGTGATTTTTACCGTTAGTACTCGCCTTTTCATCAAGTTTTCCTCGTGAAATTCCCAACTACTTCATTTAATAATGCTTTTTGATTGGTCTTAACATGTAAATATAGGGTTCATCTCAGAATGAATAAAATCAATAATCAATTATCTGATCAAACAGTTTTTTAAGAAAGAGAGAATATACACAGATTTGAAATCCAACGGTAGCCAAAATCTTAGACAAACTTAATTATATTGAAAAACTCGATTTTATAGTAATACAATTCATTTAAAATCTTACTCTTTTGACTTGGCCCCTATGCAAATCAGTACTATTTTTGGTTATACAATTCGCTGTTCCGTTTAATATAGTAACAAGTAGGTATGAAATGCTGAAAGTTAACATGTAGACGGACGGACAAAATCATTATTTTACATTCAAAAATTCTGAAAAACAAGATTCGTCATGGTATTAGCTGGAAAAAATGATATGACAAGAAAAATATGCGTTTCATCAATTAATTTCTGAGATTTTTGGCGAAATTTTGGTCCATATAGAAGTCAAACGGACTATATCATATTTTAATGCTTAGCTCCAATACTTATGGTATATCCTATTGGAATCTTTATTATTACTGTACTGCTTTATAACTTCTGTTCTGAAAAGTACTGCATTCAAGTAAACATTATTATATATAATATATTCAGGACTTTATTATAAGTACTACTTTATAACTTCTGTTCTGAAAAATTCTGCATTCAAGTAAACATTATATATAAAATATATTTAGGGCCTTATTATAGTGTTTAGGTGCTAATAATAAGCATATAACAATTTTTGTATAAACATTTTGTGTAAAGACTGCATTTGCACGTAAATATTCCTGTAATTATTGGTGGATGTCAACTGGAAAATTGTGTTCATCAACTGGAATCAGTCCAGATGTGCCTAATACTTGTGTAATTATTGGTGGATGTCAACTGGAATACATGTATTGTGTTCATCAACTGGAATCAGTCCAGGTGTGCCTAATACTCGTGTCAGTATTGGTGGATGTCAACTGGAATATTGTGTTCATCAACTGAAATCAGCCCAGGTGTGCCAAATACTTGTGTAAGTATTGATGGATGTCAACTGGAATGTTATGTTCATCAGCTGAAATCAGCCCAGGTGTGCCAAATACTTGTGTCAGTATTGATGGATGTCAACTGGAATATTGTGTTCATCAACTGGAATCAGTCCAGGTGTGCCTATAGAGGCAGAATATCACAACAAGATACAAGATAATGGCAGTTTCAATAGATTGACTGCACACATTCAGTGTGTTGGAGGGGGGGGGGGGGGGGGGCTAGAGTTTCGGGCTCCATTTGGGAAACAAAGCAAAGCGTACTGTATTGATATCAATAGTTAGAAGTATGTGACAAGTTATTTCAACCCTTAAAAAAGGTATTCCCAATTATATCATGAGCAAAGCCCCCGTCTGCGATTCAATTAAAAAAATCTCTATTTCATGAACATTATTTGAATAGTTATTCTTGATCTATTCTAAAGAAAGATGAGTTACATAAAATACATATCAATCGACAAACGGTGGCTTCTTCAGGAATCAATTATCATTGTAATTATGTAAACTGTTGAGTCTTTGGTCATGTGAAATACCTCCCACGTGCAGGAGTGGTTATGCGCTCTATTCAAAGTGGAGTCCAAAATGTTGTGTGTCATAATTTCATAAATATTTATCAAGTTAGGCCTATATTCAGATCAATGAGTCATAATCATTTGCATTACCGAATATTGGAATGACAAATTCAAGCTTATCTTTGAGATTAAAAAAAAGTCGAGTTTTTGTGTACATAGACATTGCAGATCACTGTCCTGCGTTTGGAAAACGTTCACAAACACAGCGGGGTATTTAAGCATGGACCATAAAGCTGTAGATGCCACATTTGGTCACTCACTATGTATTGACTGTTAGCAACAATGTGACCTCGACCGAAACCATTTTACATTGCTCTTTAATTTATTAATTGATTTATCAATTACAAACATAAAGGCAATACACATGGGTTGTTCCCACTTTGTTTAATCCCATTTGGTCTAAAAGTCAATTTCCCATTTCGTCTAAAACCAATATTTTGATAAATTCCCATTTGGTCTAAAAGATCATTTACTCATTTGTATAAAAATTATGCCCTAAAATATGTTTATTATACATTTTCTTATAATATATTGAAAAAAGAGTTAACCTTTATGTTTTAATGCCTAAATAACATAAAAGATTTGGATAATGCTTTTTTAGCTATTTTCTGATATGAAATTATCTTGACCATTTTTTTTATTTATCAAAAAAACCAAACATTTTTTTATCATTTAGAAGAAAAATAAGTCAACAATTATATAAAAAAAAAATATTCATTCATCGAAAAATAATTTTGCAAGTATGTGTGTGTGTGTGCTGGGGGGGGGGGGTGTATAACATATTTATGACATGAATCTATGACCTCTAGGTTATTATACAAAAAAATAAATTGACTTTATTCTTCATTTATCAATAAAATACTTTGTATGTGTGTGTGTGTGTGGGGGGGGGGCTGTATATGACACCTTTGTGGCATTAACACCTCTATGACACTCATAACATGTCAAAAGGCATTTTGTAGACGAAATGGGAAAGTGATACAATAAGGTGTCAAAAGGTTTTAGACCAAATGGGAATTTTTGGTCTAAACTAATAATTTTATAGTGTAGACGAAATGGGATTAGACGAAGTGGGAATAAACCGGAGTCAAAAACCATTTTGTAGACGAAATGGGAAATAGATACAAAAAGGTGTCAAAAAGTTTTAGACCAAATGGGAATTTTTGGTCTAGGTTTATTCCCACTTCGTCTAATCCCATTTCGTCTACACAATGTAAACGTTTTTTTAATTTTTACAAACAGTCAAACAGACCCGACAAATTAAATATGCCTTGTTCTATTGATGCAGGTACAGACAACTTTTGTTTTTACGACATTCAGTACAACTGCATTTTCACTTACTGACACAAATTTGTTGTGAACAGGTTCAACACACAGTGCATTTTTCATTCGTTATAACGGAATTCTTGCCAACACCAACACTGTTTTTCTCCTCTTGAAGAGGAGAATATGCTTGATTATTTTCACATGACACATTCTCCTTGAAGCAAGTTCTTGAAATAACAGATTAAAACGAGGTAAATCTTGATAGTCAGTAGTGCGTCCCAAGCCCTCCTGTGCCTCCCGTTAACTCTTATCATGCTGAATTTCAATTTAAGAAAACATTTATTTGGACATTCCAAATAGTGTGGCTCAAGTTTCAACCACAATCTTCAAGTACAAAGCAGTTAGTGTAGGCTACAATCAGACTGCATGTATACGCAAGTTGATCTTTGTCTACAGATACTGTCTGCTAAATATTTGTGTATGGCAAGATATACCATGGACTGCAGAAGGGAGTCCAGGCAGAGGGTATACTGGAGATATCTTTCATTGTCAGGTTTTTTATAATCCTCTTGCTCAGTTACAAAATTTTTTTTCAGTTTTGTGTATTATGTCATATGACCTGTCAAGTTAGAAATGACCATTTATTAATGGAAATGTTAAGATTTTTGGAAAACAGGTTAATTTTAGAAGAGGTCAACCTGATTTTGTACTCAAAAAAATATTGTAAACTAAGGTAGAATTATCATTTTTAGCTCGCCCAGAACGAAAGTCTCGGAAGAGCTATTGCCATACCCTCGGATGTGGGTGTCGGCTGCGGCGTCAGCGTCGGTGTCGGCGTCCGCATTAGGTTAAAGTTTTTATTTCTATCAATATTAATCCTAGAGGCTTTATTTTTTACAGAAACACTCATTAGGGCATAGGCTTTCATTTGATACCAACATCCATGTCGAAATGACCTTTAGACTGTGACCTTGACCCTTTCAAAAAAAACTTTAACCAAAAACTTAAACCAAAAACTTTAACAAAAAAAACTTTAACCTTGCTTATATTTTCTGTAAGCTTTAAACTAGAGACATCATTACTTAATATGCACACTCATTAGGTGATAGGCTTTCACCATAGACAAAGGTCCTTGACAATTTGACCTTGACCTTGACCCTTTGTGGACTTAGAAAACCTTTAACCAAAAAACTTTAACCAAAAACTTTAACCTTGCATATATTCTTTTAATGCTCTAACCTAGGGCCAGCATAGCTTCATATATATACTCACCAGGTGATAGGCTTTCACCAGAGACAAAGGTCCTTCACAATTTGACCTTGACCTTTACCATTTGTGGACTTAGAAAAACTTTAACTGAAAACTTAAACCAAAAACCTTAACCTTGCTTATTATTTTCTGAATGCTTTAACCAAGGGACATCATGACTTCTTATACAAACTCATTAGGTGATAGGCTTTTGTGAGAGATCAAGGTCCTTGATAATTTGACCTTGACCTTTTATGAACTTAAAAATACTTTAACCGAAATTCTTTTACCAAAAACTTTAACCTTGCTTATATTTTCTGAGTGCTTTAACCTAGGGACATCATTAATTCATATACATAGTCACCAGATGAAAGGCTTTCATCAGAAACAAAGGGCCTGATTGATTTTTGTGGAAGATACGGATGCTGGACTTAGAATTTACCAAGAAATTTCAGTTTTCCGGACTTTTTTTCTCAACCCTTAGAGATATTGAGCTGATTTTTAGTATGTGAGTCTGCATTAATGAGTTTCAGAACAAGTTCGAGTTTGGTTCCGGTCCATTGATTTTTGATGAAGATACGGATGCTGGACTTAAAAATTACCAAGAAATTTCAGTTTTCCGATTTTTTTTTCTTAACCCTTTGAGATATTGAGCTGATTTTTGGTATGTGAGTCCACATCAATGAGTTACAGTACAAGTTTGAGTTTGGTTCCGGTCCAATGATTTTTGTGGAAGATACGGATGCTGGACTTAGATATTACCAGGAAATCTCAGTTTTTCCCAGACTTTTTCACTATACCTTGCAAGTATAGAAGTGATTTTTGGTAAGTGACTTTAAATTGATGAGTTATAGAATGAGTCCCCTACCAGCGAAAGCAGAAGGGGACTATAGGTTTGGGCTCCGTCCGTCTGTCTGTCCCTTCGTGTGTCAGTCCAGAATTTCAGTTTTCCGGACCTTTTTCCCTAACCCTTAGAGATATTGAGCTGATTTTTGGTATGTAAGTTCACATCAATGAGTTACAGTACAAGTTTGAGTTTGTTTCCGGTCCATTGATTTTTGTTGAAGATACGGATGCTGGCCTTAGAAAATTACCAGGAAATTAAAGTTTTTCCCAGACTTTTCCTCTATACCCTTGCAGGTATTGAGCTGATTTTTGGTAAGTGAGTTTATATTGATGAGTTACGGAACGAGTTAAAGCTTTGTTTCGGTCCATTGAATTTTCAGTAAGATAAGGATGCTTTTGCAAAATAAGTTCCATGTTGATAATATTGCGTTTAATTGCATTCCATTGACCTTCTAAGGCTTGTAAAGGATGTTAGGATGGAACTGGTGAGAGTTAACAGGAATTCATTGTTAGGTGCTCCAGCCACTGTTGTATGACTGAACAAATTTTTAAAAGTGGCTTTAAATCCCATTTTTTGTGCGGCTGTTTTTGGTGAAAACCCGAGGTATTGTGATCACCTTGGTGTTGTTGGCATTGGTGTTGGAGTTATTGTGACAAACTTTAACCTTAGTCATATCTCTCTCATGAAACTTGGCATGTGTAGTGATATCACAAGAGCTATCTAGAATATCAAGGGGGATAACCCTAAAAGTGTTTTTGTAAGATTATGCCCCCTTTTTTACTTAGAATGTCTGCATAAACCATAACCTGCAGACGAGCTTTGGCACCCTCGGGCTTTGCTGTCGTTCAATTTGTTATTTTAACACTCATACTAACAAGACAAACTTTTATACTGTCATGTAGTAATTTTAATCTGAAATTTGTCCAGTTGCTTTGCATGATAAGTATGGGGCCCGTTGTTCTTGGACAATTTTAAGCTGTCACTTTTCTTCAATACAATCTTATGTGAAAGTTCAAAATATGTATTACTTTGGAGGTGTTACATTAAGATTACCCAATACTGGTTCATTATTATAATCAAAGCAGTGTTTTAAAGTTTTGTCTTGTAACACTATTGTCCAAGAATGACACAAACACTTGCCAATCTATATATGGAAAATTGCATGAGTATCCATATATAGATCCTCCTCGGGGTGGGTCCTGGGCAACTCATAGTATCATACCATTTCATCACATATTTCATAGTTTCTGTAGATCACAAAAATCATTTTCACAACCATTTCATTACATATCATCATACTATAATATATAAAACTTCAATGTTGTCTTAATATTATAATCTTTGTAGACTAGATGTAGTTTGTAGAATGGTATATTGGTATGAGGCAGAAGGCAGTGTTTAAAAGGCATGAGATAAATACAAAATTGATTATTATTCTTTTTTACACTGATGTAGATCTAACATAATTAACTTGGAACATTTATTCCTCTGAGGGGCCTTTCCTGGCTGGTTATCAATGGATATTTTCATTTTACTAGCTTGGCTGTTTTTGGAGAAAACAGAGGTAATGCTATAGCCTTGGTGTCTTCACTTTGTTGTCGTCTGTGTGCAAAAACTTTGACTTTTGTGATATCTGTGGTTCTACTAAAGACATTCACATTTCACTATCAAAAGAAGAACCTAAACTATAAAGGGGATAACTGCATTTTGTCCATTATCCAGCACCCAATAGCTGAGCTCTTGTCTAAAGAATCAGTTTATGTTTTATACACTCCAGCACTTCAAAGCCATAGCTAAGGCACCCATAGGCAGTGCTCTTGTTACAAAATGTAATGCACTATATAAGGTAATGTATTTGTCTCATGCATTTTACTAACATTGTTAAACTAAATTACTAAAATTGTTGACTTTGAATTCTACTTATAAGCAAACTGTCATCATGTTATGTGACGCCAGATATGAAATGCATAATGACACATTCTCTCATTTTGTTTCTTTTATGCAGACATATAAAGTTGTGATTTAACCTCTCAATTGATAACATATTGATTAACATTTATTAATTCTAATATCTAAATTGCTTAAATATTTTTTTTTACAGGTTAAAGTCAGATGTTCTCCTTAGTATTGTTGTCACACGTCGATAGTGTTGAGTAATTTTCTGCAGTATTTAATGAGGGATTTTCTACTTACAGATATTAGATGACAAGACAAATTAAACAGCAGTTTTCACCTTAGGAAGTCACAAACATAGGTCACTTGTGGAGGAATGTAGCGTAGATGATGATTTGATATCAATTTTTCCCTTTTCTATCTCAGATACAATTTATTTCAAGGCGGTTTTATGCTATCTTGAGTTTTTGTGTATTCTTTATAATTCATCACATGATAATCTATTTCCAGACTAAAAGATGAGTAAGCAAAAAAAAGTGCTTGACGATTTGAAAAAGATGGCAGAGGACTTAATGGACAAGGGATACCAATTGGAGGGTGTATTTTCAAAGTTTTCTTCACAAGTCCCTCCTCATCATGCCTCCTATTTCAGGAAGACCATTGATGAACTACAGGGTATGGGGAACAGACTAGGTGCAGAAGTCACAAACATTAATGCTATATTTAAGCAGTCAGCTTCTGAGGAAAACAATAGACGCAAAGCCTTGTGCGAATTGAAGTCAGAAAACTTCAAACTAAAACGAAAGTTAGATCAATACGAGTCAGATTTATTTGATGATTCTTTGTCTTCCCAGGAAGCTCCTATAACTAGACCACCACAACAGGAGGAACCACCTACAAAGAGTCCAACTACTTCCTCCCCTGGGAAGAACACATCCCCATGTGAAAGTGAAGAACAGGATCTCTCTGTTTTATCTTCCCAGGAAGCACCTTGAAGTCCTGAATCATTTCCAACATGTCAATCACCTGATACAGAAGATGATACTTAATACTCTAGCAAGAAGCTTTATATGACAATTAGGCACATACTTTGATGTGCATTTTTTTTCTTGACAATACATGTATTAACATTTATTTCAACATTTAGTGTGGAAGATCTTCCACCAACCTTTCACATATTTATATTTTGAATCAGCACTAGACTGTGCAGTGTACATATATATATATATACTGCAATGTAAGGCATCAGCAAAGTTCAACGTAAATTATCAAGTTCTAACTTAAAAAAAAGTTATTGTTCAGGACCATTTAATTCTTCTTACATTTTTATGCCCCTGCATCGAGAGATTGGGGGCATATTGTTTTACTCATGTCCGTCTGTCCGTCCGTCTGTCAGTCCATCTGTCCGAAAACTTAACCAAACTTAACCTTTGCCTTATCTTCAAGCCTATTCAAGATACAAGGCTCATATTTGGCATGATGATAGATCTCAATGATCCGCATCTGCTGGTACCAAAGTCAAGGTCATGTGACAAGGTCAAGGTCATCTGTCAAGGTCAAACTTTGAAAAAAATTGCTGTTACGGGGGCATTAGTGTTTCACAAACACATCTTGTTTTTCAAACAGAACAGACCTAATTTAACTAGATATTATATCAAATAAAAAATAATGTATCAGAAAGAAACAAAGTGCTTTTGTTAATCTTGTAATGAAAATGTTAATTGTAAATTTGTTGTAATCTAATAAAATTCTTTTTATGCCTTTGCATCACTAGGTCTCAGGCATACAGTTTCTGACCTGTTAGTTTGTGAACAAGGCATTGTTAAGAAACAGGGATGTCTAATTTCAAAGAAATCAGGGATGGGGCTTTTATGATTCACATGTTATCATGTCAACAATACACTTTTGTAAATACCAAGTTCAAGGTCATAAGTAAAAGTAAAACCCTTGTCTTATAATACAATTCACTGTCCTTTATTTCTGTAAGTTCTTACAAAAGAATACAACAGATAAAATATATAGTTAAACCAATTCCACCCAATTGCACTACTTGATGCTCATGAAGAAGAAATCTTTAAAATAAGCTTTGAGAAATATGAAGAAATTGCTTATTACAGGCAATTCTTCACTGTTCACAAAGTTTTCTTCCCAAATTCAAAGATTTATAAAATTTCCCTAGTTTAAAATTGTTGTCTCAATACAATTGAATTTGAACAGTCTAAAGATTTATTGTCCAGTAATGGAATAAACAAGAACAGTGTGTTTTAAGGTTGTCTTTGTTGAACATTAAAAATTCATTATTTGGCAAATGGTTCGATAGTAGACTTTCTTACTGGCAACATATCATAATTGTATCAAATGCAAGGGCAAAAGTTTCAAGGTCATCCTTCTTTAATTGACCGTTTGTCGGTGCATTTGTGTTTAACAAACTTTTTTTTTTTAGTTAAAGAATGCCACGATTAAGAAGAAAGAGTGTGAATCAAAAACTCTCAGCAGACCGACAAAGAAAAAGAAAACAGTCATATGTTGTATGTTATTGCTTACACTTAAATCATGATTTTTAGCTCGGCTTTTCAGAGAAAACCCGAGGTATTGCTATAGCCTTGGCGTGCCTGTTGTCGTTGTACAAAAACTTTGACATTTTTTGATATTTCTAGTTCTACTAAAGGCATTCACTTGATCACTATCAAAAGAGCAGCCTATGATATCAAGGGGGAGAACTCTAGATGCATTTTATCCACCATCCAGCACACAATAGTTGAGCTCTTGTCTAAAGAATCAGTTTATGTCATATACACTCATTTTATATAATAATCAATGTTTTAATAGGTTCCATTTTAGTAGTGATCAATCTTATCCAACCGTTAGCAACTATATTAAAAGAAAAAAATTGAGCTAATGCATATTCCTAAGGATAATAATATGTTTTGTCTTTATTCATACGGATATATTACACTAGAAATAAATATAAGTTAAACAAATTTCAAACATAGCTGAAATTCCTTTTTTTTTGCATTATATGAGGCATATATCTATGCTCAAATCAAGAAAAACATGTGACTTTTATGTTTCAGGAATCCACTGTACAAGATCTCCACACAGGTGTTTCCCTCACTGACGGTCCCATCCATAGTAAGGAGGTTCTAAACACTTCTGATGTTGGTCATGCTGAAACATTGACTGAGACAGCACAAGAACAAACAAGTTCTGTTGGAAATGTATGTGTATTAAGTAAAGATAGGTTTTATCTTGAAATAAAAGTACATTTTAACTCTGACAGCCTGATGGTATGTTTTCTTGGTTGTTACAGTATGATATTTGAAATAAACTTTAAAATACTGTACAATTTATCTACTACAGCAAATTTATGCATGAACTCATTTTGTGTAGAAACCAGAAAATTTAGATATGAAGAGAGTATTTTTAGCTTACCTGAGCAGGAAATTCGACATCCATTATCAACATTTATCTTGTATGCACTCTAGAGGCTACATTGTTTGCCTGATCAACCTGAAATTTGGTCAGGATGATTGTCTTCATTAATTTTGGGGCGAGTTGGAAATTGGGTCAAATGGGGTAATGGGGTCAAATCTTAGAAAACATTGTATGCACTGTAAGGGTAACATTTTTTGCCCGTTCAACCTGAAATTGGGCCAGAATGATTGTCGTGATGAAATCTCTAATGAGTTAAAAAAATTGGTGAACTGAGGTCAAAAACTAGGTCAAGAGGCCAAATCTTTAAAAAAAAAAAAAAAAAACTTGTATGCATTATGGAGGCTAAATTTTTGCTCAATCAACAAAAAAAAAATGGTCAAAATGATTGTTTTGATGAAATCTCGTCAAGTTCCAAATTGAGTCAACTTACGTTAAAAAACTAGGTCATGACCTCGATTCATAGAAAAGCCTTGTTTGCACTCGAGAGGCCAAATTTATAGCCCAATAAACTTGAAAATTGGCCAAAAGGATTGTCTTGTTGTGTAGAAATGTTTATCTTTGTCATTATTCTCATCATTCTTTTTCAAAGCCTGCTTTAAATAAGTTTCATACAGTTCACTCAGGTGGGCAATTGAGAGCAATGGCGGTTTGGTTTGGGTGCGTTAGTGCATCTGTCCATTTATCTGTCTGTCCGTCAGTCTGTTTGTCCACCCGATTTTGTCCTGGCAATAACTTCTTCATTTATGGATGGATTTTAAAATAACTTTGCACAATTGTTCACCATCATTAGAAGATGTGCTATTTGAAAGAAATGTTCAGATAGCTCCAAGGTCAAGGTCAAAGGTTAAAATACGGGCTCAACAGCAGTTTTGCTATGACAACCACCTAGTTCTAAAATGAGTGTAATTATTGTGTTTCAGAAAAGGACAATTTTTCATTCAGTAAGAGATGAGGAAGAGTATGTAAGAAAATGCCAAAGATCACAGATCCAGATTTAATGACTGTCAATACGTTGAATGAATCTACTGTAAAGGTTTGTTGTATAAACTGACTATTTGATGCTCTTGATATCCATTCCTTTAAAAAAATGTATATGATTTTAGTTGAAACTAACCGTATACATGTATCTAGTTATTTTGGTAAATTGTTGCTCTCTCAATTTTAAGGTGACTACAAACAGAATATCTCATCAGAATAAATGGTTGGGATCAAAGTACATTTATCTTATTCTAGTTTCTTTTAGATACCTGTATTTTTGGTCTTTTACCATTTTTGGATAAAATGCAAGTTGACAAAGCATTTGTTCATACCAATTAACTTTGTTTTCTTTTAAATATCACTACATACATACATGCAAATCAAAAGACTTTGCTGCATATGCACTTAGAAAGTATACCCTCTCATGCTTTTCACAGCATCACAACTTTGACTAACAGCATAGACTTAAGATCAACCTGCACAGATGTGCATCCTGATCATAATCTATACTGTATACATTCTACAAAATTATTGTGCAAAAGTCTTGAGCCACACAAGTTGAAATATCCTTATATTGGCAAATTGTTAACGACAAAGTTTAAAATCAGCAGGATAAGGGTTGTTATTACATAGACTGATCAAAATGAGAAATATTCCCATAAATTCTATTTTTAGATTCCTACACAAGATGATTATAAAGATGATCCAGAAACGTTGCTGACACATCAATTGGAGAAAGAAATACAGCTCCAAGCATCTAAAGTTAGAAAAAGGAAAATATTGACTGAAAATAAACTTGAAACCCAGCATATAAAAGATACAGAAAGGAAAAGACAAAAACGCCAACAGTTGAGTGAAACAATGACACTCCAACAAAGAGAAAAGAATAAACTTCAACAGAGGAAAAGACGAAGTCAAATGTCAGAAGAAGTAAAGATTGAAGAAAAAGAGCTAGACAAAAAACGACATCAACAGAAAAGAACTCAAATGACAGAAGAAAATAAAATTGAAATGAGGCAGTTAGATAAAGAAAAACATAGGGAACAAAGAAGTAAAACTACAGATAAAGAAAAAGAATATCAAAGAGAGCTTAACAGAAAACAACATCAAGATAGAAGAAGCAAGATTACAGAAAAAGAAAAAGATGATCAAAGGCAGTTAAATAAAATACAGCAACAAGAGAGAAGAAGTAAAATGACAGAAAAAGAAAAAGATGATCAAAGGCAATTAAATAAAATACAACATCAAGAGAGAAGAAGTGAAATTACAGAAAGAG
Source organism: Fragum whitleyi (assembly GCA_948146395.1). NCBI lineage: Eukaryota > Metazoa > Mollusca > Bivalvia > Cardiida > Cardiidae > Fragum > Fragum whitleyi. The sequence goes on along the minus strand of OX411550.1, from coordinate 40,140,601 downwards.
AAAAAGATGATCAAAGGCAGTTAAATAAAGAAAAACATCAAGACAGAAGAAGTGAAATGACAATGTTAGATAAAATGAAAATAAGACATACTGATAAAGAAAAACATAGGAGCACTAGGAGTGAAATGACAGAAAAAGAAAAGGAAGATCGAAGGAAGTTAAATAAAGAAAAACATCAAGACAGAAGAAGTGAAATGACAATGTTAGATAAAATGAAAATAAGACACGCTGATAAAGAAAAACATAGGAGCACTAGGAGTGAAATGGCTGAAAAAGAAAAGGAAGATAAAAGGCAGTTAGATAAAGAAAAACATCAAGACAGAAGAAGTGAAATGACAATGGTAGATAAAATGAAAATAAGACACGCTGATAAAGAAAAACATAGGATCACTAGAAGTGAAAGGGCAGTGAAAGAGAAGTCTACAATTCAGCAAAAAGATAGTACACGGAAGCAAAATACACGCCAAAATAAAAGAACACAGCTTGATGACTTGTATGCATCATATCAACAAGATCCATCTACCACACATGATGCTGTGCAGGAGGTTGTCCAAAACTTCCTGAAAGTGATACAGGGCGGACCTACCTTTACTTGTTGTATTTGTTACAGAATGCTCTATAGAAATTCAGTTAAATGTTTCACAGATAAGCACAAAGAAAAGTCAAGGATTTAGAAACAGATTATGAATTAAAGGAAAATGAGAAAGAGTGGATATGTCAGACTTGCTCCACTGCCTTATTGAAAAATAAGATACCTGCACAGGCTTTATTTAACAACTTGAAAGTGAATGAACCACACCCAATATTTCAAAGGATGTGTAATCTTGAAAAGCAACTCATTTCTAGGATAATTCCCTTCATGAAAATATTTTCATTACCAAAGGCATCCCAGCACGGTCTCAAAGGCCAGGTTGTCTTAGTGCCATCAAATGTGCAAAGTACAGCAAATTCATTACCTAGAGATACAGGAGATGCACAGATTGTAGCCCTGAATTTAAAACGAAGACTGTCTGATAAGCATACATTCTGCAAAGAATTTATTAGACCCCAACTTGTGAATGAAGCTTTCCAAATATTAAAAGCAACAAATAAACATTATGAACAAATACAGCTCAATGAAAATTGGACAGATAATAGTAGAGAACATGATGAAGTGCTGTGGACAAAAACATGCACAAATGCAGAGCTTGACATGGATTCTGGAGATGATACAAACAACAGTGTTCAAGAAAGTCCAGAGGTCACTGACTCTGAAGATGAAGTAGAAAAAGATATTGATTTGGAAGTGGCTGAAGATTTGAGCCTCAAAAGATCATTGAACAATATCACATGCTTGTATCCGGAAAAAGGTCCATTAGTAAGATCAAATAAGATTCTAAACCTTGCTCCAGCTGAAGGTCAAAGGCCTACTTCTGTATTTTATCAGGATGACTGGGAAACACTTGCATTCCCAACCCTTTTTCCTGATGGGATTAACACTTTTCATGAGACAAGAACAACACCAATAACACCCAAAAAGTATGTAAACGTAAGGTTACTGTCAAAGGACTTCAGATTTGCCGAAAGTGCTGAATATATATTTCAATGTCTCCATTGGGTTGAGTCTGTTGCTGTCAGTGATGGAATAACATTTGCTATGAAAAAGGCAAGACAAGATGATCTGTCAGTTTTTGCCCTCCAGAATCCTGAAAATTTGCTGAAAATGTTTAAGGATGATGAGATAATGGCTTCATTTAAACGTATACGTGGTACTCCACAATATTGGAAAGAAATGCAACAAGATATGTTAGCTAAAATTCGATACTTTTGACCATATACATTCTTCATTTCATGTTCAGCAGCAGATTTTCATTGGCCAGAACTAATACAGATTATTGCTCGACAGTATGGTGAACATTATGATATAAAATACATTGAAGAGGAAATGGACAAGAAAACCAAACGAACTTGGCTGGCGAGAAATCCGGTTACAGTTGCTAGGCATATTGACTTTATCTTTAGAAAGTTATGGGGAAATGTAATTCTCTCTGGACTTCATCCTGTTGGACAAATACTGAATTATGACATCCGTAAAGAGATGCAAAGTAGAGGTACAGCTCATTTTCATTCTGCGGTACATGTGAAAGACGCGCCTATTGTTGACAAAAATACAGATGATGAGATTGTTTCTTTCATCAACAGACATATATCATGTGGTGTACCAGATGAAGAAGATGATGAAGGATTAAGATCACTCGTTTTGTCTAGACAAGTGCACCATCACACAAGAACATGCAAGAAGAAAACAAGTCTTGAATGTCGTTTCCACTTCCCAAAACCACCAGCCAACTCCACTGTATTGTCTTGAGTTCCATGTGAAGAAAATGCCAAACAAAAAATAAAAAATGCTCGTGAACTGATACTTAAGGTTATGAATGCCCTTCAAGAAATGGGAACTGTGTGAAATACTGAATCAGTGCAGGGTTACACAGCAGGAGTATGACGATGCTGTAAAAGTTTCAATAAAGAAAACAAACATCATTCTAAAGAGGAAACCATCAGAAACTTTTGTAAATCCATACAATCCTGTTATCTTGAAATGCATCAGAGCTAACATGGATATACAATACATTACAGATGTCTGGGCATGTGTTGCCTATATAACTTCTTATATGTGTAAGTCTGAAAAAAGTACATGTATGTCGGAATTAATGCGAAATGCATGTAAAGAAGCTCATACAGTGAAAGATAAACTCAAGTCCATAGGCAATGTCTTCTTGAAATCCAGAGAAGTTTCCCAACACGAAGCTATTGCAAGATTAGTACAAATGCCCTTAAAAGAATCCAATACTCCAGTTATGTTTGTTCCTACAGGTTTCAAACATCAACGTACAAGATTATTGAAACCTAGAAACATTTTAGAAAGAATGGAGGAGGATGATACAGATGTTTTTCTTCCGAATATTATTGATAAGTACTCTGCAAGACCTTCAAAATTAGAAAACATGTGTTTGGCAGAATTTGCATCTTCCTATTCACGAACATATTCACGCGAAACAGACCAGCCTGATGGAGATGATTCAGAAGGTGAAGTTGTTACAAACACTTCAAGGGAGAAAATTGTTTTGAAGGACAACCTTGGAACACTAGTGAAACGTAAGACACCACTTGTACTCAGAGACTATTTTGTGTCAAAAGATCGAGATAGTGAAAAATATTATCATAGGTTATTGTTTTTATATCTTCCTTGGATACAAGAGGATGAGTTAGAGAGTTGTGGTTTGTATGAAGATAAGTTTAATAGTGTTCAAAGTCAAATTTCAGATACTGTGCAAAAGTATGAACCTTATTTAAATGACGTGATTGAGGCAAATGAGGCTTTAGATAGTATTGTAGATGGTGATGAGGAGATATGGGATACACTTGCCCCCCAATCAGAGCAGGTTAGAGATGATGAGGCTAGTGTTGGTGAAACAAATAGAATTCTTGACATAGATAACCTTACACAAGAACAATTAGAATTTGACCAACAAAATCAACCAGAGCAAGTACCACGTAAATCATGTCTTTCTCTTACAGCGAACATTACAATTGAATCTGATTCTAGGTATTCTGCAATGGTAAGGAGCTTGAATCCTCGACAAAAGAACATCCATGACTATATTTTGTCTTGGTGTCGTCACATGACTCTGGCCACATCAGCATCAGAACAACCGCCCCCTTTTCACATATTTCTGAGTGGAGGTGCTGGAGTTGGAAAAAGCCATACTGTACATACTATATTTCAGTCAGCAGTTCGAGCTCTCAGACAATCAGGAGCAGCAACTGATCTCCCAACTATTATTCTAACAGCACCTACTGGTAAAGCTGCAGTTAATATTGGTGGCACAACACTTCACAATGCTTTTCGACTCCCTATTAAAAACAGAGGATCTTATGAAACTAGGCATCATTCCAGCAACTCACTAAATTCAATGAGATCAATCTACTCTCAACTGAAAATTCTCGTCATAGATGAGATATCAATGGTTGGTGCAACAACCTTATCAAATTTGAACATAACAATGCAAGAAATATTTGAAAATGAAGAAGCATTTGGTGCAATTGCGGTTCTTGTAGTTGGTGACTTATTACAACTGAATCCCGTAGGTGAAAAACCAGTGTATAAAGAATGTAAATCGGGTTATGGTGCACTTACAACATCTGTTTGGGAGTTATTCAGACTGTATGAGTTAACAGATATTGTTCGACAGAAAGATGATCCTATGTTTGCGGAGCTATTATCTAGGTTACGTGTAGGACAATACAAGGAGAATGACATTAAAAAGTTAAAGGAGTTGGAAAGAAATGATGAGATTCCTTCAAATGCATTGTCAATTTTTCTAACCAATGAGCTGAAAGATGAGTACAATAAAACTCAATTAGAAAGTCTCACAGGTACAGTACATACAATCAAAGCCAGAGACTCCAAGAAAGATTTGAATACTAATCGTGTAGCTGTCAATGTTACAAGTTCAAACATTCATGAAACAGGTGGATTAGCTCAAGAGATTCAGTTTGCAGAGAATGCTAAATACATGCAGACGAAAAATATTGACATTCAAGACGGGCTAGTAAATGGTGCCACTGGAACCATAGTAAAACTTGACATTCCTTCAGACAAACCTTTAGATGGAACCATATATGTCAAATTTGACGATCCAAAGATTGGTAATCAAGCCAAATTAAAGTCAAAATACAAAGGACTTGTACCAATTAAAGCTATTACAGCTGGGTTTTCTATAACAGAGAGATCAAAATCTTTACAGGTAGAACGTTCTCAATTTCCAGGCACTCTTGCATGGGGTATTACTGTGCATAAGTCTCAGGGCAGTACATTTGAACAAATGATAGGGGATATGACAACACAGACTGGAAAGAGCAATACTATGCCTGGACAGATTTATACTATGCTTAGTCGAGCAAAATCAATGAAAGGATTGAAGTTATGTGCTTTTGATAGCAAAAAGATAAAAGTGAATGAAACTGCTCTACAAGAGATGGAGAGATTAACGAAAAATTGTTTACTTCAAACAGTGACACTACACAATGCTCTACAGCCATCAGAATCTTGCTTATGTATCCTATATTTGAATATTCGCTCATTAAAAGAACATTATCAAGATATTATTCAAGATATCGATCCAGCATACAAGGGATTATTGTGCTTTTCTGAGACTAAAGTGTTCAACTACTCTAAATACAAATTTCATGAAATGAAGTTTTTTGTTAACAATACCAAAACTGATAATCATGGAAATGTTATATATTCAAGTTTACCTGAAACGGAAGGAATCTTGTTTAAGACTGATATTATTGAAAGTGTTGCAGTAAAGGCAAGGAATTTGATAATTATATCAGTGTACATTCCACCACGACATAGCTGTCAACGAGTTCTTAAAGACTTTGAAAGCCTTATCAAACAAGTCTGTCAAAAAGGTGTAGAAAGAGCTATTGTGATTGGAGACTTTAATTTGTCAATTGAGCATGTAAACCGTGCTACTTCATTGCTGGAAAGATATGGATATTCTCAGTTTGTGTCTGAACCAACCCATCAGTTAGGATCCATTCTCGACTTGGCCTTCTCCAATGTGAAAGACATATCCATTAAAAACATACCAGTGTGGTTCTCAGATCATCATGCAGTGATTCTTCATGTCAAGAACTGAGTGAGTATAAAGACATCTTAGCTGAAGTGTACATGCAAGTTGCCATATTAATAACTCAGTAAAATTGTTTTCACAAAGAAATTCTGCTGTGTAAACCCTTTCCCACACAATCCTACTTTTTGTCGCCCAGAAAAAGAAAAGGTATGGAAAAAATTGTTCAATATGAAAAAATAGCTTATAACAAGTGATATATTCTTTTTCAACAATGAATTCTTTCCCAAAAAGTCAGACTTTTAAATATTCATTAGCTAAAAATTGTCTGCAACTTTTTTTGTATTTAGAGCAGTCAATTATTTTGTCTTCTGGTAATGGTATATATCCTGTAAATGAAGAATTTCAGGAAACAAAATGATTGGTAGCTTTCAAATATTCATTTGCTTTCAAACAAAGTTTTCCTAAAAAATAAAGGATTAATGCTGAAATTAGTTTCACTATTTAACACTTTCCTGTTTTTCAAAATTTTGGACCTGTCCAAATTCAAAGGTTTTGCAGACGAAAATTTAAAGTGGATTTAAATTGAAAAATAACCATTCAGTAGGGTAGAAAATAGTGTGGAAAAAGAAGAAATTGCTTGTCAGAAGCAATTTCTTCTTTTTTCACAATGTTTTCTCAATCATAAAATCACAGACACATAAAAAGCAGGGATTAAACAGCAAAGGGTTAAATGTCATTCACCACTTTTTCTCCAATTTTGAGTAATGGGTGAAGTTATTAGTTGATTTTTGTATGAAGTGCTCAAGGCAAAATATTTTGATAACCCTATGTCCGAAAAGCATTCATAATCCTAGACATTTTTTATTGAAAGCTTTTGTTCAAAGTTTACTTGGGCTTTAGGGTCTTAATTCTCTAGGAACAGATGACTTTATGAAGTATCATTCGGCGAACAACAAAAAGAGCCGCCTATTTTTGTGTTTGTGTGTATAGGTGTGTGTTTAAGAATTGCTAATAAAATCTGATACAACTGTAATATTTTTGAGAGGTAGTAAACCCTTTACCACCTAAATAAGATACCGCTCTAGGGAAATATATAAAGCCGGTAGGGGACTTGGTATTGCCATGCAATACTTCAGAATGCTTGTTTACCTAAAAATATCGAGTACAAGAAAATTGTTCGAGTTATGAATATACGAGGGATGTTCAATTTTTATCCGGATTAGGCCAATAAATCATTATTGATTTATTGATATGTGAAAAAAAATATACTCACATTAACAGGACACTTTATATGCTCAAACTTGCCAAAACCTGAAGCAATTGAACGATGTATATTCGACATTTAACACGCAAACAAAAATACATGGGTATAAGGTGGCGGCGCACAGTACATGACGCTAGCGACGTTGTCGAAAATCGAGACATTTGATGTTGTGTAATTTAGCTTGTCACGGCTCGTTATTCATGGAAGAAAGATGAATTCAGTGTTCCTGTAATTAAGCTGTGCTTTCTTGGTTTGTATAAAGGTAAAATCGATTGGTGCAAAATCAACTTTCTCAGAAAGGTGCCCCTTAGAAAATTGCCTTTATCTTCCAGAGACTCAGCAATTGACGTCCATACAGTTGCTTGGATAAGTTTCTCTCTGTCCATTCTTTCTCTTATCTCACGGGGCATGGAAGCGTCTTCACCGATGAAAATAAAGTATGTGGGAGAATGAACCATTCCCTTTCAGCGTGACAAGTATTCAAATTATGTCTTTAAGTATTTTTAGTATATTTCAAATAGAATAATTAAAAATAAAAATTCCGAGCATTCATTTGACGTCGTCTAGAACTCACTAACACTTACCCTGCTTCATTTTAAATGAATATTTACGAAAAATTCCATGGTCAAATTACTTCAAATTAAGACAAGGCATTTGTAATACTTATTCCAGCAACTCAATTAATTTTCAAGTTTTTGACAAATATACCAATTTTACATAACCATATGTGGATTGAATTCCGACAGCAAATGATACCAAATTAGTTTGATTGCTTCAAAAATAAACTTAATTTTAGAAAAACCCTCGTAGTCAAGTTGAACTGCCTCAGTGGCTTAGTGGTAAATGCCACAACCTGGAGGTCTTTGGTTTGAGCCCTACAGTAGCAGCAATGTGATAATTGGAAAAACACTTAATAGCCAGCCCGATTCACCCAGCTGTAAAATTGGGAAGCAGTGGGTTTAAACCACTGCCTCTCTCTGTGAAAACATCAGGATTGAGTGTTGGAAGGGGACTTAATAAGCTTAATCCTTGTCATGCTGAATAAAAAATCTTTGCAAAGTTGCAACAAAATCAAAGTGCTCAAAGCACTGGATGTGTTAATTGTGAGTAGGTAATCAATTTGAAAATTAAAAAAATCAGCTTTTGTGGACTTTAAAAAGGAAAACAGGTGGTATAGACAAAATATCAGACTGCACATATGTGCAGGCTGATGTTTGTCTATAGCTCCTACCAAGGCAGGTATATTCCGGGTTCAGCATGACAAGGGTTAAGCTTTTGTTGCTTTAAACCTAGAATGAATTAATATAAACTAAGTTCAACTGTACTTATCTAGAATCATTTGGTGCAGACAAATTGCATTGTTTAAGATAAGAATTCAATTAAACTCTGTTGATTTTAATAAGTCCGATTGAATATACTTTACAAATTAAATATTGCAGAAATTAATCAAGTGATTATATCATTTTGCATTTGACAGTATAAAAGCATAGTTTGCAGTTTTCTGCAACTATTCATTAACTTGGGATTAATTGTCATAATGGATTTGATTATTCAGTTTTTGGTTTTTGCTATAATGCTCTCTGAAATTGTAGGAGAACTAAAGGGTAAGACCTAATATTTAACCCTTGTCTTGCTGAATTAAAACCTTGGCAAAAACTCTGTTGAAATAAAGGACTCAAAGCTCTGAATGCCTTAATTATTAGTCAGGATTTATTAAGAATTTTTTTTAAAACATTCCCAGTTTATCAAAGAAAAATCAGGTGGTATTGGCCAAGATCAGACTGCACATATGTGCAGACTGATCTTTGTCTACACCTCCTGCCAAATCAGGATAATTCTGGGTTCAGCATGACAAGGGTACTTACCAAAACCCTCTTGCATACAATAGTTTTGTGTGACTGGGTCTTATCCCCTTCTTTTTTTTTTTTTGCTCATCATACCAAAAGGCCAGTGCACTTGTCTATGGTCATGTGTCTGATGTGTTTGTGTCCATGCATGTGTCTGTCTATAAACTTTTACTTTAAAAAATCTTCTCTTTAGGAACTACCTGATGGATTTCAACCAAGTTTTACAGGAATGATCCTTGGGTGACACTCAAACATTCCTTCAAAGAAATTTTAACAGATTGTAACTTATACCTAAGATGGGGTTGGCTTATTTCCGTATATAGTTGACTTTTCTCAGAACTTTATGAAAAGATATCAACCAAGTTTTACTTCTAATTTTTTGGTGCCCCTTATCATCCCTTGTCAAATATTACTTTGATTGGAAAAAAAATATCTCTTTTATGAGGGGCGGTCATTTCTCTATATTTTATATAGTTGAAACCTTGATTCAATTTGAGAGCAGTTTCTTCTTTTTCCACAATATTTTCTCAAGATTTTATAAATCGTATTGACATAAAATACAAAAAGACTTTGCAGTGAAGAGTCAACATAATTTTTATCACATCAATGCTCAAGAAATCTTTCATAATTACAGAATGTTATGGTGTAAGATGTTTGAATGGAGGAAGCCCTACAATTGAGACAGGCCAATGTAGTTGTAGCTGTACTGAGGAATTCACTGGAATTGTTTGTGAAACTAGTAAGGTGCTTTTTGTCCTTTTTTAAACTGATTAAGTCATAATTTCTTTCCACTTGTCATGCTGAACCCAGATTATTTCTGTATTTTCAGGAGGTACAGACAAAGATCAGCCGGCACATGACATACGCAGGCTGATCATAGTCATAACACCTTATTCTCCATTTTATAGCAGAATGGGTGAAAATTGTTTTCTCAAAACACACAATTAAGTGAGTGTGTTGCAGCGAGATTTGGATGAAATTCAAAGTATGGTAATCCAATATCACTTATTTCTTCCAAATTAGATGAAATTAAGATATTTTTACCTCCCTGATATAATAATATACACACTTTTCTGTTTGTGTGTCTTTGTGGACCAATCAGACTATTTTATATCAACACTAGCCAATAAATTTGCAGAATAAAATCTTTTTTAATGAAATGTTGATAGTCTTGAACGTTTTTTCAGAATGTTTTCTAATGATTTCAGAGCAGTCTTGATCAATTTGAGTGAGTGTTTGAGCCATTTTGTTAAATTTGAATGAATGGAGCACTAAGTAAATGATTTGGGATTTAGATTGATTTGATCAGAAGGAGTGTCGATTTCACAATTGTGCTAATTGTACTACTGTACATTTAGGTTTTTAGCTCCACTGGCTGAAAGCCACTGGGGCTATTGTCATGGCGTTGTGTCTGTGGTCCGTCCGTCCGTCCATCCGTGCGTGCGTGCGTCCTGTCGTAAACTTTTCTTTAAAAATCTTCTCCTCAGAAACTACTGGATGGATTTCAACCAAACTTCACAGGAATGATCCTTGGGTGACCCTCTTTCAAAGTTGTTCAAGAAATTTTGATCCAATGACAAACATGGATTTAAGGGGCGTGGCTAATTTCCAAATATGGTAAAAAGTGAGTTTTCTCAGATTCTAATCAATGGATACCAATTGAATTTTACATGAATGATCCTTGGGTGACTCTTTATCAGTCTACAAAAAATCATTGTGATCAGATGGAAAATATGCATTTTATGGGCGGAGGTCATTTCTCTATATGTTATATAGTGGAAACTTTAAAAATCATTTTCTCAGAATGTAATGGATGGATATCAACCAAATTTCACTGGAATGATCCTTGAGTGACCCTTTATCAGTCTACAAAAAATCATTGTGATCGGATGGAAAATATGCATTTTATGGGCAGAGGTCATTTCTCTATATGTTATACAGTGGAAAATTTGAAAATCATTTTCTCAGAATCTAATTATTGAATATCAACCAAATTTCACTGGAATGATCCTTGAGTGACACTTTTTCAGTGTACCAAAAATTATTTTGATTGGATGAAAAATAAGCATTTTATGGATGGAGGTCATTTCTCTATATATGTTATAAAGTGGAAACTATGAAAATCATTTTCTCAGAATGTAACTGATGGATATCAATTTAAAATTTTTGGTATGATCTTTGGGTGACCCATTATCATGCAGCCAAAATCATTTTGATTTGATGAAAAATATGTCTTTTAAGAGCGGAGGTCATTTCTCTATCTGTTATTAGCTCACCTGAGCACGAAGTGCTCAAGGTGAGCTATTGGGATCGTAGAATGTCCGTTGTGCGTTGTGCGCCGTCCGTCGTCCACAATTTCTTTAAACATCTTCTCCTCCTAAACCAGTGGGCCAATCTTGGTGAAACTTGGCAGGGATGTTCCTTGGGTCAAGCTCTACCAAAGTTGTACAAATAAATGAAATCCACTCCTAAATTTCCTTTTACCCTTAACAAAAAGGGTGAAAATATGAAAATCTTTAAAAATCTTCTTCTCTGAAACCAGAAGGCAGACAGCTTTCATATTTGGTATGTAGCATCATCTAGTGGACCTCTACCAAGTTTGTTCATATCAAGACCCTGGGGTCATATTTGGGCTTTGCCCGGGCCCAACCCTTTTTACATAGAATCAAAGAGTGAAAATCTTTAAAAATCTTCTACTCTGAAACCAGATGGCAGACAGCTTTAATATTTTGTGTGTAGCATCACCTAGTGGGCCTCTACCAAGTTTGTTCATATCAAGACCCTTGTGTCATATTTGGGCTTTGCCCAGGCTCATCCCTTTATCTCCTAAGAGCATGAAGGGTAAAAAAATGAAAATCTTCAAAAATCTTCTTTTATGAAACCAGAAGGCAGACAGCTTTCATATTTGGTATGTAGCATCATCTAGTGGACCTCTACCAAGTTTGTTCATATCAAGACCCTAGGATCATATTTGGGCTCCACCTGGGCGCAACCCTTTTTACATAGAATGGAAGAGGGAAAATCTTTTAAAATCTTCTTTAATCGAAAATAGAGGGCACACTGCTTTCATTTTTGGTATGTAGCATCATCTAGTGGGCCCCTACCAAGTTCGTTTATATCAAGACCCTTTGGTCATTTTTGGGCTCCACCCGGGCGCATCCATTTCAGCTCATCTGAGCATGATGGGTGAAAATAGGAAAACCTTCAAAAATCTTCTTCTCTGAAACCAGAAGGCAGACAGCTTTCATATTTAGTATGTAGCATCATCTTATGGACCTCTTCCAAGTTTGTTCATATCAAGACCCTGGGGTCATATTTGGGGTCCACCCGGGTGCATCCCTTTTTACATAGAATCAAAGAGCAAAAAGGCATATCCGTCTTGCTCTTTGCTGAAAATATTCCATGGTATTGATCTTAGGCAATTATCTTCTTTTTGACATCTGCCTATCTAATTAATATGTTGTCCCAGGGGTCAAAGAGACTCAGGTGAGCGATCTAGGACCATCTTGGTCCTCTTGTATCGTTCAAACTTTGAAAATCATATTCAACATCAGCAGAACCCCAAATATCTAAAAATCAAGTCAAAACATTTACTTGCTTTTACAAGAATTTCAAGCCTGTGGAGCGACTCAAGCCATTCATGGCTTTCTAGTTTAAGTGAGAGTATAATTTTATATAATACAATATTTTGCAACTGACTGAACAAGAAAAATTTAGAATATTGCAAAATTTGAGTATAAAAAACAACAATATGTAGTATCTATGAAAAAAAAAATTTTACTCTCATGCTAAAAATATGAACTCAAATAATACTTCTCAATTTTTTTTGTTTTATTTTCTTGGTCAATCAAAATTATTTTCTGCAGTTAGATTTGAATTTAGATTAAAAAATTCATGAATAGTGGATTTTCAATAAAGCAAAATGAGTCCTCTTTCATCATAGTAAAGTAGCAAACTTTATGGCTTCCTGTTTCAAGCAAAATCTTGTAATTTTTAGCTCCACTGGCTGAAAGCCACTGGGGCTATTGTCATGGCGTTGTGTCCGTCGTGCGTCCGTCCGTCCGTCCGTCCGTGCGTCCGGTTGTAAACTTTTTCTATAAAAATCTTCTCCTCAGAAACTACTGGATGAATTTCAACCAAACTTCACAGGAATGATCCTTGGGTGACCCTCTTTCAAAGTTGTTCAAGAAATTTTGATCCAATGAAAAACATGGATTTAATGGGCGTGGCTAATTTCCAAATATGGTAAAAAGTGACTTTTCTCAGATTCTAATTGATAAATACCAATTGAATTTTACATGAATGATCCTTGGGTGACTCTTTATCAGTCTACCAACAATTATTGTGATCGGATGAAAAATATGCATTTTATGGGCGGAGGTCATTTCTCTATATGTTATATAGTGGAAACTTTGAAAATCATTTACTCAGAATGTAATTGATGGATATCAACCAAATTTCACTGGAATGATCCTTGGGTGACTCTTTATCAGTCTACCAAAAATTTTTGTGATCAGATGAAAAATATGCATTTTATGGGCGGAGGTCATTTCATTATATGTTATATAGTGGCATTTTTGAAAATCATTTTCTCAGAATGTAATTGATGGATATCAACCAAATTTCACTGGAATGATTCTTGAGTGAAGCTTTATCAGTCTGCCAAAAATTATTGTGATCAGATGAAAAGTATGTATTTTATGGGCGGAGGTCATCTCTCTATATGTTATATAGTGGCATTTTTGAAAATCATTTCAACATCAGTAGAACCCAAGATATCTTAAAATCTAGTCAAACCTTAGATTTGCTATTTCAAGAATTTCAAGCCTGTGGAGCGACTCAAGCCATTCATGGCTTTCTAGTTTGCAGAATGTGCTCAGGGGGAGCTATTAGGATCTATTGGACGACCCTTTGCAAAATTGTTCACGAAATTTTGATTGGGCCATAATTATGGGCTTGCAGTGTGGGGCTTATTTTGAGCCCAAAATCTTTACCAGAATGTTCCTTGGGTCACCCTTTTCAAAAATTGAATCACAAAATTTTGATTGGCCCATAAATATGGGTGTGGCAGGGCGGGGCTTATTTTGACTCTTCTTAATAATGGATGGGTGAGCAGGATCTATTATCACTTAAATTTCATGGTATTACAACTCCTCTTCAGCAGTTAGGCAAATGTGAATGAAACTTTGCCAGAAAGTTACTTTGATGTGATCCACTGGACAAATAAAATTTAGGTGAGGGGTTTAAGGCCATTCTGACCCTCTTGGTTAAATCTTTGCTGCTTGTTCAGTTTGTATTGATTTTTTCAAACTGTATGCCTAACAAAGCTTTTAGTGAAATTTTGACTAGTCCTAAAATATTGGCATTGCAGGGTCGGGCTGCAACTTTGAAATCTTTAAACACCTCTACTTTCAAAACCAGTGGGCCAATTCCAACCAAACTTGGCACTCATGTTCCTTGGATAATCCTTCTCAAAAGCTCTTAATTGTGTGTTTTTTCTTATACAGTCTTTAGAACATATTATCCTGCAATTGGAATATTTCTGCTTTGGCAGGAGGTAAAGACAAAGATCAGTCTGCACATATGTGCAGTCTGATCTTAGTCAATACCACCTGATTTTCCATTTTAAACATGGAAATTTTTTAAATAGTGTTTTTGAAATAAATACTGACTAACAACTTACAATTAGTGCATTCATTGCTTTTAGTAGTTTAATTTCAATGCAAATTTAGGAAAAAAGATCTATTCCACATGACAAGGGTTAATCTATTATCAGAGACAGAACCCAGCTTATGGCCAGTAGGACCCTACTCACTACCCATGTCCAAATATGGATGCCCTGAACCTAGATCACATGGCTGGCAGACGGGATATATCAGTGTTGTTACCATGGATACTGTCCATGCTATGGGTTCCCAGAATTCACAAGAAACTAATGGTACTAAGGATTCTGGTAATACGACTGAAACAGCTGGACAATCCAACCGAACATGGTCTACTGTGGTGAGGGGTCCAATATGGGAGAATGGTTTTGTGATACATTTCTGTACAAAGTCCAGAAAACATAAAACAAATACAAGAGACTGGCTACCAACAGTTACCACAGTGTACCAGAAGGATGGTGTTTGTCCACAAGGTAGTATTGTCAATTGTTATTTTGCTGGTTTGTAGTTAATGGGTTAGCGCAAAACTATTGTAAAAACCTATATATTTATAGGTACTTAACACTTTCCTGTTTTACAAAATTTTGGACCTGTCCAAATTCAAAGATTTTGCAGACGAAAATTTAAAGTAGATTTAATTTGAAAAATAACCATTCTGTAGGGTAGAAAATAGTGTGGAAAAAGAAGAAATTGCTTGTCAGAAGCAATTTCTTCTTTTTTCACAAATGTTTTCTTAATCATAAAATCACAGGCACGTAAAAAGCAGGGATTAAACAGCAAAGGGTTAAAACAGTTTGTACTTTATCAGTCTGAGTGACACTGCAGTACACAAGTGTTTATCTGTATTCTGTGATATTATTCAACTGGTAGGGCGTGGCTTAACAGTGAGGTAATGGCAAAATTAATTTTCAGTATTTTGGGTTCTTTCTAAAGTTTGTCTACAAATACCATAAATTCATGCAAATAAGCATATCCAAAAAACAAAATGATTCACATTCTTAAGACCTGATCCCACTGCCAACCAGACACAAAACATACATATGATAAACGGACACTGAAGAGGAGTGAAATCTTGTTCCACGTAATGTTTTGCATTTATATCGTGCACAGCAAAAGTTATACCACTCTTTAAAGTATGTGCAGCTCAAAAAATTGTGAGCTGATGAAATCATACTGGGTGGACGCTTGATGGAAAAAGCATATGCAAATCATATGTACAGGGTACAAAACAGGTGCAAAGTGTCTTTAAAGCAAATTTAAAGATTTTCACACACTTTACATGATCCTTTATGCATTCCTAAGTGCAGTGGGGCCTTTAGGGAAAGTGAACATATTACATTGCTGGGTTACCAAAGCCTCTTAACTTCAGCTTATCCATGTTATTAGGGTTTGGATACCAACCTTCGTTTTAAGGGCTCAAGTTTTTTATGTCCAGTATCCATATACGCAAGTAATTATGAATAAAGACTGATTTACCTTCATCTTTATCCGGGACGGTGGCACTCATTCTTTCCGACTTTTTGTCTTTCACCAATGGGTTGATAATCCTTGACCTATGGGGAGAAGCAGCTGGAGGCTTGGAAAGGATGTGATGGTACACTGGTGTGAAATACCAGGAATCCATTGTTGGGTGCTCAAGCCGGCACAGTATAACTGAAAGATAGTTGAAAGGGTTGAAACAAACAAAGCTTGGCTGCAGGAGCTGGATGAAAAAATCTAAGTTGCAAATTGGTAATAATTGTTACAAAAATACTTCAGAGTGATAGTCTGGATAGCTCTTGTGATGGTGATCACACCAAGTTTCATGAAGATATTTTCAATAACAACAGAGATATGACCAAGATTAAAGTCTGTTACATCAACACCAACCTAAACGCCAACACCAACACGAGCAAAGCCATTGTGATCACTATACCTGTTGTTTTCTCAAAAAAGATAAAAAAGTTTTTTTCCTGGCTTTATCCAACCTTACCTCTGCTGTCCCACTAGAAAAATTTGAACATCAATTCACTAATCAATTCTCACCATATTCACTCTTGTATGCTAAATATCTTTTATGTTTTGTTCATTTCTTAGGCCGGTGACCTTGTATATTTTGAAATAAAAACAAAATGTTTTTTGTAATTCTAAAGTAGGCATAGTCGTAACTAGGATTTTAAATTTATACGCACTTAGAAGGTGACCAACATAGAATGTATAGGAAATGTAGACTGTGACAAAGACGATTGTCCTCTGTCTGCTCCCTTTTTCTATGATTTCAGTGTTGATGAATAATCAAAACATAAATATAGATATAAAAACATGAATATGCTGTAGTTTCGATGTTATGATCATCCATCAACAACATTTTTTGAAAGAGGATTTATTTCTAATACACACTTACGTATTATGTTTAATGGTAGTTACGCCATCGGTTTGCAGTTTACAAAAAAGTTTTTGCGAATTTGATTTCAGGGTTCATTTCTGGTCAAAACATCAGCCTGGATATTCCTAACATAAAAGCGTTGAACACAGATGGTATGCTGCCAGATATGGTTATAAACAGATCAAACAACCTCACAGGTGAGTTTGAAATGGCTCTGGTATATATATATTACAATCTGTTACTATGAATTTCTATACGTAATGTTTAATGCCAACAATAACACTACACACAGATGCCAAGCCACAGCCGCAGGTGCTGATTAATACAAAAAAAATCTAGGTTAAAAAAGGGGGCATTACTCTCACAAAAATGAATCAGATTTAACCCCCTTGACAGTCTGTATAGCTCTGTTGATTGTGAACACACATGCCAAGTTTGTTCACCATCACAGCAGCTATCCAGGCTTTCATGGGGAATAACTTTGGAAGTATTTATGATGAGTTATGCCCCTTTTTTGACAAAGATCTTGGCATTATCCAGCTGAGCATTTGGGAGTGTACTGTCTGTAAACTCTCATTACTCCCTTCTAGGAAGTAGAGAGGGGTATATTGGTTTCACCATGTTTGTCTGTCTGTCTGTCTCTCCATCCATCTGAGCATAGACCTTTGTCATAAAGGTCAAAGGTTATCCTCAGAATCTGGAAATGGGACACAGTCCAGTGGGGGGTATTAGTCCGCTTTGCGACAGATCAAAATTGACTTTGATCACAAAGCCAGGAAGAACAAGAATTTTGGTCTTAAAACTTTTCATGTTTGTAAGGCAGTCCTGGGCCCAAGGTTATAAAACTTTTCTCAGGCTCAGGCTCAATTTTCTCAAATTTAAGATTAAAATAAATGTATGAAAATAAAAGATGATATTAATAAGTTGTTATTTATAACAACTTATTAATATAATCTTTTATGTTAATACATAAAAATGAGTATTTAAACAGAATTACGGCTTTAATCTCAAATTGAAATTTGAGAAAATTTTGAATTGAGCATGAGAAAAGTTTTATAACCTCGGGCCCTGATAGCACATTTGGGAGCATCTTGGACTAATAATAAACCTATTTAGATGAGCTGCTGTAGGTTCAGGAACATGTTTATAATATGACCTACGTCGAGAGAGTGAAATAACGCCGTTGAATATTTTAGATATTACACGGGTGTTATTACGCTAGTTGAATAACTATGCAAATGAGCTCAGAGAGAATAGCAACGCTATTTTGTTACCGCAAATATGACGTCATAATGTATACATTGTGACGTCAGTTTTAAACGGCGTTATAAGTTTCGCGGAAAAGTGAAATGTTGAATTTCAAGAATTAAGACGAATTTTTGCAAAAATTCGGGTTATATTATAAATTGAATATAAAATTTGTGCTCATAAAATATCGAATTTATTAAACTCATCATTTACAATCAGATAAAAACTCGGCACAGCCTCGTTTTTATCTGTTTATAGATGACTCGTTCAATAAATTTGGTATTCCATGACCACTCATTCAATATCCTCTATTTTAGCAGTACTGATGAAGAATTATACCATGATCCATTAGCCACCTCAATTTTACTGAAAAAAATGTTAAAAGCAGTGTTAAGCCCCCATTCAGACGAAAAATCATCAATGTTTTTGTTAGGGATGCCTGCCCTTTCCTATTCTTGAAAATATGAGATCATATGAGGTCATAAGTCTTGTGTAGAGCCTTTGATTGGCAGTAATCGGGAAACTGATTGATTACTAACCAAAAGTGCTTTCTGATTGGGTTAATTTTAGAAGTCATGCCTTCAACCATTTGCCGATAGATGTCTTCAAGCATGACACCTTTCAGTTCATGCATCGATAATCATGTTAAACTTGCTCTGTTTATCTTGTCATGAATAAAGGCAACAATAGAAATGACACACTTTTTCTCTAAACCCCATTTAGCCTTAGGGGCCTAAGGTCCCTTGTTTGAGCCCCACTGTCGCTGGGGTGTGTTTATGGGCAAGACAGCCCCAGTTCACCCTGCTGTAAAAGTAGGTAGCAGCCAGAGTTTAAACCACTGCCTCTCTCTAAGGGACGTGAAATACCAGGATTGAGTGTTTGAGAGCTTTTCTATAAGTTTAAGCTTTTGTCACAATCAAAGTATGATTAATTATTATAAACTAATGATAATGAAAAAAAGGACATGCTAGGAAAATGCAGGGCGCTTTCTTTCAAGGGCAGGGCTAGGCACCCTCCTAAAAGGGCCTAGCTGGAGCACTGTTATTGGTCAATGCAAAAAATAAGTTTACTTCAATGCTTTTATAGAAAATCTTCGTCACTTTAGGGATAGAATATATTTTTTTTCTCATTCCCTTCTTTTCATTTCTGAAAAACAAAATTATTTTCTTTATTTACAGCCATTACAGTCTTAACATGTGTCCAGGATAACTCATCAAGGGAGGTAATAAATGTTGACCAGTACAATAATATCCTTGTGCCTTTGGTAAGTTTGCATTATTGAAAAAAAAAAAAACAATGACTCTGCCTACTAACAGTTCTAACTACCAATTAATAGAGGATAATCGTTTATTTCAGTGTTAGATCTATTTATATTTCATTGAGTGAACAACAAAAGCTATATTTTTACCACGGAAAATATAGCTTTTGTTGTCCACAAAATGAAATATTATTCGATCTAACACGAAAACATACAATTATTCTAATTTTTTTTATGAAAAAAAGAGACAAAATGTGAAATTTCTAGGACATATTTTTGTAAAGCCCATCATTTTGCATGTGATTGCTATGCAACATTCATTGTGATGTCACTTATTTGGCACTGCTTAGATAACGTCAGATAGGATGAAATGCACGAAAGCAGGGTATAAGTTTTTGATAATTTCACTGCTTTTGAGATGAGATTATCAAGCGATAATCTACCGTTCTTTATCAATAAACTACCAAAAAGCATTTAAGAAATAAGCATAAGCATATATTACAACAGTTTCGCAATGAGCCATCGATACCTTACTGTTTCCAGCATATTCCTGCAGTAATTGCAGACAGGAATGCAGAGTGATCTAAGCCGTCCATACATACATCCGTTTCTTAACCCTTGACATGCTGAACCTGGAATATTCCTGCTTTGGCAGGAGCTATAGACAAACATCAGCCTGCACATATGTGCAGTCTGATGTTAGTCTACACCACCTGTTTCTCACTTTCAAACCAAAAATGTCCATAGATTTCGTTTTTCAAATAAAAATTGACCTACATTTGGAACTTTCAGTGCTTTTTGCCCTTTGATTTTAATGAAAATTTTAAGCCAAAACTTATTCAGCATGACAAGGATTAAGATTTTCCAACAATTATGGATGGATTTAGATTGAGGGATCAGTGCAACACTATTGTAAGTGCCTATAAAAATATATCGGCACTTACAAAAGTGTTGCGCTTACCCCTCAAGATAAAATTTTTCTCAAAATATTCCTAGTCACCTGAACTTTCTCATATTGTTAGGGTTTTGTGATGCCATGGGGTACTCATGCAACCTTGGTTGCTGTGTTACTAAAAGTTGAGTTATTGTGATGACCCTGTCACTTTTATTGTAGAAGTAGGTGTAAGGCTGTTAGGTTTAGTTATAGGTGGTCTAGGCCATAATGTCAAGTACTAATGAAGGTATTTTCTTGAAACTTGGCTTGTATGGTTATTTCCCAAAAGGCTATCTATACAGAAAGAAGAGATGACTTTGAATAATTTTTAGCTTAACTGTTTTTTGTATTGGTATTGCAATAGCCTCGGCGTCATGGTCATCCTTGTTGTTGGTTCACCTGAACACATCGTGCTCAAGGTAAGCTTTTGTGATCATTGAATGTCCGTCGTCTGTCGTGCGTCATCTGTTGTGCGTCGATAGAAGTCAACAATTTAAGTGTTTACACTCTAGAGGCCACAAATATGGTCCAATCATCATGAAACTTGGTCAGAATGTTTGTCAGATCAGAATGATGAACACTAGTGAAAATGGGAAGGATCCATGCCATATCATGGGAAATGGGGCCTTAATGACAAATTTCTTGTTTACTTGTTAGAGGCCACAAAAATTGTCCAATCATCATGAAACTTGGTCAGAATGTTGGTCACGTCACAAGGATGAACCCTATTGAAAATGTGAAGGACCCATGCCATATCACAGGAAAAGGGGCCTTAATGAAAAATCTTATGTTAACACTGTAGAGGCTACAAATATGGTCCAATTTTCATGAAACTTGGTCAGAATTTTTGTCAGGTCACAAGGATGAACACTATTGAAAATGGGAAGGATCCATGCCATATCATGGGAAATGGGGCCTTGATAACAAACTTCTTGTTAACACTCTAACCAATCATTAATTTACAATTATGACTTTTGCTGGAAAATTTGATGATCATAAATCAAGACAAAGAAATGAAGATGAGGGATATAGGACCATAATGGTACTCTTGTTGTTGTTGTTGTTTTGTGAAAACTTGGCATTTTGTGGTATCTCTAGTTCTGCTAGAGGCATTCACTTATAACTTGGCACACATGTTCACCATAAAAAAGCATTTGAAAATATCAAGGGTGATAACTCTAGATGCATTTTGTGCAAATTATGCCCCTTTTTCAACTTGTCAGAAAATATTCCTTGTTTGTCAAGCATACTTGTATTGAGCAAGGCATAGTTGTCACTACAACACAGTGTACGGTATTCCTCCAAATAAACACTCCTGGGAGCTATACATAACATAGTCAGGGAGCTTTTATCTAGTAGGCATTCTGTGATTTAAAAAAAACATTAAAGTTGATGCTTTTTAGTCCTTTTTCCCTTTAATTTGAGGTGAATTTCTCTAAACAATCATATAAATGATTGTTTAGAGGAAAGACATCTCATATTGGAAAAGAAGTATCAAACAGTTCCTAAAATTTAGACATTCAAAGGGGCTTTTCTTAGTAAAAAAATGTAGGGGTACTACTATTAGGAAGGGTGCTAATATTAGAGGAAATATGGTATGTGAGTAAGTATTTCCATAAGTCCAGACATCCATTAGTCCTTCCAATTTGTCCCGAAAGTTACTTCAATATTTATGGATGGATTTTGAAACAACTTGGCTCAAAAATGAGAAGATGTGCTATTTGAAAGACATTTTTAGACAGCAACAAGGTCAAGGTTACAGCTCAATGTCAAAGGTAAAAATTTGCAGGTTCAACAGCAAATATCCAATTACAAACACCTGAAATAATTAGAAATTATTAGAAATATTTGGTATCTAATTCCTTTTGTTCATTTGAATTGTTTTAAAGCTAACAGAAGAATGTCCAACTGTTAAAGGCCTAGATATTAAGCATGACGTGGTAGTGCTGGATATAAGGAATAACCAAATGGATGGAGACACAAGTGATAAAAATAGCTCAGAAGTTCAGATGGAATACTGCTTCTACAAACTTAATATGTCTAAAGGTGACAGAATAGACTTCTTTTTTTTTCAATTATTACTAGAAGATAGTGTTTAAGACTGGTCAAAATTCAAAGAGGTTTCAGAGAACATTAATAATTATTTAGAGTTGATGACAATTTGAAAAAAAAAAAATCTTTGTTAATTGATACAATTTTGGACAATGAAGAAATTGCTTGTCATTTTCCACAATGTTTTTTTAGCTTTTGTGATCGTCCAATGTCTGGCGTGCGTCATCAGTTGTGTGTCGTCCATCATATGTTGTCCGTCTTCCGTCGTCCACAATTTCTTTTAAACATTTTCTCCACCTAAACCAGTGGGCCAATCTTGATGAAACTTGGCAGGGATGTTCCTTGGGTCAAGCTCTACCAAAGTTGTTCAAATAAATAAAATCCACCGTTAACTTTTCCTTTACCCTTAACGAAAACAGTGAAAATAGGAAAATCTTCAAAAATCTTCCTCTCTGAAACCAGAAGGCAGACAGCTTTCATATTTGGTAAGTGGCATCATCTAGTGGACGTCTACCAAGTTTGTTCATATCAAGACCTTGGGGTCATATTTGGGCTCTAACCGGGCGCAACCCTTTTTACATAGAATCAAAGAGCCAAAATCTTTAAAAATCTTCCCCTCTCAAACCAGATGGCAGACAGCTTTCATATTTGGTATGTAGCATCATCTAGTGGACCTCTACAAAGTTTGTTCTTATCAAGAACCTGGAGTCATATTTTGGCTTTGCATGGGCGCATCTCTTTTAGCTCTTCTGAGAATGAAAGGGTAAAAAAAGAGAAATTTCAAAAATAATCTTCTCTGAAACCAGAAGGCAAACAGCTTTCATATTTGGTATATAGCATCATCTAGTGGGCCTTTACCAAGTTTATTCATATTAAGACTTTTGAATTATATTTGGGCTCAACACGGGCTCGACCCTTTTTATATAAATCAAAGAGCAAAGATCTTTAAAAATCTTCTTTCTGAAACCAGAGTGTACACAGCTTTCATATTTGGTATGAAGCATCATCTAGTGGACCTCTACCAAGTTTGTTCATATCAAGACCCTGGGGTCATATTTGGGTTTGGCATAGTTGCATCCATTTTAGCTCAAAGTTTGTTCATATCAAGACCCTGGGGTCACATTTGGGCTCCACCCAGGTGCATCGGTTTTTACATAGAATCAAAGAGCAAAAAGGCATGCAATTCTTGCTGTCGGCTGAAAATATTTCATGGTATTGATCTTATGTAGAAATTATCTCCTTGTTGACATCTGCCTATTTAATTAATGTGATGTCCAAGGGGTCAATGAGACTCAGGTGAGCAATCTAGGACCATCATGGTCCTCTTGTTTCAAATCATTTTTATAGGGTATCAATTATGGGATTGTCTTTGAATGGGTTATCCAATCATTACTGAAACACTTATTTACACTAATTGAGTCTCAGTCTGTCTGTCTGCTCATTTGTCCAAATGTCTATATGTCTGTCAAAATCTAAAGCTGCAAACTAAGCAATTTACCTAAACTTCAACACTATTCAAGTCAAATATGCTCTTATTTTGCTGAAAGGTCCCTCTCATCAATCCGAATCTTTGCAGGTCACGGTCATCTGAAAAGACACTTTACACACTACCAAGATGGTCCCTTATTGCATGAAAAGTCATATACATGTCTTCATTATCTGTCATGGTTATTAGCAAAATTATAAACCTTACAAATCAATCATGATTTACAGAAACTTACTGTAAAAATTCTAATAGAGCCCCATGCTTTAATAAAAGCCCAACCCCCTTTTTGGAGGTTAAAGTTGACCATTTTTGATGTGATTTTATTACCCTTAGCTGTTTAATCCCTGCTTTTTACGTGCCTGTGATTTTATTATTGAGAAAACATTGTGAAAAAAGAAAAAATTACTTCTGACAAGCAATTTCTCCCTTTTCCACACTATTTGCTACCCTACTGAATGGTTATTTTTCAAATTAAATCCACTTTAAATTTTCGTCTGCAAAACCTTTGAATTTGGACAGGTCGAAAATTTTGTAAAACAGGAGAGGGTTATCAAAATCTTGAAGCCTCTATTTTAGGCCCATACCCACTAAATCAAGTTCACTAAAACTTCAACAGTCTCAGGTTTTAACCCTTGTCATGCTGAATAATTTTTTGCTGAAAATTTTCATCAAAACCAAAGGGCAAAAAGCACTGAAAGTACCAAGTGCAGGTTCAATTTTTATTTGAAAAACTAAATCTATTGAAAATTCTGGTTTGAAAGTGAGAAACAGGTGGTGTAGACTAACATCAGAATGCACATATGTGCAGGCTGATGTTTGTCTATGGCTCCTGCCAAAGCAGGAATATTCTGGGTTCAGCATGACAAGGGTTAATGCACCTTTTCCACTGTAAAATGTTAATATTATGCGCAGATTATATTATTGTTGGTCATTTTTAATTGTCTAAACAAATATTGATGACTCGGCCCAAAAAAATTACAACTGCATATATGTTTATAGGCAGTTACAATTCTTTCACACTGAGTCATTGATATGAAGTGTAGCCTCTAATAAAAGCCCACCCCTTTTGTAATGAATGGGATGATGCTAATAGAACCCCAGGGTTCTGTTAGAGCTTTTATGGTATCACTGAGAAAGTTGTATAACATGATTGCCTTGGAATTGGTTCAATTAATATTGCCAGAAGGACAAAAAGTATCTACTAATTGATCAAATTAACATCCTGAATTGCATTTGATACATCTATTTTTCTAACATTTTCTCGAATGAATGATAAAAATTCAATTTTCTCCTATAACACCTTGGGGGTTTCTATGTCACTTGTTTAAAAAAAGGATTGCTAGAAATTGAGACCTGCCTAATGGAAAATATTGACTCTTAAA
This sequence comes from Fragum whitleyi, assembly GCA_948146395.1. Classification (NCBI taxonomy): domain Eukaryota; kingdom Metazoa; phylum Mollusca; class Bivalvia; order Cardiida; family Cardiidae; genus Fragum; species Fragum whitleyi. The sequence continues at coordinate 40,115,481 of OX411550.1, read as the reverse complement.
TTCCATGTTGATCCATTACTTGGCCATGGCGAAAAATCTTGTTGAAATAAATTTGCATACAACAAATTCATTAAGTATATGGAATATTCATACTTTTGTTTTGGCGGCCTATTGATCATTTGAAATGTCATATGCTAGTGCTTGTTTATTTGTTTTTTCTATAATGGTTTTGGTGGGTTATTGAGAAATCATGGTAGATTATCATTTGATAAACTCCCCGTCTAACCAGTGAAATTATCAAAAACTTACAACTCCCTTTAATCCATTCCACCATATCTGAAATTATCTAAGCTGAGCCCAATGAGTTACATCATCATGAATTTTGCATAGCAATCACATGCAAAATAACCCTCTTTAAGAAAAATTGTCCTAAAATGTTAACATTGTGTCATTAAAGAAAAAGAATGATATATTTTTTTAAGTAAGATCAATTGATAATTATTTTTTGAACAACAAAAGCTATATTTTCACTCGTGGCCCTGTTGATCTTACACTGGAAAAACCAAATAATCTTTATTTAGTCCTTAAAATAGTTTTGATTATCAAATTTTTTATTCATAACAGGGTGTTAACGGGAGAAAACGTGGATTAATAAGAAAATTCATGTGCTGTTACCACCTGGCTTTTTTTACCTTAATATCCTCGGTCTGGGCCTATATGCTGTATAAATTTCTTTGTTTAAAACATTGATATAGAGCATAAATAAAAATGTAAATCCTATTCTCGCATTTAATTTAATGGCGTCATTCTTTAACCAAGCAACATGGGTAAAATCAAAATAGACGGCGCAATGCATAAGTCAATTTTTCCGACACATTACGACACATTTGAATTATTTTGCAATTTCTGTTTAAATAAACACTGTAGTTTTTCTTTTTGTACAATATTAGCATCAATTCACAATTTTTTCAGGAGTGACATTTGCAGAGACCCTCAAAATGCTTTAATGCCTGTTTTTGGTCTCTGCAAATGTTAATGCCCTCAAAAACAAAAATTAACCCTATAGTATATCATACAAGATAAACCCATTCTCTGATAATTCAATTAGCATTAGTTTATGGATCTAGCTAGAAGAATATTTCCTAAAAATGTTTCTGCATGTTTACCATTGTCATGGGTTCATATTGTTAAGAACATCTTATTCTGTATTTAACCCTTTGCTGTTTAATCCCTTCTTTTTACGTGCCTGTGATTTTATGATTGAGAAAATATTGTGAAAATAAGAAATTGCTTCTGACAATCAATTTCTTCTTTTTCCATATTTTTTTCTACCCCACTGAATGGTTATTTTTCAATTTAGATCCACTTTAAATTTTCGTCTGCAAAACCTTTGAAATTGGACAGGTTCAAAATTTTGTAAAACAGGGAAGGGTTAAGTGAAAAAAAATCCTTGTTGCTGGAGCAAAGCAACATCCTGGCATGGAAGTTTCACATTCTATATAGATGTGCAGATTCCTCAAATAGAATAAAGTCATACTGATATATTTAAGATTCTATCAACAAAGGAAAGATGTTGGTAGGTTGAAAGAACACAATTTTGATTTAAATGCATGAATATTTACATTGATTCCATTCCAAACATGGAATCATTTTTTATGCTCCCCGAAGGGAGAGCATTATAGCAGCCGCTTCGTCTGTCCGTCTGTCTGTCCATAATTCCGTCTGTCCGTCCGTCCCCACCTATTTCACCATAACCCTTGGGCCAAATCAAATGAAACTTACCATATGAACTCCCTATGATATAGTGATAATGCACCTGTGACGGTTTTTGGATTTTAGGCCTCGTCACGGGAAAAGGGGACTTAGGGTAAAAAACAGTTTTTCCCAAATTTCTCCTAGTCTAACTGTCAGAATTTAGTGAAATTTCATATTTGAGTAGCAAATCAGATGCCCTTTACTATAAACAATTTGAAATAAACGTAAAAAAAAAAAATTATCATGGAAAAAAGGGGCTAAATGTTTGTTACCTTTACGTTAGCATGTAAAATAGATATTCTGTCCGTCCGTCCCCACCTATTTCTCCATAACCCTTGGGCCAAAACAAATGAAACTTACCATGTGAACTTCCTATGATATAGTGTTGATGCATCTGTGACGGTTTTTGGATTTGAGGCCTCGTCACGGGAAAAGAGGACTTAGGGTAAAAAACAGTTTTTCCCAAATTTCTCCTAGTCTAACTGTCAGAATTTAGTGAAATTTCATATTTGAGTAGCAAATCAGATGCCCTTTACTATAAACAATTTGAAATTAACGTAAAAAAAAATATATCATGGAAAAAGGGGGCTAAATGTTAGTTACCTTTACGCTAGCGCGTAAAATACAGTTTATTCTTTCATTTCTCCTAGTCTTATGCTCAGAATTTGATGAAATTTCACATTTCAGTAGCAAATCAGATGCCCTCTACCATAAACTATTTGAAATTTGTGTCTAAAAATATGTCATGCAAAAAGGAGGTTTAATGTTTGTTACCTTTATGTTTGCTGTGTAAGATTACACCTTATTTGAGTCCTTGCAATCTGACCACAGAGCATATCTCCTAAAGTATAATAGCTATCAACTTGAAACTTTATGGGTAGATAGATCTCATGGAGGAGAAGTGCTATTCACAAGAACTACAACTCTTGCTTGCATAATTTTGGAGTTATTGCCCTTTGTTATTTTTGATACTTAGATTTTGTCTGGAGCATATCTCCTAAAGTATAGTAGCTATCAACTTGAATCTTTATGGGTGGATAGATCTCATGGAGGAGAAGTGCAATACACCTGAACTACAACTCTTGCTAGCATAATTTTGGAGTTATTGCCCTTTGTTTTTTTTATTACTTAGATTTTATAGGAGGCAAATCTTTGAAAGTACAAATGAATCTTTTATCTATTAGGCTTCAGTTTACTATCAAGCTTTCTTTGTGGGGGATGTCCATGTCCAACATGGCTTTTGTTATTATGACAATGCCTTATTCGGGAGCATAATCAGTCTCTGACGGCTCTTGTTATTATATGTGCAAGATTTTTAGATAAGTGTGAGGTTTGTTCACAAAATTTGCATTGTAAGTAAACAGCCAAGAGAGGACATTGAATGCAAGACTTCCAAAACCACAAAAATGATAGCCACCATCATAGCGCAGTTGGTAGCGTGTCAGATTGTTAATCTAGAGGTCCAAGGTTTGATCCCCTATGGCAGCACTCATTCTTTTAGACCATTTGTCTTTCACTATTGGGTTGATAATCGTAGACCTATGTGAGATAGCAGCTAGAGACTAGGAAAGGATGTGGTGGTTGTACTGATGAGAGAAATAGCTGGAAACCATTGTTAGGTGCTCCATCCGCCTCGATATAACTGAAAAAAATGTTTAAAGCGGCGTAAAAACTCTCTTCAATCAATCAATCAATCAATCTAAAATTATTTATCCATAGAATCATAGTTCGAGTGTGTTAATATGGGCTGCACACAAAAGTGCATTTCTTAAAAATACTTCACTCACACAAAACATTATATTGTAGATTTTGGACTACAACTATTGAATGAGACAGTTGAAGATATTGACAACTTTTACCAAGTACCGTTTCAAACAAGGAACCAAAGTAAGTAGATTGATTAGAGCACTTTCTTTCATGATTTTCAGTGTTTTTTTGAGAAATAACCATAAATTTTCACTTGATAATCTCACTGCCAAGCCAGTGAAATTACCTAAAAATGATTCCCTAATTTTGTTCAGTCCACTCATCTTAGCAGAGCTTAACATGAACATTGCCCAGAAATCACATGCAAAGATACACTTGAAGAAAATTTGTCCCCAAATTTTCACATTTTGTCTCATTTTTGCATTAAAGAAATAGAAAAATTGTTCAAGGGCAGCTTTTGGGGTGGTGCTGAGTCCGTCATCCATCGTACATCGTCCGTTGTGTGTCATGGGTCGTGCATCGTCCGTCGTCAACAGTCTTAAAAACTTCTTCTTCTCCTGAACTATTGGGCCAATTTCAATGTTCCTTGGGTGACCCTCTTTAAAAATTGTTTGTTAAAATCTGATTGGTCCATAAATATGGGCGTGGTATTTTTTCACTTTGAAATCTTTGAACGCCATCCCCTCCTGAACCATTGGGCTGATTTCATATGTGCAGGCTGATGTTTGTCTATAGCTCCTGCCAAAGCAGGAATATTCTGGGTTCAGGGTTAAAAATCTTCTCCTCCCAAACCACTGAGCCAATTTCAATTAAACCTGGCATGGATGTTCTTTGGGTGACCCTTTTCTAAAATTGTTCGCAAAATTTTGATTGGCCCATGAATATGGGCGTGGCAGAGCGGGGCTTAAGTTTAGCCTGCAATCTTTGAACGACATCTCCTCTTGAACCACTAGACCAATTTCAATGAAACTTTAGCAGAATGTTCTTTTGGAGACTCTTTTCAAAAACTGTTCGTGAAATTTTGATTGGCCCATTAGTATGGGCATGGTAGGGGGGGGGGGGCTTATTTTGAGTGGCCTCAGTAAAAAATTGGTGGACAGGGTCACTTTAGATTCTTGGGAATAACATCTCCTCATCAGCAAATGTGAATGAAACTTTGTCAGAAAGTTACGTGGATGGGTTCCACTGGACCAATAAAATTCAGGTGAGCGGTTTAGAGCCATTCTGGCCCTCTTGTTTTAGTAAGAGATTGTTTTTTCAATCTGTTAACAACAAAAGTCAATATAAGCTGATGGGGGAGGAGTTACATGCAAAGCAAAAGCCTCGTTCTAAATCCTACTATATTAGGTTTTGCATGGACACATCATACATAAAAATGAAATTATTTCGTAAAAAACTGAAGTAAGGCTTTAAGGAATTGTAAACGCCCGAATCCAATTCCTTTTTATAGCAAATAATCCCAGCGTATTTTCAAGATCCAAGCTATTGTATGGTGTTGAATTACATAGTATCTACCCTGTGATGGAAGGACCAAGGGTAATTGTGAGGGATATGTATGGGATCCATTCTTACACTGGGGAAAGTGGTTTAGACCCATATTACAGATACAGAATTACAACTATTCGTAAGTATATAACCTTTTTTAAAATACTTTTTAATCCTCTTGTGAATCACTGATAATTGCAACTGTATTTGACTAATTTGACCAGTTTTAAGAGACACAGGTTTTCCAGTCTTCAGAGACTCAAAAATAAGTAGCTAGGGGCCTGTTTTAATAAACATCTTACAATCATTTTTTGCCTAAGCGCATAGGCACCTAACCTAAAGCTAATTGTTGTGTTTTGATGATTTTTCTGCCATACTACTCTGTGGCAGCATATAAATGGTACAGCGCAAAACAGTTGTAACTGCCTATATGTTTATAGGCAGTTACAACTGTTTTGCACTAAGACATCGATATATTGTGACTCTGGCACTCCTGTGATTTGTTGTTGATTAAATTAGTAGACCAGAGATAGTTCTACAACATTTCGGAACTCATGACTTTTCACAATTTTGAACAAGGTTTCCTTCTGATATTTCAGGTAAACTCGGTAAACACTCTTAAAGTTCATTACTTTCCAAATATTGCATAGTTATTATGGGCCTACTACCTTAAAAACATCAAAGCCAGTTAAATGATATTTTTGTTTGTTATAGCAACCCAGCCATTCTTCAATATACCGTATGTCTCAGCATTGGAAAAAGCACCTTGGATTATGGTTCAACTCCAGGGTATTCAGACAGTCACTTCAGTCTTTGTTGCCTTGAGAATAGACAAGAATGAAAGCCCAGGTTTGTTTTAGATAAGGGTAAAACAACGACATTTATTTCTTGCTCAACTTAAATTTTGTTTCAAATACATTTATAATTTTCTTAGCTTGGCTGTTTTTGAAGAAAACCCCAGGTATTGCTATAGCCTTTGTGTCATTGTCGTTGTTTTTGTATGAAAACTTTGACATTTTATGATATCTCTGGTTCTACTGAATCACTTGAAACTTGTCACACATATTCACTATCAAAAGAGCAACCTATAATGTCAAGGCGGACAATCTTAGATGCATTTTTTCCCCTTTTTCAAATAAGATTTCTTATTCACTATCCAGCACCCATTAGACAAGCATAGGCACCTGTAGGCAGTGCTCTAGTTTGTATTTTAAAAAGTATGGCTCAAGTTTTTTTCACAAAAATAAAGAAGAAAGGGGATGTCAGTCTCTTGATGTTGCTTTGATGGTGTTTCCATCCATATATATTTCAAGGGGTAAGCACAACACCTTTGTTTGTGTCTATGTATCTATACTTTTGTGCTGGCTCATTATTTATTCATGTTAATTAGCTATTTTTCCCAAAACTTTTTGCCAATTTAGCTTGTTATATAATCTGCATTCTAAGTGGTGTAAAATGGCAAAATTTTGAGCTAGTAATTAACCCTTTGCTGGTTAATCCCTGCTTTTCACATGCCTGTGATTTTATTATTGAGAAAGCATTGTGGAAAAAGAAGAAATTGCTTCTGACAAGCAATTTCTTCTTTTTCCACACTTTTTTCTACCTTACTGAGTGGTTATTTTTCAAATTAAATCCACTTTAAATTTTCATCTGCAAAACCTTTGAATGTGGACAGGTCCAAAATTTTGTAAAACGGGAAGTGTTAAAGGAAAATTAGCAAGAAAAATTATCAATTCTATCATATCTCTCTGTCTTATTTCAGAAAGCCTGGCAAATAACCCTGATTTTCAGAATCCAGAAATAAGTGTCAGTGACTTTGACACTGATTTTAAGAATCATGGTGCCTTTATTGTGGATTTTACAACCTGCTCCTTCTTTAAATCTGGTATAAGCGCAAATGATTACTACCCACATGTTTATAACCTGGACTTACCCACTCCTCATGTTATGGTAGAACATAGATTCAAAATGTAAGTTTCCGTTTTATCTTATAACTATACAAATATCCGTATGATAACATCTTGTATGATATTTTTTATGATATCACATAGTTTTTTTTAGAACAATGATACAATGAGGTTATTTTTAGAAACTTGCATTTCAGTAAAAAAACATCAATAAAAACAAAACAAATAGAGGTTATAAGATAAATTAAAATATAATACATACTTAGTGTATTGTATGAAAAAATATCTAACTTGGTTGTGAGAACTGATAATTGTCTCGGCAGAGCCTCGACAACTTTCAATTCTCCCAACCTTGTTAGATATTTTATTGCATACAAAGCACTAAGTATGTATTATATATTTACTAGCTCCCTGTTCACAAAATGCTCAAGATGAGCTTTTGTTATCATTTAATGTCTTGTTGTCTCTTGATCCTCAATTCTGCCACCTGTTGTCTGTTGTCTGACATCAACAATTCAATAAGATTATGGAGAGCAATATAGGACCATCATGATCCTCTTGTTCAACTTAGATTTTTTGCAGCAACTGCAGCCACGTGTTGGCACCAGTAGGCACTCATGTAAGAATGTATGCAGTTACTTATTGCAGACAGATTTTTAAAGAATTCTGCTAATGTTCAAGGCTAGAATTTTATCCAAAACGAAGCAAGAACATATTTAAACAGTAAGTCACAGAGAGTGTGAGAGAATAATCATAGGGAATGAAATAATTCCTCAATTTTAAGATTTATATTACTTATTGTTCATATGTGTATTTTATTAGTAATAGAGAATAATAGGTAAGTTTCTTAAAATATAGGCGAAGTGGTTAAGATGATGAATATGCAAAGTGTTTCAAAAATTAGAAGTGCCTGATATCATTTTATGTTATCAAGCATGTGATATCATGTTAATACAGACTTCATTGCATGATAAAATATAACATTTGACAAATTTGAGAAAGTCAAGATTAAAAATAGAAATAAAGTGATTGGTGAATATGGTCAAATAAACTTGCAATCAATGCCCTCACATCCATGAGATTTGAGGCATATTGTTATACCATTGTCTGTCTGTCTGTTTGTCTGTCTGTCTTTTTAGCTCACCTGAGCACGAAGTGCTCAAGGTGAGCTATTGTGATGGGCTGCTGTCCGTCGTCCATCGTCCGTTGTCCGTCGTCAAACTTTTCCTTGTGTGCACTCTAGAGGCCACATTTTTGGCCCAAATGTCTTGAAACTTGGCCAGAATGTTTGTCTCCATCAAATCTCGGTCAAGTTTGAAATTGGGTCAAGTGGGGTCAAAAATGGGGCCAAGGGGTCAAATTTTAGAAAAACCTTGTGTGCACTCTAGAGGCTACATTTTTGACCCAAATGTCTTGAAACTTGGTCAGAATGTTTGTCTCCAAATTTTGGTCAAATTGAAAATTGGGTCAAGTGGGGTCAAAAATGGGGTCAAGGGGTCAAATGTTAGAAAAACCTTGTGTGCACTCTAGAGGCCACATTTTTGGCCCAAATGTCTTGAAACTTGATCAGAATGTTTGTTTCCATCAAATCTAGATCAAGTTCAAAATTCGGTCAAGTGGGGTCAAAAATGGGGTCAAGGGGTCAAATTAAAAAAAACCTTGTGTGCACTCTAGAGGTCAAGTTCGAAATTGGGTCAAGTGGGGTCAAAAATGGGGTCAAAGTGGTCAAATTTTAGACAAACCTTGTGTGTACTCTAGAGGCCACATTTTTGGCCAAAATGTCTTGAAGCTTGGTCAGAATGTTTGTCTCCATCAAATCTCGGTCTAGATCAAAATTTGGTCAAGTTGTGTCAAAATGGGGTCAAGGGGTCAGATTCTAGAAAATCCTTGTGTGCACTCTAGGACCAGTATATTTGACTCAAATGTATGTCGTCTTGATATCTTTGACTTTTGTAAAGCCAGTAATGAATTTCAAATAAGTAGTGTTGGCACTTTGCTTCCTTTGTAACTATAATGCCTCAGGTGAGCGCTTAAGGGCCAATGGCCCCCTTGTTATACACCCGAAGGGTCATATTATGATATCGTCTGTCTGTCCATCCATCTGTCCATCTGTCTGTACTTCAGTCTGTCTGTCTGTTAGCAAATTTGTGTCTGGTCCATAGCTTTCAAACTATAAAGCCTATGGTCTTGAAACTTTACAGGTGTATAGATCTCATAGGTAGGGTGTGCAGAATGCAAGAACCCTAACTCTACCATTTGTAATTTTTGAATTATTGCCCTTTGTTTGAATCAGTTAGCAAATTCGTGTCCGGTCCATAACTTTGAAACTATAAGGCATATATGGTCTTGAAACTTCACAGGTGTATAAATTATAAAGCCTATGGTCTTGAAACTTCACAGGTGTATAAAACTCATAGCTAGGGTGTGCAGAGCGCAATAACCCTAACTCTACCATTTGTAATTTTTGAGTTATTGCCCTTTGTTTGATTCAGTTTGCAAATTCGTGTCCGGTCCATAACTTTCAAAATACAAGGACTACGATGTTGAAACTTCACATGTATGTAGAAGTCATAGCTAGGGTGTTTGATTACATTATCTCAATCTGATTGAATTTGTGAATATTTTAGTAGTACTCAGGTACATATGATTACCTGAGGAATAGTGATGATATCCATAAGTAATCCACAGATCTTTAATTGCCTAAGAACACATTTTCCCAAAGACAAATAGGAAAACAAAACAAAACAAACACTACCATCATAATAAATACAATATACTATAGTGTTTGCTAGAAGATACATCCTAAGGATCAATAAAAAGTTCAAAACATCACCCATTTATCTCTGAGCTTTGGGGGTATAATGCCACGCCCAGCTTTGCTCTTGTTGTCTATCTGCTAAAACTTATCCAAAAGCCTAGCATTGCCAATTACTTCAAGGATATTCAAGATACAATGTTCATATTTGGCATGCTGATAGATCTTGACAGTACACATCATCTGCAGATACAAAGGTCAAGGCCATGTGACAAGGTCAAGGTCATCTATCAATGTCAAAAATTGGAAAAAATGTTGTTTTGGGGGGGATTTCTGTTTAATGAAAACATCTTGTTTCCTATTTTCATGGTTTTACACAGTTCTATGAGCTGCCAATATTTGACGATCAGCTTTCCCAGTTACCAGCTGACTGATGATGACCAGCGTATTCTTCTATCAGAGTATTTCAACAGAATGGTTGGGATCAACTTAATGGGATCTAGTATAGGTAATTTGTTTCAAGAGATTTGTATCAAACTATGCTTGGTTCTTTGTTGTACATTTTATTGGTAGCTGCTTTGAGCTAAGAGTTGTTAAGGTTTAAAGTTGAAACCTTTACAGAGGTCTAGATAATATGAGGTAAAGCTAGTCTAAAATCTTTATTTTCCCACATTGAAAACCTATGTTGTGGATACTCATTTGAATTGTCTCGACAAGACATTTCAATTGAGCACCATCAACATAGGGTTTAAGTAGGGACTAACGCAATATTTAAATTTGAAAACCAAAATATCCCCTCACTTTGTAGCTTTGCCGTGCCTCACAACCAGTCACATAAGTATGCTTTCAGGATATGCAAGCCTAAAGAGTTCTTGAAGAAGTCAAGTTTCATAAATGTTTATGTGTAAAGACTTATAGAGATTTTTTTTTTTCAATTCATAGTGTTCTGATCCAATTCTAATTGTGTCAATTCAAATTCATGACTTCTGATTGGATGAAAAATAGGTCTTAATTTGAGTGTCCAGCTATTTTGTGGGCTTAGGTGAAAAGTAGTCCTTGTAGAAATGCAGTTCATTATTGACAAAGCTTCACATATTTGTTCTTAAATATTAAGTTATAAGATATGAAGTGAGTATTTGTTGATTTTATATAGATATGAAACTAAATAATTAATCACACTCATATCTCTTAAATGAAACTCAACTCCAAATCAGATTGTATGAATAAACAAAGCAGATTTGTGCATAAGTGTAATTAGATTTTTAGTTTCATACATCCATGAATTCCAATAATTTCACATGTGCACAAGACAGCCTTGACAGTCACGTAGTGCAAACAGAATATAAAGAATATTTGCTGACCCTCATAAGAGGGTTTAAGATCTTATCTACAGAGAGCATAGCAAAGGCTCTGGTCAGACTGTGCAGATGCACAGACTGACCAGAGTCTTTGCTTTGTGCACATATCAATTTGTTGGAAATGTCACCCACAGGCTCATTTCTAATCTTGAACAGTTTCCTCTTCTCAACAAATTTTTCCGTAACATTATTGTTGAGGTACTCAATAAGAAGGATGATGTGAAAATTGATAAAAAAAATAAATAATAATTTAACAACTTGTTTAAACTGAGGTGCGTTCGACAGAGCAAGATGAAAAATCCCGCTTAATAAGATTTTTAAGATGACATAATGAACGATTTTCGATAATTTGAGTGAAAACATTTGACGTCGCCATGACTACTCGTTTTAAGCCAATACAAAACCATCTTCGTTTCCTCATTGAGATATCTTAAGATTCTTACTAAGCGGCTTAAAAATCTCGCTCTACCGAACGCTTTATCTTAAAAATCTTAATAAGAATCTTAAGAATCTCGCTCTAACGAACACACCTCTGGTTTTCACTCTGTGCAATATACACAGGATTTCTTAGAGACTAAAAGATTAGATAAGAATTGAAATCTTCCAACATAAATCATATCCTAGCAAGGCTTGATCATGGTACCTTATCAATTCCTATAGGACATATTTAACAGTTGTCATTCTATTATTTGACCAATCAGCCCGCAAAAGTTGACCAAAAAATCTTTAAATTACCAAATAATTTTGGTCTACTCTAAATATAATTTTCTTATTGCAATATCTAAACTAGATTTATATTCACTTTGTCGTTTGACAAATACCAATTTTATAGTTGCAATTTTAATGAATTTTATAGATGGAATAAACTTTTGTGGAAAGTCCAGGATATTGCATGACTATCAGCTGACTGCATCATCTAGTCAGGGTCCCTACCAAGTAAATAACTCTAGACTATACAACTCTGGCTGGTGTGCTGAGATTACAGATCCCCTACCATATATTCAGGTAATATAAAACTTTGTGGAAAGTCATGGGTATTGCACAACTATAACCTGACTTCATTGTCTAGTCAGGATATCTACCATGTCAACAACACCAGATTACACGACTCTGGCTGGGGTACTGAGATGACAGACCCCCTACAATGTATTCAGGTAATAAAAACTAGATGAAATGTTGAGGGTATTGCACTATTATCAGCTGACTGCATCGTCTAGTCAGGGTCTCTACCAAGTCAACAAAAACCAGATTATATGATTCTGGCTGGTTCGCTGATATGAGGGATCTCCCACCATATATCCAGGTAAGATGATTATTTAATTTGTTAGGGGAGCATATAGTCGCCAGCTTGTGCCTCTGTCTGTCTTTCTGTCCTTCTATCTATCCATTTGTCTGAACAATACCTGTAAAATCTATTGGCAAAATTTGATGTGACTTCATAATACACCCTTAGGAAATTTCCAAGATATATTGTTCCCTTTTATTACATTCTTAGCAGTGAAATCTTGGGATTTCCCAGTGTAGTAAGTTTTGATATTGTCACTTGTGATGATAACAGTTTTCAGTTTCACTGGAGGAACTACTTTTTTCAAGCAGCTTTGCCCCTGCTCAGACTTCTGAGATAATACATTGAAACCAAATCACAGACATAGGATATCTGCATAGGGGGTTCAAATTTGTGGTAGGTTTTCTCATTATTATCTAATATTGGTAAAAAATCCATGCAAAAAAGGAAATATTAGGCTACAGATAGGTTAGTTGAACCCCATCCTCCTCATTTCAAGGATTTCTAGGAAAACAGAAACCAAACAGAACAATCATGAACAATCATATGAACGAGGAAACATTCTGAAATAGTTCTAAAACAATAACTATCTTTATGGAACTGTTTCTGTTTTCTGTGGCATTGAGGCACTTTTACCAAAGCTCAAAATCAGATGACATTGCAGTTATAGCAGATACCCCTGGCCATTACCTTTTTAGCTCAACTGAGTACAATGTGCTCAAGGAAGCTTTCAGGATCACCCAGAGTCATTGTTCATCTTCAAAAACTTCTTCATCTCCTGAACTCATGGGCTGATTTCAATGAAACTTTGCCAAAATGATCCTTGGGTGACAGTCTTCAAAAATTGTTTGTGGAATTCTGATTAGCTCATAAATATGGGCTTGGAAGGGTGGGCACATAACATCTCCTCCTGAACAACCAGGCCGATATCAATGAAACTCTACCAGAATGTTGCTTGGATGAGCCTCTTTTGAAATTGTTTGCAAATATTTGATTGGCCTATAGATATGGGCATGGCAGGGCAGGGCTTATTTGAGCCCAAAATCTTTCAACGACATCTTCTCCTGATCCACTGGGCCAATTTCAATGAAACTTTACCAGAATGTACCATGGATGACCCTCATGAAAATTTTTACAAAGTTTTGATTACCCATAATTATGGTTGTGGCAGGGCATGGCTTATCTAAAGTCTGAAATTTTGAAAGACATCTCCTCTTGAGCCACAGGGCTGATTTCAATGAAACTTTACCATAATGTTCCTTAGGTAACCCTCTTCAAAGTCTGCTTGCAAAAATTTTGATTGGCTTATAAATACAGTCATGGCAAGGTGGGGCATATTTGAGCTCAAAATCTATGAACAATATGTACTCCTGAACCATTGGGCAGTTTTTAATGAAACTTTTATCATAATGTTCCTTGTGCAACCCTTTTCAAAAGTTGCTTGCAAAATTTGATTGAACCCATTATCATTGAACAAGGTCTCTGCCTGAACCACTGGGCCAATTTCAATGAAACTTTAATAGAATATTTCCTCTTCAAAAATTGTTCACAAAATTTTGCTTGACCATAAATATGGGCATGGCAGGGCGGGGCTTATTTTGAGTCTCCTCAGTAACCAATGGGTGGGTATGGTCTATTATCATTTTAAATTCTTGGAATTACATCTCCTCTTCTCTTAGGCAAATGTGTATAAACTTTGCAAGAAAGTTACTTGGATGAAATCCACTAGATCAATGAAATTCTGGTGAGGGGTTTAGGGCCATTCCGTGCCTCTTGCTTAAATAAAGGTTTCCTAAAAAATGCTGGAGGATAAGTGTTTAAGAAACACATGTTATTTCTGTTTAAACTGTTCCAGGTTGACATGATTTTCTCTGTCATAATCGGTGGTATAAAGGTCGTTAATTGGCAATCTATTGAGGACTTACAGGTGCTAGACTTAGGAGTTAGATCATTCAGTTTGATGTATGGATTTGATACAGGCAACCTTGTACCCTATGGAAGAAAGGTAATTTTTAGCTTGTCTCGTTCGGGAGAAAAAAACTTGAGGTGTTTCTGTCACCATTTTTATCGTAATTATAAAGATTCATAAACTTTTATATTTCTCTATTTCTACTAAAAGCATTCACTTTGCACACATATTTACTATCACACTTTTGTGTAAATTTGATGCTTAAAAAAATGCTTTTCTTTGAGTTTTTCTCTTACTTTCTGAGTGTACTATGCCTGGATTATTCACAAGGCCTGTAAATCTCTTTTCTACACTGTGGTTGATTATATTTATTCATGAATCACCTTCAAATTTCAAGTTTTGCAGTGATAGTTAATCTCCAAAAATAGGCAGCTTTGGCCAACCATTGATGTCCTTACATCTTGAGGGTTCAGTGCAAGACTGTACTAAGTGTATATACAATGTATATACACTTAGTACACTCTTGCACTAAACCCTCGAATTATTCTGTATCCTCTTATAAACCTCAACCACCTTCTAATAGAAATGTGATGATTCTAATACTGGCCTTGGGTTGTATTAGAGCTTTAAGAGTATTTTAGATTATTTGTAAATTATTGAAGCCTATGTCTTAAGGTAGTGAACCAGTTATCACAATGTTGACTGAGGTTTCCTAATGATCAGTTAACACTATGAAAGTTTATTAATTGAATAAATTTTGAACCCGGCAATATTTACTTTAAACAGTGGAGTCCTTATCCGGAAGTATCCTTAAGGTTCAGATGCTTAGGAAATTTCACAAGAAATTTTATGCAACAAGAACAGCAATTCATATTATTTTGTGTTTTACAAACAATAGTTGCTCTAAAGAAATTATCGCTAATGCTGTACTTGTTCCACACTGTATTCCTGAAATAATTCATTTCCAGAACTTTGAAATAGATGTGTCTAAACTATTTGGTCATGTGCACACCTTCCTGTTTGAAGACAGAATCATGGCGCGTTACATCCGCATATATCCACTAGCACTGGACTATGTACCTTGTTTAAGGTTTGAACTTGTACAATGTTACACTGATGAAAGTGGTTAGTATAAGGTTAAGGTAGTGGACCAGTAATAGTTCCCAATGTTTTGGAAGTATTGAACTTTCACAGTGTTAACCAAGGTTTCCTAAATATTTTCATTAGGATACCTCGGTCAACATCGTGAAAATTCATGAGTGCCAAAATGTTGCAGAACAAATATGGTTCCACTACCTTTATTCATAGTTCTGCGGGTATTAACATTTCCAGAGACAAGAAAAATAGATAAAAGCCTGAGTGCAAAGCACGAGGATGTTTAAGCATTTAAAGGGTCTCTGCAAATGTTAATCCCCTCAAAAATGTGAATTGATGCTATGATGGCATAGAAGGGAAGAAAACAATATTTATACATATAGAAAAGGCAAAATTTTAGATAGAAATGCTTTAAAACTTGCTACATATCTACAAACATGTTGGAGAAATTGTGTTATACATATCACAGTAACTTTTGTTAAAAATGTTGTTGCTTGGTAAATTTGTCACAAATGTCACAAAATTTAATGCTGGAATAAGAATAATGTTTTCAAGTATGCTGTATATGAACATTGGACACGAATATTTTGGTGGTTAAATACACAAAGAAATTATTTAACCTAAAGCTTTTACTTCTTTTTATGCCAGAGTACAGGGGAAAAGCTGTTTTACTAGTGTTCCTTGGTTTAAAAGTCTGTCTGTCTGTTAAACAATAAACCACTGAAATAAACACTTTCCATATCTACAACATTTTTAAAGCTATAATTCTCTTATTAGCACGGCTATTTTCTGAGAAAACCCGAGGTATTGCTATAGCCTCCGTGTCGTCATTGTCATCGTCGTCGTCATCTTTGTTGTGCGAAAACATTGGCATTTTGTTATATCTCTGGTTCTACTAAAAACATTTACTTTAAACTTGGCACACATGTTCACCATCAAAAGAGCAATCTATACTATCAAGGGGGATAACTCTAGATGCATTTTGAACAAATTATGCCCCTTTTTTCGACTTAAATTTTTCCCACCATCCAGCACTCAACAGCAGAGCGTAGGCATCCGTAGGTGGTGCTTTTGTTTTGACATTGAGGTTCTTCTAATTGATCCCAATCTTCGTCAAGGTCATCTGGTCAATTATCAAAATCAAACTCATAGAGTATTACCTTTTAAGGAACAAAGGTGTTTTACAAATCTAACTTGTTTGTCAAGTCACTCAAAGTCAGTATAAATCTTGTCTATATATTTAATTTCACATTTTATCCTGTGCATGACAAGTACCAAGGCCAGCATTACAAATTTTAAAAAAAAGCATCGACCAATCAACTTGTTGGTTAATACCATGATGACTGCTTACTTCTTGTTCAAAGCAATCATGATCCACAATGTTTTCTTCTCTAAAAGACAAAGAATCTGAAAATTGTGACCCATCAAACAAGAAAGGACCATCTGGGCATTCTCTAAATTGAATATTCGAAGAAGAGATTGGTTCTAGTACAGGGCAACCAGAGGTCGCATTTCAAAGATTCTTTCACTGAAAGGTATATTGATCATTCTAGATTCAGAAAAATAGCAAAGTGGGGAAAAGTTACGACCATTGTCAGTCTGCACAGTCTGCGCGGTCTGACAAGTGTCGACACTTTATGTACTACTCAGATGGTCCCTTTTTGTGTGATGGGTCACAATTTCTTAAACTCTTAAAAAAAAAAAAAATAATAATTATAAATAAAAGGAAAAAAAATGGATGGCATGGTGCAAAACAGTTGTTCATGCCTATAAATATATAGGCAGTAACAAATGCTTTGCACTAAGCCATTGATATTTATTGATGTCTGTTAAATGATGACAAGTAATACAATTTGAGGTTATTCAAGCTACTTAAGAAAGTCTGCCCTTCACACACATGTAAAATAACCAGAAATCATAATTTTAGGTTATTTAGGCTACTTTAAAATGTCTGTACTTCACACTGATGTAAATTTAAATTATTAGAAATCTTAATTTTAGGCTATTCAGGCTACTTTAAAATGGCTGTGCTTCACACACAAGTAAAATTACCAGAAATCACATTTTTAAATAATTCAGGCTGCTCTAAAATGTCTGCTTCACACACATGAAATTGTTAAGAAATCATGACAAAAGACTCATTTCTTAAATCCTTCAGTGGATTATCGAGAATTACAGGTACATTATTACTTGATAATCTCACTGCCAAACCAGTGAAATTACCACAAAGTTATAAATGTACCCTGCTTCGTTTGTTTCACACAATTTGACATCTGAACAGGTCCAAATAAACAAATCACCTCATTTTATTGCATAGTTAGCACATGCAAAATGACATGCTTGTCCATAAAATATTACATTTTGTCTCATTTCAGGATTAACCCTTTCCTGTTTTACAAAATTTTGAACCAGTCCAAATTCAAAGGTGTTGCAGACGAAAATTTAAAGTGTATTTAATTTGAAAAATAACCATTCAGTAGGGTAGAAAATAGTGTGGAAAAAGAAGAAATTGCTTGTCAGAAGCAATTTATTCTTTTTTCACAATGTTTTCTCAATCAAAAAATCACAGGCATGTAAAAAGCAGGGATTAAACAGTAAAAGGTTAAACAAATAGAATATAACTATTGTTTTTTCTTGAAAGATCAATGTCTTTCATTTCATGAACGACAAAACCTATATTTTTATGCCCCCGATAGGGAGGCATCATAAATTTGACTTGTCCGTCCGTCCGTCTGTCCGTCTGTCCGTCCGTCCGTCATTCCGTCCAAAAACTTTAACATTGGCCATAACTTCCTTATTACTTAACATATTCGCATCATACTTTACCACAACATTCCTTGGTACATTACCTTTCTGTAGGCACATACTTTGGTGACCTTGACCCCTGGATGACCTTGACCTTCAACATAGATTGGCCATAATTTAAAATCAAAGCGGTGTCGGGGGCATTGTCATCTTACAGTGACAGCTCTTGTTATTTGTAGTTTTTGTTGTTCACTATATGAAATATTCATTTATATAGATCATACACTGAAACAAACAATTATCCTCTTTTTTTCTTTTTCAGCTGACTTGTCAATGGATTGTTCAGAAGACTCTACTGTTGTAAACACTACAACATCATTTGCATCCTTCAAACAACCAGTTGAAACACAAAACATAACATCGTGGAGTGAGTGCAGGGATCTGTGTGATGAGGCTGTCCCAGAATGCAATGCATTTGAATTCCTGGAGATCAACCAATCATGTTTGGTGTATGAATACAACAGAACAAGTAGTGTGAGAACTATTTTACAGGATGATGCTTCTGGCTCTACTCTCTCAACTAAGTTTTGTCTGACAGGTAAATTGTTGTCACAATGATTTAGTTATATTATTGCTGGTTGAAGTATCTAAGACCCCACATTGATAGTTTTATTTTAGCCTGTGTGTGAAATTGCCAACAATTTCACATGTATGCAAAGCATCCACACAGTCTAGCAAGAGTCTTCACTATGCACTTTGTAGATAGATAAGGTCTAAATGCCTCTTCAGACAATCAGCCAATATTCTTATTGCATTGTGTGGGTGTCTAGGTTGCTAAATGTTTGTGACTTACTCAAAAATGAAATTGTTGAAAATGTCATGCACAGGCTCATTTATATCTGTACATCTGTCGTGTTTGTTTGTCTACCAAAACTTAATCAGCCAACTAAGTAGTTCCCATAACTTCAAACAATGTGAAGTTACAAAGCCCTTACTTGGCATAATAGTTCATCTCATCAAACACATTCAAGGAAAGTTAAGGTCATTTTACAGGGTCAAGGTCAATTATCAGGGCCATGCTTCTAGAACATTGGTGTGTCAGGGGCATCTTGTTTTTCTTGTGTGCTTCTAAAGTTGGACCTATCTTTAAGTCATCAACAGTATTCAATGATGCATACTTTTGAATGAAAAAATATCAAAAAATAAGTATACCTATGTGTTACCAGCATTTTGACCCTCCAGAATCTATGTAAAGCCCGATAATAATGTTTTGCTGATTCATGGCCTTGAATTACAGATAATCACTGATTGCAGCAATCATCCTTTCCAACTATTTCTCTTCCACCAATAAGTTGATAAACCTATGTGGGATAGGAGTTGGTAGTTAGGAAAGGCTGTAATGGATTATTGTAGTGTTGTACCTGTAGGCAGTGTTCTTGTTAGATTTATACAATGCAGCAAATGATATTTGATATTTAATATATCTTGACCTTCAGATGTTTAAAATGACCAGACAAAATGAAAGTAACAAAATTTTTGTGAAAATTGATAATGGCCCAATGGCCATTTTGGCTTGCTATGCTAATCACTTTGTGACTTTGCAAGTAGATTATAGCAAGTACATCAATCAAGCACACCGTTTAGGATAGCAAAGCAGGAAAGCCCTTGCTAAAGTCTGCAAGCACTTTGCTCTTCTAAACACAAGGCCAGTGAGAAGTACCAAGCACCCTTTGTAAGTTGCTCCAGTCACCGCAATATGACTGAAAGATTGATTAAAGTGATGTCAAAATTCCATTCAAACAAACAAACAATTTACAGATACTGGTACATCAAGAGTCCAAAGAAAGTACCATATATTTCATGGTGAAGGAACATTGACTAGTGATGGATTTCCATTCTCCTACCGCATTGGGGAGGTTACAACATGGTTTGTGGTGGTCGATGAGGGAATGTTTTTACAAGTGTTGTTCACTAATATATCTTTAAATGTGTACCAAGTGAGTATAAATGTTTATTTAAGATTTGTATTAAGGTATTGGACCAATTAAAGTTCCTAAACATTTCAGAACTCATGATCTTTCACAATGTAGACCAAGGTTTCCGTGGGAATCCTTGGTTAACACTGTTAAAGTTCATGATTTCAAAAATGTTGCAGAACTATGAAGGGTTAACTACCTTAACCCCAAATCTGCTGAATTTAAATTCTGTTTCAAACAGTGAGATTTCAACCTGTTTGGCTTTTTTTTCAAAATTAATTAAAAAGAAAGCAGGTAGTGTAGACTAAGATCAGACTGCATGTCTTTGCAGGCTGATCTTAGTCTATACTAACTGCCAAAACTTGTGTACAGCAGTAATATGTCATAAATAGCATGAGAGAGCAATGAGCAAATAAACATATACAACTACAATCAATTGAAATAAAAGCTCTGATTACAAGGTTTGGTTTGCCCACGAACAAAATGGTTCTTTCCAATATGCAACATATTGATTATGATAAGTTGTTTTAAATAACAACATATTGATATTCTTTAGAATTCTAAATTTTAGAAAAAATGTTCAGTTGGGTACAAAAAGATTGTATAACCTTGGGTCCATATGATATCATGTTATAAAGCTAAAATTGATTGCATGGGATCTCTTACAAAAAAAACCCCATTTGAAATAAACATGCAACCATGCATAGGTCACAAAGAGATTGTGTTAAGATAGTGGACCTGTAATATTTGTACAACATTTTGGAAATAATGATTTTAACAGTTTTAACCGAGGTTTCCTGATAATTTTCATTTGGAAACCTCAGTTATCATTGTGAAAGATCATGAGTTCCAAAATGTTGCTGTACTATTACAGGTCCACTACCTCAAAAAAGAACCAACTTGGGATATTTGAAAAACAGATTTGATTGCAGCAGATTTCTTACTATTGGTTGTATTACAAAAATTAAGGTCTGTAGAATGTAGAAAAATCATTCTACCATGCACAGTGAAACCAGATTAAATGTTTTTTGTGCTCCCTAAATGGTCTCTTATTGCATGATGTTACTTATACATATAGTTAGGTAGAATGACATCTCTAGTGTCAGAAAAGTTGTCAAAGAGTAGACATATTTGACAGTTTTTTTTTTTTATTATTCTCTACATATCTTGTTATATAAAATCACTATGTTAAAAGGTGAACATTTTGAGGTGGATTTTTTCATTATTTTGTGTGCAATTCTATAAATATATCCTTAGATGTGTACCAAGAGAGTTTATGTCACTTGAAGATTTGTATTAAGGCAGTAAATGGTTGAGTCCAGAAAAAATATTTTCCTTGAGAAATGAAAACAATTTTTTCATCAAATCCTAATTAACAAATCTTAATTGATGCAATGTAAATAAAACCATTTCAGAACAATACAACATGCAGTGACAGAATTACAGTTTCTTTGTCGGAGTACGGAAGATTTCAAGCAGAGAGAGAAGTTGAATATATCAATCCTATCAAAAAAGAGATAACTGCGTCCAGTAATGGAGAATATGTAACCTTTTGGGGAGAGACATCGTCAATTTACATTACATTTGAGACATGCGAAAGTAGAGAAAGTCTGATGCATATTGGTAAAGGGTTCAGGGCCCTTATTAGGCAAACAGGTATTTCAAATATTTGATTTATTTACAAAATTTCAGATTTCAGCCTGTGCAAGAGATTTCCAGTAATTTTGCATGCAAACAACATTAAGACTTGGATCAGCCTGTGTGCTGCAGCACAGTTTGACAGGCGTCTTAACCCATGTCATGCTGATTCCGGAATATTCCTGATTGGGCAGGAGATATGGACAAAGATCAGTCTACCTGATTTTCATTTTTAAACCAGAAAAAAATCAAAATTGTTCTTTTCAAAATCAAATGCTTACTCACAATAAGAATTACAGAGCTTTCAGCACTTTGATTTTACTATAACTTTTCTAGGGGTTTTTATTCAACATGATAAGAGATAGCATGCACTAAATACATAGCTGCTAACTCATAGTTTCTATTAAGACCCAGAGAATGTTTAAGGTGCATTGTCTTGCTGCAAAGGCTGTTAAATGTCTGTCAATCTGGCACAAAATGAAATTGTTGGAAATGTCACACAGACTCAAAAATTGTCTTCACCTCTGATGGTACTGTCAATACCCTGTACTAAGCCGCTAGTTTGTAGTCTCTATTAAGACTCAGAGAATGTTTACCATGCAAAGGCTGTTCAATATCTGTCAATCTGGCACAAAATGAAATTGTTGGAAATGTCATGAACAGACTCAAATTATTTCTTTACCTCTGATGATTCTGTAAATACCCTGTACTTAGCCACTAACTCATAGTCTCTATTAAGACCCAGAGAATGTTTACCATGCAAAGGCTAGTTAATGTCTGTCAATCGGGAAAAAAATGACATTATTGGAAATGGCACCTACAGACTCAAATTCTGTCTCTACCTCTGATGATACTGTAAATACCCCTGTACTTAGCCGCTTACTAATAGTCTTTATTAAAACCCAGAGAATGTCTACCATGCAAAGGCTGTTTAATGTCCGTCTATTTGGCACAAAATGAAATTGTTGGAAATGTCACTCACAGACTCAAATTATGTCTTCACCTCTGATGGTACTGTAAATGCCCTGTACTTAGCTACTTACTAATAGTCTTTATTAAGACCAAGAGAATGTTTACCATGCAAAGGCTGTTTTTTTTAAACTGTCAATCTGACACAAAATGATATTGTTGGAAATGTCACACACAGACTCAAATTACATCTTTACCTCTGATGGTACTGTAAATGCCATGTACTTAGCTGCTTACTCATAGTCTCTATTAAAACCCAGAGAATGTTTACCATGCAAAGGCTGTTTTTAAACTGTCAATCTGACACAAAATGAAATTGTTGGAATTGTTATGAACAGACTCAAATTATTTCTATACCTCTGATGGTTCTGTAAATACCCTGTACTTAGCCACTAACTCATAGTCTCTATTAAATTTGATTTGAATTGGGGTTTTACGTCGCTTTCAACATTCTTTCAGTTATATCGCGACGACTGGAGCTCCTAACGATGGATTCCTGGTATTTCTCACACCAGTACTACCACCACATCCCTTTCCTAGCCTCCAGTTGCTATTCCACATAGGTTTACGATTATCTACCCATTGGTAGAAGACAAATGTCGGAAAGGATAAGAGCCGCGGCCAGGGATCGAACCCGTGTAGTCTCTATTAAAACCCAGAGAATGTGTACCATGCAAAGGCTGTTAAATGTCTGTCAATCTGGCACAAAATGAAATTGTTGGAAATGTCACACACAGACTCAAATTATGTCTTTACCTCTGATGGTACTGTAAATACCATTTGTACACCAAAAAGACTGACAATAATTGTTCTAAAATTCTTAGAGAATGGAATTGGTACTTATTAAGGTAGTGGACCTGTAATAGTTCCGCAACATTTTCGAACACATGATCTTTCACAATGTTAACCAAGGTTTCCTAATGAAAATCACATTGATAGCTGCTGAATTGTTTCTTTTCAAATTACACCACTTATAACTACCTTCTGTAATGTTCAATTTAAACCAGCCTTGCGTTCAGGATCACAAAACAGTGCAAACAGCTTTCCAATTATACCCGGTTTGCATGCAAGCGCACATGCAAAGTGTGGTAAAATGGGAAAACTGTTTGCGCCATTTTGAGATCCTGAACATAGGACAGGCTTAGATTGAAACAAATATAGATATATGCGAAAATGTTAACAAAACACTGTCTTAAACTTTGCTTTCAGATGCTCCGTTTTGTTCAGGAGGATGGGATATTGAGTACAGATTTCAAATGCCATGCTCACAGTCAATGATGTATATCGGATCTGAGACTTACCTCGACTCAACACCTTTGAGACTGTTGGACGAGTATATGGTGTTCTATCTACATCTGTTTGGCGGGGCACAAGGAAACGTTCGCTATGTTGAGCTCATGATAACTGATCTCATCATCCCTTGCAAATCAGGTAAGATAAACATTAACCTATGCCAAGAATGTCACACGTTTTGACTATTATTCAAAAGAAAACCTACGAAAACATAGTGAAAAATGGAATTATTTTATCTTATAACCATAAAACTATACGTGTGATAACAACCCATATGTCATATTTTAATGATATTACATGGTAATTTTTAGAATAATGACTAATGCGGTTATTTTTGGAAACTTGCATTTCTGTTAGAAACATCGACAAATACAAGACAAATGGAGGTTATAAGATAAAAATAATAAATACTTAGTGTATTGTATGAAAAATATCTAATTCTGTTGTGGGAATTGATAATTGTTGAGGCGCTATCAATTCTCCCAACCTCGTTAGATTTTTTTTTTCATACAATACACTAAGTATGTATTATATATATTATTAATGCATGTGTATCAAAATAACTGTCTACCAGACATAATGAGAAAAGTTTGTTCAAAGTCAAGGTCACAGCTTACAGCCAAAAAAAACCCAAACTGACCTCGTCCAGGGCATAGCATTATTGAAAAGTTGATAAAATAACTATTTCTCATAGAGAGTACCTATATCATGCAGGGATTGTTAACCAATATAGCTAATTCATGCAAAGCAACTGGACAAAATATATACAACTTAATCCATGCTTGAGTGTAAGGGACATTTAATCAAATGTCAAACAAATGTATATACATTTATATCAAAAATAGCAATATGAAATATGAAGTTAGAATTTTGAAGCCCTCAAATCAAAGATTGGTGGCAAATTGTTTTACCTTTGTTTGTCTGTCTGTCTGTCTGTTGGTCTGTCTGTCTGTCTGTCTAAAAAAACTTAACATTGCCAAATTATTTCAAGAATTTGCAATGATGATAGATCTCGATGGTGGGCATCTACAGAGGTGGATGAAGTAAAGATATACAAAGACAGTAAAAAGTCTACATGCTTTGTTCCTAAGAAAACTAAAGATGGCTAGATTACCTGTGGTTTGTCAGATCTGTCACATGATGGAAAAATTGACAAGCCATTGGCTAGTTCAAAAAATGATGAGGTCATAAAAATAAGAGTACACATTGGAGCAGTCGAAAGTATATTCACAATTATCCGTTTTTCTAGTTAAAGTTTCACCAACTCGTATATAAAGCAGTGGTTAAGGGATTATATTTAGACAAAAAAAAGGCATTTTAATGTCATCTCTCCATTCAAATTACAGAGTACATCAAATTCATCATTGATGACATTGGTTCAGCCAAACAAACATCATACTGTACTCATAATCGACCACCATATATAATTCAGTCAACGCTGTGGGGTTTGACGATCAAGATGACATACTTATCGTATATCTACACCAAGGACTATGAAGACAACAGATGGCATGGTTTCTTTGGTTATTATAGATTTGTTACTAATAATGAGACCATGTATAACTGGATGACTTCTAAAGAAGGTGGGTTTGATGGGTCTTAAACCCTTGTTATGCTGAACCCTGAATATTTCTCCTTTGGCAGGAAGTATAGACAAGGGTCTGGCTGTACATATGTGTGGTATGATTGTCGTCTTAACCATCTGATTTATCTTTATCTTTCTCTTTATCATATGCCCAAGATGAATACTGTAATGATTATTGTAATCAAACAGTGCTCTGAGCACTTTGATTTTAATGCAATTTATGCCCCATTATAACACAATGGCGTAAAACACAAATATATCAAGTAAGAAGAATTACATAGAATTTTATTTGCGATAAAATTCATATGTCATGTGTTTTACTTTGTACACAGAAAGCTCTGCCCATTTATGATGTGATATGTCATCTTTAGCGGGAAGATTGATACTTTTGAGGTCATATAACCAACATGCTAAATGACACACTTCGTTTTCTGTGAAATTCTCCAAATGTCAATATGAGTACTTATTCATTAATTTAACAACAAGAAACATAAAATTTATTTTTTTAGCACCACTGGCTGAAAGCCACTGGGGCTATTGTCATGGCTTTGTGTCCGTCGTGCGTCCGTCCGTGCGTCCGTCCGTCCGGTCATAAACTTTTTCTTTAAAAATCTTCTCCTCAGAAACTACTAGATCTATTTCAACCAAACTTCACAAGAATGATCCTTGGGTGACCCTCTTTCAAAGTTGTTCAAGAAATTTTGACCCAATGAAAACCATGGATTTAACGGGCGTGGCTAATTTCCAAATATGGTAAAAAGTGAGTTTTCTCAGATTTTTACAGATGGATACCACGGAAATTTTAAATGAATGATCCTTGTGTAACCCTTTATCAGTCTACAAAAAATTATTGTGATCGGATAAAAAAGATGCATTTTATGGGCGGAGGTCAATTCTCTATATGTTATATAGTGGAAACTTTGAAAATCATTTTGTCAGAATGTAACAGATGGATATCAACCAAATTTCACAGGAATAATCCTTGAGTGACCCTTAAAAAGTCTACCAAAAACTGTATTGGTTGGATGAAAAATATGTATTTTATGGGTGGAGGTCATTTCTCTATATGTTACATAGTGGAAACTTTGAAAATCATTTTCTCAGAATGTAACAGATGGATATCAACCAAATTTCACAGGAATAATCCTTGAGTGACCCTTAAAAAGTCTACCAAAAATTGTATTGGTTGGATGAAAAAAATGTACTTTATGGGTGGAGGTCATTTCTCTATATGTTATATAGTGGAAACTTTGAAAATCATTTTCTCAGAACCTAAATGATGGATATCAACCAAATTTCACTGGAATGATCCTTGAGTGACCCTTAAAAAGTCTACCAAATATTATAGTGATCAGATGCAAAATATTTAATGGGCGGAGGTCATTTCTCTATATGTTATATAGTGGAAACTTTGAAAATCATTTTCTCAGAATCTAAATGATGGATATCAACAAAATTTCACTGGAATAATCCTTGAATGACCTTATATCAGTCTACCAAAATTATTGTGATCGGATGAAAAATATGTATTTTATGGGTGGAGGTCATTGCTCTAAATGTGATATAGTGGAAACTTTGAAAATCATTTTCTCAGAATGTAACTGATGTATGAAATCATTTTCAACATCGGCAGAATCAAAAATATCTAAAGATCTAGTTAAAACTTTTATAGCTTTTCAAGAATTTAAGCCTGTGGAGAGACTCAAGCCATTCATGGCTTTCTAGTTACACCCATTAAATGGAAATTAAACTTATCTTAGAAATGTGATTGTGTAATAATGGATATAATTTCACTTTTGCATTGATCTGTTCATGAAAAAAGTCTGATGGGGAAGGATTAATATTCTCAGCCATTGGATTTTAGTTTTGGCATATAATTCCTCCTCCATCTCGCATCACCGCGAAAAATGATAAAATTTAATAAGTCAAAGACAGGACATATCATTTGATCACCTGTGTATCTAGGCATCTGGCATTCAGGCATTCTGTGGCCTGTGAGAGGTCGGTGTCCACTTCTTTGTCGGGGGCATAACTTTGTCAGCTTATGTCTGATTGACTTAAAACTTGGCAGTTATGTTCCCCTTAGATTTTGGAGTGCAGTGAATAAGAAACATTACTCTAGCTAATTTAATGTTTCAGTTATTTCCCTTTGTTTTTTTCAAACTTAGACATCCCGCAGTGCAATGGATGTATCTTGTGACAATTTGTCGCCTTCTTATTGAAGTTTTTTATTCAACATGACAAGGGTTGATAAAGAAGATTAACTGAAGTGGTCAAAATGCTATATATATAATTGACAATAATATTGTATCAATATATTGTTTGTTTTTCAAATTGTATACAAAAGATTATTGTTTTTATATATTGCCAACTTTCCTTGTTTTATCACAAAAATCAGGTCATATTTCAAATAGAATATCACATTTGTGCTCATTGAATACAGAATTTATTAAACTCTTCATAAGCTGTATGAAGTTTTAAGTACCTGATAGTTGATTTTTCAAGGCATGTTCTTTTTTCCCTTTCTTTTTAGCTCACCTGAGCACAAGGTGCTCAAGTTTAGCTTCTAGGGTAAATTGATGTCCGTCGTACATTTTCACTTTTAGTTTGTAAATTCATGTAAGAGATTTAAGGCCACCCACAGCCCTCTGGTTATTTGTTTTTTTTAGCTGAAACAAAGTAAATTATCTTAATTTGAAAATTTCAATTTTTCACAAAGCAAATAAAACTTGAAAATATTTTAAAAGTGATTTTCTATTTTAATTTTTTCGTTTCAGAGGAATATACTCCTTGGGAATATGAAGATTATGGAATATATGCTAGAAAACAGTGGACAGGTAGGTGAGAAATATAGGATATTGAATGAGTGGTCATTGAATACTGATTTTATTAAATGAGTCACCTATAAACAGATAAAAACGAGGCTACTCCACGTTTTTATCTATTTTAGGTGAGAAGTTTTAAAATTCTGTATCTTATGAGCACAAATTTTATATTCTTTTTATAATATTAACTGAATTTTTGTGATAAATCGTCAAAATTCCACTTTTCAATTTTCTGCGAAATATATAACGCTGTTTAAAACTGATGTCACAATATATATATTATGACTTAATTTTTGCAGTTACAAAATAGCGTTGCTTTTTGCTCTGGGCTCATTTGCATATATATTCCACTTGTGTAATAACACCCGTGTAATATCAAAAATACTCAATGGGGTTAGTTCACTTCCGCGACGTAGGTCATATTATAAAAATGTATATCCAGCCCTGTGTTTACGAAAGGAAAGCTCTAACCACAAATAGTTTTTTTATCCAGCGGTCTTGAATGCAGCACTTTCTGAAACCAACCTGTTGCCAGGCAACAAACGAATTGACTCAAGGCTAAATCACATATATGTGACCCTTCACGCGAAAAGGGACCATCTGGGTAGTACGTAAAATGTCGGCCCCAGTCAGACTGCGCGTACAGCGCAGACTGACTAGGGTCGAAACTTTATCCGCAATGTGCTTATTTTCTGTATCTAGAATGATCAATCTACCTTCAAGTTGCTATTCATAGATACCTCCCCCTTTGGAAGATTAAATGCCGAAACAAGAAAAAAAGTTACAAAATATTTGTAAAAATCAATGAAAGACAAGTATCAATTTTTAGCTTCACTGGACGTCCAGCAGGCTATTGTCATGGCCCTTTGTCTGTTGTGTGTCTGTGTGTGCGTCTGTGTGTGCATAAACTTTTTTTTGTTCATTTTCTTCTCTGAAAACTACTGGTCAGATTTCAACCAAATTTCACAAGAATGATGCTAAGGACATGCTTTTTCAGATTCCTTTTTTAATCCTGATCGAGCTGTTAGCTTGGGCTGCTAAGTCACCAAAAAGGGCCCCTAATGGTGAAATATGAAAAAATTTTCTTCTCTGAAACTACTGGTCAGAATTTAACCAAATTTCACATTGTGGCTGTCTCTCTGAATAGGTCCTGATCATTCAAATATGCATTTATCAAAATAACAATTATTCTCTATCATGACTAGATGTGCCATTTCAAAGATATTCTGGAAAGCTCCAAGGTCAAGGTCATAAATCAACGTAAAATGTTATTTTGCAGGCTTTAAACCAGTTCTTTCTCTTTGAAAACTAAATCTTTAATGCTGTTTGAATCTTTACTGAAGAATATATTTTCTGAGTAAGTAACACATCTCAGGCCCTCCTCTTGTTCGGCTACATATTTAAAAAGATCTCTCACTTTTTCCTAAAAGTTTTGGTATTTGCATTGAAACTTCTTACATTTCTTATGTATATAGACAATATTGTATATATATAGAGGATATTGAATGAGTGGTAATTGAATAGCGAATTTATTAACGAGTCATCTATAAACAGATAAAAAACAAGGCTGTGCCGAGTTTTTATCTGTTTTTGATGATGAGTCCAATAAATTCGGCATTTATGAGCACGAAATTTATATTCTATTTACAATATGACAATATTGTCAAAATTCTTAAAATTCAACATTCCAATTTTCAGCGAAACTTATAAGGCTGTGTAAAACTGATGTCACAATATATAGATTATGATGTCAATTTCGTGTTTACAAAAAAGCGTTGCTTTTCGCTCTGAGCTCATTTGCATAGTTATTCCACTAGTGTAATAACACCAGTGTAATATCAAAAATATTCAAAGGGGTTATTTCACTCCCGCAACGTAGGTCATATTATAAAACATGTTATGGCATAATATAATGAGCATTTTATTTTCAGTATGTTCTGACAAACTTGGCAGTTGTTACACATTCTTTCCTACTCTGTATACTAATGGCAGCTGGACAAAGTCCCAAGAGATGTGTATGTCTTATGGACAAAACCTTGTTGCACTAAATACAGAAGATGAATATCACTTTGTACGGTTGTTGGCAGAAAATTATACCAGATATACACGAAATGTTTATGATTCCCATTATACCCATCTTAGATTGAACCCAGGAGAAAGAGAAACTCATATAGGTAATCTGTCTAAAATCTTTAGTTATTTATGAAAAATCAAAGTATAGTAAACTTGTATTAAGGGACCGCTTACGGGACCACCAAAAAGGGGTCGTTGAAGAAAATGGTTGCTTAGAACATGTTTTGTTTAGAAATATGAATTTGATTGCAAATTCCTCAATGACTCTAGAAAAGACGATTCTATTGAGTTTTAACAACATATTGTTTGTTAAGGTTAATTTTTAGATGAATATTAATACTTTCTAAGATAGTTTGATTAAAGAAAGGGGATTTTGAATAAGGTCTCGTAATAATAAATTTGGTCGCTTAATAGGCATGGTTGCTCGAGCAAGATTGAATGTAATTGAATACTTAGCAATAGTGTCATTCATGGGCATACTGTTTTACCTTCCAAAATGTGGATGTATATTGATATCATCTACTCCATCTGTCTGTCCATCTTGATGTTAGTCAATACAAATGTCTGTACATCCCCATCTTGTGAACATAACAATTATGTGGCAGTGTATATTTTGACTCTTGCACCTTTGTATTTTTGTTTTTGTCAATCTGTTCATCGTCAAGAATATTTAACATTGGCCATAATTTGAAATGGTGAGTAATAAAGCCTACATTCTTCACATGACTATTACTTGAGACACTGCTTCTCTCTTGGTACCAACTTCAAGGTCATTAGTCAATGCCAGTTTCATCTTTTAATGTCACTTTTGAGTTATTTTTGAAACTTAAACACTGGCTATAACTTTAGAATGAGAAGTGATAGCCTTTATATTTTATACATGTGTTGGTTCTAACAAGACCTTTCAGTAGGTAACATAATCAAGGTCATCTGTTAAGGTTATATTTTCAAGATCACTTATTTGTTTCAGGGGCATCAAAAAGGGGGATTGTGTTGGAATGGGTTAATGTGTTTGATTTGGGACAATCTTTAGATGTGGCTTCTATCTGTCAGATGAGATCTTCTATTGGTCTTGAATTACTTTTGATGCCAAACCTTTCTTTTAGGTTTAGTACGATTTCAAGATGGCCCTACCATGATGGACATGTGGTTGGATGGTACCCCTCTTGTTTTCAACTCATGGTTTGTATTGTTTACAACATTTTTTTTTGGGGGGGGGGGATAACCCCATTAAATAACCCAACAAACAAGATCATTATAGTTCTGTTTATATTTTTTTTTCTTATTTACATATTTCAATGGAAAATGAATATAATCAATTGTTTACTGCTTGTTTATTTCACAGTAGAAGTAGTGAACTAATCAAAATGGTAAAATCACTTATGTGGCATTTTCTTATCCCAACCCATGAAATTGAGCAGATAAATTGATTTCAACCTGTCTGTCTCAGCTTAATCCATCTGTCCATCTAGGTCTTGTAAAACTTTTTTGTTTCCGCACTCTAACTCATGAATGAAGTGACCAGGAATCTTGAAACCTAATGATTGTTGCCTATGACACTAGGAGGTGCCCTATAATTTTTGGTCAAGGTTTAATTTGAACTTAGTCGGAAACTGTTTGAAAACTTGAAAATGTGGGGGGGGGGATATGTGTTATTGCATCCAAAAAGGCTTAGTGGCAGTGCAAAAACTTTGACATTTTGTGATATCTTTTGTTTTTACTGAAGGCATTCCCTTGAAACTTGGCACACATGTTCACCATTAAAAGAGCAATCTATACTATCAAGGGGAATAACTCTAGAAGCATTTCATTTTATGCAAATTTTGCCTCTTTTTCAACTTAGATTTTTATCAACCATCCAACACTCAACAGCTGTTGGTAGGCATCTGTAGGCAGTGGTCTTGTTTACTTTGCTGTTTTCTGAGAAAACTTAGAGTACTTCTAATTTCAAATACAATTTGTCAACACTTTAGTTGCTATTAACCAGAGGTTGCTATTAACAGGACCTATTCTTTAAAGTTGCAAGTAAGCAGTAAGTTACTTTATAATGCAATGAAGCCTGTATTGACTAGATATCACTTGTCTGACAACATAACATGATATCAGGCAGTCTATTTTAAGAAACAGTTTGCCTTCACTTTCACCTGAATGTTTGTGATTTTGTAGGGTTTATTATGATTAAGTGCAAAAAAGGCTGTATGATGAATAGAATAACATGTAAGTGTCTTAAAATATCAATTTTATCTGGTCTTCGAAATGAGAAATTATCATGACTCAGCAAAATTCTACCTTGACCAGATTGATTGACATTTTAAGACATTATCATTTTATTCTCTATCTATCAGGGATGCAATTAAGAAAATTCTACTGCATTAAGGCCTTGGTGTCATCAGTGATGTTGTCCTGTAAAAGTTTTACATTCCTGTGATATCTCTGGTATTACTATAAACATTCACTTAAATCTTGAATCTGTGGAATTAAAATTTGAAAAAAAGAGATTGATTCTACTTGTAACAGGCCACATCTCAAAAATGCCTTCACGGGCAGGTAGATTGATCTTTCTAGATTCAGAGAACTATGTTCTCAAAGGCAAAAAGTTTCGACCCTAGCCAGTCCTGGCAGTGGTCCCTTTTTGTGTGACAGGTCACATATGTGACATGAGATTGAACTCTGTTGGATTGAATATATCTTTTTAGACATTTGGTTTGTGGAGTAGGAAACTAACACAAGAATCATTTTCTAATAGGTCTACAATGGAATCCTGAGAATTTCAACCCTGATAATGACAACTCATTGCTTTTAATAAGACTGACTTGGTCCAAAAACAATTGATTTAAAGGGCAAAATAAAAAAAAAAACTTTTCATATCCTTTTAGTACATATCCTTTTAAACATTTGTCCCCCACCATTGGGTGAGTAATTGTAAACCTAAGTGGGAAAGCAGCTGGAAACTACAAAAGGAGGTAATAGTGATGCTTTTAGCAAGAAATACTTGTAATTTATTGTTAGATGCTACAGCTGACACGATATGACTAAAAGATTGTTCAAGTGGTATTAAACCCTGTTCTAACAAACAAACAAATTTGATAGGAACTTCTGCTTAATAGCAATAAAAGGTTTGACAAGTTGAAGATGTTATCAATACAACTCCACAGTGAAATATTTCTTTCTATACATGCAGGGCTGAAGGTCAACCATCCAACCCTTTAACAAAACACTGTACAAAGATGCACCTGTTGACCTACAGTGCTGAGAACACATGGTACAGTGAGGACTGTTACAGTGATGATTCCAGAGTTGGAAACTTTATATGTGAGCGACAGATGGAAAAACGGAAAAGTCATTCAAATATTTCAGGTACGGCTGATTGCTAGGTCATAGCTGATGATAGGACAAAGAAATAGCCAAAAAAATGGATCATACGTACTGAAAGTAAATGATTTACCTCTAGTTTTCTTAAAAAAAAATTTTTTTGCGGATGGATACTAGCTTTGCGTATTCATACAGTGTGATGAGGTTTTTAGTTTTATGCTTCAATGAGATCACCAAAACTTTCTTCATCTCTTAACACAATGGACAAATTTAAAAAGAAACAACTAGAAGAAGATTATTCGCTCATGGATTTGAATTGACACAAATCAGATTGTACAGTGACAACAGATGGTCAAGGTCCCACTGTCATAGTGCAGCTGAAAGCAGGCCAGTAATGCCATGTTTATGTCTGAAAGTCTTACATTTCACTGACAAAAAATCTTTCAATTTCTAATGCAGACTGCTTAGTTGGAGGTTACAGGATAAGACCAGCAATTAATGTAATTTTTCAGTGCACCTTCAATACAGTCCTTACAACACAATGATTAACTCGATAAAGGGTGGTTTGTTTGGATGTAGCAGTGGAGAGTATTTATCCTGGATATCTGTATGTAATGGTTTTCCTGAATGCGCTGATAACAGTGATGAAATTGGCTGTAGTCAGGGTAGGTTGATTTAAGTTTAGTAGTCAGGGTATATATCCCTAATATCTGTATGTAATGGTTTCCCTGAATGTGCTGATAACAGTGATGAAATTGGCTGTAGTCAGGGTAGGTTGATTTAAGCTTGATAGTCAGGGCATTTATCCCTGATATCTGTACACAATGGTTTCCCTTAATGCAATGATGACAGTGATGAAATCAGCAGGCTGTAGTCAGGGTAGGTTGATTTAAGTTTAGTAGTCAGGGTATATATTCCTTATTTCTGTACATAATGGTTTCCCTGAATGTGCTGATAACAGTGATGAAACTGGCTGTAGTCAGGGTAAGTCGATTAAGCTTGGAAGTCAAGGTATATATTGCTGGATATCTGTACATAACGGTTTTCCTGAATGTGCTGATAACAGTGATGAAATTGGTTGTAGTCAGGGTAAGTCGATTAAGCTTGGTAGTCAAGGTATATATCCCTGATTTCTGTACATAATGGTTTCCCTGAATGTGCTGATAACAGTGATGAAATTGGCTGTAGTCAGGGTAGGTTGATTTAAGTTTAGTAGTCAAGGTATATATCCCTGATATCTGTACATAATGGTTTCCCTGAATGCACTGATAACAGTGATGAAATTGGCTGTAGTCAGGGTAAGTATCTTTTAATTTAGTAGTCAGAAAGCTTGGATAAGTATTCCAGTACTTGATATTCAGGTAGGGTAATGTTCCTACTGAGGTCCTGAATCATCACCTGTTACCCAACTAATGCATAAGCACTGTTTACCTTTGAAGATCAACTTCAGAAAAGAAATGAAGACTGTTTGAAACAGTTTTCAATTCTTTTCTTAAGTTGATTTCCAGGTAGTCCTACGGAGTAACAGTTAGATAGTTTTGAGAGTCTTGTCTACCATTATTTGTGAGTCACAGACTTGTAACATCTGTGTCCCTCCCCTTTATATAGAAATTCTGGATCTGCAGTTGTATATAATTGATGAAATAGATATATGGACAGTAATCCAGTTATATGCAGGTAACAAGATCTGGGGCACCAGGGTACAAAGTTTCTACTCATCCATTTGTCCTGGATATCTGTATGTAATGGGTTCCCAGAATGTGCTGATATCAGTGATGAAATCAAATATAGTCAGGTCAAGTTCTAGCTTTCAGAGCACAAAACTTCAAATTAAGCCATATTTCGTGAAGGATTTCTTATATTTTATCCTCTGTGTTAATTTCTAGATGGCTGTAGTGATGTAGAGTTTGAGTGTTACAATGGTCGTTGTATATCCTATAACTTGGTGTGTGACGATTATATAGACTGTCCACAGGGTGAAGATGAACTCTGCAGTAAGTTCCATAAACATTCTAATTTAGTTGCTCTCATGGGATTTGAACCAAGGCTGATATGACACATGGCCTAGCCTTTTTTAGTCTGATGTTCTTAGTCGTTGAGCTACCGAGCCAACTCTAAAAAAGGTTGGTAAAATAGTGCAAATTAAGCTATCTGGGGCTGGCTTAGTAGCGCAGTGGTTAAGGATGTCAGACTTTGAAGAGCTAAGTGACGTTGCTGTATTTGTGTGGTTTTAATCACATGAGAGGGCACTGATATTAGGTATGAATTAGAAATTTACATCTGTCAAATAATGTCCACATAGTTTAGGAGACTTAGATGAGCAAGATATGGCCTTCATGGTCTTATTGTTAAGATTAAGACTTTTTTAGGTGATAGATAAGGATGTCAAGATATCCAATTTAGGAATAGAATTTTTGCAATCAACATTACCCATTGTGTGTCCACAATTACAATAAACAACATCCCCAAAATTTCCCCACAAAGTTGAATGAATCTGGTTGGAATCTTTCTTAACCCTTGTCACGCTGAATAATTTTGGCTAAAAATTTTCATCGAAATCAAAGGGCAAAAAGCACTGAAAGTACCAACTTTAGGTCAATTTTTAATTGAAAAGCTAAATTGTTTGACAATTCTGTTTTGAAAGTGAGAAACAGGTGGTGTAGACCAAAATCAGACTGCACATATGTGCAGGGTGATGTTTGTCTATAGCTCCTGCCAAAGCAGGAATATTCCGGGTTCAGCATGACAAGGGTTAATACAAATTACTAAAAGTATTTGAATAAAAATTGTTTCTGCCATAGCAACAAAAGCAAAAGTTAAACAGGATGAGCAGTTGTTGGCTGGAATGGTATGTTGTTAACTCCTCTAGACATAGTCCAGCAGAGCTATTTACATGGCCCTAGAGTGTCTGATACTTTAATAGAATATTCCTTTTTGATCTGACCATGGGCATATTTCTGCTGTTAAGCCTTTTGATGGCTAATTGAACAAGAGTGCCATCGTCACAAAATACGCCGCCACATTGCTGCTGTTTCACAGAAATAATTGTAGACACTACTTATTTTGACAGAACCAAATTGAAAATGACCAAGTTTCATTTAAAGCAAGACAAAAAGTTAGGAGGAGTTGCCTTCACAAGGCTGCAATTTCAATAAGCCCCAGGCACTAAGTTTTAAGGGGGCATAATTCAGGGAAATAGATGAGCCATAAAATCCTTGATCCATGTACATCTTCAAATTATGGTGATGACATTGACCAAGTTTCATTTAAATAAAGACAAAAAGTAAGGAGGATTTGTCTTCACAAGGCTGCAATTTCAATAAGCCCTAGATACTAAGTTTTTAAGGGGCATAACTCAGGCAAAAATCAACAAACCATAAAATCCTTCCTTCATGCACATCTACCAATTGAGGTGATAACATTGACAAAGTTTCAAGAAGATCCAGCCAGAAACTTAGGAGGAGTTGCGTTGACAAGAAAAGTGGACCCAGAGACTAAGTTATCAAGGGGCATAACTCAGGCAAAAATCAATGAACCGTAAAATCCTTCCTTCATGCACATCTACCAATTGAGGTGATTACATTGACCAAGTTTCAAGAAGATCCAGCCAGAAACTTAGGAGGCGTTGTGTTGACAAGAAAAGTGGACCCATAGACTAAGTTATCAAGGGGCATAACTCAGGCAAAAATCAACAAACCATAAAATCCTTCCTTCATGCACATCTACCAATTGAGGTGATAACATTGACCAAGTTTCAAAAAGATCCAGCCAGAAACTTAGGAGGAGTTGCGTTGACAAGAAAAGTGGACCCAGAGACTAAGTTATCAAGGGGCATAACTCAGGCAAAAATCAACAAACCATAAAATCCTTCCTTCATGCACATCTACCAATTGAGGTGATAACATTGACCAAGTTTCAAAAAGATCCAGCCAGAAACTTAGGAGGAGTTGCGTTGACAAGAAAAGTGGACCCAGAGACTAAGTTATCAAGGGGCATAACTCAGGCAAAAATCAATGAACCGTAAAATCCTTCCTTCATGCACATCTACCAATTGAGGTGATTAAATTGACCAAGTTTCAAGAAGATCCAGCCAGAAACTTAGGAGGAGTTGCGTTGACAAGAAAAGTGGACCCAGAGACTAAGTTATCAAGGGGCATAACTCAGGCAAAAATCAACAAACCATAAAATCCTTCCTTCATGCACATCTACCAATTTAGGTGATAACATTGACCAAGTTTCAAAAAGATCCAGCCAGAAACTTAGGAGGAGTTGCGTTGACAAGAAAAGTGGACCCAGAGACTATGTTATCAAGGGGCATAACTCAGGCAAAAATCAACGAACCGTAAAATCCTTCCTTCATGCACATCTACCAATTGAGGTGATTACATTGACCAAGTTTCAAGAAGATCCAGCCAGTAGTTTAGGAGGAGTTGCGTTGACAAGAAAAGTGGACGGACGTACGGACGGACGGAAGGACGGACGGATGGATGGACGGACGGACGGACGGATGGACGGATGGACGGACGGACAGACGGAGAAGATGACGCCAATATACGTCCGCCTCCGGCGGGCAGCGTATAAAAAAAGGGGTCATGATGTAAAAAATCTTTTTTAATATATCTAAATCATATTTAAAGTAAACTTTTACCAAATTATTTATATTAGGTTAGACAAATGTATAAGAAAGGCAATTTTCTAGAAAAGTGTCAACTTTCTACAAACTAAACAAAAGTTTGTGTTCACACATTTCCCAAGAGTAATAATTTGTGTTCCCATTTTTCACACATTATCTCCTTGGTTGTCATGACAATGTATTGACCAACTTGAATCTGGAATCTTGCAATTGTTTTTTATTAGACATTTACAAATGAAACCATTGTCAACAGATTTAATTATTCTGGTTTGAATGAGTATGGTCTGTATATCTTTGATATAAGGTTTATTAATATTTACTGAAATGTACATCGCACAAGATTACATTCCCTTATAGTAAAGGATTTTTTCATTTAATGACGACAAATATTGGCGGTGGATCAACTTTGACACATATTAGCTTGACCGCCAATATAGCCACAATAAAACCACTGCCTAAATTACCCCTTTTACAGTTCACTAACAAACTTGGTCATCAACTTGAAAATGCCAGTTTAGTATACTGACCCCAATAGGCCTATTGTTATTAACCCTTTTTGATGCTGAACCTGGATTATTCCTACTTTAGCAGGAGCAATAGACAAACATCAGCCTGCACATATGTGTAGTCTGATATTAGTCTACACCACCTGTTTCTCATTTCCAAACCAGAATTGTCAATAGATTTAGTTTTTCAAATAAAAATTGACCTACAGTTGGTATTTTCAGTGCTTTTTCACCTTTGATATTGAAGCAAATTTTTAGCCAAAATTTTATTCAGCATGACAAGGGTTAAACTGGTTTGAGACTTGAGAGGCATAAAGAAGCTTTGATTAGATGTATCATTCTACAAAATTTGAATGAAATAGTATTTAAAGTTAAGTTGCAACCAAACATTTTTCTCTAGGTTCTGACCAAGAGGAATCAGATTTCTATAGATGTGGCAATGACCAGATAATACCAGGATTCCTAGCTTGTAATGGTAAACTGGACTGTTATGATGGAACAGATGAAAGATGGTGTGGTAAGATCTACTCATTATGGCTAGTTTTTATACGCCGACGGAGGCGGACGTATATTGGCGTCATCTTCTCCGTCTGTCCGTCCGTCCGTCCATCTGTCCGTCCATCCGTCCGTCCGTACGTCCGTCCACTTTTCTTGTCAACGCAACTCCTCCTAAAGTTCTGGCTGCAGGGTCCAAAGAATTCAGAAAAAGGCACTCGTCCTGCAGGGCAAGTGACTTGAAAAAGTAACCCGTCCTGGTGTGATTGTCACTCGCCCTTTAATAGGCCTAGGGGTCGTTAAAGACCATGCTTTGTATCCGGAAACGTAATTTTGAAGTGCAGACGAAACGAAAGTACAATTTTTACGCCATTCAAAAATGCTAGATTCCGGGCAATAAATACCGGCAAAAAGATCGGGTCTAGTAAAATCATTTTATCATTTGCAAACATACAATACCATGGATTTTTCTGGTAAATTTCAATGATTGTGGCCATAAGAGACAAAAGAAGTAGTAGATATGAACAAAACAAGGGAATATTTATTTCTGTTTCCGATACTTTCCTTGGTCGTGAGATCGGTTTGTTTTTTCGAAGTTCGGGTACCGGGTTACATCATGCGAAAACCGGAAGTTTTATTTTTCAGAAATCAAAGTACATAACTGTTTACAGTTCAAGGTGTTGCGAATTTCTATCACCTCGAACTTTTTCGAATCATATTTTTTGGTTTTATCCGATTTTATCCTGTCACTAGACATAATAATTAAATGCCATCCATTCTTCACTCGTCTGGGAGGACGACTGCCTTTGAATTTCCACTCGTCCTCCGGGATTTCTTACTCGTAAATACGAGCGGACGAGTGGATTCTTTGGACCCTGGGCTGGATCTTCTTGAAACTTGGTCAATGTTATCACCTCAATTGGTAGATGTGCACGAAGGAAGGATTTTACGGTTCGTTGATTTTTGCCTGAGTTATGCCCCTTGATAACTTAGTCTCTGGGTCCACTTTTCTTGTCAACGCAACTCCTCCTAAGTTTCTGGCTGGATCTTCTTGAAACTTGGTCAATGTAATCACCTCAATTGGTAGATGTGCATGAAGGAAGGATTTTACCGTTCGTTAATTTTTGCCTGAGTTATGCCCCTTGATAACTTAGTCTCTGGGTCCACTTTTCTTGTCAACGCAACTCCTCCTAAGTTTCTGGCTGGATCTTCTTGAAACTTGGTCAATGTAATCACCTCAATTGGTAGATGTGCATGTAGGAAGGATTTTACGGTTCGTTGATTTTTGCCTGAGTTATGCCCCTTGATAACTTAGTCTCTGGGTCCACTTTTCTTGTCAACGCAACGCCTCCTAAGTTTCTGGCTGGATCTTCTTGAAACTTGGTCAATGTAATCACCTCAATTGGTAGATATGCATGAAGGAAGGATTTTACGGTTCGTTGATTTTTGCTTGAGTTATGCCCCTTGATAACTTAGTCTCTGGGTCCACTTTTCTTGTCAACGCAACTCCTCCTAAGTTTCTGGCTGGATCTTCTTTAAACTTGTGCATGAAGTAAGGATTTTATGGTTCGTTTATTTTTGCCTGAGTTATGCCCCTTAAAAACTTAGTCTCTGGGGCTTATTGCCTCAGTTATGCCCCCTTAAAATTTAGTCTGGGGCTTATTGAAATTGCAGCCTTGTGAATGCAACTCTTCCTAAGTTTCTGGCTGGATCTAAATGAAACTTGGTGGATGTTATAACCGAAATTGGTAGATGAGCATGAAGTAAGGATTTTATGGTTCATTAATTTTACCCTAAATTATGCCCCCTTAAAACTTAGTATCTAGGGCTTATTGAAATTGCAGCCTTTTGAACACAACTCCTCCTTACTTTTTGTCTTTATTTAAATGAAACATGGTCAATGTCATCACCATAATTTGTAGATGTACATGGATCAAGGATTTTATGGCTCATTTATTTCCCTGAATTATGCCCCCTTAAAACTTAGTGCCTGGGGCTTATTGAAATTGCAGCCTTGTGAAGGCAACTCTTGGTCATTTTCAATTTGGTTCTGTCAAAATAAGTAGTGTCTACAATTATTTTCGTGAAACAGCAGCTAAGTGGCGGCGTATTTTGTGATGATGGCACTCTTGTTATATGCTCCCAAAGCATGACTTAACTTGTCTTGTCTTCTCCACCTGTTTTCCTGTCCCTTTGTCAATACTCTGTACCGTACATCCACTTCTTGCAAACGCATTTTCTCCTACACAGTAAAGGGGGGGCTTTCATTTAAATGATAATCCTTTTTGTGGTGTATCTTGTGTCAACAGCAGTCTTGTTACTCATTGTCCCTTATTTTGTATCGAAGAAATTGAGAAACTATTTGTTTTTAGCTCACTCGAGCAAGTGCTCACTGTGAGCTTTGGTGATCCAGCTGTGTCTTGCATCTTGTGTGTGTGCACTCTAGATGCCACATTTTTGGCTCAAATGTTTTTGAATTTGGTCAGAATGTTTGACTGTTTTGGGTCAATTAAGTCAGGTCAAAACTAGTTAATGGGGTAAAATCTTAGAAAAACATTATGTACACTTTAGAGGAAACACTTTTAGCTCAAATGTCCTGGACAGCTTGGACAGAATGTTTGTCTCTATGAGATTTTGTTCAAGTGGCAAAGTATAGCTTTTGTAGTTCACTTAATGAAATATCAATTGATCTTACTCCATACTTTAATTCTGAGATGAAATATGAAATTTTAGGACAAATTATCAAAAGTGTGTCATTTTTCTTGTGATTGATTTGCAACATTCATAGTGACATCACTGATTAAGCTTTGCTTAGATAACATTAGATAGGGTAAAATGTAAAAAAGAGGATCAAAAGTTTTCAATAATTTCACTGGTTAGGTGGTGAGTTAATCAAATGATTTACTGTTATTTCTTGATGATACGCTGAAAAGCATTAAAGAAAGCCTTCCCTTTCTGTTCAAAGATGATGTTTTTAATAAATTTGGTATTTTATGACTTCTAGATCTAGGTCCCATTTTAATAAATTTGGTATTTTATGACTTCTAGATCTAGGTCCCATTTTAATAAATTTGGTATTTTATGACTTCTAGATCTAGGTCCCATTTTAATAAATTTGGTATTTTATGACTTCTAGATCTAGGTCCCATTTTAATAAATTTGGTATATTATTATTTCTAGATTTTTACTAAACTTCTCACAAAATAATTAATTGTAAGTCACAAAATCACAAATTGTTTTTAATATTACATTCATTGTCAGATTCTGCCTTGCAATATTTCATTGGAATCATCTTTAAAAGATGGTTCCAATGAGATGATGCATGCCAGAATTCAATATCAAGTTACAACTGCAGAAGCAACTTCAATTTTTGACTTAGGCAAAAGATGACCGTAAGATTTTTAGTAAAACAAGCCCCTAATTCATTATCCTCTGTATATTTTACAGTGACCTGAAATTGTATATTTTACAGTGACCTGTAAATTTATATTTTACAGTGACCTGTAAATGTATATTTTACAGTGACCTGTAAATGTATATTTTACAGTGACCTGTAAATGTATATTTTAAAGTGACATGTAGATGTATATTTTACAGTGACCTGTAAATGTATATTTTACAGTGACCTGTAAATGTATATTTTACAGTGACCTGTAAATCGAGTACACAATGTCTCGGTTTAGACCGTACCTGTCTTCGATATAGTCTAAAATGTGATGGTTATACAGACTGCTCGGATGGTAAAGACGAACAAAGTTGTTCCAAGTTTCCAATAGAGTTTTGTGATGATTGGTGGGGACTGGGATATAAGGACAATGGTGTTTATGAAATAGGTAATTATAACAAGAGCTAAAGATAGAAGGTTTTTTTGGGGATTTTAGATCTAAGTATTTTAATTGTTATAGTACTAATACTATGTTCTTGGTTCTCATTTAAATTGTCTCAAGGAGACAATTAAAATAAGAACCTACAACATAGGAGTTCATTTAGAATTCAGACTAGTTTTCCCCGTTATCTGTACCTTTGGGTAACCAAGATCTAGGGATGTTTGTGGATCAGTACCCTGTGGAGGGGTGTGTGTGTCAGTTAGGATGGTAACGATGAACAAAGTTTCCAATATAGAGTTGTAATGATTGATGGGGACTTGGATACAAGGAAAATGGTGTTTATGTAATAGGTAACATAGATCTAGGAATGCTTGTGGATGGATGCCAGGGGTTGGGATAGGGGGTGGGAGTGGTAGGGGGTATTTTGATGGTAAAGAAGAACAAATGTGTTCCAAGTTTCCGATACAGTTTTGGGATGATTGGTTGGGACTTGAATACAAGAAAAATGGTGTTTATGAAATAGGTAACAAAGATTTAGGGGTGCTTGTGGATGGGTGCCAGGGG
The DNA here is from genome assembly GCA_948146395.1 of Fragum whitleyi. Taxonomy (NCBI): domain Eukaryota; kingdom Metazoa; phylum Mollusca; class Bivalvia; order Cardiida; family Cardiidae; genus Fragum; species Fragum whitleyi. The sequence continues at coordinate 40,071,844 of OX411550.1, read as the reverse complement.
TAGGGGTGGTGGGTGGCAGGGGTTGTTTGGATGGTAAAGAAGAACAAATGAGTTCCAAGTTTCCGATACAGTTTTGGGATGATTGGAGTCCGACTTGAATACAAGGAAAATGGTGTTAATGAAATAGGTAAAATAGATATACGGATGCTTGTGGATTGGTATCAGGGGGTGGGGGTGATAAATGATAACCAACTTATTCCAAGTTTCCAATAGAGAACTGCCATGATTCGTTGGATATAAGAAAAATGATGCTATGGATTCAGTAAAATAGATCTAGCTGTTTCTCCTAGATGTAAAAATAACAATAAACAATTCAATGGTTCAAAAATAAAAGAATAATTCCCTTCAATGATTGACAAATCAATTGAAATGATATTTTTTTGCTTGATACTTACCACTCCCTATTACTACAATTTTTGATGACCACACAAAAATTACCTTTGTAAGAATTGTCAATATCAAGCCAGGAATTTCCAATTTCACCAATTTTATTTATATACCTCTGAAGGTGTTTTTATTTTTGTATCATCTTTTCCATCTGTGTCTCTGTCCGTTTCAATGTATTGATAATCCTAGACCTATGTGGGATAGCCTGAGGCTAGAAAAGGTTGTGATAATAGTACAGGTGCAAGAGATACCAGAAATCCATTGATAGGTGCTCCAGCCAACACCATATAACCGAAAGATTGTTGAAAGTGGGTAAAAACCCAATTCAAACAAACCATACCCATGTATGTGAATACATCAACCTAAACACAACTCCTACGTTTATAGATAGTTTTGGACAAATTTGCCACGTCTCAGAAAAAAAGGGGCCTTGATGTAACATTTTCCTGTGGCAGCAAATATTGTGACCATGGCTTTCTTTTTGTAGGTGGAGCTCAACTCAAATGTAACTTTGATAACGTCAGTGAATGGGAGACCATAACAATAATACCACTGGACCTGGTGTACTCAATAGCTGATACTTCCATGGACTACTTTACCAACACATTACTTACTTTTGAAGTAAACCAGTACATATATAACAGGCCATTTGGTACTTGTCACGTCACAGTAGGTCAATTTTTTTATTTACGATAAACTAAGAAAAACAAGCAAAGATATATTAAGGTAGTAGAACCGTAATAGTTCCACAACGTTTCGGTAGAAATGAACTTTAACAGTGTTAACTGAGGTTTCCTAATGATTTTCATTAGGAAACCTCAGTCAACATTGTGAAAGACCAGAAGTTCCGAAATGTTTCGGAACTATTACAGGTCCTCTACATAAAAAAACCCAAAGAAAATAATGTTAAAATCAATTTATTTTCAAATATCCTGATATTATTATACTCCTTTATTATTATTTGCCTGTCAAAAGATGGGACTTTTTGTAGGATCACCTGAAGTGTCCGGCAGGCAGGCGGCATCCATTTCTTTGTACAGAGCATTACTCTGTCACATTATGTCCAATTGACTTGAAACTTGACAGTTATGTTCCTCTCATGATTACAGAACACAAGAACTGTAACTCTGTCTAACTTATTTCCCTTTGTTGTTTTCATTCAGACATTCAGCAGTTTAATGGGTGTATCTTTTGACAATTTTCTACTTTGTATTTTAAGATGTTTTCATGAACAAGTCAGTAAATCAAGGTGAACTTTTGCTGGACTGGTTTTGGGGGAAGCTGTATCTAAATTATTGAAAGAAAGTGAGCCTGTGAGCAACATTTCCAACAATTTTATATGTGCGTGATGGGCAGATGTTGAGCAGCCTTGACAGTCATACAATGTATAAAAAATTAATCTTGGGTTGTGGACAGTGACTTTAGTTCCATGATAATCTATTGAGGGCCTAGTGAAGACTCTGATCAGACTGTGTGGCTGCACAGACTGATTGGAGGCCTAACGTTATGCTCAATTGAAATTGTTGCAAATGTCACACACAGGCTCAAATAAAATTGATATAAAATTTGCTGTTTTGAAAATAGTCAAGGCATTGCCATCATGCTGAAGTCTTCTATGTAGGCTAAGTCTTTATGATCTTGGCCATCTCAAAAAGAACATTTTTGCATAAGGGCCTATCATCATTAATATATGATGACTCTTATGGAGGAGTGTGTTATGATACCTCCTTACCTTACACCCATAGCTTCAAGACGATTTTAATACAATGCTCAATATCTGAGTCAGGGAAGATCTTTTTTGGCACATGGTGGTTAGTCTATTGGTCTTGTAAACCTTTTATTTCACTATATACTGTATTTCTCCTAATAAACACTACCAGGAGCTATATATAACATGGTCAAGGAGCTTTTTATTCATTATGCATTTTTCTGGTTTATAAAACCCATTTAATTTATGTCTTTTAGGCCTATTTCCCTTCAATTTGAGGTAAATTTCCTCTAAACAAATATATGTATGATTGTTTAGAGGAAATTCACATCAAATAGAGCTTCATGAAATTTACGCATTTGAAGTGGGGGGTTTTCTTAGTAGAAAATGTAGGGGTGCTTCTTTTAGCAAGGGAGCTATTTTTAGGGAAATACGGTATTTCCTTTCTTTTTAGGTTCAATCACGGCCTCAGAAAAAGCTTAGAAAACTGAAGCCTTTCCAAGTTAATGTTTTGGCGCAAAATATTTTTAACTCCGAGTAAATGAATATTTATACATTTACAGTTGTTTTTCTGAGCCATGGGATTATCTAATTCTAAAATAAATCCTCAAATCTTCACTTCAAACTGAATAACCAGTTACTTTTCTATTAAACAAGGTCTTGCTTTCTATTGAAAGGTATATGAAACCCTACAACCAGCCATAAAAAGAGTTTTAGATGAGGATGGCTTATCTTATGAAAAGGATCAGGTTTTTGGATCAACCAAATTCAGGTAATATATTTAAGTTTTTATCCTTCCCATGCTGTTATAGAGCTATAGGTTGAGGGGTTATTTTGGTTTTCAAATTAAAATATTTCATTATTTCTTACTTAAACCCTATTTTGTTGTTAATCATTCGAAACGTCTCATGGAGCTGATTCAAATGAGTACCCACTACATAGTGTTTCTTTGACAAATAATGATTTTAGTCTGGTTTTAACCCCTCTTATCTGGACCCCTGTGTCCTTGGGGATATTTCTGCTTCACAGAATACTTTTCACAGGTAATATGGTTCAAACTCAGCCAGGACATAAGTAGAATCTGATCTGAGCCTAAGCTGCCTTCTTTCTACTCAATAATAATTTTTTCTTTAATGCTTTTCGGTGGTTTATCGAGAAATAACAGTAGATTATCACTTGATAATCTCACCGCAAAAGCAGTGAAATTATCAAAAAACTAATACCCTGCTTTTGTGCATTTCATCCTATCTGACGTCATCTATGTGGGGTGAAATAAGTGATGTCATAATGAATGTTGCATAGCAATCATGCGCAAATTGACAGGCTTTACAAAAATATGTCCTAGAAATTTCACATTTCGTCTAATTTTGCATTAAAGAAATAGAATAATCGTTTGTTTTTCGAGTAAGATCGATAAATATTTCATTTTGCGAACAACAAAAGCTATATTTTCACTTGTGAAAATATAGCTTTTATTGTTAACTAAATGAATATAAATGGATCTTACACTGAAACAAATGATTATCATCTATATCTATGGGAGAATTTTGACTCAGACTGGATAGATACCTCAAAATTGACATTTTGATTGAATCAAATTTAGATTCAGAAGGATAAGTGTTGACAAGTTAGCAGACTGATTGTTGATTGTGAGGCTTCCATATAAATCTTAACCATTGTTTGCCTGTATATACAAGATTTAACCAGTGAAATAAACATTTCTAAGTAAAAGTTAAAATTCTTTCTACAGCTAGCTTACTACAGACCCAACTACAAAGACATTTCTTTAAGGTAAAGGTTGCAGGGTTTTAGTCTGACATAGACAAAATCAGGTACAAATGATTCAGTAATTGGGATTTTAGGGGTCCTTTCTTAAATTTTGAGAGTCCATGCTTTAGATGTAGACTGTTTCTTTTAGGCTATAATCTAGCCGCCACCATAGCGCAGTTGGTTAGGCATAAGACTTCCAATCTGGAAGTCGTGGGTTCGATCCCCGGTGGCGGCAAATATCCTTTCCGACGTTTGTCTTTCACCAATGGGTAGATAATCGTAAACCTATGTGAAATAGCAGTCGGAGGCTAGGAAAGGATGTAATGGTAGTACTGGCGTGAGAAATACCAGGAATCCATTGTTAGGTGCTCCGGCCGCCGCGATATAACTGAAACAATGTTGAAAGCGGCGTAAAACACCATTCAATCAATCATTAGGCTATAATCTTGCAGTGTGTACATTTAGAGCTATTCTCGAGATAAAGGTAAAGAAATTTATGGAAGTATCTTAACATTTTGCACTCATCTTCTGGAAAGTAAATTAAGACTGTTTTTAACAGTCATCAATTCTTTTCTGAAGCTCATCCTCAGAGAGTCTTAAGGAGTCACATCGCATAGTTTTAACCCTTGTCATGCTGAATCTGGAATAGTCCTGCATTGGCAGGAGCTATGGACAAACATCAGCCTGCACATATGTGCAGTCTGATGTTAGTCTACACCACCTGTTTCTCACTTTCAAACCAGAATTGTAAATAGATTTAGTTTTTCAAAAAAAATTGACCTACTGTTGGTACTTTCAGTGCTTTTTGCCCTTTGGTTTTGATGATTTTTTTTTTCCAAAGTTAATATTCAGCATGACAAGTGTTAAGAGTCCTGGCTACTTATTTCTGCATGTGAGATGCAAAAAGACCTGTGTCCCTCTAAAACCATGGGTTGATTTTAAGACTTGGCTTTAAAACCTAATTGGAAATAGTAACCAGTGCAACTTTAAAACCTAATTGGAAATAGTAACTAGTGCCAGTCAATATCAAATTATAAAACACCTTTTTTTTATCTAAACCAGTCTGATTTACTTTTGATGTAATATTTGCAAAAATATGATATTCCTTTTTCTGAAATTTCTTGTAAAGCTCAGCTTAAGGCCAAATTGTACTTTAAAAAAAATCATGTTTCAATTCCTGGGCGAAGTTCAAGATCAAAGTCAGGCCTGCCACTGTTCACTATTAAATCTGGGTGCTAATCAGGCCGAATTTGATTGAATTTCATTCAAAAACTTGGAATTAGTTTTAGTTGTACAAGAAACAAACATATTTTCATCACTATATTGAAGGGTATGTATAGGTGGGTTAATTATATAGGCACTTACAATAGTTTTGCGCTGATCCTTTGAAGGATCATCAGCTCATATAATTGTAAGTGCCTATATGTTTATAGGCACTTGCAATTGTTTTGAGCTGACACCTTGAATGATGTTCAAGATCAAGGTATATATATATAATTGTAAGTGCCTATATGTTTATAGTGCCTATATGTTTATAGGCACTTACAATTGTTTTGAGCTGACCCCTTGAATGATGTTCAAGATAAAGGTTAAAATTTATGATTACTCCTACAGTACTTACACAAACAACCAACTATTTTCAACAAGTGACCAAGATATACAAAAAATACTGGGGAGACCAGATGGTTCTGATGTTAGCCCAAGAAAAAGGCTGTTGTATACTGATGTGACTTGTAAAAGTGGTAAGTATATATAATGAAATAATTTCCAATAATGTTGCCTTGCTTGCTTAATAACCTGTCTACTATAGTTGAGGTTAGGATCAGCTTGTCTCAAATAGAATTGATTTTGGTTTAAAGCTATTTATTTTACATCAATTGGGAAACAACTTAGAATACTCCCTCTTGTTTCTGCTTCCTGGAAAATTCACCAGTACTCAAGCTGAATGTGTGGGCCAATCTAAGAACCAAGATTCATAGCCGCTCCTGGGACCTTTGGATCATAAGGCCATTGCTCTACCTCAAGGCCATGGACACCACTTAAAATAGAGAAACAGATTCAATTTCTCAATTAAAAACATTTGTACACTAAAGGCCATCTTGACGTCATTTATAATGCCATCTTAAACAACCAAAGGATATCTATGATGGGTGTTTTTTATGGAAGACTAGGGGATCTATGTGAGAAAGTCACATAACACTGTTGATTAGCTTGCCCTTTAAAGTTGGGTTTATACTCTGTTTCTATGCCAGGCATATTCAACTGGCTTCACACATTAACTTCCGATCTTTGAATTGCAAATTGGTTGTCAACATAAACACACTTTGACAGCCACAGTATTTAGACTTACATTCCCACAGGTACAGTAAAACCCCTCTATTAAGACCACTTGGGGTACTTTTTGAAAGTGGTCTTAATAGCGGGGTGGTCTTAATTCTGAGGTTTGGTCGGATGCGTTCAAACTTCCTAGACTAATTATTGCTAATAGAAGAGACTATGTAATTCAGTTTATTTTAGAATGATTTAAACTATATCGTGTTGTGTTTTTTACATAACGTAATCAAATCTGTAAAATAGCATTTACATGTAAAACTTTTGTTGTTGTTGTTTCAAGCCAATCCAAATTATTGATTTCCAAAAGGGAGAAATTGATTCTTTGCAGTTGCTCATTTCAATGATACAAATCTTCTTCAATTCAAGAGTATAAACTAAGTTAGATTGTTATTGCTTATGCAAAAACTAGGACAAAGGCCCTATTATAGAAGAGACTTTTCTGCTGCAAAAAACTGTCTTAAATTGTTTGTTTTGCTTTCAATTCATAACTAAGAACCTCTTTTTCCCTTCCCCAAAACTCTCGGTGAGTAGGTGTACACTCACGTCGGGTAATTCTGCGCGTCGTCTAAAGCTGCGCAGCTATATGAGGTCATGTAAACTAAGAAAATGGCCGCTAAACATAAAAGCAGAACAACCTACTTTTAATATTCAAAAAAATTATCATTTAATCAATTTGAGCAAAAAGTACATGTGTGTAATTACAGTAAAAAGATTCCCGTTTTTGTGTCAGTGTTTTTTATGTTAATTATAACAGATTTACGGGCATTAAAGTTAGTTCTTTCCTTGACTGCGGGGGTTTAGCCGACGAACACTGAGTTGATAAAACACGACGGTGCATCTGTTCATCGCCGGATAACGTAATTTAAGTTACATTTTGTTCTAGATAATATGCCTTTTACATAGCAAAAATGGTAAATGAGTCCAGTCGTGTATTGATTTTTTGTGTACATGCGATATATTTATACAATTTTGTACTTGACTTTCTTAAGTGCGCAGGATTAGCCGACAGCACTGTATAGTGACATCGCTTTCTTTGCAAAGTTTTTTTTTCTTTCAATATAGCTCTTTTCTCCTTTACGTTTGTTTATTTGATCTGGTTTGGTAACCTACCTCGGATTATCTATATCAAAATAAGGGCAATTATTGTCGAACTATAAATGTGGCGCATACATTCAGTAAAATCCTAATAACGAAACCTATCAATCATAAGCAAGTTTACAATCGGTCAGCAGATCGCCGAAAACGATTTCCTGTATGTTTCCATAAATAGCATTACTTTCGGTTTCTTTACTCAAGTTAACGAGGTAACATTTTTAATTGATAGACGAATGCGGTGTATCGAAACAATTGACCACTTAAAGTTGTTTGTTTGAAAATAACACCAAAACACAATAGAGATTTAATCACGATATCGAAAAAATTCGATAATCCATTGTTGATCCATTCGTACCCAATTAGTGTCGTACTTACAAAGCGTGAAATTCGGATGGTCGATCCGGAGGTGTGAAGTTACTGGTCTTTTTAGCGAGGTTTGTAATAGTGTTTTATACGACGTTTGTACTGAAATTAGTGGTCGTAATTCGGAATAGCGGGGTGCTCGCATTAGAGGGGTTCGCGACCATTAAGATAAAGAACAAATAATTCCGTTCTGGCGAAAATCGTTCGTAATAGCGGGGTGCCCGTTTTTCCTGGGTGGTCGGAAGGAGGGGTTTTACTGTATATATATACACTGGGGTGGAGAGGAGCAAACTTGGTGTTAACTGTCTGCTCAGAAATACTTCCATGAACTGGTCAGGATTCCATCTTGGGGCCTTTTGATCTAAAAAGCTACTTTCCTAACCCTAGTTCATTTCCAGCTGGAAAAATGTCCTTCCCCTAGACCTCCCCTCAAGACACACCCACAGATATCTATCATTTATCTGAAAGACATATTGCGGGGCCAGTTTAACACTCAAGTAACATTTGGAACATCACAGGGCCATTTCCTTATAATACAACAGACCTTGGATGTATATAAGGGAATGGGTATGTAACAAAATTGTGCATTTTGTTAGGTGGATACAGTGTAAGAAAAACTAGCGCTGAAACATTAAGTGCTATCTTTAGATTTATATTTTTGCAGTTAATAACAGCTGAAAAATCTTAATTTTTGAGAATTATTGAGAAAATCAAGATTTATCAGCTGTTATTTAAGAATCTAAAGATATTTATATAAGGACACAATGATTTTACGTCAGTGACTTTGGCAACGTCGAATGTTTTCACTAGTTTCGAGGCTAAAGCAATTTTAACTGACGTCATCAAGTTTCCAAAGTTTTCCCGTAATTTTTGAAAATAGTCTGTCTACCTACATCCGAGGTTGATCGTGAGATTGGCCGAATGGTGTTCCGAATGACCCAAGTAAGGGCCTATGAATATATAGGAACTTAAGCTTGCCCCTTGATATGGTCCCACACACAAAAGAAATTTGAAATTTGTTAGAGGGCAAACTTAGCATTGAAACTACTGCTGTATTATGATAATAAAGTTGCCTGCACAAGAAAATTATTCAAAAATGGCAAAAATCGACAGAGGTCAATAACCATCCCATTTTAAATGAAAACTTTAATTGGTTAATCAGTCTTTAGGATGATGTTGATTGCATTATAAGATTGTTATACAGTATCTGCCTGTGTACATCACAGTATATTTTAAGATAAAAAAAATGATGTTTGTCCCTTGACTTTAGCTTTGTTGATATCATTTTGCCTTCATTGACAAAAGGTCCTGAACTGTGTCTATTATCATATACCCTGACAAATAGAAGTATGACTAATAATATTGAAGGCAAATTCTATCTGACAATCCTATCAAATTTACAACATCATCAGAGTTTTTCTGTATAGTTTAGTCATTTTATGTCATTTCAGATTTTTACAACAGGATTTACAGTGTACCATGTGCTGGGAGATACCAGTCAGTTAGGCCCAGTGGGTTTTGTAAATGGGGAGTATGCAGAAGTATGTCACACTTATGGAACTGTGGTAAGTACGGGTCCCCTTGGGGAGCCTTTAAAACATTCATCCTTTGAACACACTTCTTGAAATGTCCTTGATCTTTTTATCATGCCCACCCCCCTTGAATAGAGTGGGTGTACATTGCTTCCCTCAGTCCGTCAATAGATGTCACACTTATAGAACTGTGGTTAGTAGAGGTCCCATTGGGGAACCTTTAAAACTGTTGCATAATTGTATTAAAATCAAAGTGCTTAAAACTCTAAATGCACAAAGCCAGTGTCAAAACTGATACTGAAAATATGATTTTCAAACCCTGCTGATTTACAAAGGAAAAATTAGGCCGTTCAATCTAAGATCAATCTGCACATATCGAGGATTCAGCGTAAGACTGTACTAAGTGTACATACGCTGTATGTATACTGAGTACTGTCTTGCACTTAACCCTCGATATATGTAGGTTGATCTTAGTTTGTACCTCCTGCTAAAGCAGGAGTATTTGAGGATTGGCATGACCTTTACGGACTGTGGTAAGTAGAGGTCCCCAAGGAGAACTTTTGAAAATATATTCATGAAATGAATATGATATTTTTATTATGCCTCCATTTAATAACCCTTTGCTGGAAAGGTCCAAAATTTTGTAAAACAGGAAAGTTTTAAATAAAGTGGAGAATATTACTTAGCTCAGTTGGTCAATTGTTGGGTCAGTCAGTAGGTCAGGTGTTCTGAAGCCAAACTTTAACTGGATTATAAGAAAGATTCAACTTACAGTCATGAAAATTAGCACAGGCATCCAGCTCGGGGTGAAAATGATTGCTACAGTTTTTGAGAGAAATCCATTATAGTTCAAGGCCACTGGGTGACCTTGGACTTTGTGATACACTGAAAAAACCTTGTCTAGATGAAATTTTGGCACAGAATTGACCTAGGGTCACCAGAATCACACAGACATTCACCTCCCCTTGTAGATGATCTCTAATGATTTTGAGAAAAATCTTTGTTTGAACGAAAAACTTGCTGATTTTATATTTTAGACACAATTGAGCTTCAATCACCAAGTTAGAATGTTTTGTTTTGCACTGAGCCATTGGTTGTTTATATTTCAGAGGACTATGTTTGTCCTACAAATTACATCAAATGTCCTGGATCTTTCTGTATCACAGCTGATTTAATGTGTGATGGGAGAGTCCATTGTCCTGGTGGTGAGGATGAACTTAACTGTTGTAAGTATTTGCCATCTTTCAAAACTAACAGCCTTATGACTCGTTCAACAGTCTAAAAAAAAGGTTTTTGAGAATTGGTTTAATACCAGGACAGAAAAATAAATGTCAAACATAAACCAAAGACCTATCCACACTAATATATGCAAATTCATACAGTGTGATTAGGTTTCTAGTTGCATACCTTCTAGACTAGTGATCCAATCTCAAATTTTGAGACCAGGAAGGCAGGGTTTGTAACGGATGCAGACAATAATATTGTGCTTGACCAATATCTGAGGAACAGCCCTAGGCTTGTCTGCAGACTCACAATCCCTCCTGTGGGTCATTACAGAGGTCAAAGGTCATGGAGTGCAAAACAGTAAAAATTCGTATAAATGCACCTATATTTTATTACATGATCAAAATAAAACCAGGCTTTTGGTATTTTTAAACTGTAAATATGCAAATAATATTCAAACGATTGTGTACTTGCAAAATGGCAGCAAATAAGTCATAAATAAAAGATCAAAGTACTGAAAGTACTGAGTTACAAACGGAGAATATTTGGGTAAAAGCAACATATAATATAACTTTAACATAAGGATATATTCATGTGAACATCTTACATATTCAACACTCAAATATAAATTTATATAAGGCTGTCCATTTGGTCTATTGCTCAAACATAACTTTGAACTCTAGGCAGTTGGAAAACAAAATCAACATTTTTGCCAGGAATCAAGCAATGGAACAAACCAATTTTGGAGCACTTCAATCTGAAAAGATGATTTATTCATAGCACAGATATGAGAATCATTTGTGATTTGTAGATGGCTTCAATGCAACACAGGACAACATCGTAGAATGAGTGGTCGATTTCGTTAAAAGGTTCTGCAATTCGAGACCTATTGAGTTAACAGTTTTTTGCCAGTCGGATCGGTGCGAATTCATGTGCTTGTCGATATACTGCTAAGTTTCACAAAAGTTTTTGACGTATCGTACATGTGATGAGGTGCACAGCATTTGAAGTTTTGCAATTGTGTGCACGTCAAAGTGTAGTTACATTGCCAAGATGCGATATGAAAGTCTGCACGCCTTCCATTATAATGCACATTTGACACATTGGTGTTTTACAATATACAGAATTTCTGAGAGAGTCATTGGTAGCAGCAGTCCTTAATTTTGCTTTAATAAGAATGTCTCGAAATGACTTAGAATCCGAAGGTTCTGGCTGCAAGATATTTTCCTTAAACAACGCTTTCTACGAGATTGGATATTATTTTTAAATCTAATAATATAAACTATTACGGATGAAATTACAGAATCGTTTGATACCTTTTTCAAGCTTTGTTTAAATTTTTCTCCATGAACCGATGAGAAAACCTGCGAGCAGGCTTAGAAAAAAGGTATTTTCCCCAAATTAAGCTTAAGTTTTTGTACTAAATTTTAAAGATAGATAAAAGAAAAATGTTCTAAAATTTTCTTACAAATTTTCACACACTTTTTAGTGCATTCAAATCAAATCTAGTTCGTATGAAAAAGTACACGTCATTATGCTTACTTTATAGCATTTCCCCTATTTTTGAGGCAACTTTAGGGATCCAAAACGCTAACAAAAAATAGGACAATTGACAATATCGTTTCGTGTTGATTCGCATCAATAACACATCATGCTTAAATATTTCACCTCGGTCACACTTTTTGCAGCTTTGTATCGCCGTAATAAAATGACCTTCACAAACCTAAGTAGTTTATTTAAGCAAGGTAAGTGTGTTCTTATACTTTTTTAGAAACATTTTATTTTTTTGAAATCCAAACATTCAAAATAAGTTTATGACACTTTCAATATTTTTAGTCACAACCAGGCAAAAGGATGTGACTAGAATTAAAAAAAAGAAGAATGGGTTCTTTCTTGAATTTCAGAGAATAAGTAAAGTAAGGGATTATTTATGTCAGTTATAGAATACATATGTGTATATATGATCAATTTTGTGAGAAGGGCGTAACAATTCTTATTCAATTTATAAGAACAGGAGCACTTTGAACGATAGATAAATTACAAATAATTGAAAAAGGCGAATGAAGGTCTGGATTTAGCAAGCAAAACAGGGAAACATGGAATTTTTTGTCACAGAACAACCAAAATATTGGAAATACAGCTTTGGCTGTATTAATAAGTGTTTGACCTAAGAAGTCGATAAAAAAAATAATTCAATGTGGTAGGCCTATAATATTGCCGATATAAGGAAAACAGTTATTGTGTGTAGTTCTTACATTTTTTCTTCGTTGATGGTTTTGAAAATTAAAATGGTGATAAAATGATAAAATTAAATGAATAAATCAATAAAGTTTGATCTGTATACGCTCTTTTGAAGGTGATTAAGTTGAATATGAGCCTTCCATTTAGCCAAGCTTACACTTGTCTTACGTAGTCTGCACGGCGCATCGTGAAATTGACATCAGGAATGATATAGAATTGAAATGAATTGAATGAGCGACTTTTAAATGAATTCAACGTTTTTGGTTGAAACTGTTATATCCTATCTAATGACATAATCTTACATAAATAGATCTGTGTGGTTTCACATACCAATCAGACTTTTCAAAATTCACTCTGATCACTGAAATCATTGAATGAATTGAGTGCTTATAATTTGGAATTGATTGCGAGCAATTCCGAAAGGTTGGGAATGATTTCTAAGTGTTTTTATTGAGATGATTTGGAACACCAAGAACGAAGCGCTGAGCAAGTAATTCAGAATGAATTTGAGTGGGGTCAATTTCACCATGTCCTTAATGACAGTACGATGTCAATGCGGTCATCGCGTGGTTTTACGGCAACCGCAAACATAACGATTCATCTTAAATAATATTTTCAAATATATATGTAAGCATCAAACCTGTTATGCTTAGATTGACTTTCTTTACTTCATATTCAATAAGCATAAACCTTTACTCAATGATTGATTGATTAAAAGTCTATTTCACAAAAGAATCAGCATTGACCATCGATCTGCATGTCCAGTGTTGAAGGAACTCGAAAATCCCTCGTTCCCCTTTCATAAGACCTCATCGCTGTTTTATCAGTTTAGAATTGAAATATTTGCAAAATAACCTTTTACTTCTGATTTACAGCAAGTCGACGAAGATCATCAGTCAATGTTTTCAAGCTCGCTCGGTCGAGCTGATTTCGTTTTAAAATGAAGCAGTAACAGGCAGAAGAATATCTGATAATAGATACCTTTAGAAACATATGTATCAAATTTGTAAAACTTATGCCAGCAAACTACGATAGCAATAAAAGTTTTATATATGACTTAAAAATAGATCTTGTTATATATCTACGCACAGAAAGTAGACTTTCGAACCTTTTATTGTTTGGCCGATTATTTTGATTGTTTCTTACATATAGATCTAATGGACTGCAATTATAAGGGCCGTGTGTATTTTTCATTGCTTTTATTTGAGTATAAAGTTCAATTGCCTTATGGGCGTTATTTACCATGTGCTAAGGCAATTGCACTTTATACTCCAATAAACGCAGTGAAAATACACTCATCCTTATAATTTATCGCTATGTGGTGCATCCCTTAAGTGTGTTTGCCTTTAAGGATAAGTGTTACTACAAGTCCTCTGTTGGCAAATCCTTGACATCCCCTGTGCTTCAAACTTCTTTGCATGCTGCAATGACAACTTTGTATGGTAAATTGGTGTTGAGTGATGTCATGTCCTTGGAGAACAATACCGTAACCTTTAGAATAGGGTTTGATTCAATTTTACGGTGGAAGTCAGGGGTACCTATTACAAATGAATATATATTTACAACATGAGGCCTTTTGGGTGAAAAAATATTAAGTTTCGAAAGTGCTCAGGTCATTTATGCTTCATACAATAATCAAAATTACTCACTGTTTGCGTACAATTGATGTTTATATATAATGTGTCGGAAAAAGATTATGATGTGTGACCCTTCATGCGTAAATGATCCATCTAGGAAGTGCACCGTAAAATGTTAATCCTATTTAAACTGCGCATACTGACTAGGATCAAAAGTTTTCGCACTCTCATTATTTTCTGAATCTAGAATGATCTCTCTACCTTCCCGAGAAAGAATTTTTGAAATCTAAGCTCTGGTTCACCTGTAATAGAATCAATCTCTTTTTCAAATGAGTAATATACATAATTCCCAGATGTCCCCTTAGCGTGTGACGGGTCACATATTTATGTGGTTTTTTTTGTTTTTTTTTTAATTTTACTCAACATGTTTCACAAATATTTTCAGGGTGATATTCTGACGTCGTCGAAATCAATGTCAATAGTTATATATATAAGGAATATTACATATACATGTATACATAAGTATGACCTAAAATGATCAAAGTTATTATTACAAATTATGATAAAAACCAATTCAAATCATCTTAAATACTTTATACTATCAGTAAACATAATGAATGAATGTATTTGGAGTCAGTTTTGCAACACACAAAATGCAAACAAACTGCCATGCCTAAAATATCCGTACTTTCAGTACTTTGATTTAAAAAAAGACTTCAAAGCTCTAAATTTCGTTTGTGTAAACATTTGTTTTATAGAATTGAATCATTTTCAAACTATATCAGTCAATTATTCATCGAACAAAGCTGCATAACAGTCAGTTTAGAATGATATATTTCCGTAATATCGTAAATGCACTTGATGACCTTAGACCCCCATAATTTGCATAATATACATTTCCTTGACTGCAGACAGGGCAGATTTTGTTTGGCAAAGGTTGATGAACAGTTTTCACTATATAACTTTGCATTACATTTCGGGCCTCCCTAAAGTGATTTCTAGAGGTCTCCTGGAAAAAAGTTACCTGTCTATTCATAAAATTAGAAAATACACTCTTTGTCTCTTAAATGTCAAAAGAATAGATTCTTGGCATACCACACAGAGAAAGTAGACTGACCTGCTGAGGGTCAAAAAGTATTCTTTTTTAAAGCCAAATTAATATCTAGAAAGATTATTCTGTTTTTACAATACTTCATATTATTGTTTCTTTCTATCTTGATGTCAATGTAATCTCTGTTAGATAAAGTCTTGATATAATTTCTTTTATCATTTTCTATTTTATAAAATTTTAGATTGACTCTTTCCACGTGATCGGACAAATATCACTATATTTACTTGAATGCTTGAGTTTTGATTTCTTTTTAAGCTGTGTTTTATTCTTTCTCATAGATTGTCATGACAACAGACGAGATGTGTATATAATTACCTCAAACCTGAAGAGCAGTGATACTTTTGAAGCCCTTTATCACTTCTCACAGCAGTTTGTGTCTCTTACTAACATTGTCACGCTGAATCTGGTAACACTTCCTGATCTACCAACTTTTACCGAGTTTGACATCAATAGTGAACAAGTGAAGCTATTGGATTCTAGACTGCGTCACAGAACAGCTGTAATTCAAAGAGATCTCAAATTGAATACCACTGGATTAATGGATTTTATCATAAGTGATAGACAAGAAAAAAGGATGCTTGACAACAAAACTATCATGAAGGATGATTACGCAGACTTAGATGTTATTGTAGTAGATGACTTGACCAATACAGATTTAATATGGGATAAAGTCTTCCCGTCCACACAAAGCATTCCTGATAGTATAAAGCCATATAGAGTATTACTAGATGATTCTATCCAAAGAGCTGCCGATGTTGATGATCAGCAAGGTTTTACAGAAATTAAGCTTCAAAATGTTGAATTCTTACAAAATGGTGGAGCACTTTTGTTCCAGAATATTTGCAAAGGTATAGTTATTTTAACTTCCTGTTAATCATTTTTCTTATAATGATTAAATCTGAAACATAGCCCCATCAATTCAAATTTAAACCTTACTTGGGGACTGGCATAAAATGAAAAGCTTTTATTTCTAAATATATTGGACTTTTTTTATATACACTGCCCTCCAAAAGATTCTTCACACACATTTCATTTATAAGATTCTCAGCTTTAATCTTTTTAAACAAAGTTATAGATTAGTTTTTATTACTTAAAATCTGATTATTCCCATTTGAACGCTACTTTAGACGACAAAATGACTGTTGATAAAGATACTATTTTAGAACAATGTATAACAGAAAATATTAAGACAAAAGGAGAAAATGCTGATTATCAGTGGAACGTTGTGAGAGACTTGTAAATAGCATGCCTAGATGCATGTTCAGGCAGTCTTACCTGCTAATGGAGGCTACACTAAATATTGAAAGAAGTTGATCCCCTTGATAGAAAATTTGGCAAAATGGTGAACTATTCTGATTTTGTCAATTTTACATGATTTTGCCATTTCTGGTATTGCTTCTTAATTGATACATTGCAATAAAGATATAAAGTATACATTTTATTAATAAAAATAATATAAAACTTTGTTTTAAATTACTTAAGCTAAAGATCTTTAAAAGAAGTGTGTGTGAAGAAACTTTTGGAGGGCAGTGTATATATATCATTCTATTCTTTCATGTTGAATGTTACAGTACTTTCATTTTCACCTTGATTTTTTTAACTAATTTATGAAATATCGACATCTCAGCAGGAAACAGTTGTAGCTGCCCATAAATATTTAGGCTGTTACAACTGTTTTGCACTGATCCATGGATAAATTCTAATCAAGTGCTGTTCTAAATAAGGTCACAGGCTTTTTGTGCCTCTTCATCGATAGATTAGAGGCTTATTGTTTATGGCTGTCTGTTTTTATTTGCTTGTCTGTTTGTGCTTTGTATGAAAAGAACTTTAACATTGGCCCATAACTTCTGAATGGAGGGTGAAATAGCCTTCATATTTCACTTGATAATTGCTTGGGACAAGACCTTTCGGTTGATACCAAGCTTAAGGTCATATGTTGACTCAAGGTCAAGGTCTTATTCAAGGGTCAAAATTGTGAAAAATAAATGCTTTAACATTTGCCATAACTTTGAATTAGTAAGTGATATAGCCATGATATCTTGCAAGTGACAAGACTGTTCTATTAATGCTATAGTCAAGGTCATAGGTCAAGGTCACTTTTTCAACATAAAACTTAATCATTTGCCATAACTTGGTAAGTTATAAAGCCTTCATGTTTCACATGATGATTGCTTTAGACAAGACCTTTCAGAATGTTCCATCTTCAAAGTTATATGCCAAGGTCAAGATCATTTCCTTGAGGTCAAATTTTGTAAAATTAAACATTTTTCAAAAAAAAAACTCTAGTCATAGGGCCTTAATATTTTATATGTGCATTACTCTTGACAAGACCTATACATGCATAACAAAGTCAAGGTCATTGGTCAATTGGTCATTTAGTGAAGGGCACTCATTGATGACATAAAAACTCTACAATTGGGTATAACTTTTGATTGGTTAGACACTAACTGTTGAAAATTGGTATGAAGCAGCAGTTCTAGACAACCAAAAGACTTATATTCAGGATTTCTATATTCATGTTTCAAACCACTGCTCCGAAAAATTGCAGCTGCTATGGCATTGGTGTTTAACAAATTTTTATACGCCCAATGAAGACGGGACATATTATGGGATCACCCGTGGCGTCCGGGTGTCCGGCGGCGTCCACTTCTTTGTCCGGAGCATAACTCTGTCACTTGAAGTCCAATGGACTTCAAACTTGGCAATTGTATTCTCATCATTAAGGAGTGCAGTGCACAAGAACCATAACTCTACCTGGCCTATTTTATGAGTTATTGCCCTTTGTTGTTTTTCATACTAGAGTCTTGTCCGGAGTACATCTCTTAAAGTATAATAGCTAGGATCATGAAACTTCATGGGTGCATAGATCTTACCAAGGGGGAGTGCAGTGCACAAGAACCACAATGCTACCTGGCCTATTTTTTGAGTTATTGCCCTTTGTTGTTTTTCAGACTTGAATCTTGTCCGGAGTAAATCTCTAAAAGTATAATAGCTAGGATCATGAAACTTCATGGTTGTATAGATCTCACCAAGGGGGAGTGCAGTGCACAAGAACCATAACTCTACCTGGCCTATTTTTTTAGTAATTGCCCTTTGTTGTTTTTCATACTAGAATCTTGTCCGGAGTATATCTCTAAAAGTATAATAGCTAGGATCATGAAACTTCATGGTTGTATAGATCTCACCAAGGGGGAGTGCAGTGAACAAGAACCACAACACTACCTTGCCTATTTTTTGAGTTTTCGCCCTTTGTTGTTTTTCAGACTTGAATCTTGCCGGAATATATCTCTTAAAGTATAATAGCTAGGATCATGAAACTTCATGGTTGTATAGATCTCACCAAGGGGGAGTGCAGTGCACAAGAACCATAACTCTACCTGGCCTATTTTTTGAGTTATTGCCCTTTGTTGTTTTTCAGCTTTGAATCTTGTCCGGAGTATATCTCATAAAATATAATAGCTAGGATCATGAAACTTCATGGGTGTATAGATCTCACCAAGGGGGAGTGCAGTGCACAAGAACCATAATTCTACCTGCCCTTTTTTTTGAGTTAATGCCCTTTGTTGTTTTTCATAATAGAAGCTTGTCCGGAGTACATCTCTAAAAGTATATTAGCTAGGATCATGAAACTTCATGGATGTATAGATCCCACCAACGGTGGAGTGCAGTGCACAAGAACAATAACTCTATCTGACCTATTTTTTGAGTTATTGCCCTTTGTTGTTTTTCAGACTTGAATCTTGTCGGGAGTACATTTCTAAAAGTATAATAGCTAGGATCATGAAACTGCATGGGTGTATAGATCACTCCAAGGGGGAATGCAGTGCACAAGAACCACAACTCTACCTGGCCTATTTTTATGAGTTATTGCCCTTTGTTGTTTTTCAGACTTGAATCTTGTCCGGAGTATATCTGTAAAAGTATGATGGCTAGGATCATGAAACTTCATGGGTGTATAGATGTCATCAAGGGGGAATGCAGTGTACAAGAACCATAATTCTACCTGGCCTATTTTTTGAGTTATTGCCCATTGTTGTTTTTCATACTAGAATCTTGTCCGGAGTATATCTCTTAAAGTATAATAGCTAGGATCATGAAACTTCATGGGTGCAAAAAATATTCATTCAAAATAACCTCAGTTCTATTCAAACCCCCAGTTAATACTTAGCAGTGTGACGGGCGTATCTTGTGACAATTTTTCATATTGAATTTTGAAATCAGTTTTGTACAGTTTATGACAGCTGTTATAACAAACTTTTTTCACATAGCAGTTTGAGTAACTCATAAGCTGGGTTGGCAGTAGGTAATGCATCTGGCTTGCAATCCTGGGGTTTTGAGATTGATCCCCAGCTGGGCCAAGTTTGACCTGACATAAATCCAAAGTCTTTGAGACATGGGTAATTTTTCTCCCAATAATGGGCAAATGATTCGACTATGTGGGATCGGCAGATGGTGGTTAGAAGAAATATTGTGGCTGTATCCGTATGAGATATGGCAAGAAACCATTGGTTGTCACACAGGCAGTTATGATTGATTTAAATGCAATTCTGTTGAAAGCAGAATTGCTGAAGCCACACTTTCATCATTTTTGTGTGAAAGCATTTTTTTAATCACTCTTGTATTACTTACTGGTAAATCTTTCTTTTGAACTTGAAATATATATTCATTATAACTGTCAAGAGTTTTAGCTTTAAATGCATTTTTGTACAAAAAATGCCCCATTTTCAACTGAGACTTTTAGCTCACCTGAGCACGTGCTCAAGGGGAGCTTTTAGGGTGACCCTGAGTCCGTCAAGCGTTGTCCGTTATGCGTCTTCCATCGTCAACAATCTTAAAAACTTCTTCTACTCCTGAACAACTGGGCTGATTTCAATGAAACTTTGCCAGAATGTTCCTTGGGTGACCTCTTTAAAAATTGTTTGCTTAATTCTGATTGGCCCATAAATCTGGGTGTGGCAGGGGGATGGCATTTTTCACTTTGAAATCTGTGAACGACATCTCCTCCTGAACCACTGGGCTGATTTCAATGAAACTTTACCAGAATGTTCCTTGGGTGACTCTTTTCAATAATTGTTCCTAAAATTTTGATTGACCCATTAATATGGTCATGGCAAGGCGGGGCTTATTCTGAGCCCGAAATCTTTGAACAACATCTCCTTCTGAACCACTGAAACTTTCAAAAATTGTCCCCGAAATTTTTATTAGCCCATAAATAATGGTTGGCAGGGTGGGGCTTGTTTTCAGCCCAAAATCTTTTACAACATCTCCTCCTGAACTGCTGGGCCGATTTCAATGAAACTCTACCAGAATGTTCCATGGGTGACCCTTCTCAAACATTGTTTGCGAAATTTTGATTGTCCTATAAACATGGGCATGGCAGGGCGAGACTTATTTTGAGCCTGAAATCTTTGAATGACACCTTCTCTTCAACCACTTAGCCAATTTCAATGAAACTTAATCAAATGTTCCTTGGGTGACCCTTTTCGAAAATTGGTTGCGAAATTTTGATCAGCCCATAAGTATAGCCAATGCATGTGAGGCTTATTATGAGCCTGAAATCTTTCAACGATATCTCCTGCTGAACCACTGGACTGATTAAACTTTACCAGAATGTTTCTTAGGTGACTCTTTTCAAAAAATGTTCCTGAAATTTTGATTGGCCCATAGATATGGGCGTGGCAGGGTGGGGCTTATTTTAAGTCCAAAATCTTTGAACCACATCTTCTCTTGAACCACTTGGCTAATTTCGATGAAACTTTACCAGAATGTTCCTTTGATGACCCTCTTCAAAATTTGTTTGCAAAATCTTGATTGGCCAAAAAATATAGGCAATGGTGGGGGGGGGGGGGGGGGGGGGGGGGGCTTATTTAGAGTTGCCTCAGTAAAGAATAGGTAGGCTTGGTCTATTTTCAGTTTAAATTCTTGTAATAACATCTCCTCTTCAACAATTAGGCAAACTCACTCCAGATGAGTGGTTTAGGGCCATTCTGGACCTCTTGTTTATCCTTCCTCGAGTACATTTTTACTTGACAACCAGCTTGCAGTATTCTTGCTTTCTTTTACAGCTTATAGTAAAGAATCTTGTGAAAATGGTTTCAAGTGCCAAGCCAGTCCTAAGTGTTTACCCCTAGATTTGGTATGTGATGGCTACATCAACTGTCCACTTGGTGATGATGAGAGGATTTGTTTCGTTACTTGTCCTGAGAAATGTACCTGTCAGGGCCACATTGTGGACTGTAACAATAGGAACTTCACATCTCAAGATTTCTGGGAGATTCCAAGGGAATCAAGAATTTTGGACTTGAGTAATAACCCTAGTTTAACAAAAGAAACTTTTAGAATATACAAAGATTTATTTAAATTAATCAAGCTAGATTTATCTGATAGTGGTTTGAAATCAATTGACAAGGAAAGTTTCAAGAACCTCCCTACACTACAGTCATTAGATTTACGAAATAATTTGATCACTGTCATACCGACTTTCACTTTCTGGCATCTTGATTCGCTGGTAGAGATTCAGTTGTCTGGAAACAAGTTGATTAACTTTATAGCAGACCAGGCTTTCACAGGATTGGACAACATACAGACACTGTCTTTAACAGGCACAAATATGGTGGAACTAACTACACAACCTTTTATTGGACTTAATCTGGATCGTCTTGATATTTCAGGAAATCTAAAATTAAGGACTATCAGCGATGGAACTTTCACAGGACTAATAGTGAAGAAAATTGACTTTAAGAATTGTCCCATTAATTCATTCACTGCAGATATGTTCACTGGAATATCAGACCTAGAAGAAATGGCTACATCTGCCTTCAAGTTCTGTTGTATACGACCGCAGACTGTCCTGCAATCAAAATGTACGCCTTACCAAGACGAGTTCTCTTCCTGCGAGGACCTTATGCGTGATGTGTCTCAGAGAGCATTATTGTGGATTATAGGACTCCTGGCTTTAATTGGAAATTCACTCGTACTGATTTATAGGTTAATTATCAACCGCTCACATCTCAAACTTGGACATGGCATCTTTGTGACAAACTTGGCTTTGTCAGATTTCTTCATGGGATTGTACTTGATAATCATAGCCCTGGCTGATCAAGTATTCAGAAACAGGTATAGTTATATGTGTATTAACCCTTGTCATGCTAAACCCATAATATTCCTGCTTTGACAGGAGGTTTAGACAAATATCAGCCTGCACATATGTGCAGTCTGATCTTAGTCTTTACCACCTGATCTTCCCCTTTAAACCAGAAGAGGTTTAACTTAAAATAAAGTTTTATATTATCAAAATAAATTTGGACTTCCAATTTGTGTATCCAATGCTTTCAGGGCTTTGATTTTAGTGCAATTTCTAACAAAGTTTTTATTCAACATGACAAGGGTTAAGTGACCTCTTACAGGACCACCAAAAAGGTAGTTATAGTGATCTAATGATTGTTTAGTACACTTTTTGTCTACAAATGAGGAACATAGTTTTGATTGCCATATATGTATGTTATTGCAAACTTCTCATCAATCCTATGTTGTTGATACTCAAAAGCATTGTCTCCTCACTGAGACAATTCTAATGAGTTTTAAGAAGATAGGATTCATAGTGCTAATAAATTAATAATTAAAATTGTAATAATGGACTAATGATATTTACTTTTTAAGGGGATTTCAAAACAGTCACTTAATAAAAATCACTTAATAGAAGTACATTGTAATATTGCTTCAGCAAGATGGATTGTATTTGCACTTCTTCAAGTCATCACCAGAAAACAGGGCCTGAGGTTAAAAAACTTTTCTCATTCTAAAATCAGAATTTACTCAAATTTGAGATAAAGATTTAAGCTGTAATTCTATCAAAATATCGTAATAAATGTATGAATATAAAAGATAATATTAATAAGTTGTTATTTATAACAACTTATTAATATTATCTTTAATGTTCATACAGCTTTTTAAATTCTAAGTTTGAGAAAAGGTTCGGCTGAGAATAAGAACAGTTTCATAACCTCCGGCCCTGATCCTAGATTGGTCCAAATTGAAAGATAGTTTCAGATAACATTTTAAAGCTAATAAATTTCTAAGTCTTTTTAAGACAAAAACATTGTGGGAAATGGGGAAAATCACAAGATTTATGGTGCAGTAGAAATTATAGAGCAATCATTGTTTATCTATTAATTTCCTGTAAAGATAAAGTTTACTAGAATTCATTAATGTTTATCCTGCAGATAAGGCTTTAAACATGTGCTTGAACAATACTTTGATGTACAATTTGCTTCAATTTTCTGACAGTAAATTTTAGAAAAAAAATCAATGCTTTGCTATTTTTCAATAAAAATTGGGTAATTGTGATTTCTCAGCTTTTAAACGCACTATTGGTTGTCATCTAAAAAGGCAGATTCTAGGGATTAGCACAAAACTGATGAAAGTGCCTATTAACTTGGGCTTGTGCTGGTGTTTGACATTGATAAGTCATTGACTCCACTACAATGAAATTCTAGAGGTCAAAATTCATTTTTAAGGGGTCAAAACAACAGAAAAAGCAAACTACCAGCCCGATTAGCTCAGTGGTAGAGCACCGGACTTCAAAACCATTGAAGTTCGACTGCATGGGTTCAATTCCCGGGCTGGTACACAAATAAAAACTAACTGTCTTTCGGATTAGACGTTAAACCGAGGCCCAGTGAGATGGTGCTTTACACCGTGCACTTTAAAGAACCATGGCGGATCTCGGCAGTAGTTTCGTCATTTATCCTTGCACTATCCAGCGTAACAACTAACATCTTCTGGAGGCGTCGCTCATATGGGCATGTGCTATGGTAGCGACGATAAATAAATGGAAATACACACACAGAGAAAAGGCAAAACTTGAGTAGAATTTACAGGTTTCAATGTTAATTCAATGATGAGTCATTGACTCCTCAACAATGAAATTCCTGGGTCAAAATCCATTCTTAAGGGGTCAAAACAAAAGAAATGGCAAATCATGAGTAGAATTTCACAGAAATCAATGTGAATTGATCTTTTCTTGCAAAAATATAAAGGATAAATATATAATAAGTAGAATTCTTAATATTATACAAGATGCATCATTGAAAATTTTTAGTGATAAAACCCAGTTTTCATTCTTAGAATTTTCTCCCAAGGGGGTCAAAATGAGCCCTGTTAATATATAGGCACTTTCAACAGTTTGTGCTGACCCTTCAAATTATACTGCAGAAGATATTATCACATTGCTGTATAATTTAATTGTAAACGTTGGCTTAAAGTAAGATTTTATCTTGAAAGTTCATAAGAAGACCCTGGGGTCATATTTGGGCTCCACCCTGGCATTTTCCTTTTTACATAGAATCAAAGAATGAAAATCTTTAAAAATCTTCTTCTCTGAAACCATAAGGCAGAGAGCCTTCATATTATGAAATGTAGCATAATCTAGTGGACCTTTACCAATTTTGTTCATATAATGCCCCTAGGTTCATATCTGGACTCTGAATGGCTTCCCACCCCTATTTTACATAGAAATCAAGGAGGAAATCTTAAAAACTTGTCATCAGAAATATGAAGGCAGGGAATTTTCTTAATAGTTTCATTGAAGGAAGTTTGCTCAGCTTTATCCTTCTATTAAACTTTTCTTTAAACCTATTTTTTTTAGATAATTCTAAATGTGTGTGTGTGTTGTTTTTTTTTTTCCGATTTTTGAAATGAAAAAATGGGATCACCATGCTCATTTTCTTCTCAAAGCCATATGAAAATAGGTATCAAATACATTTATTGCCCTTGAGTTCTTACCTTTGAATTTCTTTGAAAAATACACCCTTGATTTGAAATTATTAATTTTTGGCATATTAGTATTCTGAAACCCAAAATATCTAAATATCTAGTCAAAAACTTTGATTTGCTAATACAAGAACTTCAAGCCTGTGGAGTGACTCAAGCCATTCATGGCTTTCTAGTTTATTTTGAAGAAAAATTTGATATGAAAAAAATGGGGTTACAGTTATACTTTTCAACATATTTTGACTTATTTGTTAAAATAAAGGGAGGTAATTCACACAAAAAATTCAAATTTCAAAATTATTTTTTTCAAAAATAGAAATAACAAATTTGTTGTTATCTTGGTTCAGAGGTAAGGGTTCTTTTTACCATCATAAGTTTAAATTGCTTTCTCTCTGAAAAATAGGCAAGGGGTAATGTTGAATACTTGCTTGTTGTTTCTCTAAATACTCCAAAAATAAGTAAAAATGTCCCAAAATTTTTGTGAAAGAAAATGAATTAATAGAAAAATTTGCGTGTTTGTTCAACCTTATATGCAGCTGTATCCAAAAACATTATTTGAATTTCGATTCATAGTTTTATAACGATCATACAAACGCAAACATTTTTTAATGGCCGAAAACCAAAAACCGTGTAAGCTGACATCCTTATTTGAATTTCATCAAGTTTATTCATTACAAGCCCCTATTTTCATGTAAGAGCTAAGCCCAGGCATATCCTTTTTGCTCTTGGCTAAAATGGTTCCATGGTATTGATCTTATGTAGAAATTATCTCCTTGTTGGCATCTGCCTATTTAATTTTTGCGATGTCCAAGGGGTCTAAGAGACTCAGGTGATGATCTAGGACCATCATGGTCCTCTTATTTGATTCACTGTTTGGTTGATGAGGGAGCTCAATGTCTTTTCATTGCACACATGAAATTGTTGGAAATGTCACACACAGGCTTATTGATTCATCTAACTTTATGTGACACAAAGACCATAGAATTATCCTCTTTATTTTTCATTTCAGATATATATGGATGGAGGAGTACTGGCGTAACAGTGGCTGGTGCACTTTTGCTGGTATCTTATCTACTATCTCATCTGAGTCCAGCATTCTATTTATAAGTCTCATCACACTAGATCCGCTTTATTTTTCATTTCAGATATATATGGATGGAGGAGTACTGGCGTAACAGTGGCTGGTGCACTTTTGCTGGTATCTTATCTACTATCTCATCTGAGTCCAGCATTCTATTTATTAGTCTCATCACACTAGACAGAATTTTTGTCATCAAGTTTCCATTTGGACAGGTCAGGTTTCGTACCACAACTGCATTAGCTACTACTGCTGGATGTTGGATCTTAGTTATTCTACTGAGCACAATCCCCCTAATGTTTACAAGCCATTTCCAGAATGAATTTTATTCTAAGTCCGGAGTTTGTATCGCACTGCCTCTTACTCGAGAGCGCTACCCAGGCTGGCTGTACTCAATTGTTATATTCGTTGGATTTAATTTCGTCACTTTCATGCTGATTGCCTTTGGTCAGATTCTGATATTTCAAGAAGTACGGAGAAGTAGTCAGAAATTTAAGAAAGGGAAATCGACAAGAGCAAATGACCTGAAAGTAGCCAGAAATCTTCTACTAGTTGTATCAACGGATTTCCTTTGCTGGGGACCAGTTGGAATTATGGGTAAGAAATAGTAACCTCCACTTGAGATGACATTTCTTCTTTGATACATTCACTTCCTAACCAGTGAAATTATCAATAGCCTATACCTCTTTTTTGTTCATTTTACCCTATCTGACGTTATTTGAGCAGCTCCCAATAAGTGATGTCATCATGAATGTTGCATAGCAATCACATGCAAAATGACCAACCTTAAAAAATTTGTTCTAAAATTTTCCACTTTGTGGTATTATTGCTTTAAAGAAATAGAATAATCTTTTTTTTTTCAAGTAAGATCGATTGATATTTCATTTCATCAACACCAAAAGCTATATTTTCATATTGATATAGTTTTTGTTGTTTCACTCATTGAAATATTAATTAAACTTACACTGAAACAAACATTTATCCCCTTTACTATATATCACATATGAAAAAGTCAGTTCTATGGCTTGATGGTATTTTCTAAGGACTCTAGGGTATCCCTTATAGAAATACTAAGTTTGCTGCAAACTCACAACAGACTAACCTGTTTGCCAGAACAGTTAGCTGCAGCTTAATAAATTATGTGTTTGTGACAGAAAATCCATTTGGTGCAAACATCCTGAAACCTCCTTGAATAAAAAAATGCGTTCCTGCAAACAACTTATAAACAGGAAGTTTGCAGCAAGTTTGCAAGAACACATTTTAAGCTCATTTGATTGCATCATGCTCAAGTTGAGACTTGGTGATCATTCAATATTCATCGTTTGTCATTCTTTGTGCGTCGTCAGACATCAACAATATAAGTGTTTACACTCTTGAGGCCACAAAAATTGTCCAAACTTAATGAAA
Source organism: Fragum whitleyi (assembly GCA_948146395.1). NCBI lineage: Eukaryota > Metazoa > Mollusca > Bivalvia > Cardiida > Cardiidae > Fragum > Fragum whitleyi. Next base: position 40,044,246 of record OX411550.1, on the reverse strand, counting down.
CTTGGTCAGAATGTTTGTCAGGTCACAAGGATGAACCCTATAGAAAATGGGAAGGATCCATGGTATATAATGTGAAAAGGGCCCTTAGTGACAATTTTCTTTTTTACACTCTACAGGCCTCAAATATGGTCCAATCTTAATGAAACTTGGTCAGAATGTTTGTCAGGTCATACAGATGAACCCTATAGAAAATGGGAAGGATCCATGCTATATAACGTGAAGAGGGGCCTTAATTATACTTTTCTTTTTTACACTCTACAGGCCTCAAATATGATCCAATCTTAATGAAACTTTGTCAGAATGTTTGTCAGGTCCCAAGAATGAACCCTATTGAAAATGGGAAGGAACAATGCCATATCAGCGGAAAAGGGGCCATATTGACAAATTCGTTTTACACTCTAGAGGCCACAAAATATGGTCCATCTTCATGAAACTTGGGCAGAATGTTTGTCAGGTCACAAGGATGAACCCTATTGAAAATTGGAAGGATCCAATGCATATCATGAGAAAAGGGACCTAAATGATGATATTCCTGTTACACTCTAGAGACCACAAATCTTAAAAGTACAATTACGACTTTTGCTGGAAAACTTAATGATTCTTAATTTAGACAAAGATATGAAGATGAGCGATATAGGAACATCATGGTCCAATTGTTTTATTAGTTAGAGATCATGCACCTGATATTTTATATACAGGGTGGGATTTCAATGTAAAATAAAGGGTTATCTGTACAGACTATTACCTCTGTTGTCATCTTTCAAAATCAAGGGTTTTTTTCCAAGGTAAAACTTGTGAAAAAATTACTGTTTCTTGGGCTTCTTGTATTGCACAAACACATCCATTTGGGAATCCTTGGTGATTATGCCCCTTTTAAGACTTTGTTTATCCAATATTTGAAGCTGAGCGCTTGCACCTGTAGGCAGTGCACTTGTTTTTGTCTTGACCTTAAGAATGACTCTGACCTTGGCAGATGATGTAAACCTTGATATAGTATTTTTGTGAGTGTTTGTTTTATTTCTTCAGGTTTGATGTCAGTGAGTGGGAGTATCGTTCCTCCTACAGTCTATGTCTGGACAGCTGTTGTAATATTGCCTATCAACTCAGCTCTCAATCCTTTCTTATACATAATAAATATATTTTTACACCATATTTCTTTAGGTTTGATGTCAGTGGGTGGAAGTATCATTCCGCCTACAGCATATGCCTGGACAGCTGTTGTAATATTGCCCATCAACTCAGCTCTCAATCCTTTCTTATACATTATCAATATAGTTTTACACCATATTTCTTCAGGTTTGATGTCAGTGGGTGGAAGTATCATTCCTCCTACAGTCTTTGCCTGGACAGCTGTTCTGATATTGCCTATCAACTTAGCTCTCAATCCTTTCTTATACATAATTAATAAAGGTTTACACAATATCTATTCAGGTTTGATGTCAGTGGGTGGAAGTATCATTCCTCCTACAGTCTATGCCTGGACAGCTGTATTAATATTGCCCATTAACTCGGCTCTCAACCCTTTCTTATACACTGTGTCTGTATTCATAAACAGGAATGTAAGTATTGTAATTATTTCAAAAGGTCATTGCAAAACTATTGTAGTTATTGTATAGTATTGATAGGTCAGTGCAAAACTATTGTAAGTGCCTATACATTCATAGGCACTTACAATAATTTTGCACTGATCTCTTGATTATTGATTTTACCTCTCTAATTGATCAAGGTGAAGTTCATATGGCATTCAAAGGGTTGCAAGAAATTATATAATAATCTCAAAATAACTTTATTAGGCATTCACTGTATGAGAGGGCATCTGTCAGAAACAAGTTTTCTATAAATATAAGTAGATATTATTAAAAAATACAGTTACAAGTTTCATCAAAGCATGAATCTAAAGAGCATGCAGGAGTGAAGTATTTCCATTCCCCACTTGTCTGACAAGGGCATTTTTATGTGCGGACAAGTACTTTTTTTGTGGCCACTTGCTCGTGGACAAATAAGAACCCAGTACAAAACAGTTCTAAGAGTTTAATCAGCCTTATGTTTGTATTCAAAGGTAAGAAACATGGGTCCCAGCATTTTCTTCTTCGAAAACAATAATTTTTCAAAATTTATCTATTCACCTTTCATGCAGACTGTGAAGTTCAGATAGAATTCTGGACAAGTGTAAAATTATCTTTAACTTATCCAAGGATGTCCAATGAGCATTTTTTCTTCGAGCACTAGATTTGTATTTAATGGAGGGGTCATTACAAAACTATTGCAAGTGCCTTCAAATTTACGGGGTCTTACAAAAGTTTTGGCTTGACTCTCTTGATTTGAAAAGTTGAGCTGTTTGTTGTTTTCTAGGAGAAAGAGAGAGTAATTCATTTTCATTTCAAATTACAAGGAGGCATTTAAAACATTAAAGTAAATGACATGCATTCAAATATAATTGTCCAGAGAATAATTTATATCATTATTCCAATGTTATATTTAGTATTGGTTTGAATATTTGAGGGTTCAGTGCAAAAAAACTATTTTAAGGGTCTATGAATTTATAAGCACCTTTAAACTGTTTGCGCTTACTCCTTGATATAACCTTTGATTTTGAAATATGCTTGATACAGTCAATAACATTGTGAAACTGACATTTACCTCGATTAAAATCATTCAAACCACTTGCTCAGCTATCTATAGAACTTTCATGCATATTCTATTAAAGGGAAGTAATAAATATTGCTAATTTTGTTCACCCTGAACAAAATAAGGGATATTGGATTACCTCTCTTACATTTCACTCAAAACCCACTCATTGCACTCATTCAATTTCATTCCAAGATCATTTTCCTTGTCAATATCACGATGCTGTTAACTGTAACCAGCAACCTTGTTTGTCATAAAAATGTCAATTGTTCTCTCATTTCTCTTTGATTTCAGGCATTTAAGCCAAGACTGGATGAACAGACAAAGCTTGATCCAAGTGAGTTTTCAAGCCCCCACTGTAAACGAAATATATGTAACCAACTTTTTAGGGTTTTAGTGTCACATCAACACACTCAAGTTCATTTATTGTAAGAAATGAAAATGCAACAGCATGAAAAAAGTAGTGATGCAGTCTAATTGCAGGAGCATATCAGGATTCAAGACTTTCCCCTTAAAACCTATCTTAATTTTTATTAGCTCACTTGAGCACATTGTGCTCAAGGTGAGCTTTTGTGATCATTGAATGTCTATTGTTCTTCGTGTCACGTTTGTCATCAGACATCAACAATTTAAATGTTTACACTCTAGAGGCCACAAAAATTGTCCAATCTTCATGAAACTGGGTCAGATTGTTTGTCAGGTCCCAAGGGTGAATCCTATTAAAAATGGGAAGGATCAATGACGATATTCTTGTTACTCTCTTAGAGGCCACAAACTCTAGAAGTACAATTATGACTTTTGCTGGAAAATTTGATAATTCTTAATTAAGACAAAGATACGAAGGTGAGCGATATAGGACCACCATGGTCCTCTTATTTCTATTTAACTCCTTCAACATTCTATTTCTGCATTCTCTTTCTTGTCTGGTTTCTCTTTCGATCATCTTTATGACTTTATCCCCTTCTTCCTCTCCATATCTCTTACCAGAAATTTTTGATTGAAAATTATATGTAATAACCCCATGTTTTACACTATAGTACCTGGATGAATAAGGACTGGTTCTGTTCTGTTCAACAAAATGGGGTCCCAAGGACTTAATTGTTAGGCTCATAGGGGTCCTTACTTAAGTTTTGGGAGTCCCTGTTTTAAATGTGAACTAATTTCTTTTCAGCTATCCTTGTGATTTTTGTGTTGATGTTAAATTTTCTCTAGATTAAGCTACACAAGGTATTGCATAGATATGTACTTTTTAATATCAACTTCAGAGAAGAGTGTCCGCGTGAGTTCGAGACAGGCTTGCGTCGATTATTCTCAGCTATGCTTCAGTTGAGGACAGTTCGTATGTAACAATAGTTTCATGTCCAATGTCACGGGTCGAGGTTGAATTTAATATTAATTACACATGTCAGGAGCATTGATGTTTGGATTTTAATACAATTTGTTAAAATTGTTTTGCATTAAAGTTAAAATGTGGCTTTTGAAAGATTGTTTGGCAAAGATTCAATGTAACAGGTTTGTTTTCCAAGAATGCACTTGCCATTGATATGGATAAGCTTATATAGCCCTCAAAGGTTCGTCTGACAATATAGTGTTGAATTAACAAAGTTTAATTTTGGCTGTGTATGGATCTGAATCTGTTATTTATCTATGCAAAATTTATTTCTATAATCCAAGTATCTGCATGCATCAGTAAATGCAATCTATGTTCAAAAACTTCATGTGATAAGTGGTCATCTTGGAACTAGTAAAACAAGTATTTGAAATGAGAAAGCAATCCAAAAGAGAAATCGCATTCCATAAATAATCGCACAGGAAAGTGTGGTGATCTTTCTTGATTTCGAAAATAAACAGAAAGCTAATGGTTTTGATCCTGGTCAGATTGATGAGGATTAATATTTTTCTCACTTAACCCTTTACTGTTTAATCCCTGTTTTTTACGTGCATGTGATTTTATGATTGAGAAAACATTGTGAAAAAAGAAGAAATTGCTCCTGACAAGCAATTTCTTCTTTTACCACACTATTTTCTACCCTACTGAATGGTTATATTTCAAATTAAATCCACTTTGAATTTTCGTCAGCAAAACCTTTGAATTTGGACAGGTCCAAAATTTTGAAAAACAGGAAAGAGTTAACAGATGGTTCCTTTTCATAACTTGCCGAAGGTGGACGTATATTGGTATCATCTTCTCCATCCGTCCTGTATAAGACATCTGTACGACAAAATCTTCTAACGCAACTTTTATATGGACTGATGTGGATGAAACTTTCACAAAATGTTTCTAATGTCACCTGACCTGACAGATATTCTAGTATGGTTCCGGTCCAATAATATTTCAGGAAGATATGGATGCTGGGCATAGAAAATTACTAGGAATTTTCAGTTTTCTGGACTTTTTTCTATACCCTTTGAGATATTGAGCTAATTTTTTGTGTGTGTGAGTCCGCATCAATGAGTTTAAGACTCATTCTATACCATTAACAAATGAATAGCTCTAAATTTTCACAAATGCAAATAATTGTACATTCAAAACAGGGACTCCCAAACATTTAGAAAGGACCTCCAAGATCCCAATTGTTGAGTGGTTTGGACCCAAATTTGTAGAAGTCAGACTAAAACCCTGGTATGGAATGACTGTGTAAATCTTAATATCTATTTCAGGTGAATTACATCTTCTTAAGAATATGTTGCATCTCTGGAGAGCCCAGTTTGTAAATCGTAAAACAAATGAGAATAATGACAGGGCCATTGCCGCTATCTCCAGACTACCGGCTGTCGAGATCGGAAAAATGGCTCTCCGGCTTGCCATCTGCCTACGATTTCTTCATAAACTTCATTTTAAAATGGATGGTATCAGTTTTCTGGCTATTGAAAAGGTATTGTTAGACTCTTTTCCCTTTCCCCCCTGAATTCACATTTTTGGCCTTTTCAAATAATTTTGGCAACAGTATTGAAATATATAGCATGTAAGTAGGCTTGAAGGTCTTTGTAGGCTGGTCTTAGTCTTAACTATCTACAAAAGTTTTGTGTCAGTCATAGATAATCGATAATATGACCTTAGTGACATCATGGGAGTGAAATATCGACGTTGAATATTTTTGATACTACACAGGTTTTATTACACTACTGGAATATGTATAAATATGCAAATGAGCTTAAATGACAGCAATGTTATATTTTTGTAGGGAAAATGATATCATAATGAATTTTCTAATGTCATTTCATAAACGGCGTCATATGTTTCTTAAAATAACTTGAATTGATAAATATAGTAAATTTTTTGTTTAATCACACAAACTCAGGTCATATTATAAACAGAATTTCAAATTTGTACTCATTTAATACCGAATTTGTAAAACTTGTCATCAAAAACTGATAAAAACTTGACACAGCCTCGTTTTTATCTGTTTATAGATGACTTGGTTGATTGATTTGTTATTCAATGACCACTCATTCAGTATCCTCTAAATATATTTGATACACTGTGATGATGTCCAGAATGCTCAACTCAACACACATTAACCCTTGTCATGCTGAGTAAAGAAACCTTGGCAAAATTATGTAAATAAATCAAAGTGCTGAAAGCTCTGTATTTCCTACTTCCTACAGCATTTGATTTTGAAAATGTAATTTCTGATTTTTTTTTTTGTTAAAAAAGGAAATACAGGTGGTATAGACAAAGATCAGACTGCACATATGTGCAGGCTGATGTTTGTCTGTAGCTCCTGCCAAGGCTGGAATATTCCGGGTTCAGCATGACAAGGGTTAAACTGTTTGAATTCTCACATGCCAATTTCTTGTATTTCAGGACGGTGAAAATGAAGAAGACATACCATTTCTTTTGGATCCTTCACTGCAAGCTAGTGATAAGGAAATGGCAGAGGACATGTTGAAATACGGACAGCTGCTCCAGACTATGTTGGAAAACTTTTGATCTGTTTGTGATAGGAGCACATTGTTTTTTTTTCTTTCTACTTGTTGGGTTTTTTTTTTCCTTTGTCAAAAACTTCAACATTGGCTATGCCTTTTTAATTGTAAAGTGATAGTCATCTTTTTTTCTCATGTGTTTTGCTTGTGACAATACTTTTTTGGTACAAATTTCAAGGTCATCAGTAAAGGGCATGGTCTGTCATTTATTTTCATTATAAAATTTTGAAAAATCTTCTCCTCCCAAACTATTTGCCTGATTTCAGTGGAACTTGGCACATATTTTTCTTGGAATTCCTTTTTCTTAAGTTGTTCTAGAAGTTTTGTTTAAACCACAAATATGGGTGTGATAGGGCTGAGCTGTTTTTTTAGCTCACCTGAGCACGAAGTGCTCAAGGTGAGCTATTGGGATCGTAGAATGTCCGTCGTCAGTCGTGCGTTGTCCGTCATGCGTCGTGCGTCGTCCACAATTTCTTTAAACATCTTCTCCTCCTAAACCAGTGGGCCAATCTTGATGAAACTTGGCAGGGATGTTCCTTGGGTCAAGCTCTACCAAAGTTGTTCAAATAAATGAAATCCACCCTTAACTTTCCCTTTACCCTTAACAAAAAGGGTGAAAATATGAAAATCTACCAAGTTTGTTCATATCAAGACCCTTGGGTCATATTTGGGCTTTGCACGGGTGCATCCCTTTATCTCTTATGAGCACGAAGGGTAAAAAAATGAAAATCTTCAAAAATCTTCTTCTCTGAAACCAGAAGGCAGACAGCTTTCATATTTGGTATGTAGCATCATCTAGTGGACCTCTACCAAGTTTGTTCATATCAAGACCCTGGGGTCATATTTGGGCTTTCCCCGGGCCAAACCCTTTTTACATAGAATCAAAAAGCAAAAATCTTTAAGAATCTTCTTCTCTGTAACCAGATGGCATACAGCTTTAATATTTTGTGTGTAGCATCACCAAGTGGGCCTCTACCAAGTTTGTTCATAACAAGACCCTTGGGTCATATTTGGGCTTTGCACGGGTGCATCCCTTTATCTCTTATGAGCACGAAGGGTAAAAAAATGAAAATCTTCAAAAATCTTCTTCTCTGAAACCAGAAGGCAGACAGCTTTCATATTTGGTATGTAGCATCATCTAGTGGACATCTACTAAGTTTGTTCTTATCAAGACCCTGGGGTCATGTTGGGGCTTTGCCCGGGCTCAACCCTTATTACATAGAATCAAAGAGCAAAAATCTTTAAAATTCTTCTCTGTAACCAGATGGCATACAGCTTTCATTTTTGGTGTGTAGCATCACCTAGTAGGCCTCTACCAAGTTTGTTCATATCAAGACCCTTTGGTCATATTTGGGCTTTGCACGGGTGCATCCCTTTATCTCTTATGAACACGAAGGCTAAAAAAATGAAAATCTTCAAAAATCTTCTTCTCTGAAACCAGAAGGCAGACAGCTTTCATATTTGGTATGTAGCATCATCTAGTAGACTTCTATCAAGTTTGTTCATATCAAGACCCTAGGATCATATTTGGGCTCCACCCGGGCGCAACCCTTTTTACATAGAATCAAAGAGCGAAAATCTTTTAAAATCTTCTTTAATTGAAACCAGAGGGCACACTGCTTTCATTTTTGGTATGTAGCATCATCTTGTGGGCCCCTACCAAGTTTGTTCATATCAAGACCCTTGGGTCATATTTGGGCTCCACCCGGGCGCATCCCTTTCAGCTCATTTTAGCATGATGGGTGAAAATGGGAAAACCTTCAAAAATCTTCTTCTCTGAAACCAGAAGGCAGACAGCTTTCATATTTAGAATGTAGCGTCATCTTATCGACCTCTTCCAAGTTTGTTCATATCAAGACCCTTGGGTCACTTTTGGGGTTCACCCGGGTGCATCCCTTTTTACATAGAATCAAGGAGCAAAAAGGCATATCTGTCTTGCTCTTTGCTGAAAACGTTCCATGGTATTTGATCTTAGGCAATTATCTTCTTTTTGACATCTGCCTATCTATTTAATGTGATGTCCCAGGGGTCAAAGAGACTCAGGTGAGCGATCTAGGACCATCTTGGTCCTCTTGTTTTCTTTTTTAAATCTTTAAAATTATTTTGACTGAGTTTCACATTGATAGATATTTGAAAGCCAGTGGAGTGATACAGCCCTCATGTGCCTCTTGTTTTTATCTTACATTCATATTGATGTTATTGGTGCTGTGAGTTTGTTTGTTTAATTTTTGTTTGATTTTACTTCACTGGCCTAAAATGTCAGAAGGCTATTGCAATTGCTGTTTGTCTTTTGTGCTTGTGTTAATCTATTTCATGAAAAACTTCTTAGAAACTAGTAGTTGAACAACAAATGGGAGATGAAGAAAGATCATCAATTTTTAGCTCTACTGACCAAAGGATGATTGTAGGGTTATAAGGAAGGTTCCTTTAGAATATGAGGCAGATCCATTGGAATGCACAGGAAACTTTAACTTCTCCTATATCAATTTCCACCAAATTTTGCTAAAACATTCCTTTGCATTCCATCCTCAAACGTGTTAAAGAAATCTTGATAGGCCTATTTATATTTATCTGGCAGGGTTGGGCTTATTTTCACTTAAAAATCCATAAATGAAAATCCTTAAACAATTTTTCACCCTTTTTATGCCCCGGTATCGAGAGATCGGGGGCATATTGTTTTACTCATGTCCGTCTGTCTGTCCGGCCGGCCGTCTGTCCGAAAACTTAACCAGAAATTTTAACCTTTGCCTTTTCTCCAAAAGTATTTGACATACCAAGCTGTACACCAAAGTCAAGGTCATGTGACAAGGTCATGGTCATGTGACAAGGTCAAGGTCATCTGTCAAGGTCAAACTTTAAAAAAAATGCTGTTCCGGGGGCATTCGTGTTTCACAAACACATCTTGTTTTCAACCATATAAATCCTTTCATTTTTTTTTATCTTTTTTTTTTATTTATTTTTTTTTTCTTTTACAAAATTTTGATTTCCAAAAAATGTAGAAGTGACAAATAACTGAAATTAGTCTTTATTGAAATTAAAATAATTGTTACCCAAAAAATGATAAAAATCTTCTCTCAGTCCACAATATAAAGGATAATAATTTGTTTCAGTGTAAGATTTATTTATATTCATTGAGTGAACAACAAAAGCTAGCTTTTGTTGTTCACAAAATGAAATATTAATCGATCTTACTCGAAAAACAAACGATTATTCTATCTTTCTATTGCAAAAAAGAGACAAAATGTTAAATTTCTAGGACAAATATTTGTAAAGCCCGTCATTTTGTGTATGATTGCTATGCAATGTTTATTGTGATGTCACTTAATATGCCCCGCATAGATGACGTCAGGTAGGATGAAATGCACAAAAGCAGGGTATAAGTTTTTGATAATTTCACTGATTTTGCGGTGAGATTATCAGGTGATAATCTACCGTTATTTCATGATAAACCACTGAATAGCATTAAAGAAACTACGTCAAATAATATATTGTTGATGTAATGGGAAAATCTCATAACTACAGCTTCGATCATAACGTCAACAAGTGTAAAATAAACGAAAATAGGGTATAATTTTATGCCCCAAAATCAATAGACAGGGTGCATATTGTTTTTGCGCTGTCTGTTTGTCCATTACCCTCCCTGTCCATTTGTCTAAAAAAAACCTTAGTCATAACTATTGAATTTTAAGTGATAGGACCTTTGTATTTCACATGATGATTGCTTGGGACAAGATTTTTCTTGTGGTACCAAGTTCGAGGTCATCAGTCAAGGTCGAGATCATTTTTCAAGGTAAAATTTGTGAAACAATTCAAACTTTAACATTTGCAATAATGTATGAATATTTTATATTTTATATTTTATATGATGATTGCTTGAGACAAGATCTTTCTATTGGTACCAAGTTCAAGGTCATCAGTCAAGGACATTTTTCATGTTCGAATTTGTGAAAAAATCAAAACTTTAACATTGGCTACAACTTTGAGATGGTGATAGAGCCTTGATATTTCACATGTGTATTTCTTGTGACGAGACTTTTTGGAAAAAAAGTATGGGTTAGATTATTGAAGGTCACTGACTTTCAGCATGAGACTTAAATATTGGCTATAACTTTTGACTGGTAGGTGATAAGGCCTTCATATCTCACTTGATGATTGCTATGAACAACACCTTTCTGATGGTACCATCTTAAGGGCCTTCAGTCAAGCTCAAGGTCATTTTTCAAGGTCATTTTTAGCTCCACTGGCCGAAAGGCCAGCTGGCTATTGTCATGGCGTGGTGTCCGTCGTCTGTGCGTGCGTCTGTGTGTGCGTCCGTGCGTCAGTCCGTCCGTCCGTCCGTCCGTAAACTTTTACTTTAAAAATTTTCTCCTCAGAAACTACTGGATGGATTTCAATCAAATTTCACAGGAATGTTCCTTGGGTGACCCTCTATCAGATTCCTTCAAAGAATTCTAATCGGTTGAAAATCATGGCTGTAGTGGGCGTGGCTTATTTCCATATATGGTAATAGGTGAGTTTTCTTAGATTCTAATCGATGGATACCAATTAGATTTTACATGAATGATCCTTGAGAGACCCTTTATAAGTCTACCAAAAATTATTATGATCGGATGGAAAATATGTATTTTATGGGCGGAGGTCATTTCTCTATAAGTAATATAGTGGAAACTTTGAAAACTAATTTCTCAGAATGTAATCCATGGATATCATTCAAATTTCACTGGAATGATCCTTGAGTGACCCTTCATCAGTCTACCAAAAATTATTGTGATCAGATGAAAAATGTGTATTTTATGGGCGGAGGTCATTTCTCTATATGTTATATAGTGGAAACTTTGAAAATCATTTTCTCAAAACCTAACTAATGGATAACAACCAAATTTCATTTGAATGATTCTTTAATGATCCTTTACAAGTCTGTAAATCTATATTGTGATCAGATAAAAAACAAGTGTTTTATGGGCGGAGGTCATTTCTCTATGATATATAGTGAAAACTTTGAAAATCATTTACTCAAAATCTAGCTTATGGATATCGACCGAATTTCACTGTAATGATTCTTTAGTGATACTTTATCAGTCTGCAAAAAATTATTGTGATCAGATGCAAAATATGTATTTTATTGTCAGAGGTCATTTCTTTTGATATGTCGTAGGCTGTAATACCCAAAATTGGGTAAAACAAACTTTTTTCAAAGTTCAAACAGATGGATTTTAACCAAACATCATAGGAATTTTATTTCTGTGAAGTTGTATCAGGCTGCAAAAAATATTTGATTAGATGAACAGCATGCTCTATATTGGCAGAGGACATTTCAACATAAAAAAGTGAATATTTGACCACCTTTTTGGTATCACCTAAATGATGAATTTTTTTGGACTCATTAAATTTAATGGGTGTAAAGATTGTAGGTTAGATGGAACATAAGTTTTTTTAGAATCCAAATGTGTAGAAACATTAGGTGAAATAGGGAGCCTGAGATACCCCCTTAGAATTGGTCAGTTTAGTTGAATGAAGGGTGACTCTGCACAAAGAGGTCAGAGTGGGGAAGAAAAAGCTCAGTTGACTGCACTCTAAGGCATTGGGCTGAATAACAATATTGGATTTAATATTTTACTTCTTATTATCATTAGATAGAATTTTGTTTTGGTGACAAACAATTATTGTGTAGTAACACCCTTATAGTGGTGTTTAATGAAAAACCGAAAGATCTACAATCAAAAATTTTGTGGACAAAATACCAGTGTATTATGCAGTAACATTCTGTTAGTATTGACATTTTCATTTTGGGATATCAAACAAATTTCACCGGAATGATCCTTATTTTTAACACCCTTATCATCCTCTAATAATCATTTTCAGGGTATTCAGGCCTGTGGAGCGAATCAGGCGCTCAAGCGCCTCTAGTTGTAAAATTAAAACTAGCATTAGCCACAACTTTGGATTCCTAATGCATAGGACCTTGAAAATTCACATGGGCATTGCTTGTGACAAGACCTTTTCATGCACAACAATGTCAAGATCATTGGTCAAGGTCATATAGTGAAAGATACTCATTTAGGACATAAAAACTTCACTATTTGCTATAACTTTTCATTGGTAAAGACACTTTAGACACCTAAAGTATAATAGCTATCAACTTGAAACTCTATGGGTGGATAGATCTCATGAAGGAGAAATGCAGTGCACAAGAACTACAGCTCTTGCTTGCATAATTTTGGAGATATTGCCCTTTGTTATTTTTAATACTTAGATTTTTTCCGGAGCATATCTCCTAAAGTATAATAGCTATAAACTTGAAACTTTATGGATGGATATATCTCAGGAAGGAGAAGTGCAGTGCACAAGAACAACAACTCTTGCTTGCATAACTTTTGAGTTATTGCCCTTTGTTACTTTTGATACCTAGATTTTTTCCAAAGCAAATCTCCTAAAGTTTAACAGCTATCAACTTGAAAATTTATGGATGGATAGATCTCATGAAGGAAAAGTGCAGTGCACAAGAACAACAACTCTTGCTTGCATAATTTTGGAGTTATTGCCCTTTGTTATTTTTAATACTTAGATTTTTTCCGGAGCATATCTCCTAAAGTATAATAGCTATTAACTTGAAACTTTATGGGTGAATAGAACTCACGAAGGAGAAGTGCAGTGCACAAGAACTACAACTCTTGCTTGCATAATTTTTGAGTTATTGCCCTTTGTTATTTTTAATACTTAGATTTTGTCCAGAGCAAATCTCCACAAGTATTACAGCTATCAACTTGAAACTTTATGGGTGAATAGAACTCACGGAGGAGAAGTTCAATGCATAATAGCTACAACTCTTGCTTGCATAATTTTGGAGTTATTGCCCTTTGTTATTTTTGACACTGTGATTTTGTAGGGGGTTAATTTCTTAAAGTTCAAAAGAATCCTTTATATATTAGGCTTCAGTTTTACTATTAAACTTTTTCGGCACGGGATGGCCATGTCTGACATGGCTCTTGTATACCATTATTTCTCGATAATCCATCATAAAGCATTCAAGAATCCTGCTAACATATCAGTAGAAAGGAGGAATTAGTTGAGTGATTCATAGCCAAGAGGGCAGTCTTGTTTTACAAGTTTATCTATTTATTTGTTAAATAACTGTGAGAGTTTGTTACGTTTTGTGAATTTATTATTGTCTTTTTTAATTATATCTAAAAACATTTACAAGCTTAAGTGTTTTGTCTGAACTTATTCAATCTCCCATATTCAATACATGTATATGTAAAACTACAGTAACTATGAAGTGATAGATGATTTATGACCTGTCACGCAAAAAGGGACCATATGGGTAGTGTGTAAAGTGTCGACCCAAGTCAGACTGTGCAAACTGCACAAACTGACTAAGTTAGAAACTTTTCACGATTGACTGATTTTCTGAACATAGAATGTTCAATCTACATTGCTGTGAAAGAAAATTTGAAATGCTACCTTTAGTTGACCTGTACTGGACCCAATCTCCTTTTAAGATATTCATGTTACTGAGTTCCTAGATGGTCCTTTTTGCTTGAGGATGTTACATTTCTATTATAACTGTAACAGACAGACAGAAGGAAAATATATGACGCAGGCAAAAATATCTCTCATGTAATTAAAAGATGTAAAAACATGAAAAGGGAATTATACTTTCCAAGCTTATTTAAACCTCGCCATTGCTAACTTATGAAATTATTTGTAACAAAACCTCCTTGTCTACTAAAACGAAATGCCATCAAATTTTTAAACCCCAGCAAAAGGTTGAAATATATGTATTGGCTCCTTTGGTCCGCTCTGAAACCAGAAGACAGACAGCTTTCATATTTAGTATGTAGCATCATCTAGTGGACCTCTACCAAGTTTGTTAATATCAAGACCCTGGGGTCACAATTGGGCTCCACCCGGGTGCATCCCTTTTTACATAGAATCAAAGAGCAAAAAGGCATATCCTTCTTGCTCTTAGCTGAAAATATTCAATGGTATTGATCTTATGTGGAAATTATCTCCCTATTGACATCTGCCTATTTAATTAATGTGATGTCCCAGGGGTCAAAGAGACTCATGTGAGCGATCTAGGACCATCTTGGTCCTCTTGTTTTAATGAAAGGACTTCTACCCTATTTTAGCTGGATTGACTGAGTCAGTGACTTTTAAGTTTCTTGCCAAAGGAAACACCTCGGCGTCCCCAGCCTTGCGTTCAGGATGCCAAAACAAAACAAACTGTTTGCCAAAAGCAGGGTATAATTTGCAAACAGATTGCTCCGTTTTGGCATCCTGAACACATTGGTCTGGACTCGAACCCCTGTAACAGTGACCGATTAGGACACCAACACTCATACTAAACTCTTTGAGCTATCGTTGAAGTCCTCAAAGACTTAATTACTACATGATTATACAGAAACCTTTTTCTGTCCCCTCCAAAACGTTGGAAAAAATGGGGTTAAATTTTGCCAATTCTATGAATGTATTTTTCCCTTTTTGACGGTTGTTCATGACCATTTTCTCAAAAATTTTAAAAAAGTTGGTTTTTATCCCCCGCCGATGAAATCATCTGGGGGTTTATTAGTCCCCCACCGGTTACCGGTTGGGGGACTATAGGTTTGCTCGAGTCCGTCTGTCCGTCTGTCCGTCCGTCTGTCCGTCTGTCCGTCACGCTTTTGTCCGGGCTATATCTTCTAAACCATATGTGCTAGCAACTTCAAACTTGGTACACTTATAGATCTCATTGAGGAGAAGTGTCATGTTCAAGAACCGTTACTCTGCCACGCCCACTTTTTGAGTTATTGCCCTTTGTTGTTTTTACCCTTACATTCTTGTCCGGACCATATCTCCTAAACTTTGTGTGCTAGCAACTTCAAACTTGGTACACTTATAGATCTCATTGAGGAGAAGTGTCATGTTCAAGAACCACTACTCTGCCATGCCCACTTTTTGAGTTATTGCCCTTTGTTGTTTTTACCCTTACATTCTTGTCCGGGCTATATCTTCTAAACCATATGTGCTAGCAACTTCAAACTTGGTACACTTATAGATCTAATTGAGGAGAAGTGTCATGTTTAAGAACCATTACTCTACCACGCCCACTTTTTGAGTTTTTGCCCTTTGTTGTTTTTACCCTTACATTATTGTCCGGAACATATCTCCTAAACTATGTGTGCTAGCAACTTCAAACTTTGTACACTTATAGATCTCATTAAGGAGAAGTGTCATGTTCAATATCCATAACTCTGCCACGCCCACTTTTTGAGTTTTTGCCCTTTGTTGTTTTTACCCTTACATTATTGTCCGGACCATATCTCCTAAACTATAAGTACTAGCATCTTCAAGCTTAATACACTTATAGATCTTATTGAGGACAAGTGTCATGTTCAAGAACCGTTACTCTGCCACGCCCTTTTTTTGAGTTATTGCCCTTTGTTGTTTTTACCCTTACATTTTTGTCCGGATCATATCTTCTAAACCATAAGTGCTAGCAACTTCAAACTTTGTACACTGATAGATCTTATCGAGGACAAGTGTCATGTACAAGAACTGTTACTCTGCCATGTCCACTTTTTGAATTATTGCCCTTTGTTGTTTCTATCCTTACATTTTTGTCCGGACCATATCTCTTGAGCCATCAGTGCTAGCAACTTTAAACTTGGTACACTTATAGATCTCATTGAGGACAAGTTTCATGTACAAGAATCATTCTTCTCCGCCCACTTTTGGAGTTTTTGCCATTGGTTGTTTTTACTCTTATATTTTTTTTTTTGGACATTTTGTTCAAAACCTAATGTGCTAGTAACTTCAAATTTTGTATACAGTTATAGATCTAGTTAGTAGGTGATATATTTGATAAGAAAGGATTTTTTGTTATCCGGTGGGGGACTCCTGTATTGCATCGCAATACGACATGCACTTGTTGTTTTTGCCATGTCCGTCCGTCCTTCCTTTCATCCGTCCGTCCGACATTCGTTTCCGCGCTATGTCTTGAAAACTGTAGACCGGATTTTAATGAATCTTGGCACACAGCTTCACTACAAAGAGGACATGCCCATATCGTCTGGGTTACCCGGTTCGACCGCCGAATTTAGAGTTACTGCCCCTGACTGTTTAAGCCATATACACACAGAGTGATATTCGTTTCCACGCTATTTCTTGAAATCTATAGACTGGATTTCAATGAAACTTGGCACACAGCTCCACTACAATGAGGACATACGCATATCGTCGGGGTTTCCCAGTTTGACCGTCGAATTTAGAGTTACTGACTGTTTAAGACATAAATATACATAGTGATATTTGTTTCCGCGCTATTTCTTGAAAACTGTAGACCGGATTTTAATGAATCTTGGCACACAGCTTCACTAAAAAGAGGACATGCGCATATCGTTGGGATTACCTGGTTCGACCGCCGAATTTAGAGTTACTGCCCCTGACTGTTTAAGCCATATACATACAGAGTGATATTCGTTTCTGCGCTATTTCTTGAAAACTGTAGACCGGATTTTAATGAATCTTGGCACACAGCTTCACTAAAAAGAGGACATGCGCATATCGTTGGGATTACCTGGTTCGACCGCCGAATTTAGAGTTACTGCCCCTGACTGTTTAAGCCATATACATACAGAGTGATATTCGTTTCCGCGCTATTTCTTGAAAACTATAGACCGGATTTCAATGAAACTTGGCACACAGCTTCACTACAAAGAGGACATGAGCATATCGTCAGGGTTACCTGGTTTGACCGCCGAATTTAGAGTTACTGCCCCTGACTGTTTAAGCCATATACAAACATAGTGATATTCGTTTCCGCTCTATTTCTTGAAAACTATAGCCCGGATTTCAATGAAACTTGGCACACAGCTTCACTACAAAGAGGACATGCCCATATCGTCGGGGTTACCTGGTTTGACCGCCTAATTTAGAGTTACTGCCCCTGACTATTTAAGCCATATACAAACATAGGGATATTCGTTTCCGCGCTATTTCTTGAAATCTGTAGACCAGATTTTAATGAAACTTGGCACACAGCTTCACTACAAAGAAGACACGTGCATATCGTCAGGGTTACCTGGTTCTATAGCCGAATTTAGAGTTACTGCCCCTGACTGTTTAAGCCATATACATTAACTCCATTGACAATGAAAATATGTTCAGGGGGGATATCAATTCAACAAATTTGCTTGTTTGTTGTTGTTTTTAGCTCAACTGAGCACATCGTGCTCAAGGTGAGCTTTTGTGATCATTGATTGTCTATTGTGCATCATGTATCTTCTGTCGTCTGTCGTCTGGCGTCAACAATCTTAGTGTTTACACTCTAGAGGCTACAAATAAGGCCCAATCTTCATGAAACTTAGTCAGAATGTTGGCCAGTTCAGAGGTGTGTACCCTTTTGTAAATGGGAATGATCTGTGCCATGTCACGGGAAAAGGGGCCTTAAAGACAATTTTCTTCTTTACACTCTAGAGGCCACGAATATGGCCCAATCTTCAAGAAACTTAGTCAGAATGTTAGCCAGGTCTGAAGGATGAACCCTATTGAAAATGAGAATGATCCATGCCATATCATGGGAAAAGGGGCCTTAAAGACAATTTTCTTGTTTACACTCTAGAGGCCACAAATATGGCCCAATCTTCATGAAACTTAGAATGTTGGCCAAGTCATAAGTATGAACCCTATAGAAAATTGGAAGGATCCATGCCATATCATGGGAAAAGGGGTCTTAATGACAATTTTTTTGTTTACACTCTAGAGGCCACACATATGGTTCAATCTTATTGAAAATTGGTCAGAAGGTTGGCCAAGTCACAAGGATGGATCCTATTGAAAATGGGAAGGATCCGTGCCATATCATGGGAAAAGGGGCCTTAATGACAAATTTCTTGTTTACACTCTAGAGGCCACAAATATGGCCCAATTTTTTATGAAATTTGGCCAGAATGTTGGCTTGGTCACAAGGATGAACCCTATTGAAAATGGGAAAGATCCATGCCATATCATGGGAAAAGGGGCCTTAATGACAAATTTCTTGTTTACACTCTAGAAGCCACAAATACAACTCAATTTTCTGGAAACTTGGTCAGAATAATGGCTAGGTCACAAGGATGAACCCTATTGAAAATAAGAAAGATCCAGGCCATATAACGGGAAAAGGGGCCTTACTGACAATATTCTTGTTTACACTCTAGAGGCCACAAATATGGCCCAATTTTTTATGAAACTTGGTCAGAATGTTGGCCAGGTCACATGAAACTTGTTTAGAAAAGGCTAGAAATTGATGCAGGGATCATAGGAATAGAGTAATATCTTTCTTTGAAAGATTTAATGGTCATTTCCTTATGGAGTAGTCAAAGAGACGAAGGTGAGCGATATAGGACCATCATGGCCCTCTTGTTTTTAAAAGCAATTTCTCATTTCCGTTCCATTTTTGCGCAAGATCCTTTCAATTCTGTAGCCGACACAAGATTTTGAAATCCGCCGGAATTGAAAAAAAATGAAATGAAATAATAATATCTCCGTTTTGTATTGTATACTGTTCACAAAAAGTAGAGGATATTGTAAGTTTGATTTGTGGTATTCTGGTCAGCTTAGGCATCCATACATCTTCATGGCCTCGTTTTTGAATCACCAACAAAAAAGCCAATTGTTTGATATTGTGACAATATCTGACTGTGAGACACAGGGTTTGACAGCAGTATGGACTCGCGTTCTTCTGGTTTCCAGCATACCATTAACTCACTTACGGTGAGCTTTCATTAGACCTCACATTATTCAAACAAAATGTGATGCGAAAACATGATAGACATAAACACCAAATAATTTTTCTCGAAGTTATGCTCAACTAAAATAAGAATTTTAATTACGACATACGCCATGTTAAAATAAGCGCTATACCCCTCTTTTCTTAAATGCTGAAATTGCATGACATGTTAAGCAGAAAAAGGAATTCCATAACTACCATATTACCATGAGACAACTGCTAGTTGGCCAAGAATAAGTTAGATTGTCCAAAATTGTTTGCAACCGCAAAAACCTTATGGATTAACAGATTATCCTCTACTTTTTGTGAACAGTATATGTCATGGTCGATTTTTTGTTCAACAATGCTTTCACGTTTTCTGTCTTACTGAAAATTATATTGTAAAGAAATTAAGCCTTATTACGTTCATCCGGAATTCAGTCTAAATTATTGCAAAACTCTTTTTTGAAAAATAATGAAAGAAAGTCGAACGTGACTTTACTTCATATTTGTATGCTGGATTTAATGCCGTTACTTTATAAACGATATTTCATCATTGCAATAACATGATATTTCCTAATATTCCTTGGTTTTCTTGCGGTAGGGCCTATCCCGATTCTATACAGAGGGACGCTTTAAATCCGTCATGCTTACCCACGTGCCTAGCGGTACGCCCCTGAGGCTAATGCATAGACCATATGCTTTATTTCGAAGACGGGGTTCGCCACTCTGGTCCGACATTTAACCACAGGCTCTTTTTATTGCACAAAGCTACCGTACTTAATTTAGATAATTGAGTTTGATCACTGGTTTCAATTTCTTATTTCATTTGATAGAGACCGTCTGCCTAGCCTAAATTTTTGATGTGTAAAGGCGGAGGCCGGTTGTCATTTTCATTCGATTTAATGAACGTTGATATCAATTACATGCACGCTTTGACAGAACGCGCACTTGGACAGCTTGGATCTCTTAATTCTGCCCAGTGGGTTAACTTATAATATAGATATGGTTTGATATGTGGGACGGTGCCCTTTTAAGGCAGACTGATTGGGGTGGCAACGGGTATGACTAAAATACGAATATGACATATTCGACGAATATGGGCGAATATGAGCGAATATGACTTTCGATAATCGTATTACCGGGTCTAAATGATTAAGTAAATATTATCTTAGTATCACATGCTAAATTAAAATGGTGATATTTATTCAAATTCTGATTAAGGTTCATGTAAAGTGTTTGAGACCCAATTTTAAGGGCACTCATTTGCCAAGAAAAAGCAGTATGTCCAGGAAAATTATATATCAAAATGAAGCTATTTATGAGCACAAGCAGTTGAAAAACATAAGACTGTTATAACTATAGCGGTATAGCCAAACATTGTGGAAAAGGGTCATTTTGTACAGAACAAGCAACTGCATGACTGTTGGATAAAATTGACTCATATTTTAACAAAGTCTAGCCTAAAGTACTATCCAGGTAGTGCTACAACCATTTGTATAAAACTCAGCCCCAAAGCGTAGTTATGTAATCAATTTATTTTGACTTATTTTATAAACACATATGTCATATATGTCTTTCTAATTTTGTAAACGTGTAGATCTTTTTATGGTATGGTGTGTTATCACAACATAAATAGACATTAATTGTTTATATACCTGTAAGGTTCTTAAGCAATATATCAATTTCTATTTCACAGAATGATAAATATATAGTAATATTGTAGATCATTGAATTAAAAAAAAACTATAATTTGAAAAAATCGCAGAAAATATTTCACAATATTATGGTTTGATGTTGCACCATACCTTACATCTATTTTGAAAACTGACCAAACCGGTTTGACATGTATGTTGACAAAATAAATGAAAATTGATTGTTTCAAAAGAGCCTTTTGAGACTGAGTTTTATATCTAAGGTTGTAGCACTACCTGGATGGTACCTCAGACTGTACTTTGTTAAAATACGGGGCAATTTTATGCAACCGTCATGCAGTTGCTTGTTCTGTACAAAATGACCCTTTTCCACAATGTTTGGCTATACCGCTATAGCTATGGCGGTCTTATGTTGCCTAACTGCTTGTGCTCACGAATAGCTTCATTTTGATATATAATATACCTGGACATACTGCTTTTTCTTGGCTAATGAAGTGCCCTAAATATTGCGTCTCAAACACTTTACATGAACCTTAACCGATGACATGTGATTGAAAAATGAGTTGAAACAATATGCCCTATCAATGTTCCTGTAGTTAGCTGCAACGAATGTTTCCCTTTTGTGTATATAATTTGTTAATGGCTCATTAAGATTCACGAGACTTTTGTTTCGTGTTTAGGATTTTGTGAAAAAAGATTATAAAAATGTTAAAAAAAATCGAAGCAGGAAAACAAAACAAGGAAACGTCTGCTATAACTTGGTTAGGTAAAGAACTTCGGCCATATTCGCCACATGAGGCAAAAATTCGTATCGGTATTAAATAAATCTCGTATCCTTACAAAAGTCCAATACTCTTACAATTTAAGTATTGAAGAAAAAGTCTTTAAAAATAACATAAATATGTCATCTCTGATTTAAAGTGTAAATTACTTAGGAAGAAAAATAAAGTACTTCGTAACACGTGTAGTCATATTCGTCTTCAAGAAAAATCATAATTTCTCATAATAAAGTATGAAAGAATTACCAAAAAACTTGATAAAGGTAAAAATATTTATAGATTTCCTGCATGTTAAGAGTGGATTGAAGGTTTAAAAGTCTCCACAAAACGCTTTTTCTATAACCAAAATCATATTCGCCGAAAATGTCATCACTGCCGATTCGTATTTTAGGCATACCGGGCGGCAACCGCAGTTCCCGACGTGATGGCACTGATTTAAAATGTAAAACAGGAAAATGTTAATAAAGCTTTTTGGGGTTTTTTTTGCATTTTTTTTTTTTTTTTTTTTTTTTTTTTTTTTTTTTGGGGGGGGGGGGGGGTCTCATAGATCTCATAGGGGCATATTTGTCGTCTTGAATATCTTCTACGAATTTCTTTTTAATGTGGACTTTAATAAGACGAAACTTTTAAATGTTTTGTATTAGGCTAAACTGGCCTAATGGTTTAAAACGTTAAAAAGAAAAGGGTTTTATTAATCACGAAGGAAATATGCCGGCCGTTGTAGCCTATTGCACATTCATTGATTGTCTCCCTTCATCGTTCCCGCCATGGACTTTAGGTTACAGGGAACCATTACAATCTCCCGCCATCTGTCACATTTTGTCTAGGGAATTAACGGTGAAGTAAACAAAGATAAGGGCGGCCTCTGATTGGTCCATAATTTATCAAGATCAAATCTAATCATTTATTTTCGAAGATTTACATTGTTTCTACAAGTCAGGTGCAAAATGGGAAAGGTGAGAGTCTATTTTGGGTCTTGAGAGGCATTTTCTAGACATCGGGGTATTTTCCGGACCCGACTGTGAAATTTGGCGGGTGGGGAGGGTTCACTTAAAGATGACGTCATTACTCATTGAAAAAACGGATCATGCCATATTTAAAATGGTCTATTTGGATGCGCGACAGATTTTTCTTTAATTTGATATAAGGCTTGACTTCCCGTCAATTTTTGGGGATGAGCTATATAGGCTTTTGTTATAATGGCCGACAACGGGAAATGTAATAGTTCCCTGTAACCTAAATGCAATATGCATAGATTTGTACTATTCTTTCGACTTTTTATATCGTTACCCGCATTATTCGTGCAAAATCACTTCAAATCAACATGTTTTCGCACAAAAAGTTGAAAAAAGTTGTTTATACTATTTGAATGGAAAGTCAAGCAAAAAGGGGCCATCTGACACTTTTTCATATACTTTTTAGACGTAAATCCCACTGTTAGATCGCAATTTTGCATCTTTTTGCACATAAGTTTCGTGCTTCTTTCTTTCTTTCTTTGCCCCCTTCGACTGAATCTGAAAGGAAATAACATTTTTAAAGACGTTAGACTGCAAATTGACGCAAATAATCTAATTAATCAATGGCAAGCGCATTGTCTTATAAGTCTAGTATACATCATCGGGACTCTCTGGGAAGAGGGGGGGGGGGGGGGTCCGGCGCAAGGGTTTTTTGCTCAATTTCTGCAAAAAATTATGATACATTTGGTTTTATAATATAAGCAAAGTTGATAAATATATTTGTGCGTGTAAAGCTGCTCTTAAAAGGAAATTATTTTTATCAAAATGCGCCATTTCGGCGAAGACAAATCAGAAAATCGCACCCAATTATTGAAACGATAGGGGCTAATCTAAGCCAAAAATCGCTATCAGTTGTTTTTAAAAGCGACATTTTGATTGTTTTTTGTAAATTGTGACGCGAAAGAGATATTTCTTGTTTATAAATGCGGGTTAGATTATATTTTTGCGTTGTTTGGCCGCTTTTTAAAGCAATAAACCACTTTTTTCCGATCGAACCGGGCAAAGGGTCATCTGCTCGTATGCCTGAACCTATTCGACCAAATACCTTAAAACGTTAAGCAGCAGTCTGGTACATATTTCTGTATGTGAATACGATATAAAAACGATAGTTAGGAGATAAAAAAGTGGTAAATAGATTCAATGAAATGTCAAAGTAAGAAAAAGTAAGATCCAATTTTTATAAAGATAAGGGTTATTTTACGCCCAGATTTCTTAGAAATGGATCTTAGAACTTGAATTTGGAACTAAACTGTATCCTGTCAAGAGGACGGGATATATCCGGGTAGAAACCGCTACTTTGATTATATCTAAACTCAAATCGGCAGCTTTCTAGGGCGGAAAACAGCGCTTTGTTGATCGGCTAGTGATAAGGGTTATCATTACATTTACAAAAAACTATTTGACCAAATGCTATCAAACTTGCAGAAAAAAGTGTAGAATATTTATCTGCAAAAGAAAATATTAATTGCAAGCAATTCTGACCATAAAAAATATAATCTAATGTAATTTTTTCAGCAAACGCGTTTAAATAAGTTTAAGGATAAGGGTTATTTCCACATAAAAATACAATTTATTACTAAAACTTTCAGGAATATCTTGCATGAAAAAAATAGTTACAGACTGTAAGACACTATGAGCAGAACATTGGGTCGATTAAGCTATCAAATGATAGCACAACGCATGGTTCCGCACGCATATGTGTATTATTTGGTCCCAACGGCGCCAAGGATAAGGGCCTATTTTCTCCTTATCTATTTCACCGAACCCATTAATTTTTTCTATGAAAATTAACAATATTTAGTTGCGTCAGTTGATATATGATTTACGATTGATTGTTTAAGAAAAATGGTCACGAGCACTAAAAGATGTCAAAAATTGCTAATTTTCGGGTAAGGATAAGGGTTATGTGTAACGGAAGATAATTACGGGTAGAAGGAACTGATTTTCGAGTACATAACAATTTTAAAAAAATATTAAGAAAAAACCACTGAAGTGAAAAAGTTATAGGAAAAGAGTCTATATTGCACTCTTATTCCACATTTTTAAAACTGAAAACATGTGTTTATAAATGCAGAGTTTCCTAACCCGGCGACTCTTTTTCCATGTAATCTCCTAATGACCGAGTAAAGGGATATGACCATATCTCAGTACGTATATTACATAACCGGCTGAAAATTTCAAATTTTCTCGGAATAAGATATTTCTATGATTTGATGCTTAAAGAATGAATTTAATGAACATTTTATTTTCTCTTTAGGTTACAGGGAACCATTACAATCTCCCGCCATCTGTCACATTTTGTCTAGGGAATTAACGGTGAAGTAAACAAAGATAAGGGCGGCCTCTGATTGGTCCATAATTTATCAAGATCAAATCTAATCATTTATTTTCGAAGATTTACATTGTTTCTACAAGTCAGGTGCAAAATGGGAAAGGTGAGAGTCTATTTTGGGTCTTGAGAGGCATTTTCTAGACATCGGGGTATTTTCCGGACCCGACTGTGAAATTTGGCGGGTGGGGAGGGTTCACTTAAAGATGACGTCATTACTCATTGAAAAAACGGATCATGCCATATTTAAAATGGTCTATTTGGATGCGCGACAGATTTTTCTTTAATTTGATATAAGGCTTGACTTCCCGTCAATTTTTGGGGATGAGCTATATAGGCTTTTGTTATAATGGCCGACAACGGGAAATGTAATAGTTCCCTGTAACCTAAATGCAATATGCATAGATTTGTACTATTCTTTCGACTTTTTATATCGTTACCCGCATTATTCGTGCAAAATCACTTCAAATCAACATGTTTTCGCACAAAAAGTTGAAAAAAGTTGTTTATACTATTTGAATGGAAAGTCAAGCAAAAAGGGGCCATCTGACACTTTTTCATATACTTTTTAGACGTAAATCCCACTGTTAGATCGCAATTTTGCATCTTTTTGCACATAAGTTTCGTGCTTCTTTCTTTCTTTCTTTGCCCCCTTCGACTGAATCTGAAAGGAAATAACATTTTTAAAGACGTTAGACTGCAAATTGACGCAAATAATCTAATTAATCAATGGCAAGCGCATTGTCTTATAAGTCTAGTATACATCATCGGGACTCTCTGGGAAGAGGGGGGGGGGGGGGGTCCGGCGCAAGGGTTTTTTGCTCAATTTCTGCAAAAAATTATGATACATTTGGTTTTATAATATAAGCAAAGTTGATAAATATATTTGTGCGTGTAAAGCTGCTCTTAAAAGGAAATTATTTTTATCAAAATGCGCCATTTCGGCGAAGACAAATCAGAAAATCGCACCCAATTATTGAAACGATAGGGGCTAATCTAAGCCAAAAATCGCTATCAGTTGTTTTTAAAAGCGACATTTTGATTGTTTTTTGTAAATTGTGACGCGAAAGAGATATTTCTTGTTTATAAATGCGGGTTAGATTATATTTTTGCGTTGTTTGGCCGCTTTTTAAAGCAATAAACCACTTTTTTCCGATCGAACCGGGCAAAGGGTCATCTGCTCGTATGCCTGAACCTATTCGACCAAATACCTTAAAACGTTAAGCAGCAGTCTGGTACATATTTCTGTATGTGAATACGATATAAAAACGATAGTTAGGAGATAAAAAAGTGGTAAATAGATTCAATGAAATGTCAAAGTAAGAAAAAGTAAGATCCAATTTTTATAAAGATAAGGGTTATTTTACGCCCAGATTTCTTAGAAATGGATCTTAGAACTTGAATTTGGAACTAAACTGTATCCTGTCAAGAGGACGGGATATATCCGGGTAGAAACCGCTACTTTGATTATATCTAAACTCAAATCGGCAGCTTTCTAGGGCGGAAAACAGCGCTTTGTTGATCGGCTAGTGATAAGGGTTATCATTACATTTACAAAAAACTATTTGACCAAATGCTATCAAACTTGCAGAAAAAAGTGTAGAATATTTATCTGCAAAAGAAAATATTAATTGCAAGCAATTCTGACCATAAAAAATATAATCTAATGTAATTTTTTCAGCAAACGCGTTTAAATAAGTTTAAGGATAAGGGTTATTTCCACATAAAAATACAATTTATTACTAAAACTTTCAGGAATATCTTGCATGAAAAAAATAGTTACAGACTGTAAGACACTATGAGCAGAACATTGGGTCGATTAAGCTATCAAATGATAGCACAACGCATGGTTCCGCACGCATATGTGTATTATTTGGTCCCAACGGCGCCAAGGATAAGGGCCTATTTTCTCCTTATCTATTTCACCGAACCCATTAATTTTTTCTATGAAAATTAACAATATTTAGTTGCGTCAGTTGATATATGATTTACGATTGATTGTTTAAGAAAAATGGTCACGAGCACTAAAAGATGTCAAAAATTGCTAATTTTCGGGTAAGGATAAGGGTTATGTGTAACGGAAGATAATTACGGGTAGAAGGAACTGATTTTCGAGTACATAACAATTTTAAAAAAATATTAAGAAAAAACCACTGAAGTGAAAAAGTTATAGGAAAAGAGTCTATATTGCACTCTTATTCCACATTTTTAAAACTGAAAACATGTGTTTATAAATGCAGAGTTTCCTAACCCGGCGACTCTTTTTCCATGTAATCTCCTAATGACCGAGTAAAGGGATATGACCATATCTCAGTACGTATATTACATAACCGGCTGAAAATTTCAAATTTTCTCGGAATAAGATATTTCTATGATTTGATGCTTAAAGAATGAATTTAATGAACATTTTATTTTCTCTTTAGGTTACAGGGAACCATTACAATCTCCCGCCATCTGTCACATTTTGTCTAGGGAATTAACGGTGAAGTAAACAAAGATAAGGGCGGCCTCTGATTGGTCCATAATTTATCAAGATCAAATCTAATCATTTATTTTCGAAGATTTACATTGTTTCTACAAGTCAGGTGCAAAATGGGAAAGGTGAGAGTCTATTTTGGGTCTTGAGAGGCATTTTCTAGACATCGGGGTATTTTCCGGACCCGACTGTGAAATTTGGCGGGTGGGGAGGGTTCACTTAAAGATGACGTCATTACTCATTGAAAAAACGGATCATGCCATATTTAAAATGGTCTATTTGGATGCGCGACAGATTTTTCTTTAATTTGATATAAGGCTTGACTTCCCGTCAATTTTTGGGGATGAGCTATATAGGCTTTTGTTATAATGGCCGACAACGGGAAATGTAATAGTTCCCTGTAACCTAAATGCAATATGCATAGATTTGTACTATTCTTTCGACTTTTTATATCGTTACCCGCATTATTCGTGCAAAATCACTTCAAATCAACATGTTTTCGCACAAAAAGTTGAAAAAAGTTGTTTATACTATTTGAATGGAAAGTCAAGCAAAAAGGGGCCATCTGACACTTTTTCATATACTTTTTAGACGTAAATCCCACTGTTAGATCGCAATTTTGCATCTTTTTGCACATAAGTTTCGTGCTTCTTTCTTTCTTTCTTTGCCCCCTTCGACTGAATCTGAAAGGAAATAACATTTTTAAAGACGTTAGACTGCAAATTGACGCAAATAATCTAATTAATCAATGGCAAGCGCATTGTCTTATAAGTCTAGTATACATCATCGGGACTCTCTGGGAAGAGGGGGGGGGGGGGGGTCCGGCGCAAGGGTTTTTTGCTCAATTTCTGCAAAAAATTATGATACATTTGGTTTTATAATATAAGCAAAGTTGATAAATATATTTGTGCGTGTAAAGCTGCTCTTAAAAGGAAATTATTTTTATCAAAATGCGCCATTTCGGCGAAGACAAATCAGAAAATCGCACCCAATTATTGAAACGATAGGGGCTAATCTAAGCCAAAAATCGCTATCAGTTGTTTTTAAAAGCGACATTTTGATTGTTTTTTGTAAATTGTGACGCGAAAGAGATATTTCTTGTTTATAAATGCGGGTTAGATTATATTTTTGCGTTGTTTGGCCGCTTTTTAAAGCAATAAACCACTTTTTTCCGATCGAACCGGGCAAAGGGTCATCTGCTCGTATGCCTGAACCTATTCGACCAAATACCTTAAAACGTTAAGCAGCAGTCTGGTACATATTTCTGTATGTGAATACGATATAAAAACGATAGTTAGGAGATAAAAAAGTGGTAAATAGATTCAATGAAATGTCAAAGTAAGAAAAAGTAAGATCCAATTTTTATAAAGATAAGGGTTATTTTACGCCCAGATTTCTTAGAAATGGATCTTAGAACTTGAATTTGGAACTAAACTGTATCCTGTCAAGAGGACGGGATATATCCGGGTAGAAACCGCTACTTTGATTATATCTAAACTCAAATCGGCAGCTTTCTAGGGCGGAAAACAGCGCTTTGTTGATCGGCTAGTGATAAGGGTTATCATTACATTTACAAAAAACTATTTGACCAAATGCTATCAAACTTGCAGAAAAAAGTGTAGAATATTTATCTGCAAAAGAAAATATTAATTGCAAGCAATTCTGACCATAAAAAATATAATCTAATGTAATTTTTTCAGCAAACGCGTTTAAATAAGTTTAAGGATAAGGGTTATTTCCACATAAAAATACAATTTATTACTAAAACTTTCAGGAATATCTTGCATGAAAAAAATAGTTACAGACTGTAAGACACTATGAGCAGAACATTGGGTCGATTAAGCTATCAAATGATAGCACAACGCATGGTTCCGCACGCATATGTGTATTATTTGGTCCCAACGGCGCCAAGGATAAGGGCCTATTTTCTCCTTATCTATTTCACCGAACCCATTAATTTTTTCTATGAAAATTAACAATATTTAGTTGCGTCAGTTGATATATGATTTACGATTGATTGTTTAAGAAAAATGGTCACGAGCACTAAAAGATGTCAAAAATTGCTAATTTTCGGGTAAGGATAAGGGTTATGTGTAACGGAAGATAATTACGGGTAGAAGGAACTGATTTTCGAGTACATAACAATTTTAAAAAAATATTAAGAAAAAACCACTGAAGTGAAAAAGTTATAGGAAAAGAGTCTATATTGCACTCTTATTCCACATTTTTAAAACTGAAAACATGTGTTTATAAATGCAGAGTTTCCTAACCCGGCGACTCTTTTTCCATGTAATCTCCTAATGACCGAGTAAAGGGATATGACCATATCTCAGTACGTATATTACATAACCGGCTGAAAATTTCAAATTTTCTCGGAATAAGATATTTCTATGATTTGATGCTTAAAGAATGAATTTAATGAACATTTTATTTTCTCTTTAGGTTACAGGGAACCATTACAATCTCCCGCCATCTGTCACATTTTGTCTAGGGAATTAACGGTGAAGTAAACAAAGATAAGGGCGGCCTCTGATTGGTCCATAATTTATCAAGATCAAATCTAATCATTTATTTTCGAAGATTTACATTGTTTCTACAAGTCAGGTGCAAAATGGGAAAGGTGAGAGTCTATTTTGGGTCTTGAGAGGCATTTTCTAGACATCGGGGTATTTTCCGGACCCGACTGTGAAATTTGGCGGGTGGGGAGGGTTCACTTAAAGATGACGTCATTACTCATTGAAAAAACGGATCATGCCATATTTAAAATGGTCTATTTGGATGCGCGACAGATTTTTCTTTAATTTGATATAAGGCTTGACTTCCCGTCAATTTTTGGGGATGAGCTATATAGGCTTTTGTTATAATGGCCGACAACGGGAAATGTAATAGTTCCCTGTAACCACAATCGCGTTGTCTGATTAAAGGTAATTTTAACATTATTTTCGTGATATTTTGTTTTTTCTATTTCTAAATGAACAAATGAAAGATGATTTGATGATAATCTTGAAAACTAAACCATTGTTCAATTCATATAATGTTCATTGAGTGCCATAATGGCTAACTGAATTCCAATTAAGGCCATTACTATTTTATTTTCTGGTTCTGGGGTCAATTCATACAAGACAAAGGGTCGGAAGAGGGAATAAAATTAAAATTAAAATGTCTTGAATAAAAGCGAAAAGAAAACTGAAAATCGATGCTACATTTTTATTTTCAGTCAAAATAAAATTTCACTAGAATATTTATTTTTAGATTTTTCTTCCAACAAGTAACAAAACTCTTGTAGAGAACTGTTGATGTTTATTTTGAAAAAAAATCATTAAAGAGGCATACTTAAACATTTTTTTTAAAAAACAAAACCCCTTTTAAGTAATATACACATATATATATGCCAGATAAAAGCAGCCCATTGGAGGAATTAGAAAAAAATGAAAGTGACAGGTCATTCTATTTCTGTTCCAATTTTGAAAAATTGCATGAGTCGGCTCTCCCAAAAAATAGATTCATGAATCTTTCATTGAGTTACCAATATAAGCTATACTTTCATGAGTGGCAAAAAAAGCTTTAGTTGTTAACCCATTGAAAGATTTATCAATCTTACACACAATTGTTCTGTTCAGGCCTGGTTCTGTTTCTTTAAACCAAAAAAAGAAATAAAAAATTCTAGGACATGTTCTATTTAAGCTCATCATTTTGCATGTGAGTACTAGGCCATGTTATGATATCACGTGTTAATGGGACCTGATTAAATTATATGTCTAATAGGGTAAAATGAACAAAAGCAGAGTACAGTCAACTCTCGTTATACCAACTACGTTTGTTCCCGACAAATATGTTGTTATAACGAAAATGTCGGTGTATTGAAAATCAATCTGTTAACTTGAAAGTTGATGCCATGTACTCACAACATACGAGGGTTGTCTGGAAAGTTTGTAGACATCATCCAGTACATATATACAGTAAAGTCTCGGTGGTTCGTATCTCAAGGGACCGGGACAATTCATACGAACTAAACATAGTACGAACCAACCAATGTCAAGCGGTCGGTAGTCTTATGATGGCTCAGATCGGACATGGTCTTTAGGTACCCTATATTTGTGGCTTTATTCTAAGGTTCTATGGAATATGTTTTAAATCAAGTTCTAGAGACCCTTTTGTAAAGAGTAGGGACGCAACAAATCTCACTTGAACAATGACCATTGTTTCTTCCATATTTAATTCCTAAATTAAGTAATTTCGGCAATTATTTACATGCCAAATATTAACTACACCAGAGTGTTTTCCCTTTGGATCAAATCACTTTGAGTACTCATTCAGTGAACGATGAAATCTTGGCATTACGATGAATCTGTGTGGAAGTCATGTTAACAATCAAGTCTACGAAGATTTGCACATTCATTTATGCATAATCGGTATGAGAAAGCCACATGGAATACAATAATTAAGATCACTGATTGATCCTTTATTCGATTAAACCCGCCAATTACAAATCAAACAGTGCCTGTAAATATTGATGCAAAACAATAACTGCGATTAATACCAATCAACAGGTGTGAAAATCAGGTATATGTCTATTGTTACACCCAGGACAGCTATTGATCGCACAATTCACACCTACGGATTAAACATACTAATTTGTGTTATTTGGAAACTCTCGGGACTTGACAAGGGCTACGAACTACGAACCACCGACGTGCGAATTACTCGGAGCCTTCAAAGATAAAGAAGGAAGAAAATCGGGATCAAAGAATGTATACGAACCAACACGTACCTACGAACCACCGGCGTGCGAACCACCGAGATTTTACTGTACTTGATATCTAGGGTTTCTTAACACTACATATCAATATTCAATATTATTCAAAGAGCCGTTATGCAAATTTTCAAGGAGATTCTGTTGTAAATAATGAAATTACATGGAAATTGGTATAGGCATGTTGGTTGGTGCGGAGCACAAAATTACGTTGTATGGCACAATAAGACATCAGCGTAAGAATACGGCTACTTTAAGTCGAATCTAATAGTAACAGTAACAGTTATTTTTTGATGTTTTGTTTATATTTCAACTAGTCAATATATTATGTTATGATTATAAAAAAGCAAGCCTTGTCCATTTTTCGAAAAATGTGTATTGCTTATAATCAAGGAAAATGACCACCAACTTTTTCAGCTTTGCTTTGCAATTATATTACATTAATCCAAAAAATCAAACAAATTCGACTGAATTTCAAGATACCACAAATTAACCATAAACGATTCAACCACAACTGGTAGCTGTGGCAAATTAAGGTCGTGTGTATCCCGGATGCCGGTCAGTCCTTTAACGGACGTTTTCTTAAAAGCCATACCCAAAACGCGCCAAACTCATTTGTCTGTATTGTTCAATTATCGTTAATTATTCATTAAAAAAACATTTCATATAATAGTTTTATCGATTATCATACATCCAACAGTTCACTTATCATTGAAGAACAACTCTTCAACCATTATCAATCTTTGTTCTCAAAACCATTTTTAATCAGACGGCGTTTCCTCATAATGACGTTCCAAGCATTACCGTAGACATCACAGCTTTGCTAAAAGATCATTTATTACAAGTTTCTTTAAATTTTCAACTGAAAATACCATATGAGAAGGATTTGAAAATTATTCCTGTAATTGTTATAAAAGGTTCAGAAGTGTATTTCTTCGCGTTTCCCGGATTCAAAGAAAATTTCTGATTAGACGCTTTCTGCCGTAATGTATTACAGTGTCATTTTCCGTTCTATCTCGCGCACGGTTTGCTATGATATTGTTCATTCATTCCAGTATTAATACAGGGATTACCTTGAAAATAGTACGAGATAAAACTTTTAAAATGTGCACAATAGATACGTATTGATTTTGATATTCCCTAAAGATCTTACCCTTGAAAAAATTGTTTTAGTATTTAATCGTTTTCGATAAATGTTTAAAAATTCGACGTGCTCCGGGTACTGTTAGGTGGGGTTGCTAAGGCAACTGTCATGTACATGTAAATAAAAATGTTGTACATTTTTCTTCTGGTATAAACTTAAAGTCAGTGATAATTAGGGAAGCGATTAACATAAGAATTATGATTAAAATGGAAGTAGTTGATGAGAATTTTAGACTGTCTACGAACTTTTCGGACAACCCTTGTACACTGTGAAACTGTTATATACTCTTATTTTACCTTTGAATATTGATTAAAAGTCTACAAGACAATACTGAATATTGAACTTGTTAATTATCACTTTTGGAAGAAATCTTTGATAGATTTCTGTCTTTGATTGTGAACATTGTTATCTGCACAATGATAAAGTTTCCATGCACTCTCTAGGTTTAAATCTTTGTACGGTATTTGTTTTCTAAAATCGTCTACCCTAGAGTAGGGTTCGACATCTCTTTACTGGTGGCTCAGCCATTTTTTAATCAAAATAGATCAATGCAAAATGTACGATCAAGATGTTTGCATGACAATCAAACAAAGTAAAATAATGACTTGCCATTTTTGCAAAGAAAAATCCGAGTAAAAGATGGTCAAATAGAACAAAGAGGTGTAACTATACCTTTTTTTTTAAATAAGATACAACAATATCACCCTCAACCAACCAACGATTAAAAGACGAGGGTATTGTGTTCCGGGTGGTTTAATTGTCGCGAATAAACCTGTATTCGCACATCAGCATAATTTAGTACAAACACGTGCATTAATAATTAACACTTTGCCATGAGGTGCTAAAAATAGCCGCTAGGAATTTCACAGGTATGTGTCGATATATTGAATAACAACATATAGGAATTTTACACTTTCGTTCCCTAATATTTTGTGTCGATGTCGGAAAATGAGAATTCCGTTGTATGGGAGAGAAATAAACTGTGCAAATCGGTTCGCAACAAATCAGTGTAGGTATACGAAAATGTCGATGTAACAGATGTCGATCAAACGGGGGTTGACTGTATAATCTTTTTGTATTTTTTTCTGGTTCTCATTTGGTAAGTTACAAAGTTATAATCTACCAAGAAGTAATAGTTATACAGTAGGATCCCTTTGTTTGCAACTCTGATGATAAGGATTTTCTGTTATTAGCAACTTTTTCTCCAGCAGAAAACCATTTGTTCTTTAGCCAAAGTAAAATTTGTTGGATAATCAAAACTCTGATAATAGAAACTCAGGATAATAAAAACATTGTTTTTGTACCGGGACCCTAAAAAATTTAAAATGCAATGCTGATTCATAAGTGTGACTTACATTTTTAGTTTCATACCTCTATGAAATCAATATACATAGGCGTATCTAGGACTTTGAAATTAATACGCATTCAGAAGGCGACAACCAAAGAATATATAGGATAAAGGCGAAATGAGAACTGTGACGAAAGATGAATGCCCTCCGTCTGCTGAATAAGCTGTAGTTTCGATGTTATGATCATTCATCAACGATATTATTCAACAGAGGATTATTTCTTTTACGCACTTGCGTAAATTGTGTAATGGGCGCTACGCCCTTGATATATACCCTCTTCTTGTGTTATAATTTAATACCATAAATAGAAATGTTAAGATTTTTATGCTCCTGCATCAAAAGATCAGGGGCATATTGTTTTACTGTTGTCAGTGTGCATGTGACGTCTGTCGGTATGTCTGACTGACTGCAAAATTTAACCGAAAAACTTAACATTGCCAAAAATTTTAAGCCTTTTCAAGATTGCTGCCTCATATTTGGCATGATGATAGATCTCAATGATATGCTTTTTCTGATACCAAAGTGAAGGTCATGTGCAAAGGTCAAGGTCATATGTCAGGGTCAAATAACTAAAAATCTTAACAAAAAAAAAAAACCACCTAACATTGCCAATATCTTCAAGGCTATTCAAGATACATGCCTGACATTATTGGCATGATGATAGATGTCAAGGTCATGTGACAAGGTCAAGGTTATCTGTCAAGGTCAAAAATAATTTTTAATCCAAACAGAATGCACTGATTTTGATAGAAACATTTAGAATTAAATTATTTATTCATATAACTGGGTAAAATTAACCTACATACCAGCCGAAAATTAGGCTGGTATTCAGAACATAAGAGACCCAGGCGGCTTGACAAAATAATCATGTGTGCCCCTGGGAATATGGTAATTAGTTCAGAAATATGGCATAACCTATCTCCCTGTCATTATTAATTTGATATAGATTATCCCCAACGGAATTGTTGACTGTATAAATAATTGTTCAGGATGTCTTTTGTATTTTCTGGGCTTGACTTATCATGCTAAAAGGGACTGTATGTGTTTCTGTTTAACTGTTGAAATAAAAATATTGATATAATTATTATAGGAGGTTTTGTACAGAAATCGTAACAAATTCAGGGCTCGTTTTTGACCCTTAAATCAGGGTTTTGACCCCCCAAAAAGCTGAAAATATATTAATTTGACCATAGAAATTTCTCACAAGGGGGTCATTTTGACCCCCTTGAGAAATATTTCCAAGGGTCAAAACATGGTTTTACACCTAAGAGTTCCTATCTGAAGTTCTACAAATTAATTACTTGTTTCATATCTTTACAAGAAACAGTTAAAGCGACTCTTGAACATGCAAAATTCTATTTCTGATTTGCCTTTTCTGTCATTTGACCCCTTGAAATTCAGATTTGACCCCTGGAATTTCTTAGGTGAGGAGTCAATGACTCCCAAATATCAAACACTAACATGAGCCCTGAAATTACATGAGGGTTGATGCTATTCAATAATTAACGAAATATAGTTGTACAAATTGGAGAGAGTGATTATGAAAGGATCAATTTTGTCTATGCTCTGTCACAGTGTTTAATTCTAGGATTTCATAAATGGGGGGGGGGGGGGGGTTCAGGGCAAAAAAAGACGCAATGGAGAAATGTGTTAATTAATGCTCTTTGGTTAAAGTAAAAAATTCCCAACAAATCCCAAAAATATTGGGAATCTTTGGAAAAAGTGGGAGAATCCCCCAATCCCCTTGCCTAGAATAAATACTGTGCACAGTATAGACAACACCCACTGCCCCTGTCAAGAGAAAATACTAAAGTAAAAAGAAATGGACTGAGTGGGATTCAAGGAGATATGCTTAAAGCTGAAATGACTTCTCGAAATATATGATCGATTGTTGGGTGAACCACTTCTAAAGTTGTTCGAGGTACTCGGATTGACCCCCCAGATATGGGCGTGCGTGAATCCATAGGTGTGTAAACTTTTCTTTTAACATCTTCTCCTCTCGAACTGATGGGTGGATTTTGATGAAACTTTGCTGAAATGTTCCTTGGGTAACCCTCTTTTAAAGTTGTCCAAGAAATTCCGATTGACCACCAAATATGGGAATGGCAGGAGGGAGGCTTATTTTCACTATAGAAACTTTAAAAATCTTCTCCTCCCAAACCATTGGATGGATCTCAATGAAACTTGGCAAGAATATATTGTTTGACTTTTAAAGTTGTTCAAGAAATTTGGATTGCCCCCCAATTATGGGTGGGGCAGGGGGGGGGGGGGCTTATTTTTACTATAAAACCTTAAAAAATCTTCTCCTCCCAAACCATTGGACCAATTTCAGTGAAACTTGTCAGATATGATCCTCTTTGAAATTTGTTCAAGGTATTTGTATTTAACCCCAAAATTTTGGCGTGGTAGGGCGGGACTTATTTTCCCTATAAAACTTTAAAATTCTTCTTGTCCCAAACCATTGGCCTGATTTCAATGAAACTTGGCATGAATGATCCTTGGGTGACTGTCTTCTAAAGATGTTCACAAAATTTTGATTGACCCCAACATATGGGCGTGGTAAGGAGGGGGAATAAAAATTAAAAATCTTCTCCTCCCAAACCATTGGCCCGATTTCAATGGCTTTCCTTAATAAAGTTTAGCCTACACTTTCTGTCCATCTTTTTGCTCTTTCCAAATTCCTTTGTAAATTTCCATCTCTGACCAAGTTTCTCATGATAGATAATTGAAAGCCAGTGGAGCAATACAGGCCCTCTTGGGCCTCTTGCTACAGATTCCTCATAAAAAAATGCAGAAAAACATTATTATTACGATATAGATTGCATCCATGAAAATTCAAGTGATAAAAAAATAAGTAGAAAAGAGCATGAAAAGTAGGACATGGGAATTCCACACCCACGACCCAGTGGCTCATGGTACATAATTATAATTATGGTAGTCTTGATACAAGTTACATACTTATTACAGTTACATTAGCTAGCAAGATATGGAAGTCATTAAAATGTCATTTCTCTACATTTGCAGAAAAGTACATAAGGGTCTTGTTCAAATTTATATTTACAGTAATGTCTCAATGTTGAGAGGAAAATTGAGATCAGTTTCAGACACTCTGGCACCAACAGTGCTTTATGTTTTGTCACAGAGCTTGGTGTTTTTACCCACTTTATAGGAAAGGCATATGTCAAGCTCTCTGTACAGAGATTTTAAATTACCATAACACATTGTTTATTCTAGGCAAGGGGATTCCCCTACTTTTTCAATGATTCCCCAATTTTAGCTAACTTTATGGGCAAACAGGGATAATTCTGGCTCATAATTTCATGTGCAAAAAATCTCATTCAGTTGGAACTTATTAGAAATACTGAGTTATCAATGGAAAATTGAACCAAATCCTTTGTTGAAAACATATTTTTGCTGTGAGATATTTCTCTCATTTAGCCAATTTAAGGACGATTTCTAGATTTTATTTCCTGAGATAGAATTTTCTTATATTTTTATATTTTTTTAGATTAAAGTATGGCGATTGCAAAATTGGAAAGAAAAAAGGGGGATCACCAAATCAGATTTTTCGTAAAACGTCATAGAATGTCATAGGTATCGAGTAAATTTTTGTCCGATTTTTTCCCCGATTTTCAGTTCTTGGTAATGACATAAACCATAACACAAGCAAATCTTATCAAACAACTCATATCAATTTTATTTTGATTTCTTAGATGAGAAGTTATTTGCACTGAATATAATACACAATTATCGATTGGAAGGAAACATAGTGATTTTTTAGGTATTTTTCCCAAATTCGTAAAAACCAGGAATATCGAAAATGAGCGAGAATATTTTCAAAATTTATTACTTTTGATCAAATTTCTCAAAAACCCTGAGATAGAAAATTTTATTTTTTCTATATATTGTAGATAATTATATGTTCATATGATATTGATATTAAAAAGGTATGGTCACCGTGCTAATTTTTTAGAAAAAATGCAAAATTCTAGGTCACCCAATTTTTGACGCTAAGGAAAAAAATCACTCCTGATTCTTTTTCTCATGCCAATTTTATGAATAAAATCAATGATATTCAATCCTTCTTAAATTGATCGATTATGAAGTTGAATTCCTCAACAAATAGGGTATCTCTTAGTTTTGCGTCAACAGATCCCAAGTTCAAATCATATAAAAGGATCAAGGTCATATATCAAGGCCAACGTTACAATCACGCAAAAACCTAGTAATTTCAAAAATATTCGAGCCAATTGAAAATAGAATA
Organism: Fragum whitleyi; assembly: GCA_948146395.1. Lineage (NCBI taxonomy): Eukaryota > Metazoa > Mollusca > Bivalvia > Cardiida > Cardiidae > Fragum > Fragum whitleyi. The sequence goes on along the minus strand of OX411550.1, from coordinate 40,005,196 downwards.
CTCACATATGGAATAATAATTAATCTTGTCAATAAGCATCATCAAATTCCTTGATCGAAGTTATATGATGAGATCAAGGTCATCTACCTCGCTCACACACCCATCCCCAAATAAATTTCAAATACACCCAGGTCTGTTAAAAAATTAATCCAAACATTTGAAATTAAAAATCTGAGAAGATCATTTGACAATGGCAGGATCGTTCATCAAGATCAACCTTTCAAAAATTAAGCCCGTCAAAATGAAATGTGACGGTTGCATGTAGCTATCGGATTCACGACTGATAACGTTGTTTGATGTCTGATTATGCACGGGCACGTTTACGTCACAAATATCTACAAAAACAACACTGACGTCATATCCTTCATTCCATAAAATAAATTGGCTTCGATAATTTATATAAATATTTTTAGTGATAGGATTTGTTAATCGTCTTCATGAAAGCATTTTCAGCGAAATTTGAATAATTACAGGGGTTTTGTTGTTTTTTTGGTACGTCCGAGATAAGTGCAAGTTTGGAGCGCTAACTCCTTTTTGAAGAGTTTGATGCGCAAAGACGTTGCGCAAGAATGAACTCCCTAAATCGTCCTTAAAAGAGATTTTTGGCAGAAAAATGAGAGAACTTGCACAGATCTCGCCCAAAAATGTTCTCTGGCAAAATGTGCTCAAGATGAGCTTTTGTGATCATTGAAATTTCTGTACATTGTCAGACATCAAGAATTAAAGTCTTTACACTTGAGAGGCAACAACATATGGTTCAATCTTTAAGAAAATTGGTAAGAATATTTATCAGGTCTCAAGGATAAACAGAATTGATAAAGGGAAGGATCGGAATGATATCGCAGGAAAAGAAGCCTTAATAACAATTTTCTTGTTTTCACTCTAGAGGCCGCAATTATTGTCCAATCTTTATGAAGCGTGGTCAAAATGTTTGTCAGGTCACTAGGAAGAACCTTATTAAAAATACAAGGATCCATGCCACATCACAGGAAAAAAGACCATAATGACAATTTCCTTGTTCACACTCTGGCCACAATTATGGTCCATGGACTACATGGACTAAGAAAAAACCTTTTTAAAAAAAGGAATGATTGGAATGATATCATGGGAAATGGGGCCTTAATGCCAGTATAGTCTTTCTTACACTCTAGATGCCAAAAAAAAATAATATGGCTCGATCTTCATGAAACTTGGTCAGAATATTTAGTCAGATAACAGGGTTAGAAACTAAAATTACTATTATAATCAAGGATTTTTTGCGTGGCTAAGGGCAAAGCCTAAGTAAATTTGGTCTTTTTTCTTTATAGAAGCGTTAATTGATAGATTCATGAGGGGAAATTCACCTCAATTTAAAGGTAGATTAGCCTAAAAGATATCAATTTTAATGATTTTTTCAATTCAGAAAATTTATTCTAAATAAAAGCTCCCAGACCATGTTATGTATAGCTCCTGGGAGCATTTATTAGGAGTAGCACAGTACATAACATAAAATATTAGACTTTTTTCTCACCACTGGCTGACAATATTAATGTCTTGAAAATGTGTTGAGCTAATGCAGGTTCTTCTGAATATTGGATTATTTTTACAAACTAAGTAAGGTTTGTTTGATGTGTTTTGACAAGGAAATCCTCTAAAATTAATGATAGGTTTCCTTGGTTACATAGATCATATAGATTTTGAATTTCCTGGTCAATGAATATTCAGTAGAAACTTGATTCAGCCCTGTGTTCAGGATGAAAATGTTAGTGAAGCGTTTTCGAAATGATACTTTGCTTTGCACATTTGTGCACGTGCAAAACAGTGTATCATCTCAAAGCGCTCGTGAAACGTTTTACGTCCTGAACACAGGGCTGGTTCCTTGAAGATATCTTTTTGAAATCTGAGAACTTTGGCTTTTTAAACATTTAGAGTCATACAAGAGAGAGTTAGCTCAGTAGGTATAAATGCTTACACTTCAATCCTGGGTTAATTCAGGACTGGAAACCAAACTCGATCACCTTTCAATTAATAGCCTTAAGTGGATTGAGCAGCTCGCAGTTGGCTCCAATTTAATGATGGGGCTGCACTTGTGTCAGAAACAATAAGCAACCATCGATAGCTATAAGGAACACAAACAAAAATAATTCAATATAATTTCAGTATGAATGAAAAAAGGGGTTAAACCCCATGCAAACAAATGTAACATAAATACTTAAACAAATAACTCATGTATTATAAATTGAACGCGATAATGTTAACATTTAGACGGTTATATCGATATTTTCTATAGGTAGTGCAGGTTACTTATCGAATATGTTAACTTCCTGTACAGAACCTGATATAATATAATCAAAATACCGTGACGTATGTAAATGACTGCGATGGCTCAGTGGATACGCATGCTAGACTATCGACTGATTGTTACCAATACGCTCCCGGTTCGTATCCTGTCATCGGCACATTTTGTTATTGTTGGTTTTATTAAATTTTTTACATCATCAAATACACGCAGATAAATTTCTTTTCTACGTATTTTTTTTATATTTTAGGTATGTATCATAGGATTAAACATGCAGGATTATACCGTTCGGAGAAACCTTTATCGATTCTATGCGATAAAATATCGAATCATGAAACAATCGCCTTTGGTCTACAATTGTTTTGGCTATTGCATTCGGTTTATCAGCGTGAAATCTTTTTAATTTTGAATCTTCGAATAGTCAAATTGCAGTTTCAAGCTCTATCTAAAGTGGCCTTTATATCCATCCCCACGGTGAAGTAAATATAGTATATATCTATTCAATCCAAAGAATACAAAAAGCCTTTGAAGAATTTTCAAAATTAGCACAATATTTAACAAATTTTTTTCAAAAAAAAATATGCCATTAAATGTATAAATTGAAAAAGCTAATTTTTATGTCGCAATGCAGAATTGAACTCGGTCCGCTTGGTCAAAATTCTGTCGTCGTTATCCACTCGACTACGCCACTCCGATAAACTATTGCTTGTTTTTTCAGTATAATAAACACAGCCAATCGACATGAACACTGTTTTCAATAACATGGATTGATCCAGTGTTTATATACAATATCGCGCTTATCGCGTGAGCATAATAGTAGAATTTGCTATTTTGACTTGTTGATTGTATACAAATGTAATTCAATAACAAGTCACAATAGCCTATTTGAGTCATATTCTTAATACAAAACAAGATGTCAATTCAAAATTGTTGATTGTAATTCACAGTTTAAGCATCTACAGAGTTTTAAAATCTCTCTTAGGAAAAAGGAATATATGGACTGTTGGATGGGGTTTTCCTTTTCCAATAATAATTAAATGCATATTATAATATGACCAACGTCGTGGGAGTGAAATAACCTCGTTGAATATTTTTAGCTCACCTGAGCACATCGTGCTCAAGGTGAGCTTTTGTGATCATTGAATGTCCGTCGTGTGTCGTGCGTCGTGTGTAGTCCGGCGTCAACAATCTTAGTGTTTACACTCTAGAGGCCACAAAAATGGCCAAATCTTCATGAAACTTGGTCAGAATGTTGGCCAGGTCACAAGGATGAACCCCTATTGAAAATGGGAAGGATCTGTGCCATATCACGGGAAAAGGGGCCATAATGACAATTTTCTTGTTTACACTCTAGAGGCCACAAATATGGCCCAATCTTCATGAAACTTGGTCAGAATGTTGGCAAGGTCACAAGGATTAACCCTTTTGAAAATGGGAAGGATCCGTGCCATATCATGGGAAAAGGAGCCTTTATGACAATTTTCTTGTTAACACTCTAGAGGCCACAAATGTGGTTAAATCTTTATAAAACTTGGTCAGAAGGTTGGCCAAGCCACAAGGATGATCCCTATTGAAAATGGGAAGGATCTGTGCCATATCATGGGAATAGGGGCCTTAATGACAATTTTTTTGTTTACACTCTAGAGACCACAAATATGGCCCAATCTTCATGAAACTTGGTCAGAATGTTGGCCAGGTCACAAGGATTAAGCCTTATGAAAATAGGAAGGATCCGTGCCATATCATGGGAAAAGGGGCCATAATGACAATTTTCTTGTTTACACTCTAGAGGCCACAAATGTGGTTAAATCTTTATAAAACTTGGTCAGAAGGTTGGCCAAGCCACAAGGATCATCCCTATCGAAAATGGGAAGGATCTGTGCCATATTACGGGAAAAGGGGCCATAATGACAATTTTCTTGTTTACACTCTAGAGGCCACAAATATGGCCCAATCTTCATGAAACTTAGTCAGAATGTTGGGCAGGTCACAAGGATGAACCCTATTCAAAATGGGAAGGATCCGTGCCATATCACGGGAAAAGGTGCCTTAATGACAATTTTTTTGTTTACACTCTAGAGGCCACAAATATGGCCCAATCTTCATGAAACTTGGTCAGAATGTTGGCCAGGTCACAAGGATGAACCCTATTGAAAATGGGAAGGATCCATGCCATATCACGGGAAAAGGGGCCATAATGACAATTTTCTTGTTTACACTCTAGAGGCCACAAATATGGCCCAATCTTCATGAAACTTAGTCAGAATGTTGGGCAGGTCACAAGGATGAACCCTATTCAAAATGGGAAGGATCCGTGCCATATCACGGGAAAAGGTGCCTTAATGACAATTTTTTTGTTTACTCTCTAGCGACCACAAATATGGCCCAATCTTTATGAAATTTTGTCAGAATGTTGGCCAGGTCACAAAGATGGACCCTATTGAAAATTGGAAGGATCTGTGCCATATCACAGGAAAAGGGGCCTTAATGACAATATTCTTGTTTACGCTCTAGAAGCCACATATACAATTCAATTTTCATGAAACATGATCAGAATGTTGGCTAGGTCACAAGGATGAACCCTTTTAAAAATTGGAAAGATCCACCATGTCGTATCACGGGAAAAGGGGCCTAAATGACTATTTTCTTTTTAGAGGCCACATATATTGCCCAATCTTTATGAAACTTTGTCAGAATGTTGGCCAGGTCACATGAAACTTGTTTAGAAAAGGATAGAAATTTATGCAGCGATCATAGAAATAGAGTTACGTTTTTCTTTGAAAAATTTAATGATCATTTAATGATCTTTCAAGTATTTAATTTTGCTAAGGGAGAAGTCAAAGAGACGAAGGTGAGCGATGTAGGACCATCATGGTCCTCTTGTTGATATTACACGGGTGTTATTACACTAGTGGAATAATTATGCAAATGAGCTCAAAGCGAATGGCAAACGCTATTTTGTAACCTCGAAAATGACGTCATAATCTATATATTGTGACGTCAGTTTTAAACGGCGTTCTTAGTTTCGGGAAAATTGATATGTTGAATTTAAAGGATTTTGACAATTTTTCGCAAAATTTCGGATCATATTATAAATAGAATATCAAATTTGTGCTCATAAAATACTGAATTTATTAAACTCGTCATCTTAAACAGATAAAACTTGGCGCAGCCTCGTTTTTATCTGTTTATAGATGACTCTTTAATAAATTCAGTATTCAATGAACACTCATTGAATATCCTCTATGTCTTTCATCACCACACCTAAGGTTTTGAAAAAAATACACCAAATAATTATTTAAGGGCATATATACACATGCATAGACTATTTTTAAGATCTCTAGAAATTAATAATTCTAGATTTCCAACAAATATCACCTTTCAATATTGATAGAAACATGAAAGCTGAACACCCTTATAATGAATTAAAGCCAGCTGAGGCTTATCAGTTGTATCAGTGGTTTAATCTTTGTTTATTCATTTCTTCATCCACCTGGGAACTTAATAATCAAATTTTGGCTACTTTAGAGAACAGGTCAGAGATATGAGATATTTTTAAAATAGGCTACATGTAGATACACAGGTAGAGAAAATAAAAAAAATAAATGCAAATCGTCAGGTGAAAATCGACCATCTAGGAATTAAGTGAAATAAGTTTTGACCCCGCTTAAACAGCACAAGCTCACCTGAGGCTTGTAGCTAAATATTATACACCCGTTTAAAGGACAGGACATATTATGTCATCACCTATGGTGGTTGCATGACATCCCCATCTTTGTCCAGAGTATAATATCATCACCTTATTTCTTTATGTCAGATTGAATTTGGCAGTAATGTTCCTCTCATGATTTAAGAGTTTCCTGAATCTATTTTCTATGTGCCCCTGTAGTTGTTTTTGAAAATGCAAAATTTGGTTGATTTTTGCTTGATCCAATCACTTTTCCAAATGTTTATCTTATTGAGTTCCAAGGACCTGATGGTTGCTTACATGCCATCACAAGCGCTGTAGGTAGCATTTCAGACTCCAGGCTCCTAACCTCTGTCTTGGGGTCATGGGTTTGTTTTCTCGCAGCAGAACATGATTATTCTTTCCAATAATTTGCTCCCACTAATACATAGATAGTTCTTAACCCATGTGGGAAAATCACCTGAGCGCTTAGTCTTGATAGTACTGGTGTGACAAATACCAGGAATCTATCATTAGGTGCTACACTCACCATGATATGACTGCGGCAGTGTTGAGATTGGTGTTAATCCCCATTTATACAAATAAATCAAAATCAACAAAAACTACAGAGGTACAGATAAGAGGGGATTCCAGTCTGTCTAAAATCTTTGCTTCTGGATGGAACCCTATGTTTTGGGTACTCAGATGTACACATAAGAGGAAGTAATGAATTTCTAAAATCTTTACTTCTCATTTAAAACCTATGTTTTTGGGTACTTGTTTGAATTGTCTTGTGAAGACAATTCCAACGAGTATCCACAACATAGGATTTGCCTAAGTATAGTCAAAATAATCTTATTTGAAATAAAAAACAAACACCTCTACTTGTAAATCTGATTATTTAGGTGTTTCAATTGTGTAAGTATTATCGAAATATTATCATTTGAAATCCAAAATGCCCACTTTATCACAGTTGCCCTGAAACTCATTATCACATGATCTAACAGATGGTATATTCTGTAAGCTCAATCTTTTTTCTTTAAGGGAGTTCCTGCAATTCTGTGAGGACTCATAATTATATAGAGGGAATGGAAAACATTACTTGTGTATGCTGTGGGGCAGATTAATTAGTTTTTCTAGCCAGATCCCATGGGAAAAAAATATTATGTGAGTGTAGTTAAAACAGAGTGGATTTATTGGCTACTTGTTGGATTTTAAAGACCTGGTTTTTGTTTCGGGAGAAAAAAAAAGATTTGTAAGTTTTCTTTAAGATACACTTCGGATTCTAAGAATATTAATTCATCGAATAGGCTTTCATTTTGCCTTCCACAATCCTGAGGATATATTTTTAACCCTTTGCTATTTAATCCCTGCTTTTTACGTGCCTGTCATTTTAAAATTGAGAAAACATTGTGAAAAAAGAAGAAATTGCTTCTGACAAGCAATTTCTTCTTTTTCCACATTTTTTTTAACCTGCTGAATGGTTATTTTTCAAATTAAATCCACTTTTAATTTTTGTCTGCAAAACCTTTGAATTTGGACAGGTCCAAAATTTTGTAAAACAGGAAAGGGTTAACCAAGTCATGCTGAACCTGTGGTGTCTATGGTCTTGAGGTATAGAGTGCTAGCCTCTTGAACCAAAGGTACTAAGATCAATTCATGGAATATTGATGGATTTGGATGAAATTTACACAAAATGTTCTTCAAGTCTCCTGACCATGTCCATATTGTCAGCGTTTGTGAGGATTCTTCCGGGTTATCTTGTGGTAGCGCAGTGTTTATTCTAGGCAGGGGGATTCACTCACTTTTTTAGCTCACTAGAGAACGAAGTGCTCAAGGTGAGCTATTGTGATCGTACTATGTCTGGCGTTTGGCGTCCGTCGTGTGTTGTCCGTCTTGCGTTGTCCCTCGTCTACAATTTCTTTAAACATCTTCTCCTCCTAAACCAGAGGGCCAATCTTGATGAAACATGGCAGGGATGTACCTTGGGTCAAGCTCTACCAAAGTTGTTCAAATAAATGAAATCCACCCTTTACCCTTTACAAAAAGGGTGAAAATCTTCAAAAATCTTCTTCTCTGAAACCAGACGGCTGACAGCTTACATATTTGGTATGTAGCATCATCTAGTGGACCTCTACCAAGTTTGCGACATATCAAGACCCTAGGATTATGTTTGGGCTCCACTGGGGCGCAACCCTTTTTACAGAATCAAAGAGTGAAAATCTTAAAAAATCTTCTTCTCTGAAACCAGATGGCAGACAGCTTTCAAATTTGGTATGTAGTATCACCTTGTGGGCTTCTACCAAGTTTGTTCATATTAAAACCCTTGGGTCATATTTGGGCTTTGCCCGGGCACATTCCATTTAGCTCATCTGAGCACGAATGGTAAAAAAATAAAAACCTTAAAAAATCTACTTCTCTTAAACCAGATGGTAGACAGCTTTCATATTTGGTATGTAGCATCATCTAGTAGACCTCTACCAAGTTTGTACATAACAAGACCCTAGAATCATATTTGGGCTCCACCCGGGTGCATCTCTTTTAGCCCATCTGAGCACGATTGGGTGAAAATAGGAAAAACCTTAAAAAATCTTCTTCTCTGAAACCAGAAGGTAGACAGCTTTGATACTTAGTTTGTAGCATCAACTAATGGGACCCTTCCAAGTTTGTTCATATCAAGACCCTGGGGTCACATTTGGGCTGCACCCAGGTGCATCTTGTTTAACATAGAATCAAATAGCGAAAAGGAATATCTGTCTTACTCTTGGCTGAAAACATTCCATGGTATTGATAATATGTAGAAATTATCTCCCTTTGGACATCTGCCTTTTTAATTAATATGATATCCAAGGGGTCAAAGAGACACAGGTGATATCGAGCCATCTTGGACCATCATGGTCCTCTTGTTCAAGGATCACCCATATCATTCAGACTTGTGGGGAATTTTTTCTATAACCAAATGGCATGAATTACCATATTTCTCCATTGCTTCAATTTTCCTGCTTAAATCTCCCACATTTTTAAATCCTTGAATAAACACTGGTAGTGTTTTTGGTGGCTCTGGATCTGGCACTCTTGTTCAGTCATATTATGGCGGCTAGATCAAATTATGATGGATTCATGGTATTTTTCTCATCAAGAAGCTCTACCAGTCAACATCCTATCTCAGCGCTCATTTACTTATCCTGCATAGTTATTTACAAACATCAGAAATGAATAATGTGTGCTGAACAAGCTGCCTGGGCTCCAGGCATAAATAAGAACTGTCTGATCTAAGTCCTACCTGTCTGAGCCATAGAATAAGGTTCTGTAGGAAAAGTCAAGGATCATCATTGTTAATGACTCCTTTTATTTCCTTGATTTTCGCATTCTTTCTATTTGGTTCAGCAATTATAAGGTTAAGTACATGATTGGTGTTTTCTCATGAGATAAAAGTCTGCAGGAAGTTCCCACTGTTAGTGGCTGAATTCTGATGAGGCATATCAGAACCTGATGTTGAAATGTAGGGAGATGACAGCTGATCATCTTTACAGGCCAACAAATATTGTACATGTTAGTGGTGGGCAGCCTTAATGGCGTAGCATATTTCTCATAATAAACACTCCCGTGAACTATACATAACATGGTCAGGGAACTTTTATTAGTATGCAGTTAAAAAAATAGCTTTTAACAAATGTCTTTTAAGTCCTTTTCCCTTTAATTTGAGGTAAATTTCCTCTTAACAATCATATAAATGATTGTTTGGAGGAAATTCACATCAAATTTGAGAAGTCTCAACAAATTCATAAATTTAAGTCATTTGAAATGGGTTTTCTTAGTATAATAGAATGTAGGGGTGCTACTATTAGGGAAGGCACTATTATTAGAGGAAATAGGGTTAATGCAGGGATGTTTAAGCTGTTTTTACCACATTTTGGATGTCTGGATATGATTCTTGATAACAAAGCTGTACTGTATAGCTGAGTAATAACTGTCTTTTTGTAGTATATATATGAAAATCAAAGTGGGACAGGCACTTAAAGCATTAGTTGTGTTTATCCCTCCTTGCCACCCCAGCAGGTTCATCTGGATAAGGGTTAATTGTACTAGAAGTTACCTCTGTATTCTGATGAGGCATATCAGAACCTGATGTTGAAATGTACAGAGATGACAGCTGATCAACTTTACAGCCCAACAAATATTCTCAGTGGGTGACCAAAATGTTGTAAGTACAGCCTTGTTCTTGCTGTATTTACAACATTTTCGTCACCCTATGAGGATAAAATACTAGAAAACAATGGTGTGCTCCATAGTGTTGGGCAATCAGTTGGTGTTTATAGTTGGAAGAGTAAATCAATTAATGATTGATTGTTCAATCGTTTTCATAGGAATAAATACAGCAATCTCAGTATCATTCCTTTGAAGAATTGAATGTGAAAGTTTAGTTAAAACTCATGACATAAAGACTCTTTATGCTGATTTTTCCACCAACTCCATGGCTCAGCATGAAACAGTTGTAACTGCATATATACATATAGGCAGTTACAACTGTTTCATGCTGAGCTATCAAACTGATGTAAGTTTTGAAAACAAAATATAGTGGCTTAAATTTCATTTATGTCATAGGACCTGATTAATTGATCATGAAATTTCTTTGACGATTTTTGCAATTGGAAGCCAAAAGTCCAAAACCAAATGATTGTTGATTATAATCGATTAATCTGCCTACCAGATTAACCCTTTGTTGTCTTGTTGTTTAAAAACAATGCAGCTTTGCATGACAATCAAAGTGCAAAAAGCATTAATTACTTACAGGGAATGATAGGTGCTTTAAAATAGTCCTGTTTCGCATCCTTGAGAAGGGTCTGTATATGACGAAAAACTATTTGACATAGTATTGGTTGAATACAAATTGATTTAATAGTCTTTTTTTAAAACTTTGATTATCACAGATCTATTATTGATATTTAATATTAACTCAGCATGACTGATATACAGTCCTGCATTCAGGATGTAAAACGCTTTGCAAATGTTTTGAGAAGATACCCTGCTTTGCATGTGCATATGTGTGCAAAGCAAAGTTTGAAAATGTTCTGCTTTCATTTTCATCCTGAACGCAGGGCAGCAAACTTCTATATTTCAGTATACCCAACATCTGATTTTCTTTGTTATGACATTGTTTATTGATGATGATAGCAGCTAATTACCTGTAATACAAGATAACCAGTTATTACACTGATGCTATTTATCCTGGTTGGTAAGGATTAATGATATAGCAACAATTTGCCAGTGCAGTGGACGCTAGGAAGGGAGATTGCACATTTTAGCAAATACTTTTGAAAAGAAATTAAAATTAATTTTTAAAGATGATGGGAGATTTTTTAACATAGGGAAAGAGAAAAAACATCTCATCCACCCATTTTCATTCTAAAAAAGATTTTCTTGTGATTTAACCCTTTCCTGTTTTTCAAAATTTTGGACCTGTCCAAATTCAAAGGTTTTGCCGACGAAAATTTAAAATGGATTTAATTTGAAAAATAACCATTCAGAAGGGTAGAAAATAGTGTGGAAAAAGAAGAAATTGCTTGTCACTAGCAATTTCTTCTTTTTTCACAATGTTTTCTCAATCATAAAATCACAGGCACGTAAAAAGCAGGGATTAAACAGCAAAGGGTTAAGGAAAATAATACGGACCAAACATTCTCTGAACAATCAATTTCTAAACATTTACAACTGTAACAAGTTCAACATTTCAACTGTAACAAAATTCTTGTTTAAAAGCTGTTGATTTTAACCCTTGTAATGCTGAATAAATTATTTGCATCAAAATCAAAGGGCAAAAAGCAATGAAAGTTACAACTGCAGGGTATTTTGTACTTGAAAAACTAAATCTATTGACTATTTTTGTTTGAAAGTAAGAAAAAGGTGGTGTAGATTAACATCAGACTGCAAATATGTGCAAGCTAATGTTGGTCTATAGCTCCTGCCAAAGCAGGAATATTCTGGGTTCAGCATGACATGGGTTAAGATCTTAAGTTTAAGTCGGCACATTTTCGAGTACAAATTCAGTACATGTGCAGCTTCTGTAAGTTCTTAAGGACAGATTTCCTTTGAAGTGAAATGATATAATTACAAATTAGGAGATTCATTAAGTTAATGGGAACACATTCTAGTAATAATGGGTTCTATACAGCTTTAGTATGCAGTGTTTGGACACATCCCAATGTTAAGTAACTGAATTAGTTCATTATTGTGACAAAACAATCAGTTTCCCCACAAAATAATGTGTCTGGGAATAATTAAATACTGACCAAAGTACAAAGAAGAGACTTTTCTTGTAATTGATTAAATATCACAGCCTCCAAAGTCTGTAAACTAAATCTACATCTCGGCCCAGGGTTATAAACCTTTTCTCATTCTCAGTTCAAAATTTTCTCAAATTTCAATTTGAGATATAAGCCAAAATTCTGTCTTAATACTCATTTTAATGTATATACATAAAAGATGATATTAATAAGTTGTTATTAATAACAACTTATTAATATCGATCATCTTTTATTTTCATACATTTATTTTGATTTGAAATTTGAGAAAATTCTCAGTTGAGCCTAAGAAAAGTTTTATAACCTTGAGCCTTGAAGTAGGCAAGACTCTCAATTGCTCAATTATACAAAAAATCACACACTTTCAATTATAAATTTAACCAATTACCAAAATGACAAACTCTAAAATGGTCAAATAATGAAAGATTTTGAAAAGCAGTTGGTTGTAGAGTTGAAAACACCAAGGTAAATACAGATATCAATTATTTATAATATTTTTATGCCACCGTATCGAGAGATCGGGGGCATATTGTTTTACTCATGTCTGTCTGTCCGTCCGTCCGTCTGTCTGTCCGTCTGTCCGTCCGTCTGTCCGAAAACTTAACCAAACTTAACCTTGCCAATATCTTCAAGCCTATTCAAGATACAAAGCTAATATTTGGCATGATGATAGATCTCAATGATCCGCATCCGCTGGTACTAAAGTCAAGGTCATGTGACAAGGTCAAGGTCATCTGTCAAGGTCAAACTTTGAAAAAAAATGCCGTGACGGGGGCATTCCTGTTTCACAAACACATCTTTTTTAACATAAATGTTTTCCTCTAACCAATTATTTCTTGAAAGATCTAAAACAAACCTGATTGTGCTGGAATAAAGAGCGTTTAATAATTCTAAAACCTTGAAATTACAGTGTCATCAAAGCAGCAAAGTGAAGTTAAATAGTAGACAAGATATACATTGCTTAGCTGTTAACAGAAAAAAGGCCCATATGGAAAACTTTGTATTACATGTATAGATATTTGGAAAGGACATTGGTTACAGTACAGGTCAAACAGAGGTTGCATTTCAATTCTTACATGGGGAAGAAGATTGATCATTCTAGATGCAGAAAATCATCGAAATGGAACATATTTCTACCCTAGACAGCCTCTGCAGTCTCTGCAGCCCAAATAGGGTTGACACTGTATGAGTAATATCCAGTTGGTCCCTTTTTCGTCTGATTGGTCACAGATCAATAACTTTGCTCCACACAAAACAGTTGTAACTGCCTAGCTAGGCAGTTACAACTGAAGTGTTTCATGCTGAGCCATCTTTTAGTCACAGGAAAAACTGATTATTCGTAAATGTCAATTTCTAGCAGTAGGAATCATGAAACTGTCAAGGGTGAAGGGATAGCTTGTTGTTGCTGAAGTTTCATTTATTTAACCCTTTCCTGTTTTACAAAATTTTGGACCTGTCCAAATTGAAAGGTTTTGCAGACAAAAATTAAAAGTGGATTTAACTTGAAAAATAACCATTCAGTAGGGTAGAAAATAGTGTGGAAAAAGAAGAAATTGCTTGTCAGAAGCAATTTCTTCTTTTTTCACACTGTTTTCTTAATCATAAAATCACAGGCACGTAAAAAGCAGGGATTAAACAGTAAAGGGTTAAGTAATCTTATTAAAACTTTCTGAACCAGACACATCATGCTTCATGAAATCTAATTGGCTTTAATAGACGAGTTCTAGGAAGCTCTTCCTTAGGGGATTTGAGTGCATTTCTTAAGACAGTGAGGCTTGATTATTTGTCAAATCAATGGGTTTTTTTGGGGCAGAACAAAAGTTAAAAGTTTTAAAAGAGTTTCAAAACCGTCAAGGGTGAAGGAATAGCTTCTTGTTGCTGAAGTTTCATTTATTGAAGTAATCTTACTAAAACTTTCTGAACCAGACACATCATGCTTCATGAAATCTAATTGGCTTTAATAGACGAGTTCTAGGAAGCTCTTCCTTAGGGGATTTGAGTGCATTTCTAAAGACAGTGAGATTTGATTATTTGTCAAATAAATGTTGTTTTGTTTTTTTTTTTTGGCAGAACAAGAGTTAAAAGTTTTAAAAGAGCTTCAAAGCTATCAAGGGTGAGAGCTTGCTTGTTGTTGCTGAAGTTTCATTTATTGAAGTAATCTTATTAAAACTTTCTGAACCAGACACATCATGCTTCATGAAATCTAATTGGCTTTAATAGACGAGTTCTAGGAAACTCTTCCTTAGGGGATTTGAGTGCATTTCTAAAGACAGTGAGACTTGATTATTTGTCAAATCAATGTGTTTTTTTTTTGGTTTTTTTTTTTTGGCAGAACAAAAGTTAAAAGTTTTAAAAGAGCTTCAAAGCTATCAAGGGTGAGAGCTTGCTTGTTGTTGCTGAAGTTTCATTTATTGAAGTAATCTTATTAAAACTTTCTGAACCAGACACATCATGCTTCATGAAATCTAATTGGCTTTAATAGACGAGTTCTAGGAAACTCTTCCTTAGGGGATTGAGTGCATTTCAAAAGACGGTGTGTCTTGATTATAAGAGCTCATTTAACTTGCCTTTAGTTTGTACTGATTACAATAGAATTTAAAACAAATTGATAATTTGCTGACATTTCAAACAGTCTAAATACTCATGTATTTTTTCCCTAAAAGATTGTAAACCCTTGTCATGCTGAACTCAGAATCTTCCTGCTTGGCTGAAGATATAGACTAAGGTCAGTCTGCACATATCGCTGTGTCAGTGTGAAACTATTGTATCTCCGTTTTACAAAATTTTACAGGAGGCAGAAAAAACTTTTTATCTTTCTTAAATTCATTCTTACCCATATGAAGTTTGGATCAAGTAATGATTTCAAAACTTTGAATAAGTTGTTTTGACATAAAAGATGATCTTTTAAATAGTTTTTTAGTTTTATGTGAAAATGTCACTTACCATAGTTTCACACTGACTTTTGGAGGACTTTCATATTTTTTGCTGGGTGTGAGACTATTGTATGTACATTTATTTTTGTTTTTCAAGCAGTAAATGATAATCATTTTTCATTATGAACTTTTTTTTAGTGATTAAATGTTATTTCAACAACTTTTAGTCTTTCAAAAACAGTGACTATGTATTATTTCTCAATTGGTTTCAGTTTGGCTATAGCTTCGGCTTCTATATAAGAAAAGAAATTCAGAAAAAGAACTTATACCACTTGAATATCACCTAATGTTACTTTTAAGTATTTGTATTTCATTAAAATATCAAATATTAGAAAATGAATTAAAAATAATCACAAAAAAGTTCTATAGAGGCTTTTCAGAGATGAAAAGTGGAAATATTATGGATTTCGGGAAGAAATTCATAAGAAAGAAGAATACTTTATGTGTTTTCGGAAGAAATTTACATATTTACACATATATGGAGTGAACAATATTTTTTTAGTATATCTGAAACACATAGGAACCTTACATTAGCATTATATTACAAGGTGGTTTTAATCAATCACACTATGTATTGACAAGGGATAACTTTTCCTTAAAATCCCAAAGTGACCGAAATTTGTCAAAAATTGACTCATTCAAACATGAAATGATAAAATGAAAGAACCAGATATTACAGAAACACTGAAAACTACATAAACTTTTTGTAAATTTAATCCATCGTACCTTTTATGATCATAATTAAGACAAGTCAAACCCTTAACACGTGAAAATTTTGATTAGTTGAATGAGGTTTACTGCTACCCTTAACAGTATTTCAGTCAAACTGTGGCAGCTTGAGCATTTAATCATTGCTGGTATTTCTCAACAACACTTTTTCCTAGCCTTCAACTGCTCATCCTACTAAGAATTACAATTGTCCATCCAATGGTATGAGATACTAGGTTTCGGCTACTGATAAAATCAAGGAACTCATGATCAAGAGACTGACTCCATCTCTTCTGGACCATGGCAACTGTTTGAAATTGACAAAAAATGCAACAGCTGCAGCCATTAGCAGTACTACTGAAAATAATATGAAAATTAATAGAGAAGTAGCTGACCTAAAAAACATCTTGTAACTCCTAAATTTTAATATGATCAAACTAAAAATGTTTTTTACAGAGCCAGCTCTTCTTACTTTGACAGAAATCTAAGTTGTTCATACTGTATCCTCTGTACTTTGACACTTCTGGCTTTAAATCATTTTCAGCCCCCTAAAGTCAAACCTTCCCCATGAAATCTAACATTTTCTGTACTATTGGTCAAGATTGTTAGAGAAATACAATCAGCCTCAACATTTATTAAGAATAGTTTCTGATGAATTTTGATTATCCCTGTGACTGCCTTGGAACAGAAAATTAGAACTGACAAATCAAAAGAGATTGATAGTTAATAAAGACATTTTCATGTCCAAACATGAAAAGATTGAAAGCATTTTGTCAAACTATTGTCCATCTATCTGAAATCATAACCCAAAAACTTGACAATCCAAATCATTTCAAGGCTATTCAAGAACCATTGTTCATGTATGGTATGACAATAAATCTCAAGGATGTGCATCTACAGATACCAAAGTCAAGGTAATTTTGGTAAGGTCAATGTCATATTCAATGTCATATAGTTGCAAAACTTAACAAACTAGAGCTGTTTGAGCAGCTCATTTGCTCCACAGGCCTGAATCAACTGATATGATGAGAAATTTAGTGAATGAATTAATTAATTATTTGATTAAATTTAATTTCAAGTAAATATTTATTTATTTATTTAGAAGTGCCACATGCTGAACTATTTCTGCAAAGAAAAATTGAAGATTGACATGAACACATTGGAAATTGACTGTAGTCTGTTAAATACATATTTTTACCCAATCACAGTTATTGTGTCAAGCCTGATAATGGGTCACCAAAGTAAAATGTGGTTGAGATCCATTAATTAGATTCAGAGAAAATGATTTTCACAACTTTCACAATATAACATACAGAGAAACTGCCAATAAAAGACATTTTTTATCTGATCACAATAATTTTTTGTAGACTGATAAAGGATCATTCCAGTGAAATTTGGTTGATATCCATCAGTTATATTCTGAGAAAATGATTTTATTAGCCCCCACGTTATAACATATTACCTTGGGCCAGTGGAGCTAAAGACTTCAAGATTGCTTACCACTAAATAACTTAAGGTACAATGTTCATAATTGTCTTGATGGTGAATCTCACTAATACATGTCTGCAGGTACAAAAGTCAAGGTACAAAGTTAAGGTCATACATTTCCCAAACTTTACCAAGCAATTTAACATTTACAATTTCTTAAAGTTTACTCATGTTTATTATGATGATTGATCTCAAAAGATACTAATCTCCATGTACAAAAGTCAATGCTATTTGACAGTTCAAGTTCACATAAAGATCAATCTTCTGAAAAACTGAACTTAAAAAAAATCTATTAAGGTGTTAAGATTGATTTCTTTGAATTGGGTTTAATGACCCTTTCAACAGTTATTTGGCCATGTCCTGGATGGAGCACCTAACCATAGATCACTGATATTTCCCTCACCAATCCTACATCCATACTCAGCAGAACACCTAACTGCTCAACCCACTGGTGACAGACAAATGTCAGAAAGGATGTGTGTCACCACAAAAGATCAAACCTGTGACTCCATGATTAGGAACTGACTTTAATGGTGGCTTATTCCAGCCTAAGCAATTTATTTAACTGCTCATCCCACTGGTGACAGACAAATGTCAGAAAGGATGTGTGTCACCACAAAAGATCAAACCTGTGACTCCATGATTAGGAACTGACTTTAATGGTGGCTTATTCCAGCCTAAGCAATTTATTTAACTGCTCATCCCACTGGTGACAGACAAATGTCAGAAAGGATGTGTGTCACCACAAAAGATCAAACCTGTGACTCCATGATTAGGAACTGACTTTAATGGTGGCTTATTCCAGCCTAAGCAATTTATTTAACTGCTCATCCCACTGGTGACAGACAAATGTCAGAAAGGATGTGTGTCACCACAAAAGATCAAACCTGTGACTCCATGATTAGGAACTGACTTTAATGGTGGCTTCTTCCAGTTAAGTCAATTTCATTGTTCACTTTTAAGTCTGAAATCTGACTCGGGCTTACATTTAATTGCAAATTAGTAAATTTCAATGGGGTTTAATGTCGCTTTAACATATCTTTCAGTTACATAAAGGCGGCTGCATGCAGCACCTTACAACAGATTCCTGGTATTTCTAACAGCAGTACATCCATTACATCCTTTCCTAGCCTCTAGTTGCTATCCCACATAGGTCTATGATTATCAACCCATAGGTGGAAGACTAATAGTCAGATTAAGTATGAGTGCTGCCTCGGGCATCCAACCCTTGACCTCATGATTTGGAGGCCAACTTGAAACCAATTGCACTAAGACAGCGGCTCATTCAATTGCATAAAAATTCACTTAAAGTTACTGACTTTATCATGCATGCTACCAAGGATATTGTTTTCTAAGCATCAAATTAAATTATGTCAGCTTGACTTAATCTTTACCAAGGTATTTACAATGAATCTGTAATGAATCATGTATTTAAGTATGTATTTAAGTCAAATTCAAGTCAAACAAGAGGTTTTTGTTTTTCTTTAAAAAGGAAAAAACAATATCCCTTCACAGCCATTTTAAGAAAATTTCAAAATATTTGACTTTGAAAAATGACCTTGACAGAAAACCTTGACCTGATACCAACAGAAAGGTCCTGTCACAAGCAATACCCATGTAGTATATAAATGCTTTATTCTTAACCAAACAAAAGTTAGGGCAAGTGAAAAAGTGATTTTTTGGGGGACAAACAGACAGGTCAAAATTAATATGCCACCAATCTATCAACATAAAAAGTTAATTTCATGGTTGAAACAGAATTTTCTAAAGCTTCTTCATCAATTACATGTATATAGATATTGACTCTAAGATAACAACATATTTCCTTGACCCCTAGAGCATAGTGATATCCAGAGCTTGTTATTTAATCCTTTTGTAAATGTTTGAACAAATTTAACATGTTGAGCACAATGATATTTCATAAAATTTTCTGAAATCCCCACTCAAGTAAAATTAAAGGTAATTGATTCAAACAAGTCCATCATTGTGCAAGAAAGTTTCCAGATAATCAAAATGACTATGTGTTCCAAAAGCTAATCTGGATCATATTTTAACATAGATCTGAAATATCTGTAACTAGAAAATTGGGCTTTGTTTTTGTGCAGTAAGTACAGTTGAATGCACCTTTTAACTTAGAAATTAAGAAACTTCTTAACTACCCTTTATAATGGCATCTTTTATAAAGACTGTCAAAATGTGTAAGAATATTCTAGGAAAGAAATCCAAAAAAAAAAAAAAAAAAAACATCTTAAAACATCTTCTGAATTTTTTAAAATTCTTTAAGAAAAAAGTGCATGGTATTAATATGGGGATGTTCACATGTGAAGTTTCATTAAATTTGGGTTATGGAGAAATTGCTTAGGATGGATGCATGCACAGACAGAATGAGACAGACAAAAAGGTAGCTAATGCTCCCCCTTTTGGGGAGCATAAATAGACTACACACCTTATTTGTTCTTGAGCATTATTCTTTCCATCATTTGATTTGGTCATTATCATAATGGGTGAACTGAGGGAAAAATAGCTTGAGGATGGGATGGGATGTTGTACTAACAGTGTCTGTGGTCAAGAGGTAAAGGGTTGACTTTGGGATCAAAGTTGATTCTCAGCTATCAATCTTTGCCTAGGAAGTCATTGTTGTTCCATGAAATAATAAAATATTAGTATTTCTAAAATAATGATTAAGGTTGGACTTATAAAACTAGTAAGCAAGCCTGGCTCCCAGACTGTCAGTTAGTGTTAGTTAAAGATAAAGAAGGCACACCGCCTCTCATATTTTACTAATTCATCCTATCAAATTATCTCCCATTATATTCTCAAAAACTGAACACTTTTAGGGCCAGTCAGAGGAATATAAGCTGTAAGAAACTTGAATTTTTTTTTAATTTCACAATACTACAGATCAGATTCAAGTCTACTAGTAAACAACAATAATTATGCCCCCCTTCAAAGAAGAGGGGTATATTGTTTTGCACTTGTTGGTCCGTCTGTTTTTTGTCTGGAGCATATCTCAAAAAGTATGCAAGCTAAAATCATGAAACTTCACAGATGGATAGATCTCATTGAGGAGAAGTGCAATGCACATGAACCATAAGTCTACTCCTCATATTTTGTGAGTTATTGCCCTTTGTTTATTGACAAAGAGGCTATTGACCTGCTTTGAGGGGGGGGGGGGCATAAATGTTTTACAAACATCTCTTGTTTAATGTAAACCCCATGTTATTCTAAACAGCTGTAACTATATATTATAAGTTTCTTACATTCTGGCTTAAAAGCTTAAAAGGAATAATCTTGGACAATTCAACTTGTATATTTTTGATAGCAGAAGGAAAATAAACACAATCTTTAATACCACAACTAATCATGTAAGCGGCAGTGAAAGAGTGCAGGAACACTGAGGAGAGTCCAAGAATCTGAGACTCAACTTTGTTTTTTAGACAGGACTCCTTTTGTAAGTTAGGAGTCATCTCATAGTCAAATTGGTCCTATGAGAATATTTCGACAAACAAATGAGTGTCAAAATTTAAGATTTGTAAAATAAGATAAGATTTGCTTTGGAAAATATAGTTAATCTGCATGAAAAATTTCCTCAGAAAGTAATTGGATCAGACAGACTGATAATGTGTTGAAGCAAGAACAATGGTCTTTCATTTCTGGACATAAGATTAAAGATTCTAATGTAAACAAGTTTATCAACTCAATGTGAAAGTATTGTATGTACACTGATAATCAACTAGTATTGTAACCAATCTCAGAATGAAACTATTGTATCTCCATCTACACATAGATTTTGAGTTGTTATGTTTTCAAAATGTTGTTATAAAGGTATTAGATATAAAAGGTAAAGTAATTGTATAAGATATTTCTTTAATTTTTTTTCAGAATTTGGAAGAAAAGCTTTTTATTAAAAATCTTCCTCTTTTACAATATGGACGAGGACGATATGTTCTATACTTGAATAAAAGTATCTACATGATAATGTATTATATAAATTAAGTCATTAAAATGCAGTATGTTGAAAAAAGTGCAAATACAATAATTTCATTCTAAAGAATATTGATGAATTGTTGGCGTGAAACTATTGTATGTCCACCTATGGAGATAAAATAGTTTCACACTAAGAAATTATTTAGGAGTGTACTTACAACAATAGGCATAATATTTTTTAAAGTCATTTATAGGTAGATTTCCAGCTTTTTGTTTCTTGTACTCATGTAAACCATGAAAATGAATTGTTCTAAGCAAAAAAACAATTTTTGAAAAAAATGGAGTTACAATAGTTTCACACTGAGACAGCGATATGTGCAGTCTGATCTTAGTCTACAGTCCACATTTTTTTTCCTTTTATTTGATCTGCAAACCAAGTGTTTTACCCGATATGTATTTTGTGTTTGATTTCAACATGACAATCAATCCGAAAGGTTAATTTGGCAATTAGGAAGGTCTCTAAATTATGGAAAAGGAACTGTAATAGCTATTTCCTTGTAATCATTGGGCAGATGTATGTATATATACAGATGCAAAACATTCTATCAATTTGGCTGCACAGTAAGAATCTAAATTGAAATTAGATCATTTTTGTGTATAATTTCTTGAAAAAAGCACTTGCTAAAATATTGAAAAATAGTTTATAATTTTATAGGCGTTACAAAAATGATTTTGCTAGAAAATGGGCCCTTAATTAAATTATCTTTAGGGCATTTTATTTTGATAAGACAGGAGTCATGGGGCCAAAGGTGAGCGAATAGGACCATCATGGTTCTCTTAAATTTGTCTTGTATTTGCTTTTCCTTTACTTTTCCAAAAGATAAGAACCAAGTCTTCACCAAGTCTTTCAAGAAATAGAGATGAAGCCTGCAAAGACTGACTTGTCTATAAGGTATAATACTTTTTGGAGCTATTGAGCTTTCCGTAACATAGGCATTATTAATATCTTTTCAGGTTAAAAATGGAACTGGGACAAGGGAAAGTGGATGAAGGCCAATGCAAATGCTTTCTTTGAAGGTAATACAGTAGCTATTATAGTCAATGTCTTGATGATTTAGTACTGCTTAAAATGTACTCCATTATGTGGATAAATAGAGGATAATTATTTGTTTTGGTGTATTTGGTCAATAAAACTTTCATTTTCTAATCAAAAACTATATTGATAGCTGTTTTTGTTGATGGATTGCAAGAATTGTCGTTTTGATGCATGATCATGAAATATATTGTTTTTCATGTGATTACTTAGTAACTTGATGTCAGGAATATAATAGGCCACTCTCAGATAAATAATTATTGTTCAGTGATTTGAAATGTACAAAGAGTAGGATTGAATTGTTTAATTGTTTCACTAGTAATTGAAATTATGAGGTGATAAAGTACTAATAAATATCGATAACGTATAAAACTTCCCGAAGTCAATAACCCTTGTCATGCTGAACCCGGAATATTAACCTGCTTTGACAGGAGCTTTAGACTCACATCAGCCTGCACATTGTGTAGTCTGATGTTAGTCTACACCACCTGTTTCTCACTTTCAAACCAGATTGGTCAATAGATTTAGTTTTTCAAATAAAAATTGACCTACAGTTGGGACTTCCAGTGCTTTTTGCCCTTTGATTTTGATGAAAATTTGTTGCCAAAATTTATTCAGCATGACAAGGGTTAAGAAAAGCGTTTTCAGTAAGAATATTTTCTAACATGCAAAGTGTTTAATGTAAATCCTGAAACTTACACTACTTGACATGTGTACATTATTATTATCATTCTAAAGTAAGCAATTATCTTCTATAAATATTATAAAAAAACAAACCCAAAAACACTGAGGTATTGAAAAGAAAAAGTTAATAATAATCCCATACTTTTGTCTGCCATATTTCTAAAGAAAAGGATTATAAGAATGTATAAATCATTAGGGAGATAGGGATAACTGTCCATAGGCCAGACATAACTTCTAATTATGTGCTGAAATTCACAAAAGAAGAATATTGGCAGACAATACAGAGCTTATGTATCACACAATATATCAATTATCATTATGATGTATGGCTCTACATAGCATCTTGGATAAAACTTAAAACTAGGCAACCACAATGCCATATTTCTCCGTATAAATGCTCCTGGGAGCTAAACATATCATGTTCAGGGAGCTAGTACCTGATATTACCTATGGTAACAGACTCGGCACCTACATCAGAGCTCGGTTTTTAAAATACACCTATAGTGCATAACATATCAACCCAAGGTTTAGTCTGCCAAGTGTGTGTAGCCAGACCAGGGTTGAAACATTTCACCATTCAATTAAATTGAGGGACGCTTTAACATTAGAGCAAAGTCATAAGACTGTTATGCAGGCAGACAAGGGTTGAAACTTTTCACCATTAATTTAATTTGAGGGTTTTTTGACATTGATTATACTTTAGAGCCAAATCATAAGACTGTTGTGAAATTTTGACAAATCTAGTTTATTATTTGGATTAAGGGAATTTCTCAGATCCTTTAATTTTTGGAAATGCCCTATTAGCAAGGAGTCCATTTGTATAAAATATTGCATGATAAAGGACTCCTATCCACAATATAACAGGTCTTTGACTTCCCTTAATGAGGAAGCATGCAAAACTGAAGAATTTATATGGAGAAGGATTACATGTTCTGCAAAATCTCAAGTTTCCCACTTTTGTCTAGGCCTAGTCAAATTTGTCTTTATCTGTTGAAATATAGCTTTGGCACTGATCGAGTAAATGATTAATTTTTTGCTATAGAATTTGGAAGAAATCTTCTCTGATTCTCTTGCAGCCTTAACAAAATATTTGGAATCTTATTTTTTCAATAAACTCGGGTTTCTGGAATATTAGGTGTTAATTTGGGAAATTATTGGTTTGGTTCAATTTTAAAGTAATTTAACAGCCAATACAAATTCTAATATTTCTTAAGTTTATAGAAATTTATGTTAGTTTGACTGAAATGAAAGCTTAAGCTTATAGAGTCGCTTTCAAAGACTCAGTCCAGATGTTTTGACGTTAAATTATAGAAAGAGGCTGTGTTTAAAACTCGCTGCCTTTACAACCAAATTTAATGGCTCAGAGCGACACATTTGTAACTGCCTATATATTCATAGGCAGTTACAACTGTTTACCGCTGAGCCATGGAATTGTACAGCTGGAATAACTGCATGAGGCTAGATATTCAGTGTTTTTACCTTAGACACTCTGCGGCGATTGTGGGATTTGAACTATCGATGTCCAGGTCACAAGTTGAGAACCTATAACAGGTGGCCAACAATGCAGTCAATCTCTTTGTAAATATACATTTTGAATTTTTAGGGGTCGGTGCAACACTATTGTTAGGCACTTACAATAGTGTTGCTCTGACCCCTCGATATAGGAATGAGAGTTATGATTGTAATTCCATCACCCCTTTTTATAGGTTTATTCAATGCTCTCTTGTGACTGTCCCAAAAAACCAGTATGCTTAAAAGACAGAGAATAACATAAGACATAAAACATTTCTCTCTGGTGGTTTGCTATAACATTATTGCGGATTACATAACTTGTTTTAAAAGCTAATGATGAAGACAGAATAAGCCTATATTTTGTCGGAAAATCAATGTAGCTGGGCATTCCTTTAGTAACAGGAAGACTTTCATGCTCTTTTGTCTAATATTGGACTTTATTTCATGTGTTTGGTATGAGCTGCAGAGCTTTATGAGGTATGTTAACTCATTTCCGTACAGTTGTGCCTTTTAACAACCTTTTAGAATAGAGCTAGGCAATGATATAAAAAATGAAGAAACAGCTCTTATTTTCTTAATTGCTCTCTTATTTTCACATGCAATCGTTCCTATCTAAATCATTTTTAACATATTACTTAATTGCAAATTTTCATGAATTTCATCAAATTCTTAAATCACAAAACAACTATAATTATGATCATTATATTTGATTGTCATACAGATAATTCTAATTGTTCTTGGGGACTATAACTTCATAACTACAGCTTATTTCGGCTAAAATGAAAATATTCTATTCTCCTATATTGTCTATATGCAGGTAACTATGAAATACTTGTACTGGTATAATTCTAAAACCTCACAACTACAGTTTTTATCACAGCAGTAACTACAAGGATTTTGAATAACCTTGACAAAAAATACTTTAATATTTCAAGGAATACAGCTTAAATGACCAAAGCCAAGGTACAAGTCATAACAAAGTGGACATTGTTCTTCACCTGTGCTATGTACCTTGTTACCAAAGAAACAAAATTTTTGACTCAGAAAATATTTTTTTCAAGGTTTGTAGCTGAAATGACTGAAGATGGAGGTACAAGACATCACAATGTGGGCACTGTTTTTTACATGTTCTGTGTACATAGTTACCATAGAAACAAAATATCTGACTTACAAATTATTTATATATTTCAAAATTTGTTACTGAAATGACTGACGATGGAGGTGCAAGACATCACACTGTGGACACTGTTTTTCACCAGTGCTGTGTACATAGTATGCATAGCAGCAAAAAATGTGACTTATAAATTATTTATATATTTCAAGGTTTGTTGCTGAAATGACTGACGATGGAGGTACAAGACATCACAATGTGGACAGTTTTTCACCTGTGCTGTGTACATAGTTACAATAGCAACATTTTATGTGACTTATACATTATTTATATATTTCAAGGTTTGTTGCTGAAATGACTGAAGATGGAGGTACAAGACATCACAATGTGGACACTGTTTTTCACCTGTTCTGTGTACATAGTTACCATAGAAACGAAATATGTCCTGGAATTGGATGATGTCATGGCTGCAGTAAATGACAAGTTTGTGTACACCATCGGAGATCAGAAGTTTGCTCAAACTTACAGAATACACAGGGTAATTAGAAGTGTATTATTTAACCCTTCTCATGCTGTACACAAATCTTTGGTAAATAGTGTAGACTATGATCAGCCTGTTCAGGCATGCATGCTGTCTGATATTAGTGTACACTGCCTACTTTCTATTTATCTATTGTGGAAAAAGCTCATGTCATCGAGAAGATTGAAATGTCCCGTCATTTCGTTTGCTCAGCCAAAACAGTTGTAACTGCCTATATGTTTATAGGCAGTTACAACTGTTTTGTGCTGAGCCATTGTTTTGTTAATTTGTTTGAAACAAATTTTGTAATTTAAAAGGATTGTGGAAAAAGCTCATGAGAAGAATGAAATGTCCGGATATTTTGATGGCTTAGGGTGAAACGGTTGTAACTGCCTTTATGTTCATAGGCAGTTACAACTGTTTTGTGCTGAGCCATTGTTTTGTTAATTTGTTTAAAACAAACTTTGTAATTTAAAAGGATTGTGAACAGGAAATTGTTCTGAAATGAAAAGTTAAAAGGATAACAAGATGTGTTTGTGAAACACGAATGCCCCCGGAACAGCATTTTTTTCAAAGTTTGACCTTGACAGATGACCTTGACCTTGTCACATGACCTTGACTTTGGTACCAGCGGATGCCGATCATTTAGATCTATCATCATGCCAAATATGAGCTTTGTATCTTGAAAAGGCTTGAAGATATTGGCAAGGTTAAGTTTTCGGGTAAAGTTTTCGGACAGACGGACGGACGGACGGACAGACAGACAGACATACGGACACGAGTAAAACAATATGCCCCCGATCTCTCGATACGGGGGCATAAAAATTGGAACTTTTTGTAACTTCTCTAATTTGAGATGAAAAGGGGAAATTGCCCCTGTTTCCACAAAATTTTTCTACGATATGAGATGATTTCATTTCAAAATGCACCAACTTTTCACTATCTTGTTCAATTTCTTTCAATTAGGACTGATCTTAAATTGTCAGAAATGATGATATGAGCAAGTCCATGGGATTTCCAACAATTTCAAATAACTGCAAAGCAAAGACTCTGACCAGCCTGTGCATCAGCACAGTCTGACCAGAGTCTTCACAATGCATTTTATAGACAGATCTGACCAGAGTCTTCACAATGCATTTTATAGACAGATAAGATCTTAAAGTATATGTAGACCAACAGATAACTTTATATCTATAGTATTTGACTGTCTACGCTGCTCAATGTTGGCCCTCTCACACACATTTCAAATTGTTGGAAATGTCATGCAAATGCTCATCGAGGGTTGAGCGCAAGACTGTACTAAGTGTGTACACTTAGTACAGTCTTGCACTCAACCCACAATTGGAGCGAAAGACTGTACTTAGTGTACACACTAAGTAGAGTCTTGCGCTCAACCCTCAATATATTCTTTTTCAGATTGTTGACAGGAAGACAAAGTCCTTGCCAGACTGGCTATCCTTTGACAATGCCACAAACATATTGTACGGAACGCCCACTTCAGACGATATAGGCACATACTCTATAAGAATGAAGGCTACATGTATAGATCCTCCAAACATGGAATGTCAAGATAAGATAAGCCGGTCCTTTCAGATCAGAATAATTGAACCAATCAAATCTGCCGACTCTAGAGGTAGAGATAATTACAGATTGCATGCTTGGAGTGAAAAGCATCATGGGAAGTACAGTTTGAATTTAACATCCTCTTTGGTAACAAGTGCTTCATTGACTGATTCCATTTCGTTGGATTCTAATAGCATTCTTATGCATGATCATTCTTATCATCCATATTCCGCAAGTTTACATACTCATTTTCAAACCACCCATCAAGCATCAAGCTCATCAAATGGCTTAATGAATTCTGAAATAGTCAATCCTTGTGACAACGGTGTTTCTGCCTTTTATGCAAGCCTAATTTTGCATGTTGAACATGACTTTACAGCCAATAATCTTTACTCAAACATGTTAACTTTTGCAGACTTTGTATCCAAACCCTTACATTTAATATCATTGACAATGTCCCCAAATGATATTCTATCTATGAAGATGGGCAATAAGCACATTATAACAGCAGGTCCTGGTAATGTTGTAGCAAGTTTGAAAGAAAGCATGGAATTATCTTGGCATGTTAACTGTGGAGAGTTCCTGCATATTGAAGAATTTGGTAGAGTATTACAACATAACATTGATGTTGGCAGAATATCAAAAGAACTCGATACAGATGTAATTGCTTGGTATTTGTATTCTGATCAGCCAGTGTCTCTCAGAAGAAAGAGGCAAGCTAATTCTAGATTTAGAAAGACTAAAACCCCAACTTTCTCCCTAGTTCCATTTACATCCATAATAGATGTTTCAAGCTTTATCCTGACAGAATCTTCAGAATCAGAGAGTTCTTTAATAAGCTTACCACCCACTTTGTTTACCATTTCAAGTGTTTTTGAAACTAGCATATCATCATTCTACACAAAATTGTTTGAAACTTCATTTATTGATTCCAGGTCCCTTTTGCCTACACTTCCTGCTTTCTCTTCTAATACTTTGGTATCAATTACTTTTAGCTCTTTGTCATTCACAGAACCATCTTTTATATCTTCTGATGAGATTCCCATTACTCTTTTTACTCCAGAGACTATTGATTCTAGTGTTGGTTCATTTATAGATTCATCCATATCTTCATTGTCTAGTTTTGTATTTGAAGTAGAATCAGATTCTTCTTTTTCTCCAATGATCACACAATTAAGTTCTTTTGATACATCAATTATTAAATCATTTGGAGATTTTACAGATTTGATAGATTCTGGTCCAATTTTATCTGTAAGTCGAACTTCTACATCTGGATTGATTTCATCTCTAGATATATTGTCTTACTCGAGTAAAGCTTCACTTGTAGGGTTTTCAACACTAATTATAGACTCAACTTTAACATCAAGTTCAGTTGTAGATAGTTCTTTCGTAATGACTAGAAGTTCTAAATTAGATTTCTCCTTGTCAGCAATGAAGGGTTCTATTTTATCTTCAAGCTTGTTCATTGAGGAAAGTACTATGTCATCTTCCCTGGTAGAAACATCAGAAATGACCTCTCCAGGACAGTTCATTTCATCATCATCTTCTTTTGTAAGTTATTCTACCTTGCCTAGCTTTTCCACAATTACACAAATGGAAACAAAGGAAGAAACATTCTCATCTCAAATAATCTCTGTTGTTTCAGATTCTACTGCTGCAAGTAATCTTTTAATTTCTTCACAAATACTCACATCTTCTTTGTTTATACAATCATTTAGACCTACTATATCAACTTCAAGTTTCACTACAACATATTTGTCCTCCATTATGTCAAATCTTACTTCTCTAGATACCTATTCACTTATTGAAGAAAGCACCACCTTAAAAAGTCAAATAGATGCTGATCTGTCATCTATTTTATTGTCTTTTCCTTCAACCTTCCAAAGCCCTACTGTAAGCAGTCAGATGGAAATAATGAGTTTTACCATATCTATAACAGAAGATGTTTCAAGATTGGATTCATCTTATGTATCAGAATTGGAATCCGCCAAACAAAACTTCTCTTTGTCAGAAATTATTGAAACCTCATTTGAAAGTTCTTCTGGAATTGAATCATACTCTTCAGAGTATTTTTCTTCAACTTTGTTTTTTACAACTAGTGAAGCTTCATTATTTGTACCTACTCCGTCTGCAGAAGTAGAAAATACTATGGATTTATCTTCATATTATTCCTCTCTCAATGAATTTCCTGCTTTTAGTACTACTCGATTACAAACAACTCCTTCTGCTAATTCATTTGGTTCAGATGTGTTTGTTCAAACAAGTTTCATTTCCCAATCATTAGACACTCCAGCACTACAATCTACTGAAGTCAGCTTATTTGAGACAAGTTTTCTTGGTTTCCCTGAAACATTTTCAAGCCTTGTTATTGCAACCTCAAAGAGTACGATCTTAGTTCAGGCTTCTTTGTCCTCTATTTTACTTGAATCATCTGACACAATGTTGGCCAGCTCCTTGGACTTCTTCTTATCTGAAACTTTAATCTCTATGGAATCCTTTATTATTACCAAAACAACAACACCCTTATCTAGCTTAGAGTCAGAGATATTGGAGACATCATCATCAATGACCACATCTGGAATGACCATTACTTCCAATCCATCTTCCAGTAAAGTGTTGATGTCTTCTAGTCCTGTTATACCCTTGGGTAAAGTACTAACATTCAATTCTGGATGTAGTTTGTCTTCACATCAGTTTGGTGGTAGTTCAACCAGCAATATGCACAGGATACTTTTGTTCTCATAATTTGTTTATAAAACCACTTGCATGCATGCTGTTATTACTATGATTAATTGAATGACCATATTCTTTAGATATTTGACGTAAATCACATAGCACCTGTTTCTGTCTGAATGCAAAAAAATGACAAATAAAAGATATGCTATTCCACAAAAAATAATGTAAAAAAAGACAACATTTTAAATAATGGAAATAATTGAAAATTCAGCAGTTTTACACTTTTCACAAATAAGCATAAACAAAAAGGTATGTAGGATAAGTTTTGAGATACTGTTGGTTTGACTACTAACATAAGTTTAAACACCACTTTCAACAATCTTTTTATTATAAATCAGCAAAACTATTTCATTGTTTTTCCTAAAACGTAGACCAGTATTAATTTTGATTTGTAAATCTTTGGTGTAGCATTTTTTTTAATCAATATTGAATTAGATCCTTGATGTGCATAACATAGTTCAGTGCAAATGGGGAATATTTATACAATGGACTTAAGGTAACTGCGGACAGATAACATAGTCGAATTTTCGACTTTCTTAAAATCTCACAATAATTTCTGAGATTTGTATTTGAAGTGCAAGAATTAGCGAACACGCAATGAAATGGGTCTGAAGTCCGTTCATTTGACGTCGTGACGTCATTAAGGGGCCAACCCCTTTTCGACCCGCCAAAATCAGTATTTGCAAATATTTTCTGAATTAATCGGCCGATTTTCACGAAAAAAGTTTCATTTTGAAAGTCCAAGAACGCCCGAGCTATTCGTTTAATTTCTGTGCACATTCAAATAGAAAAATAGGCCCGAAACGCTAACTATTTCGCGAATTTTAAGATTTGACGTTCTTTTTTTCATTTCATTTTTTGTAAATAAGTTGAAATTTCTCAAAATTTCATCCAGTGACCTATGCTGATTTTTTGTTATTTTGTAGCGAAAAGAATATGCTTTGCATTAATCATATAAAAATGATATGTCTTTGGGTTAGATTTTTTATTAAATTCGATTTTGTGAAGTTGTTGGAACAGTTTTCGTCGGATTTGACGTCGCACTAAAACCATCTGCACTATGCTTATTTGGCGGCAATCTCCGTGCAATAACTTACTCTAAAATATTTGAAATTTAGGTTTATCGTAAAAAATAGGGTTCAAAAGTATTAAATCTGAATGTGATTTTAAGAAATGAAAATAAAACACTTAAGTTTTATCCATTTAAAAAGATAGCTTTTGTGAACATTTGACGCGACGTTGAAATATCCTCTGATTTGCGTTATCTTCGCGGAATCGAATTTTACAAAAAATCTAACCCAAAGACACATGTTTTTTATTTCAAATTTCTTCAGTGGAATGGTTTGGCAGCAACATATCTAAATTTCAACATAGGTCACTGGACAAATTTTCGAGAAAAAAGGCAATATTTCCAGTGACTGTACTCGAAAATAGCAACGCAGAAGGCATTAACATTTAAAACGTTACTCTTAATTGTATTTCGTACACTTATATCCGCATATCAATAGAACATAAGATCCGGCGTCTTTAAACGAAGCAAATGGCGTTTTCGGGATGAAAATCGGTTTATTATTTCCGAAAAAAATGGACAATTACTGATTTTGGCCCCTAAAAAAGGGGTCGGTCGCTTGATGACGTCATGACGTCAACTCTACGTTATGAAATTCCTTTCTATGACCGAAATTTGAAAGCGGGTACTTCAAAGTATAGTTTTATCGCATTAGGCATGATTTGCAGACAATTTAAAATTTGGACCTAAAATGGCCCTCTATGTGTCCGCAGTTACCTTAACAATTACAACTATTGATCTTTGAATGAGCCATTACAATACTTGATCAGCTACTTGAAAGAGTTGAAGAATATGCTGTAATAATGTAACAAACTATAGTCATATTCACTGATGTTCTTCATTCTGTTGGCACAGGTTTTTAGCTCCACTGGCTGAAAGCCACTGGGGCTATTGTCATGGCGTTGTGTCCGTTGTGCATCCGTCCAGCTGTATGCGAGTCTGTGTTTCCGGTCGTAAACTTTTTCTTAAAAAAATCTTCTTCTCAGAAACTTCTGGATAAATTTCAACCAAACTTCACAGGAATGATTCTTGGGTGACCCTTTTTCAAAGTTGTTCAAGAAATTTTGATCCAATGAAAAACATGGATTTAATGGGCGTGGCTAATTTCCAAAAATGGTAAAAAGTGTCTTTTCTCAGGTTCTAATTGATGGATACCAATTAAATTTTATATGAATGAACCATGAGTGACCCTTTATCAGTCTACCAAAAATTATTGTGATCGGATGAAAAATATGATATATTATACTTCTTCAGTTAGTCTCTGATATAATGTCATCATTGATGTTTGTTTTCATAATTTACTTGCAGCTAAGATTCTATTACTAAACTACTCAACTTTTACTCAGGATTAAAATGGAAGGCCATGTATTTTCCATGACAAATTTGATTCTAATTGTGCATGCCAATGCTTGGCCACAGATACTTTACATATAATACGTACTGAGTATTTTGTATGGGAAAAAAAATCGGACGAGGTTGTGGGAATTGATAATTGCCGAGGCTCTGCGGGTTTTAATTCCTGGTAAAAGTTGAGTTGTATAGAATCCACTTTAAAGTACAATATCTTATATTGAAGCACTTATGATAGCTTTGCACCAATCCAGTGATTTGTCAAATATTATATACAAAAATAAATTTCTTGTCATTAATGTGATTGTAATTAGCTGGGAAAGTAGATGAAAAGATTACCATTAAATCAAGTTTGTATCTATGATCACACTTCGCATATTTCCACAGTTTTACTTATTTGAATATGGGTATATAAAAGCAAAGTGCAACTTGAAGATATAATTAGCTCACTTGAGCACAAAGTGCTCAAGGTGAGCTATTGTGGTTAGGTGGATGTCCGTCAACAACATTTGCGTCGTCCATTGTCAACATTAATTTTGCCTTGTATGTACTCTAGAGGCCACATTTTTTGCCTGATCAACATTAAACTTGGTCAGAATGATTGTCTTGATTAAATCTCGGATGAGTTCAATTTTTGATCAACTAGGGTCAAAAACTAGGTCAAGGGGTCAAATCTTAGAAAAACCTTGTATGCACTCGAGAGGCCACAATTTTTGCCTGATCAACCTGAAATTTTGTCATTGAGATTGTCATGATGAAATCTTGTATGCTTTTGAATTCAGTCAACTGGTGTCAAAAACTAGGTTACAGGGTCAAGTCTTGGAGAAAACCTTGTATGCACTCTAGAGGCCACATTTTTTGACCAATCAACTCGAAATTTGAATAGAATGATTATCTTGATAAATTCTTGAACAAGTCTGAATTTGGGTTAACTGGGATCAAAAACTAGGTCACAGGGTCAAATCTTAGAAAAATCTTGTATGCACTCTATAGGCCACGTTTTTTGTCCAATCAACCTTAAATTTGGTCAGAATGATTGTCATAATGAAAGCTCGCACAAGTTTGGAATTTGGTCAACGGGGGTCAAAAACTAGGTCATGGGGTCAAATCTTAGAAAAACCTTGTATGCACTCTAGAGGCCACAACTTTTGCCTGATCAAACTGAAATTTGATCAGAATGATTGTCTTGATAAAATCTTAGAAGAGTTTGAAATTGGGTCAACTGGGGTCAAAAACTAGGTCATGAGGTCAAATTTTAGAAAATCCTTGTATGCACTGTAGAGGCCACATATTTTGCCTGATCAACCTGAAATTTGGTCATAATGATTGAATTGATGCAATTTTTGATGAGTTTGAAATTGGGTCAACTGTGGTAAAAAAAAAAAAAAGGTCATGGAGTCAAATCATAGAAAAACCTTGTAAGTCAACCTGAAAAATGTTTAAAAAAAAATCTCAAGTTGTATAGGAGCAACAGCATTGTTTAGCTTAGTGATATTCATTCATCATTCTCTTTCTAAACCTACTCTTGAAAATTTTAGACACTTCATTCAGGTGAGCGATTTAGGGCCACTATGGCCCTCTTGTTAATAACAAGCTTCATCTTATAAATTAAGAAATTGCTTGTTACAATAAAAGCAATATTTTTATTTTTGACAATTTTTTCTACCAAGAAGACAACCTTTTTTTTTTAATTACAGTTGATATTGCTCAAGTGACCATGTCTATTCAGCGATCTATTTTATTAAGTGACAACCATGAAAAAGTCTCCTCAACATAAGCAAAATTTCTGAAAAATGAAAAATTGGCTATAATTGAATCTTATGTTGTTGGAGCCCATTAGAATCGTTTCAGTTAGACAATTCTAATGGGTTCCAACATCAAAGAATTCAGTATGTCTTGACCGACCTTCTATAAATGCTATCAAAATGACCTGTCACATTTAACATGATTTTTTGTATTAAGTGTCCATTCCCATAAAAGAATGCTTTTTAGTGGTCCCGTAAGTGGTCGCTTAATACAAGTTTTACTGTTATCAGCTTGACTGTACAATCAATATTTCTCTTCTATTAAGTTCTCTTTCAAAAAAAAGTAGTAAATGACTGAATCTCATGTTGTTCGAACCCATAAGAATGGTCTAAATGAGATGATTCTAATTGATTCTTTAATCATAGAATTCAGGAAGACTAATAATATAATGATAATCCATATAATGCTATCAAAACTATCTGTCTTATATAACATGAAAAATATACTGAGCGACTTTAAAAACTCAACAAAGTAAATTTGAAATTTGAGTACCGAAAAGTACATTTCTTTTTACTAAATTTAGCTAAATCATACAAAGAAGATTCTCTGTTGAATCGACTTAACCTTTATTTAATTTGACGCTTTGGTTAGTTTCGGCATAGCAATCTACTGTATCACTTTCTTTGTCATCTCACTTTTCATGGTTGATTGATTTAACAAAACCAGAAGTGTGGAAGGGAAGTTAACGATAGACATTTCAAAAGCCGTTAAAATAAAAGAAATCAACTCACTCACTTTGCAAAGACAGTACAGAGTATGTCAAAGGGGATATTGTTCCTTAGAATCGGATTATCGTTAATCTCGATTAGACTAAAAAAATATTGATTTATTCCATCAAAAATGACGTTAGTGTCCTGTCGTAAACACGCTCAAAATGTCATCAAAATGTCATCTCAGTTACAAACGATATGTCTGCTAAGGGTGGACAGGTTTTGTTTGCCATAACTGCATTCACATGAACAACGTTTTTGGTTCTACGAAAGGAATGGAAAGGCATGTAGGTGACATCATTTCTGGTCAAAAAGACGACGTTTGGTGTCATCTTTGAACCAAACATGCTAAAACGCAGTAAAATTTGATGATTTGTTTGACCTCTTGATTCATTCAACTTAACTTTGAAATTTGTTTGGCTTTTGTTTTCATTTGAAAAGAAAATATCGCCTTAACAGTAGGGCTATGAAGTAATTTCAACTTTCCTGGGTTTGTTTAAAATTGTCACCCTATTGGGAATACAAGAGAATGTTTCAAAATGAAGTTGATGTTGGATCAAAGGTAACTTGTTAAGGTATCAAATAAGTTTATTCTAGTCCGAGTCTGTTCACTCATATTTGCATTTTATTGATGTTTTTAAGTATTGCATTTTTAAACTCACTCAGTATATATTAAGAGACCAAACCATTGTAGTGCACAAGAACGACACTTCTACCTGGCCTATTTTTTGAGTTATTGCCCTTTGTTGTTTTTCAGACTTGAATCTTGTCGGAAGTATATCTCTTAAAGTATAATAGCTAGGGTCATGAAACTTCATGGGTGTATAGATCTCACCAAGGGGGAGTGCAGTGCACAAGAACCATAACTCTACCTGGCCTATTTTTTTAGTTATTGCCCTTTGTTGTTTTTCAGACTTGAATCTTGTCCGGAGTATATCTGTAAAAGTATAATAGCTAGGATCATGAAACTTCATGAGTGTATAGATTTCACCAAGGGGGAGTGTAGTGCACAAGAACGACACTTCTACCTGGCCTATTTTTTGAGTTATTGCCCTTTGTTGTTTTTCAGACTTGAATCTTGTCGGAAGTATATCTCTTAAAGTTTAATAGCTAGGATCATAAAACTTCATGGGTGTATAGATCTCACCAGGGGGGGGGGGGGGGGATGGGGGGATGCAGTGCACAAGAACCATAACTCTACCTGGCCTATTTTTTGAGTTATTGCCCTTTGTTGTTTTCCAGACTTGAATCTTGTCCGGAGTATATCTCTAAAAGTTTAATAGCTAGGATCATGAAACTGCATGGGTGTATAGATCTAACCAAGGGGTAGTGCAGTGTACAAGAACCATAATTCTACCTGGCCTTTTTTTTTAGTTATTGCCCTTTGTTGTTGTTCAGACTTGAATCTTGTCCGGAGTATATCTGTAAAAGTATAAAAGCTAGGATCATGAAACTTCATGGGTGTATAAATGTCATCAAGGGGGAGTGCAGTGTACAAGAACCATAATTCTACCTGGCCCTTTTTTTGAGTTATTGCCCATTTTTGTTTTTCATACTAGAATCTTGTCCGGAGTATATCTCTAAAAGTATAATAGCTAGGATAATGAAACTACATAAAAAATATTTATTCAAAATAACCTCAGTTCTATTCAAACCCCCAGTTAATACTAAGCAGTGTGACGGGCGTATCTTGTGACAATTTGGCACCTTGTTTAAGCGGTTGCTTAACACAATTTTTCTGTATTTTTCTTCCAAATTGGACCAGTCCAGTATGTTTTTGTCTGTTGTTGTCTGATAATGAATTAATGAATAAGCACAATTATTTATGCAAACTTTCCTATTTCTTTCTACAGTGCCCACAGATGACCCACCGTTCAGACAGAATTCGATAGACCACCTGACTATCGTGTTTGACAAGTTCTTCTCGTACAAGATTCCCGCCAATACATTCAATGACACTGAAGATGGGAACACCATGAATCTCACCCTGTCAATAACCCTACTCTTTGGTAAGCCCATCCCAATAGGGGCGTGGCTTAAGTTCAACTCCACCTCTCAAACTTTATATGGGATACCTCTACAGCAAGATATCAAAAATGAGGACAGATTTGTGGAGAGATTTGTATTGATAGCTACAGACTCTCAAGGGCAGACAACAAGGGACGTTATAAGTTTATCATACAGTATAGAAGTGCTGGCCATAACTCATAGTATTAGTTTAGAACTAGATGTTGATTTTAGTGACTTTCATCTTGAGAGACAAAATTTAGTTGATGTTGCTGAGATGTTGGCCTCATTATATGGAAACCCGAATCTCAAATATTTGACTTTCTTTGACGTGCGAAAAGGATCTGCTATAGTGAGATGGGGAAACAATTCCTTATTTGGAAGTATTTGTTATAAAGATATTATTAATGATGTGTTCAGTAGAATTGCCTTTGAGAATGGAACTTTAACTGCTGAGTTAGAAGACCTGCTGTCTCAATATAATCCAGTGTCTGCTAAACTGGAACTCACTGGTCCCTGTTTGTTGCCTCAACTTACCCCACTCCCACCTTTTGATTCCCCTGTTGGTGCCTCAGATAATGACAGAATGTGGATAGAAATATTGTTGCCTGCTTTAGTTGTTATATTGATCTTAGTGATCATAGCTTTAGTGTTGCTCATATGTTGTAGACATAAAAAACCCTCTAAGGAGCCTCAATCTGATAAACCTACATTTTTAGAGGACAGACGACCCATCATCTTCCCAGAAGAATTAGAAATGGTGGACCCGTCTCTAAAACCAAAGCAACCCCTGATATTACCTAGAGACTATTTAACAGAAACTCCCCCTGCTGTGCCTCCCCATGGACTACAAGACCCGCCTTCTTACAGAGTGCCTGAAATTAATGAGGATATTTTTAGACCAGGGAATTCCCAAACCCCTCCCCCTCCTAGTTATGGTAACCAATCAACATCAGAACCACCAGCCTATAGGTTACCTCCCCCTTATTACAATCCTCATAGAGCAAATATCAAAACTTAAATGTTTTCTGCCAAATTATGTTTATTTTTGCCAGGGTTATTGAAAATAAGCATTATGATTCAAATGATTAAAAAAATAAATTGACGTATTTTCAAATTAATCAACTTATACACAAATTATATAAGAAAAAATCAGAGGTATTAAGATAACGGTGCTAATATCAGTTTAAAAGCATATTGTGTTGCTAAGGTAGTGGAACTGTAATAGTTCTGTAAGACTTCGGATGTCATGATCTTTTAAATTGTTGACGGAGGTTTCCTAATGAAAATCGTTAGGAAACCTGGGCTAACACTGTTAAAGTTTATTGATTCCAAGATGTTGCAGAACTTTTACAGGTCTACTACGTTAAAACCCTATGTTGTGAGTACTCATCACAATTGTCTTAAAGTGACAATTCCAACAAATAACTATATAGCAAGGCTGAAAAAGCAATATTGAAATATTTTAATTTATAATTCAAAATATCTCCTGTATCTGTTTAACAAAATAATTGACAGGGCTGAGGTTGCATATGACAATGAAAAGTTGATGCAAGGAAATAAATAATGATGGTAGGAAATAAAGTGGGAATAAAGTAGAATTAGCTTCTAGTAAGAATTTTTTTCTTTTTAGCTCACCTGAGCACGAAGTGCTCATGTGAGCTATTGTGATCACCTTTCATCCTGTGTCCGTCTGTCGGTCGTCGTCCGGCATCCGTCAACAATTTCTTTAAACGACATCTCCTCCTAAACTACTCGGCCGATTTACACCAAATTTTACAGAAATGTTGCTTAGGTGGTCCCCTTCAAAAATAGCTAAAAGAATTGAAATCCATGAAAAACTCTGGTTGCTATGGCAACAAACAGTGAAATTTTAAGAAAGTCTTTAAAATTCTTCTTCTTCTCAACCAGTAGTCCGACAGACTTAAAACTTGGCATGGATGATCAGTTCATAGACCTGAATTGAAATAGCTAAAATCATATCTTTTGGGCCACCAGGTGCGGAGCACCAGGGGGGAGGGGGTAGTACTTTGGGTAAATTTTGTAATCTTCAAGCTGCTTCTTCTTCGGAACCAGGAGCCCTACAGACTTGAAAATTGGCATGGATGATCAGCTTATAGACCTGAATAAAAATAGCTAAAACCATATCTGTTGGGCTGCCAGGTGTGGAGCACCAGGGGGGAGAGGGTAGTACTTTTGTGAAAATTTTGTAATCTTTAACCTTCTTCTTCTGATGAATCAGGAGCCTGACAGATTTGAATATTGGCATGGATAATCAGTATATGGACCTTTATAAAAATAGCTAAAATCATGACTGTAGATTCACCAGGTGCGGAGCACCATGGGGGAGAGGGTAGTACTTTTGTGAAAATTTTGTAATCTTTAACCTTCTTCTTCTTCTGAACCACAAGCTCTACAGACTTGAAAATTGGCACGGAGGATCAGCTCATAGACCTTAATAAAAATAGCTAAAATCATGACTGTAATGCCACCAGGTGCGGAGCACCAGGGGGGAAGGGGTAGTACTTTTGTGAAAATTTTGTAACTTTAACCTTCATCTTCTAAAATAACCAGGAGCCCTTCAGACTCCAATATTGGCATGGATGATAAGCATATGGATCTTAAATATAATAGCTAAAAGCATGAATGTAGGGCCACCAGATGCGGAGCATTAGGGGGGAGGGGGTAGTACTTTGGATCAATTTTGAAATCTTTAACCTTATTCTTCTCCTGGATCAGGAACCCTACAGACTTGAAAATTGTAATTGGTGATCAATATATTGACATTAATAAAAATAGCTAAAATCATGACTGGTGGGTCACCAGGTGCTGAGTGTCTTGGGGAGGGTATAGTACTTTGGATCATTTTTTAAATCTTTAAACTTCTAATGAACCAGGAGTCCTACAGACTTGAAAATTGGTATGAATGATCAGCATATGGACATCAATTGAATTAGCTAAAATCATGACTGTTGATTCACCAGGTGCAGAGCATCTTGAGGGAGGGGGAGTGCTTTGTTGAGAATTTTGAATCCCTACAGCCTTTATATTTGACATTGATTGATCAACTCATTAAAGAAAACTTTAAAAGTCTCAGACTCAGCCTGTATATCTGGCATTGATTAGCTGATCACAGACCTTTTATGAAAAAAGCCTAAATAAATAATGACCAGGTGAGGAGCAGAGGGGGGGGGGGGGATTATTTCAAATGTTATCTGATTGAATAAGTGAAAATCTCTTTTTCTTTGGTTGCATGGACATACCTAGGTAATGAAGCTTTTTTCTCAGGTGAGCGACCCAGGGCCAACGGCCCTCTTGTTTAAAAATATTTTCTTACCGCACCTCCTCCAATAATTACACCCTCCCTAATAGTAGCACCAGTACATTTTTTACTAAGAATACCCAATTAAATGCCTAAATTTTTGGAACTTTTTGAGACTTCTTCTTTAATTTGAGATGAATTTCCTCTAAACAATCATTTATATGATTGTTCAGAGGAAATTCACCTCAAATTCAAGCGAAAAGGGCATAAAGACATCAATTTTTATGATTTTTGTAAATGAAAAAATGCATACTAAATAAAAGCTCCCTGACTATGTTATGTATAGTTCCAGGGAGCATTTATTAGGAGAAATACATTTAGTATAAATCCCAGTAATGTTAAACTATGGGACTGTACCATATTGGCAATTCTAAAAATTTTTTTCCCAGCTAAGGTATCACATTCTCAATGTGATGGCTCAGGGTGAAACAGTTGTGATTTCCTATGATTATATAGGCAGTTACAACTGTTTTGCACTGAGCCATCTAAATACACTTACCTCTATTTGTTATACAGTATTTCAGCATACAGGTAATCAAAATAAATCACCAAACCATCTTTTTAGCCCCAGCAGGCTATTGTCATGGTGTTGTGTCACTCTCTCTTTTATTTCTTTGGACAATTTCTACTTATGAAGTACAGTTAATAACATCATGAAATTGACATTAATTCAGATCAAAACCATCATAAATTGCTCACTCAATTTAATGGCTCAGTGCGAAACAGTTGTAACTGCCTGTAATAATATCAGCAGTTACAACTGTTTTGACCTGAGCTATTGAATTACATTTACCTCTATAATGTTATACAGTATTTCAACATACAGGT
Source organism: Fragum whitleyi (assembly GCA_948146395.1). Lineage (NCBI taxonomy): Eukaryota > Metazoa > Mollusca > Bivalvia > Cardiida > Cardiidae > Fragum > Fragum whitleyi. The sequence continues at coordinate 39,963,582 of OX411550.1, read as the reverse complement.
AATTTAAATAAATCACCAAACCATCTTTTTAGCCCCAGCAGGCTATTGTCATGGTGTTGTGTCACTCTTTCTCTTTTTTTTTCTTTGAATGTTTTCTACTTATGAAGTCCTGTTAATAACATTGTGAAATTTACATCAATTCAGATCAAAACTGTTCTAAATTGCTCACTTCGCGCTCTATTCTTTCATTCCAAAACTTACTCAAACCATTCAAAAATGCTCCAAAATCACTTAAAATGATAGGATCAACTATTCAAACGATTCAAAATAAAATTAGTAGATAAAATCCATGATTTCACTGACATAATTGAACTTTGTAATTGTATGATTTTTTACAAAGGAGGTAATAAATACTATTTTGGTACTATTTTTCAACATTTAAGAGATGAAGAGAGTATTTGTAAATTGTTGAGTTTTCAGTTATATACCTCCATAAAATCAACAAAATATTCTCTTCTTGTCTTATAATTTGATATCATGCAGCAAAAATTTAAGTTTCATCAATAATGAAAGCAATTTCTAACATAACTACTTTTCGTGGATGCTTGTAAATTAGCTGTGTACTCTAAATTGTTTTTATTATGAAATGATACCAATTTTTCAGCCAATAAGAATGCACAAAAATTTCTGGAATCACCTTAAATTATTTGCAAATAATGTTGAATACTGAACACAGCTTAAGCTTCGGCTGTTCTTTTATTGGATTTCATACTTGTTTGGGAATTTTGGCTTTGGCCTACATGTTAAAGCTATTGCTACTAACCATATCAAGCTTAAGGAAATTTAGAGGTCAAAAGAAGAAAACAATTGTAAATGAAAGACCAATAATGTCCATGAAATATACACAAAATTGTTAAGACTCTAGATTGTTTTAAAAATATATTCAATTGAGTCCATTTTTGACTTTTACTTTTCCAGTGGTCTTTTAAATTATTGAATTAAGAACTCCAAACTAAAAGCAAGGCGTTCAAATTTCTATATAAGGGAGAGTGTTGTGGAAAAGATGAAATTGTTTGGAAGAAGAAATTTCTTCTTTTCCAAAATAGGTCTTCTCTCAAGGGTGTAATTACCAAGTGCGTAATAGAAATATATCGTTTTTGCAAAAATGCCGTTGATGAATGATCTTAAAACTTATTCAAGCTGTAGTTACGATGTTTTGATTTTTCACCAATGTTCAAACTTGGAATCACAGAAAAGTTGAGCGGACGAAGGACATTTATCTTTTGTCACAGTCCACATATCGCCTTTATCCTATAATCTATAGTTGTTGCCTACTGAATGTGTATGGATTTCAAAATCCTTGTTATGCCCTTGTCTCTAATTGTAAGATGGATTTTCTCCTAAGATTACAATTAGATACATGTATATATTAGATACCATGAATTTTGTAATAATATTTGTAATGAACAGATTTAGTTTGAGAAACTAACCTAGATATTTTTATATTTTCAAGAAATCCATTGGACTCCTAACTTCAAAATTAAAGGAGTCCTATGCTGGAAAGAAGGGGTCTCGTACTCCTGGACTCCCCTGATTTTCAATCTCTGTAAATTGTTATAACTGTTAAGTCCTTAGAGCACAGGTGTAGCCTTTTAGGGTATTTTTTATCACAAATTTATCTAATATAAAGTGCCATATTTTTTTAATTGCTTTTTGTCTAAAATGACAGAAGATTTTAGATATTCAAAATTGAAAGACATTGTGGAAACTTCAGAAGTTTTACAATGTAAGAATGATTAAATTTGTTGATGTTTGTTGATATTTTGATTTGCTTTCTCTGTTTTTAGAGAAAAACTGGGGTATTTGTTAAGTCCTGGTGACATCATTTATTAGCATTGGATATTTTTTATCATAGTTGTGAAAAAATGTGGGCATTTTGTAATATTTGCTTGAAACTTGGAATATATTATGTGTATAATATCAGGTAGAATAACTCTAATCACAATTTTGTACAATTTCTGCCTAGTATTGACTTTTTGGGAACATGGCTATTTATCTGTCAAATACAATACAAAACCTGCCCTGCGCTCAGGATGAAAGAACAGTGCAGACATTTTGCAAATTCTACCTGCTTTGCATGCAAGTGCATGTGCAAAGCGGGGTAGAATTTGAAGAAACGTTTGCACTGTTTTATGATCCTGAACATAGAGGTTTATGCCTGATTGATAATTTATAAATAGATATGCAAGGGTTTGGCAATGCAATATTTTCCCTATGATATCTGTAATAATACACACTATAGTCCTATGCCCCTCAATGTCTATTCATACTCAAGCTCAGTACAGCCAAGTTTCAAGACATGTCAACATTTGAGCTCTTGATTTTTCTATGTGTATGTGCCACAATCAAGATACATTTGTCATTTTCTGTGTTATTCTATTATCATGTACTGGAACCATGAAAAATGTATGCTCAATTTATGTAATAAATCAAACGAAATGATTTTATTCTCGTCTTTATTGCTGTACCGAACATTTCAATATTTTCATTTTTCAACCATTTCAAAACTTAAACCCTTTTGGAAAGGAAAGAATTGCTATTTTGATGGCTCAGTGCAAAACAGTTGTAACTGACTATATATTTATAGGCAGTTACAACTGTTTCACACTGAGCCATCGATTTGTCAAGCCCACGAACAAGACATAGTTGTAACAGCAGCAATTTTGTGTAAGTGTGTGTCCATTCATTTATACAATTTTGTCTAGACTTGACTGCTACATTTATGGATTGATTCCAATATAACTTGGCAAAACAATTTGTTCTCCATCATGACAAGATGTGGTATTTGAGAGAAATTTTCCAACAACTCAAAGGTCAAAGTCACAGCTCGAGATCAAATATTTAAATGCAGACTTGAGATCAGTTCCCAACAATGAGTAAATATGTTTCATTTGAAAAACAAGAGGACCAAGATGGTCCTAGATCGCTCCCCTGAGTCTCTTTTTGACTTACATCTCATCAATTAAATAGGCAGATGTCATAAAGGAGATAATTTCTACAAAAAAACAAGTTTCATGAAGTTAAGACCAAATTGGTAGCCTCTAGAGTTACAACAAGAAAATTATCATAAAGACCCCTTTTCCTGTGATATAACATGGATCTTTCCCATTTTCAATAGGGTTCATCCTTATGATCTGACCAATATTCTGACCAAGTTTCATAAAGATTGGGCCATATTTGTGGCCACTAGCAAGTAAACAATAAAATAGTCATTAAGGCCCCTTTTCCCGTGATATGGCATGGATCCTTCCCATTTTCAATAGGTCTTATCCTTGTGACCTGGCCAAAATTATGACCAAGTTTTATGATGATTGGGCCATATTTGTGGCTTCTAGAGCATTTAAAAGAAAATTATCATTAAGGCCCCTTTTCCCTTGATATAGTATGGATCCTTTCCATTTTCAATAGGGAACATCCTTGTGACTTGGCCAACATTCTGACCAAGTTTCATGAAGATTGGGCCATATTTGTGGCCTCTAGTGTGTAAGCAAGAAAATTGTCAATAAGGCTCCTTTTCCTGTGATATGTCATGGATCCTTCCCATTTTCGATAGGGTTCATCCTTGTGACCTGGCCAACATTCTGACCAAGTTTGGTGAAGATTGGGCCATATTTGTGGCCTCTAGTGTGTAAGCAAGAAAATTGTCAATAAGGCTCCTTTTCCCATGATGTGGCATGGATCCTTCCCATTTTCGATAGGGTTCATCCTTGTGACCTGGCCAACATTCAGACCAAGTTTCATGAAGATTGGGCCACATTTGTGGTCTCTAGAGTGTAAACAAGAAATTTGGTCATAAGGCCCCCATTCCCGTGATTTGGCATGGATCCTTCCCATTTTCGATAGGATTAATCCTTGTGACCTGACTAACATTCTGACTAAGTTTCATTAAGATTGGATCATATTTGTGGTCTCTAGAGTGTAAACAAGAAAATTGGTCATAAGGCCTCTTTTCCTGTGATTTGGCATGGATCCTTCCCATTTTTGATAGGGTTCATTCTTGCAACATGACCAACATTCTGACCAAGTTTCATGAAGATTCGATCATATTTGTGGCCTCCAGAGTGTAAACACTTAAATTGTTGACGACCGACGACGGACATTCAATGATCACAAAAGCTCACCTTGAGCACGATGTGCTCAGGTGAGCTAAAAATATCTGTTTTTAAGGTCAAGGTCAAATGTTTGTCCAGAGTATTATGCTTCTACAATAATGAGTGAATTTCAGAATGATTTGTCACAGATGTTCCCTTAAAGCTGCTCTTTCACAGATTGGGAAAATGTGATTTTTGAAAATCATTCGGAAGTAACGATCTCATCATATTAAAGGCTTTGAAATAATAAGATTCAATCACGTAATGCATGGAAAGAAAGGCCGATATTCCTGAATTTAGTGAAATTCATTCTGAAAAATAAAGCAACTACTAACACTAAAAAGACAAGAGGACCATGATGGTCCTATATCGCTCACCTGTGTATCTTTGTCTAAATTAACTAGTATCAAATTTTCCAGCAAAAGTGGTAATTGTACTTTTAAGACTTTTGGTCTCTATATCCAACAAGAAAATTATCATGAAAGCTCCTTTTTCCCGTGACATGACACAGATCCTTCCAATTTTCAAAGGATTCATCCTTATGACTTGACAAACATTCAGACCAAGTTTCATGAAGATTAGACCATATGTGTGGCTTCTTGAGCTTCAAGATGAAAAATGTCATTAAGGCCCCTTTTCCCGTGACATGATATGGATCCTTCCCATTTTCAATAGGGTTCATCCTTGTGACCTTACAATCTTTCTGACCAAGTTTCATAAAGATTGGACCATATTTGTGGCATCTAGAGCATAAACAAGAAAATTGTAACTAAGGCCCCTTTTTCCATGATATGACACAGATCCTTCCCAATTTCAATAGGGTTAATCCTTGTGACCTTACAATCATTCTGACCAAGTTTCATGATGATTGGTTCATATTTGTGGCCTCTAGAGCGTAAACAAGAAATTTGTGGTTAAGGCCCCTTTTCCCGTGATATGACACAGATCCTTCCCATTTTCAATAGGGTTCATTCTTGCAACCTAACAATTACTCTGACCAAGTTTCATGAAGATTGGACCATATTTGTGGCTTCTAGAGTGTAAACAAGAAAATTGTCATTTAGGCCCCTTTTCCCTTGATATGGCATGGATCTTTCCCATTTTCAATAGGGTTCATCCTTGTGACCTGATGGTTAATCTGACCAAGTTTAATGATGATTGGTTAATATTTGTGGCCTCTAGAGTGTAAACACTTAAATTGTTGACGCCTGACGACACACGACGGACATGATCACAAAAGCTCACCTTGAGCATGATGTGCTAAGGTGAGCTAATAATTCTTCAATTTTGAGCCAACTATTTATGCATGTGCATTCTTCATGTTCAACTTATTAAATCAAAAATTAAGGTTACAGTATTTGACAGCTTGAAACTTCATATCAATAAAAGCCAAACAGATGATTCACGGAAAAGAATGATTTTGAAATTTATAGACGGGAAATTAATAGGCTGGATCCCTTACTGATCTTACCGCTTCGAAAAAATAATTTACAAAAATTATTGGAAAAAATGCTGTTTTAGTGCCCATGCCTTTGGGCCATTCCCAATCGTCAAATAATACACACATTTCCAAATCTAAGAATAAGTTTTGTATTTTTCCTATGAAAAACTATGAAAGAGCACCTTTAAAGGTATATTAGTGATATTACAACTAGTCATTACAACTGTAGGTACAAGGACAAGGCGACATTCCAAGGTTGGATGTTTGTGCATAGTCCTTATACAACCATTCTAGTCTAGATCAGTATTTGAATCACAACCTGCTCAGGAAAGCTCAAGTAATCTTTTTAAGGTAGTGGACCCTTAATAGATTTGCAAAATCTCAGAAGTAATGAACTTTAACAGTCTTAACCAAGGTTTCCTGATGATTTTCATTAGGAAACCTTGGTTAAAGAATATGTGGTCCGAAATGTTGCGGTACTGTTACGGGTCTACTACCTTAAGTATAACAACACCATTGGTCTGCAAGATTGTGAAATTGTACAACAACCAAACCAATACTATTTTTCAGAAACAGTGCATTAATATTGCAGCCAATGAAAAAGTTCTAATTTGACACATCAATGGGTCAGTGCAAAACTATTTCAATTGCCTATAGATTTATGGGTGTACAATAGTCTTGCACTTACCCCTGACAGTATTTACCTTGAAGCTGTTGAAACCTTTTCAACAAGCAATAACACAAGTGAAAAAAACAAATCAAAAGCCAAACGCATGGTGCAAAAACAAAATGCCTCTATCTTTCATTTTAGGGGCATTAGAATAAAATGGTTGGTGGGTACTCCCAATATTGTAAGCACAGCCTAAACAAGAGCTATGGCAGACAAAATGCAGGCCATCCCACCCATAAAAGCTTGATAGTAAAGTAGATTTAGGGTTCTTGTGCATTGAACTTCACAACAAGTTCTACCTACCCAAGAAAGTTCAAAAGCAGGCAAGAGGTGTTGTTCTTGGACACAGTACTTCAAAATGAGATCTACCCACCTATGAAGTTTCAAGTTGATGGCTAGTATCCTTACAAAGAGAGATGATTGTAAAAAATTTATGCCCCCCCCCCCTCCCCCCCTAAAAGTAATTCAATAGCCTACTTTGTCAATCAATAAAGGGCAATAACCCACAAAATATGAATAGAGTAATGGTTCTTGTGTACTGTACTTCTCCAAAATGAGATCTATCCATCTGTGAAATTTCATTATTCGAGTTTGCATACTTTTTGAGATGTGCTCTGGACAAATAAAAAGTCTACGATTGGACTGATTGCTGGACTGACAGACTAGTGCAAAGCAATATACCCCCTCTTCTTTGAAGGGAGGCATAATAAGGGCATTAACTTCAACATTATGCATTTAAGAGGTGTGGTTTTTATGCTCCCCGAAGGGAGAGCATATAGCCGCCGCTTCGTCTGTCCGTCTGTCCGTCAGTCCGTCCATTTCCACCTATTTCTCCATAACCCTTGGTGATGATGCATCTGTGATGGTTTTTTTACGTTAATTTCAAATTGTTTATAGTAAAGGGCATCTGATTTGCTACTCAAATATGAAATTTCACTAAATTCTGACTGTTGGACTAGAAGAAATTTGGGAAAAACTGTTTTTTACCCTAAGTCCCCTTATCCCATGATGAGGCCTCAAATCCAAAAACCATCACAGATGCATCATCACTATATCATAGGGAATTCACATGGTAAGTTTCATTTGATTTGGCCCAAGGGTTATGGAGAAATAGGTGGAAATGGACGGACGGACGGACAGACGAAGCGGCGGCTATATGCTCTCCCTTTGGGGAGCATAAAAAAATATCATGGAAAAAGGGGCTAAATGTTTGTTACCTTACGTTAGCATGTAAAATAGTAATTCCGTCAGTCCGTCCGTCCGTCCCCACCTATTTCTCCATAACCCTTGGGCCAAATCAAATGAAACTCACCATGTGAACTCCCTATGATATAGTGATGATGCATCTGTGACGGTTTTTGGATTTGAGGCCTCGTCACGGGAAAAGGGGACTTAAAGTAAAAAAACAGTTTTTCCCAAATTTCTCCGAGTCTAACAGTCAGAATTTAGTGAAATTTCATATTTGAGTAGCAAATCAGATGCCCTTTACTATAAACAATTTGAAATTAACGTAAAAAAAAATATCATGGAAAAAGGGGGCTAAATGTTTGTTACCTTTACGCTAGGGTAAAATACAGTTATTCTTTTATTTCTCCTAGTCTCATGCTCAGAATTTGATAAAATTTCACATTTCAGTAGCAAATCAGATGCCCTTTACCATAAGGTATTTGATATTTGTGTCTAAAAATATGTCATGCAAAAAGGGAGTTTAATGTTTGTTACCTTTATGTTTGCTGTATAAGATAACATCTTATTTGAGTCCTTGCAATCTGACCACAGAGCATATCTCCTAAATTATAATAGCTTTCAACTTGAAACCTTATGGGTGGATAGATCTTATGGAGGAGAAGTGCAGTGCACAAGAACTACAACTCTTGCTTGCATAATTTTGGAGTTATTGCCCTTTGTTATTTTTTATACTTAGATTATGTCTGGAGCATATCTCCTAAAGTATAACAGCTATCAACTTGAAACTTAATGGGTGGATAGATCTCATAGAGGAGAAGTGCAGTGTACAAGAACTGCAACTCTTGCTTGCATAATTTTTGAGTTATTGCCCTTTGTTATTTTTGATACTTAGATTTTGTCTGGAGCATATCTCCTAAAGTATAATAGCTATCAACTTGAATCTTTATGGGTGGATAGATCTCACAGAGGAGAAGTGCAATACACCTGAACAACAACTCTTGCTTGCATAATTTTGGAGTTATTGCCCTTTGTTATTTTTATTACTAAGATTTTATAGGAGGCAAATCTTTGACAGTACATAGAATCTTTTATCTATTAGGCTTCAGTTTACTATCAAGCTTTCTTGGCGGGGGATGTCCATGTCCAACATGGCTCTTGTTTTTGTGACAATGCCTTATTCGGGGAGCATAATCCGTCTCTGACGGCTCTTGTTGTGCAATGCACCTTGTCTCAATGAAATCTGTCCACTGATGAGGTTTCAAGTTTATACAGTTAGTAACACCTTGAAATTGACTATCATTCTTATCAAAATCATTCTTAATCACTCACTCAGTGATCAATTCATTCATTCCAAACACTCACTCCAACTATTCCAAAACGCTCAAAAAGATTAATATCTACATTTACAAAATTAAAATCGGTAGATAAAATCCACAATTCCACTATCATAATTGAATTTTGGAAGCATATGATGGGCTTGTGAAGACATAGAAAGCTATTCATAGAACCTGTATGCATAATTTATTAAAGGGAGGTAATGAATATTGCTTTATTTTGTTCATCCTGAACACAATTAGCTAAATTGGATTACCTCCCTTGAATTTCATCAAAAACTCATTCCACACACTCTTTCAATTTCATTCCAAAATCGTTCATCTTTTCAATTTCACAATTTTGTTAACTTAAGGGGATATGCTCTTGACAGAAGGAGAGACAAAACAGCTGGGAATAATAAGCTTTAGTCCTGTTGCTTAACCCTCCAACAATTTTGGGGTAATTGGTTTCAAATCACAGTCAATTATCATTTTTAGTTGAAAGAGCACAATCAAGTAATGATCAATACTACAATCAGGTTCTTAGAAATAAAAACAAGAGGCCTAAGAGGGCCTGTATCGCTCCACTAGCTTTAACATCATTAGACTTGCATTAAATGAATCTTTCTTTGAATGAAAACAACTCTTTGAAATCTCTTAAGACCTATTTTATATCAATTAACTGGGTATGGCTCACATTGCACCAAAATTCTCAAGTTTCATTGAAATTGGCCCAACCTTCATCAGGAGATGTAGTTCAAAGATTTCGGGCTCAATAATAAGCCACACCCTGACATGCCAATATTTAAGGGCTAATTAATATTTCGCATACAATTTTTGAAAAAAGGGTTACAGAAGGAACATTCTGGTAAAATTTCATTGAAATCAGCCCAGTGATTCAGGAGGAGATGTCATTCAAAGAATTTGGGCTCAAAATAAGCCCCACCCTGCAACACCCATATTTATGGGAAATCAAAATTTTGAGAGCAACTTTTGGAAAGGGTCTCCCAAGGAACATTCTGGTAAAGTTTCATTGAAATCGGCCCAATGGTTCAGGAGGAAATGTCGTTCAAAGATTTCGGGCTCAGATAAGCCCCGCCCTGCCACGCCCATATTTGGGGGCCAATCAAAATTTCAGGAACAATTTTTGAAAAGGGTTACCCCAGGAACATTTTGGTAAAGTTTGGTTGAAATCGGCCCAGTGGTTCAGGAGGAGATGTCATTCAAAGATTTTGGGCTCAAAATAAGCCCGCCCTGCCACGCCCATATTTGGGGGTCAATCAAAATTTCTTGAACAATTTAGGTAAAGGGTCACCCCAGGAGCATTTTGGTAAAGTTTGGTTGAAATCGCCCAGTGGTTCAGGAGGAGATGTCTTTCAAAGATTTTGGGCTCAAAATAAGCCCCGCCCTACCACGCCCATATTTGGGGGTCAATCAAAATTTCTTGAACAATTTAGGTTAAGGGTCACCCAAGGAACATTCATGCCAAGTTTCATTGAAATTGGCCCAATGGTTTGGGAGGAGAAGATTTTTAAAGATTTCAAAGTGAAAAAATGCCACGCCCTGCCACGCCCATATTTGGGGGTCAATCAAATTTTTTTAACAATTTTAGAAGAGGGTCACCCAAGGAACATTTCTACCAAGTTTCATCAAAATCCGCCCATAGGTTTTGGAGGAGAAGATGTTTAAAGAAAAAGTTTACGCACGGACGCACGCACGACGGACACACCGCCATGACAATAGCTCGCTGGCCTTCGGCCAGTGGAGCTAACAATACTCAATGAAAGTACACTAAGGCATATCAAGTTATGATCTAAAACTACTTTGTTTTTTTGAAAAACATGATAAAAATAATGCTATGTGTTTTATCCTTTAGCATATAGCTGGAGTGGATCTACACTCAAACATGGGTGGGTGGTCACTGACTTCATATGATTAACTTAAGTGTAGGTCCATGCTCAGAATTGGTTTAAATAAATTGTTTTTCTCGAGTCAAAGGATGTTACCAGAAAATAAGATGTATCACAGACTTAATAAGTGACCTTAGTTTTTCAAAACATCAAATGGCTGCACTTTACCCATTAATAACCTATTAATCAGTTATGAGATTTCTTAATCGATTGTTGTCATGGGAAGCCATAACTAACTTATTATCGACAAGCAATTTCTTCATTTTCCACACTATTTTCTACCCTACTGAATGGCTATTTTTTTCAAATTAAATCCACTTTAAATTTTCGTCTGCAAAACTTGTGAATTTGGACAGGTCCAAAATTTTGTAAAACTGGAAAGTGTTAATCAGTCCATCACTACCTCCAACCTACCAAATTGTTGGGGGAAAATCGAAAACTAGATGAACAATTTAATATTGTTTTATTAAAATGAGAATAATAAACTGAATACATAAAAGTTTGATCTAGATGTAAAACTGAAAAAGGATTTCTAAAAATGTTTAACAGTGTTGGTGGATTATTCAAATTCAATTCAGCCTGTGTGTGACATTTCCAGCAATGTCACATGTGCCCAAAGTTTATGAGACTTGGGATAGACTGTGCATCTGCAGACTGAACAGTCCCCACTACATGCTAGGGAGCGAGGGACCTTATAATCATATTTAAGAGATAAAGAGAGATTTTAATGATTTCATGGAGGTATGAAAATAAAAACTTAACCAAACTATGAATATGCGAAGCAGATTCATATGTGAGTTTAATTCGTTTTTTTTTTGTTTCATACCTCCATGAAATCAACAAAATATTCTCTTCATATCTTTTAAATTAATATCACTGAGCTAAAATATAATGATACTTCTATAATGAAACGCATTTCTCACGGAACTACTTTGCACGAAAGCTTTCAAAACTTGTGCATACTCAAAATTGTTTCCATTGGGAAATAAAACCAAGTTTTAAGCCATTCAGAATGCACAAATTTTTGATACAAATCTAAAATTAAATTATTCACATTTAGAGAATTTTTCAGGTATTGTCTAGGTGAAGTTGTCCAACCCTGTGTTCAGGATGAAAAAAATGGTTAGAACTGTTTGCATAATATACCCAGCTTTACAGGCAGCAGCACATGCAAAGTTAGGTTTAATTGGCAAACAGTTTCCTGCATTGTTTCCTTGAAGTTTATCCATCATGGATACACATAATAGTTGGAAATGTCACATACAATATGGAGCATGAGATTGCATAAATTTTAACAGTGAAAACACAAATAAGTAAATGAGCACCACAAGATCATGAAAATAACGAAACTAAAAAATACTTTATGGGGTCACAATTGAATTTCAAATTTTCTTTATTATGGTACAATTTTAGCACCATATTCAACAAACTTATTACCATACCATAAAATTTCTGACTAATTCTTATTCAAAGAAATTGCAGATGGCACTCTTGAAGTTGGTGAAATGTCAAAAAGCTTTGACATTTTGAGATGGAAACATTGTGAACATTGAAGATGTTGCTTGTAATAGCAATATTAGACTTCTCATCTAATAAAATCAAGGTCAAGTTTGAATATCTATACTTGGGAGAACAATTTGGAAAAGAAGAAATTGCTTAGGACAAGCAATCTCTTCTTTTCCACAATAGATCTTCCCCGTCAAAATGATTAGATTTCCTACTCTATTCAATCCCATGTACAAAGCCATCTTAATTTCTAAAACAAACCTTACAATTTTCATTCACTTTTAAAAGCTTCAAAACAAGGGAAAAGTTTTTTATCACAATGTATAAATATATATAATACATTTACTCAGTTTGATTCAGTCTGTGCATGACATTTAACAATTTCACATGATTGTGGGAGAAGTACAAATGCTAAGCTTTGAAAGCGACCTAAGTAAACTTTGAATATTCATTCATCATCTGAAGAAAACTTTGTTCTGGAGTTAACTTTAGAGTGTAAAGCAAAGGCTCTGATCAGACTGTGTGGATGCACAGGCTGGTCCAAGTCTTTTCTGAGCACATATGAGAAATTATTTGGATTGTCACGCATTGGCCATGGAACAGTGTAATCCTGATACTTTGTTTACTTGAATGGAGTTTTACACCACTTTCATCAATCTTTTAGTTGAGTCACGGTTGCTGGAGCACATAACAATGGACTCCTGGTATTTCTCACACCAGTACCACCGTCATATCCTTTCCTGGTCTCCAGCTGCTATCCCACATATGGAACGATTATCGACCCATTGGTGGTAGACAAATAGTTGGAAAGAGTGCTGCCATCAGGGATCGAACCCAGGACCTTTAGATTGACAGTCCGTTGCGCTACCAACTACACTATGACGGCGGCTGTAATCATGATAACAACTCCAAACTGTCAACACTTTGTTTCTATTTACAAGAAGATGTTATCAAATTGAGTTTGTTATTATTTGAATCTATTGCTTTGGCAAATGGTCATTTGCAATAAAGCAATGAGTTGCTATTATCAGGGTTTGCAATTAAGTGGAATCCACTTTTTCAATGATATTCAAAGTTAAATTACAAGGCAAGTTTTGTGGGGTTTTTTTTACCTGAGATTGGAAGAGATAACAGGGCCCAAGGTTATAAAACTTTTATCAGGCTCAGGCTCAAATTTCTCACATTTTAAATTAAAATAAATGTATGAAAATAAAAGATGATTTTAATAAGTTGTTATTTATAACAACTTATTAATGTCATCTTTTATGTTAATACACTAAAATGAGTAATAAAACAGAATAACAGCTTAAATCTCAAATTGAAATTTGAGAAAATTTTTAATTGAGCCTGACAAAAGTTTTATAACCTCGGGCCCTGGTGTATTTTAATTAAGAAAATGCTACTATATTACAACTTATCTTAGAACAAGAAATAAATAAATCACAGAACATAAAACAGAATTATACAGAAGAATAATTGCAATACTGGGGTGTGTTCCTAATGATAACTCTCTTAACATTTATAATAAAGCTATAGAGATAATTAAAGATTTAGATAGACATTTGGTCCAACAGGGTGATTTATAATATCTGTCCTTATTCTAAATTGGTTTAGAATAAGGACAGATATTACGAAACACCCAGTACCTCAACAATTTCAATGAAAATCTGTAAATGGACTATTCCTGTTCATTCCCAATTCAATCAATGGCTCAGCCCAAAACAGTTGTAACTGCCTATAATACATTGGCAGTTACAACTGTTTTGTACTGAGCCATCCAAATGGTAAGTGAACAGACAGACCACTGTACTGAACAGTCTTTTAAAACACACCATAATCTTTTAACCCTTTGTGCAATGTATAGATAATTGCACCAGTCTTGCAATTACTCCTTCATATAGAATTTAAAACTAATACATGTAGAAATCAACCCTTTCATAACTAGAGTGTCAGACCTATTTAAGCTGTTATAATTAGAGTGATAAGTAATGTAAGTCAAGTAAAATTGTGAAAGCATATACTTTTGGTGGTACAACCAAGATGTACCCAAATTAATCATGCTCACTGCCAATAAATCAAAGCAGAAAAATCCAAACAAAGACACCGGCAATATATTAAAGCTGTTTACAGAAGAATAATACAAGTTTGAGTTTATAATACAAGTAAAAGGTGGTTATTGAAGCAATAAGAACAAAACTTTAAACAACTTTTACACAAATTTTCTAATACTTTCAGGCATTTCGTATCCAAATGTAGAATAATCAAATCTAAATATATCAAACAATTTCATAATTTTTTCTGATGGTATATCCCTGTAAAATTTCTCCACAATATCTTCAGACTTCAAGGCTTTGTATGTTTTCCCTCGTTCTGGAAATTCCACGATTTCATCAGCAGCTATCTCTTTCAGCAGTAAATCAACATCTTCGTCTAATGTTTCATATTTTCCAATAAAATTATATCGAACATGGCAAGGACTGCATAAATTATAATATGTATCCCAGTGTTCATTGTATCCTTGGATTTGAACCTTGGGATTTAACATGTAATCAACAAATTCAGAAAACTTCATATCATGTCCCTTTTCTAAGGATTTCTCAGATGGATTTTCACGAAACATTTTGATGATTTTTCTACCATATCTTTCTTTGAAATACTCGTTTCCTTTTTGTAAAAACTTATTTCTATACGCAGATAAAATCCTAACCATAGGATCTCGAACAAATATCACCTTTTTATAGTTTCTTAATCGGTAGGTTATTCCTTTTGGCGACAACATACTAAGGTAGGTCAAATATTTATCTAAATTTGAATGTACATCAGTGGATTTAAGTTTTAAAGGATCAGTGACATTCATATTTCCAGTCAAGACTAAAAATATTCGCTTTAAATTTGTACAGGCAACTTTTGGCACATAACAATATAATACTTTGTGTTTATCATTTACAATGATGTGGTCCAGCTGGGATTTCTTGATGTTACGAAAATCAGATCCATTTTGTTTTAAATTTTGGCACTGTCTAAACAAGTTGTATCGTCTTTCCTGCATGGAATCAGTGTGAGAACTTAGTGTCTAGAAATACAAAAGAAAAAACGATATTTAATCGGTAATCCTAAACAAGGGCTAGAAACAGGAAAATGATTGCCTCTGTTTGTTAAATTAAGGCAAAATAATTTTAATAAAATTATCATAATTTTCAAGATTACACACTATAATAGCCTGACATTTAAGTTTGAAAACAATCTGATGAATACTGTGGACTACATCAAGGGGTCAGTGCAACACTTTTGTAAGTGCCTATATATTTATAGGCACTTACAAAAGTGCTGCACTGACCCCTCGATATGGAAAACATGTGTACACACAGAGTATCCCATTTGCCCTTAGGTCAATATAGGTGTATTTTACCATAGGTATATCGGGTATATTTAAAAAGGGCATGTGATATAAATTGAACGTGCTACCTCGTTTTCAACTTAGTCAAGCAATACCTTTCATTTGAAAGGTAATTTGTATCATTTTTATGTATTGTTTAAACCTGTTTTATCTATTTTGATAGAATAGCACGGGATTTAACCATTAAAAGTAGATTTCACGGCTCACCGCATAAAATTAATCTATAGAGCTACCTGTACATTACAAATTAAATTAAAATAAAATTAAAAATATGAGAGCGTTATATTTCCAACAATTTCATGTGCATGATAGACACATGTTGTCTACTCCTGGACATTCATGCAGTGCATTGAAAACATCTCAGATTGTGAACAAAAACTTTGAATCCTTACCTTTCCTAAGCGCATAGTTATTCAAATTATTTGAAATGTCATGCACAGATCCATATCAAGACTACTTACTGTGGCAGGACTAGGTGGCCTGTGCAATTTTTGTGCTACGCTTAGGTCATCTCTAGCGGGGAGGTTTTCAAAACGAGACTTGATCTTGATCTTTCCTGAAAAAAAAACAGGCATAGGGGAGAACTCTTTATTTCCATTAATAAAATTTGATTTGATTTTAAATAATTCCAGGAATAGTGAAAGTGTTTGAAATTGAGGAGTCATTGACTACTTTACCATAAAATTTAGGGGTCAAAACTGATTTTAAAGGGGTCAAAACAACAGAACAAGAAATTCATGGGTAGAATTTAGCAGTTTTAAGAGTCACTTGACATTTTCTTGTGAAAATATGAAGTCAGTGTCTATTATAGGATTCCAAAAGTAGGCAGAATTTTGTTGAAAAAATGACAACATCGGCAAATGATAAAACTGTTTGAACTTTCTCTATGTAAAAAATCTCTAATCATCTTCAAAAATAGGGGGTCTTTTTCGAAAGTAATTGCTAAAATGGGCAGTCACCCCTTCTATAATAGACACTGGAATCGATTTATACAAGTCCTGGTAAGGAAATAATGGAATATTAAAATTTGAAAACCGAAAAAACCCACTCTATCTGTTGGTCTGACAGCATCAATCCCTGTCAGCCTTGATTTTGAATCATAGGCTCATAGACTACCTATCAAAGGCAATTGAAGACTGATCAGACAGCGCAGATGCATAGGCTGATTTGAGTCATTATGTTTCACACATATTGAATGGTCAGCGCACACGGTTTTGCACTGACAACTCTATATTTAATTGTTGAAAATGTCATGCATAGGCTCATATTACATTATTCTTAAATGTAACAAGAGGACCAAGATGGTCCTAGATCGCTCACCTGAGTCTCTATGACCCCTGGGACATCACATTAATTAGATAGGCAGATGTCAAAAAGAAGATAATTGCCTAAGATCAATACCATGGAACGTTTTCAGCGAAGAGCAAGACACATATGCCTTTTTGCTCTTTGATTCTTTGTAAAAAGGGATGCACCCGGGTGGACCCCAAAACTGACCCCAGGGTCTTGATATGAACAAACTTGGAAGAGGTCCATAAGATGATGCTACATTCTAAATATGAAAGCTGTCTGCCTTCTGGTTTCAGAGAAGAAGATTTTTGAAGGTTTTCCCATTTTCACTCATCATGCTCAGATGAGCTGAAAGGGATGCGCCCGGGTGGAGCCCAAATATGACCTAAGGGTCTTGAAATGAACAAACTTGGTAGGGGCCAACAAGATGATGCTATATACCGAAAATGAAAGCAGTGTGCCCTCTGGTTTCGATTAAAGAAGATTTTAAAAGATTTTCGCTCTTTGATTCTATGTAAAAAGGGTTGCGCCTGGGCAAAGCCCAAACATGACCCAAGGGTCTTGATATGAACAAACTTGGTAGAGGTCCACTAGATGATGCTACATACCAAATATGAAAGCTGTCTGCCTTCTGGTTTCAGAGAAGAAAATTTTTGAAGATTTTTATATTTTTACCCTTCGTGCTCATAAGAGATAAAGGGATGCACCCGTGCAAAGCCCAAATATGACCCAAGGGTCTTGTTATGAACAAACTTGGTAGAGGCCCACTACGTGATGCTACACACCAAATATTTAAGCTGTCCGCCATCTGGTTACAGAAAAGAAGATTTTTAAAGATTTTCGCTCTTTGATTCAATGTAAAAAGGGTTGTGCCTGGGCAAAGCCCAAATATGACCCCAGGGTCTTGATATGAACAAACTTGGTAGAGGTCCACTAGATGATGCTACATACCAAATATGAAAGCTGTCTGCCTTCTGGTTTCAGAGAAGAAGATTTTTAAAGATTTTCATATTTTCACACTTTTTGTTAAGGGTTAAGGGAAATTAAGGGTGGATTTCATTTATTTGAACAACTTTGGTAGAGCTTGACCCAAGGAACATCCCTGCCAAGTTTCATCAAGATTGTCCCACTGGTTTAGGAGGAGAAAATGTTTAAAGAAATTGTGGACGACGGACGACGGACGACGCCAACTGACGACGGACGACGGACATTCTACGATCCCAATAGCTCACCTTGAGCACTTTGTGCTCAGGTGAGCTAAAAACGAATGCTTCTTTCTTTTCTTAATTCTTTTTTTTTGAGATCTTTACAAAATTATTGCAAAATGTGCAAATGAGCTTCAACGAGCAATTATTTCAATTTCCGTGATATTTTGGTAATTCTCTTTTATTACAGTGTTGTTTTTTTGTTTGTTTGTTTGTTTTGGGATGCCTACAAGTTAAACTTTAATACTCACTTGGTCCCACATGTTCCAATTCTGAGATCACAGAGTATAACAGCATCAGCAACAAACCACAGGATATTAAAAGGGCAAAAGCTTTACAGATTCGCTTCATTTTGATAAGAATCTATTCCATAAGTTTTTTGTCAAAGGCTTCCCCTTAGATAACCTCTCATAACACACATTACAATTTTGACATTTTTCTCTCACTTTTAGATCCTGTTTAAAGACCTGTGAACACTGCGACAGACTTGTCAGTCAAAAGGAACTCCGTTTTTCTTGAATAGCTGAAATGAGAAAGGAAGAACTAAATAAGAATTTAGAAAATTGATTTAGATATGTGTTTCACAGATATGAACAGAAAAATACATATTGTTTCAATACTTAAAGTATGAGGGGAAATCCGATGAATTAGAGTTATTTTCAAATAGAATTAATACAGTTAAGAGTGCCTAGGAGTTAATGAAGTTAGTTTTTCATGCAATAGGACTAAGTTAATCAAAAGCATGTTTATCTTTGATCAATACACATTCATAACATGTGCTAATTGCCTTCACAAAAATCATCCAAAGCACCTGCGTTTGAATCATACAAAATTCCAACTAGAGCTGCTTGAGCAGCTGATTTGCTCCACTAGCCTGAATCTACTGATTTGATTAGACAAGAATTGAAGTGAATGAATGAGTGAATGTCTATTTCAAGTAAATAAGTTTTTTTCAAGTGTCAAAAAAATTATGCTGAAAAAATTCTGCAAAGGAAAAATCATGATCAATGAATAACATATTGAAATTTGACCTCTGCCTGTTAAACAAGCATTTTTCATCCAATCACAATAATCTTGTTCTGTCTGATAATGGGTATCCCAAGGATCTTTCCAATGAAATTAGGTTGAAGTCTAAAAAATAAAAATTTCAACACTAACAGAATATTACTGCACAATAATACTGTTACTTTGTCTGCAAAATTTTGATTATATTTTTCTGCTTTTCGTTAAACACCAATAAAAAGATGTAACTTTACAATAATTCTTTGTCATCAAACATAATTCTAACTTATGATAATAAGAAGTAAAATATTCAATCCAATTTATCTTTTTTATTCTCCCCAATGCCATATAGAGTGCAGTCAACTCAGCACTTTCTATCCCACTCTGAACCTCAGTAGGTCGAAATATTTTACACCACTTGTCCTCTCTGTGCAGATTCACCATTTGTTCAACTAAACTGACCAATTCTCAGGGGGGTTTCTAAGGCTACCTATTTCACCTAATGTATCTACACATTTGAATTTCAACAAAGATTTTTATTTCCTTCCAATCTGCAATCTTTACACCTATTAAATTCTATAAGTCTAGAAAAAATCATCTTTTAGGTGATACCAAAAGGGTGATCAAATAAATTCATATGATGTGTTGAAATGTCCTCTGCCAATAAAAAGCATGCTGTTGATCTAATAAAATATTTTTTGTAGACTGATACAACTTCACAGAAATAAAATTCCAATTATATTTGGTTGACATCTGTTTAAACTTTGAGAAAAGTTTGTTTTACCATATATTGGATATTCCACCATATAACATTTACATATCTAAAGAAATGACCTCTGCTCATAGAGAAATGAGAGAAGATGAACAATTGAACAATTTTTTGTTCGGTTCATTCTTCTGGAATAATCTATTCCGCTTAAGATCGTTATTTGGCCTTTTTTGGGGAAAACTTGATGCCCTAGGAATCTATGCTGGGAATTTCTCGAATTTTCTTTTAGGCAGCAACTGATATCTCAATCTAGGTTTATAGAAAACACTAATGTCTTATCCTATTAAAAATCTTGTTTTGGAGATATTTGTAAAATTATCCGGTAACTAGCCATCTGGTTATTATTAAACTCCTCTCCCATCACTTGGATACGCACATTCGAGTGAAGCTATGACATCACTCTATACATTCTGCCATGTTGTGTTAAGATTTGGATTTAGGGGTGTGTTAAAAATCACACTGTTTATGCTGGTAAGTTCTATTTGTTTAATGACTAAGTCGCATACGCGTGACAGATTTAGAATACAAGAATTTTGTAGTTTGTTTTGAACTCAAAAGTTTACCCAGCCGGCCCGATTGGGTATACACCTAAAGCCCCTAAGCAGTGTTTCCCTGGTTATTTCTACATAACCATTTATGTAAAGTTACCTCCGCCCACAAATTACACATTTTTCATCTGATCACAAACTTTTTTTGTAGACTGATAAAGGGTCACTCAAGGATCATTCCAATGAATTTTGTTTGATATCCATTGGCAATATTCAGAGAAAAGTCACATGTTACCATATATGGACATTAGCCATGCCCATTAAATCCATGTTTTTCATTGGATCAAATTTTCTTGAAAATTTTGTGAAAGAGTTTCACAAGGCGAAGACCGTCGGACCGTCGGACATGTCCGACAAAAATCCCCTAGGTCCGGTAAAGTGTACCATATTGTCAGTCCTAATGTCTGACACTATTTTCTGTGCAGAAAAATCTGTTTTAACAATAAATCCAAACTTTCACTCAAGAAACCATTTTTTCTGGTCAACTTTCTCACGAAAACAATCTTTAATTTTAAACTTTACATAGGTCTAGAATCCATCCACACAACAGTTCTTCTACGTCTTTCGGCACCGCTAGAATATGAAAATTCTCTTTTACAAATTGTACCAATTAAGAGAAAGGAGAGATTATTTAAGGATCCAATTTAGAAAGAATTATTGGTAGCTAGTTTTGTCTTACCTGAATATTTTGTATTTTTTCAATTTCAAAGACACACAGACTAAAATAATTTTCATCTTACTCGTACCCAAGAATGTTCGACCCACCAAATTGTCTTTCTTTTTTTAATGAAAAACACAAATGACTGTTACCTTTTGACTTGAAAAGACATTTTCTAAAATTCTGAAAATATCTGAAGCTCTGTTTATCTCAGAATCTTTGTTTTTAAATCAAAGCACTGAAAACACTGACAGAATGAGAGGACTTTGACAAGGTAGTTAGGCCTTTAATTGTATTGCTACTAATTTTATAAGTTTTCTCTCTCAATGAGGAAACAACACCATGATGATATCATTTGCCCCCTTAAATGTTCGGTCTGACAGGTCTGAGTTCGGTCTGACAGTTTTTCAAGGACTGTCAGACCGACTGTCTGACAGATTTTCTGGGTCCTTCCTGTGAAGTTTGTTGAAAATCATCAAGCAGGTTCTGAGAAAATAAAAATTTTACAAATGGCACACTGATGCATAGACAGACACAGAACCATAACAATAGCCCCAGTGGCCTTAGCAAATGGAGCTAAAAATGAATAAATTGGTTATTCCTTGAACTGCTGAAAATTTCAAAGGTAAAAAGTGACCCCCTTACAGAAAGTTTGGGGGTTGGATCAGAACAGGATATTGATAGAAAAAAAAATAAGTTTAAAACTTTCTTTTAATAATTAAACCGGACAGCTGTTTAAAGTCACTTATAAAGGTACAAAAATCGACTAAGACAAAGAATCTGTCCGTACACTCATCTGTCCGGATATATGGTAACTATAAGATACATCCTTTTTCTTTTATCTTATCAACGTTGTTCCCTTTTCATTTATATCAACAGAGATTTAGCTCATAAAATTTGTGTCTTGCACATACGCGTGAACGTTCAATCACGAATATAAGGCTTTTCTTACTAGATTCATTGCCTAAGTTCTGTTGTTGTTGTTGTTGTTGTTGTTGCACAATTAGACCAGATACTTTAATGAATTCAATAGACTGGAAGGGCAGTAAAATATATCACGTGGACGCCCAAATGGTGACAAAGGTAGCCTTTCTTTGTGTGACATACGTTTTTGATTGCATGTTTTCTAAGATGAAAAGCAACTTGGCCAAGGCCTACTTACAATCAGTAAAGAATGATAAAATTTATTAAGGGCGTGGCTAGTTGTATGCAAAGTGTAAGCAAGATGTCATAGTATCCTTTGTGGGCGCAAGATACGGGCGATGCCGGGAGAAGGGTGAGACTGAGAGTATCGGAGAGCCTGAGAGCGGCCTGGTGGAGAGAGAGAGAGAGAGAGAGAGAGAGAGAGAGAGAGAGAGAGCGGAGGAGCCTGAGACGGGAGAGAGAGAGACAGTGGGAGAGAGAGACAGTGGGAGAGAGAGAGAGAGAGAGAGAGAGAGGAGAGAGAGAGAGAGAGAGAGAGAGAGAGAGAGAGAGAGAGAGAGAGAGACTGAGGGAGCGCCGGGAAGAGAGTGATTGGTGAAGTCACGGTAAGAGATGGGGGAAGTTAGAGAGATCTCGAGAGAGAACGGGGGATGGGGAGAAAAGCATTCACATGAGAAATTTCGAATACGAATGTTTCTGGTTCTACAACCTTTTGTGGTATTGGTCAAGTTCAGTAGCCTAAAGAGTGACAGTTCGCTTCTCCCAATCAAAAATTGATTAACCAACCAAAACATTAATCTAAAATGGGATTTTGATTCGAATTGGAGACAAGTTTCCACAACTTAGATTAATCCCTCTCAATTCTACTCCCTGGAAAATTCATCGGTCCACGTGACTTGCACCCGGAATGGTGTGGGCTATTGAAAAACCATTAGCCGCACCCATGGTTCGAACTTTGGATCTGTTGATCAAGAGGCCGACTCTCTACACCTCGACCATCGACATTAAAATTTATTATGAGCCGGATGATGACGGTTAAACTCGGTCATTTTCTGCAATTTCGAAATATTTTTATAAAACGGCGATTTAAATGTCGTAACTACAATTTGGATAACGTTAAGATCGCCCTCAATCGGTTTGCTGATTGTTTTACATAAAAGAGCATATCGAGATCCTGTAGTACTACTAATATTTTGCAGATGAATGACGTTAATTAATAATAATATGATGGGGGTAAACTTTGAAACGGCGGAGGGGGCAGTCCCACATCAACTATTCAACAATGTCAACTTCATAAATCAAAGTACTGAAAGTACTGATAAGTTGGAATGCGTTCGAGAGGCTGTGACCTCAAACTACTAGCGAAGCTGACGCCTCCCGCCCACCACAGGTGATCACTTAATACGTCTCGTCTTTTGACGGGCGTATATAAATCAATGTATTTCAACAACGAGAGACGCTTAAACCACTGAATCTCTATACAGGCCTTAATCTGATGAAAGAAAAATTATACAAAGAGGGACAGAATGGCCCTAAACCGCTCACCTGAATTCGATTGGTCCAGTGGATCCTATCCAAGACACTTTCTGGCAAAGATTCATTCAAACTTGCCTAATTGTTGTAGAGGAGACATTATTCGAATAATAAGCAGTCATAATAGACCCTGCCAACCCATTCATTACAGAGGAGACTCAAAATTAGCCCTACCTTGTCACGCCCATATTATGAGCTAATGAAAATTTTGCCAACAATATTTGGAGAAGGTCATCAAAGGAACATTCTTGCAAAGTTTCATTGAAACCTGCCCAGTGGTTCAGGAGGAGATGTTCAAAGATTTTGGGCTCAAAATAAACCCCGCCCTGCCATACCCATAGTTATTGGCCAATTAGAATATAGCGACAATTTTGAAAAGGGTCACCCAGGGAACATTCTGGCAAAATTTCATTGAAATTTGTCCAGCGGTTTAGGAGAAGAAGAAATTTTAAGAAAGGTGACGACTCACGACGGACGACGGAGTCAGGGTGATCCTAAAGCTCCCCTTGAGCACGTTGTGGTTAGGTGAGCTAAAAAGGAAGAAAATGATACGGACCATACAGCCGACTAATGGACACACAGGCGACCTTATACACTCAAAACATTTTTTATATTATTTTTCAATAAACTTCTGCTCCATTTGAGTTATCAATTACATTTGAAGTGTCGCAAATGATTTTTCCATGAGGAAAAGCTATTTTCGCATGGAAGTCTTTTACTTCATGAGTTGGAATCTCAAGACAATTTTTGGACGAAGTTCAATTGTGATTTCGACCTATATGACTCCAATATTGGGCACTTTCTCGGGTTATTGACAACATTTGTGTCAAGTTCTATGATTTGGGACAACTTGTTGTTCAGTTAGAGTGGAAACTGTTAACTGTTAAAATTTACTGATGCCCGTGACATGTATGACCCGGAAACAATAGCGCATTTCTTTGGGTCATGGGCGATATTAGTTTAAAGTTTCGTTTTGTAGGTCAATTGCTTCTCCGTTTATCTAGCGGAAAGCAAAAGGTCAATGGACTGTGAGACAGACATGATGAAATCAATATAATTATGCTCTTCTTCTTCTTCTGAGTTGGGGGTACAGTTAATAACGTCGTGAAATTGAAAGGTGAACGATTTTGGAATGATTTAAGCATGATGTTCAATGAGTGAGCGGAGCGAGTTTTGAGTGAAATTTAAGGGAGGGAATCCAAGGTCGCTTATTTTGTTCAGGATGAACAAAATTAGCGATATATAAAACCTTAATAAAATATGCATAAAAGTTCAATCAATAGCTTTCTATTTCGCCAAGAACCAATTTAAATTTCATTTATGTCAGTGAAATCGCGATTTGGTTCTTGCTTAATTCATTTTGAATGTACATGTTGATCTTATTTTTCTAATAACTTTGAGTGTTTTTTAATGGTTTGAGTGAGTGTTTGGAATGAATGAATGGAGCGCTGAGTGAGCGATTAAGAATGTTTTCTATTGAGATGAATGTCAATTTCACGATGTAGCTAACTGTATGATGGTGCTCTTAACATGTTGATGTGTAAGAATGTGAAAAAGCAAGTTGAACTAGAAGGTTTGTTTCAAATAGCAAATTGTCTTGGTGTTGGAATTCAATTGGGCAAAGATATTCATAAAAGATGTTAAAGATGTGGTGGCAAGGGTTTTATTGGATGAGTATTGGGTTTTTAAAATAAAACATTCATAAAGATAACTGCAATATGACGGAAAACAAACGACAATATGTTGCAAAAATATATATTAACTTTAAAAGTGTATCATCACTTTAAGAAAATGTATTTATTTTGTAGCTTAGACAGAAATTTACAATATAACACCTTGTCAAACGTTAAATGTGTCGTTCAGAAAGAGAAACTATACCTTTAAAAGAAGCTATAACATAATTCTACGAAAAACAGGTCGCGACCTTACTAAATAAGCGGATCACGTGATTGGTCTGTGCTGTTGCCACAATACTGAGAAAGCGGATCGCGACATTACCAAATAAGCAGAGCACGTGATTGGCTAGTGCTACTTGTCAATTGCTGACCTAATTAGACTTGACTTATCACATGATTTCCAAATATAGTAATGCAAACATGTGATACTAATATATTCGTACGTAACTTTCAATAAATGTCGTTTAAAACATAAATTAGCGTGTTAATAATAAACATGAAGTGATAGTTGTATAATTGTACAGCATTATTACTTTTTGATGAAATAAACTGTTTGTCTTTGTCAAGTTTAGATATACAAAATAGGCCGAAGTGTATTCACATCCTGTTCACGTGATATGTGTTCTCAAGAAACCCGAAATGAAATTATCTTGTGTTCATTTTGCGGTTTTGTTAAATCTAAGTTGGAATTGCTCCGCATTCCAACTTAAAAATCAAAGCACTGAAAGTACTGATGGTGAACGAATCTGTTGGCTTTCTAAAGTGATATATTGAATTCGTTGAGAAAAGAGAAATTATAAATATAAAAAATAATCAAGGGAAAGTGTCTCGTCAAAATTCTAAATTCAAAGAATGAGAAAGAGAGGAAAAGAAAGGTAGAGAGAGAGACAGACAGAGACAGACCGATAGACAGAGAGCGATAAGCCTAGAGAAAAGAAAACATGCAACTATAGTGTCTAGACTAATGATTCTTTTCTTAACTCAAAAAAATAGCAGTCAGAAAGGTAATTCAATTTCCACATGCGGAACCCATATTTTAGCAGATTAAACAGCAGTCTTTCTGCATTTTGACTTTTAAGTGTTATCCGCTATGGCTCTGGTACGACCTGAATGCCCCCCCCCCCCCCCCTCCTCCGAATTAAAAGACCACTGTTTCGTAATTGTAATTACAGGGTTTTGGTCTCTTTCGGTAATATTCAGTCTCGTGAAAGAATAATCATCTGATGCCATTGCGTAAAAATGAATTTAAAAAAAAAAAACAATTCGATGAAATCTATGTAGGAAGGTATTTTGTACAGCTAATGAATTGTCCAAATATAGTCGTTGTTTAAATTTTATTGTTCCTAACAAACGGCAGATAATCGTAAACCCAAGAGGGTAGAAGATGGCAGCTACGTACGGATGTATGCTCATTATAGTTCTGGTGCGAGAAATACCAATTTCCATATTTAGGTAAAGATGCTCCAGTCCACAGGCGATTGATTCACAATCCAAGTTTCGTTTTCTGTAATATTTTACATACTTCCGGTAAAACAAATAGATGAATGATTGTATTGAGGAAACTCTAGAGCCATCCGAGGGATAGAAGCGCTACTATTCAGTTGTAGTTACGATGTCAAGTACTTTGAGAAAAAAATCCATTCGATGTTAAAATTTGAAATTAGGTCTATCGTGTTGGGATATTTGTTCATTTGATTCTTTTATTTATTATCTATTCACGACATTCATATATTAACAGTAAATCGTACCGAGATTGCTATATCCCCTGTTTTCCGGCCTTGTTTGAAACGAAAAAAAAAAAACAAAAAAAAAAAAAACAACAACAGGAAATTGGATTTGGGTAATATGATACAAAAATACCCGTAACCGAGGATATTTACATTACACAAGTATGCAACAACAAGCTTTAAGATAAAAACGGGATTTAAGCAAGAGGTGTAAATTTGGTAGTTGAGAACATAAGTTGTCTGGTAATGGTTTAAATTTTATTTCATATCAAGGTTGGTCACGGTCAAGTGGTGCGTGTTTATGTTTCAATGAGAATTAAGACGCGCTCTCCCTCATAAACGCGCTCCCCCATAAATACGATTCCCAGGCCCTTGACTATACGATCAACAGCATCCAACCGTCCGTGGTGAAAAATCCGGTCTTGAATTTAAATTCAAAAGCTGCTACTCCACGACGTAATGTTCATTAGATTGTGGGTTAAATTCCTATCAGGATAAGGCTGGTTGCGTCATTAAAAGATCGTTCAACACTGAAAAACTAGCGCGTCCTAAATCGCGCAGTCTTCCGGAAGTGCGAAAGGTTAAAATTTAACACAAAATTAAAACTATTTCTCGTTATTCTTCATAAGTCACATGCGAACAAAATCCCCTTTCGTTATTACGAAAATATTTCTGAAATCATTTCACCTTCTGCAAATACATGTATACAAAATATCCGAGTCAAATGATTAAATCCTAGTCACAATTCATACTGTTAAAATAGGAAAAACCCCGTAAAATCTCGTGTGTGACTTATTTCAAAAGCGACGTCGCCGCTTGCAAGGATCTGGGGACTTCAAAGGGTGCCGACACGCGGTGACCCAGCTAGCTCCAGACGTTTTGTGTTTTCACTACGAAACACTTTCACTTCACGTACCGGGTGCATTTACACATCACGAAATTTTAGGATTTAATACAGGATTATTTATTTCATACGTGAAAAGGTAATGATTTATTAAACCGCTTTGTCCATCGGTAGCGGAACATTGAATATTGCATCGTCTGGAACTTCCTACCTTGTACAAATAATAACAATAATAATAATCTCGGCTTCTGCTAACACAATCACTTGCTTTTGAAAGCTGCAATTAATGGTCGAGGGTGGCCGTAATTCGATAGATGACTTAAAATGACAGAATTACAATTCATAAGCTAACATTTTATTTTATTTTTTAAATCTATAGCCTTAATAGATCAATAGAAAAGCGTATTGGGTACCGTACGTATTTCATTCGATAATTACGAACATGTTAACAGTTTGCTTCTCTTAGGTACCAAAATACGTATTTTTTTTTAATTTAGTGAAAGAGTCAGAAATAATAGCGCCCCCCCCCCACGACGTTTTGCATCGCGCTCGGGCGCGTTTAATAGGAGAAATACGGCAGGAACATTCCATTCGTTTGTAAACTTTACCTTTCGTAACTTATAAGCAAATACTTCATTCATAAGAAGGCAAGTAAAATCGTAGAAGGTCATCACGTGGGGTACGGCCAATCAGGGGTGTGTAGAAGTTCAAGAGTTCACGACCTCAATAAACACACATTTCCGGCAAATTACTACATGTTGCAATAGGGAAGGTTTAAATCAAAAACATAGTATCTGTCTATACAGTGTACAGACACAACCTTTGTTTTTGCTCTCAATTCTCGACAATCTTACGCGGATCAAAAATTCGCCCGTATAGACATTCCAAGATAAGTTTGTGTTTTTAAATGGTAATTTTCATTATCTTCACTTGATGAAGAAAGCTAGAATCATGCATTTCACGATACAAACAGTGATTTTGTAGAGAGTAGTATCTAGAGATACTAAATTGAATCGAAAGAGGTACTGCTTTATTTAAAACCTATTAAGATCCTACAGGATTTTCCATACACGGTATATAACACTGGTGAACGAAAATTTCGTTCACCAATGACCCGCATTAAGAATAAGAAACGCAGCTAGCAAACATTGAAAATGGTTTCCCTTTTTACACTCAACCGGGTGTGGGTTACCAATGGTATCGCGAATGTTAAGGCTCTGAGACGTAGCTCAGCCCTGGCTACAAGAAGAACAAAAAATCAAGAAACATTTAAGAAATAGCAACCCACTTTGCAACTGTCCATGACTTTGCCGCGATTTGGAGCCCCGAGGAACTAATCATAACTTTATTCGGAACGAGGTTTCAGCTTGGTATCATCTTGCAAGGGACCAATTCGGGTATCCTCGGCGATTCTACGAAATAGACAAGTCTCGGGAATAATAAGAGTACAGCTATGAAAGCGCGTCGTTTTTTTTTGTTTTTTTTTTTTTTTTTTTTGCGGCGTAAAATTCTATTTACGTACATGTATAGGCTAACTTCAAACTTAACATTATCATTTTTAGAGTCGTTGCATATTTCATCTCAAATTCGATAATTCTTAAATGAAAAGCAAAATCTCAGTACCGTAAAAGGAATGTAGTACAAGGACCGATTAAGCGGCTTTAAAACTCCCGAGAAGCAGGAATTTAGACAGAATCTATCACGAGACAACATCCATCAGTGGCTTTCTCGGTTTTTCAACAAAAAGCACGTTTTCATTTTCACTTGGTATAAAAGTCGTAGTTTTTAGAAGCAAATATTTTCTATCTTCTTTATATGCCTCTATATTTGTTTAAAAAGGACATATGCTTAGTCGGGATGATAAATCTGAGTGTATAAACAACTCTGTGTTCAGGATGACACAACGTTGCAAAATGTTTGCAAAATATACCCTGCTTTGCACATGCACGTGCGTGCAAAGCGTGGTTTAATTTGCAAACAGTTCAAGTGCGCCGTTTTGTCATCCTGAATGCAGGTGAAAAACCGTTTACGTTCTACCTTCTTTTAAGTCCACGTGAAAAGCATGATACCATTTCTCAAATCGTTTCGCAAATGTTTTCATCCTGAAAGCAAGGGAGGCTTCAATTATTCAACTGAAAGGCATGTTTCGACTCTGACAATTTGCATGCGGTTCCATATTTCCAACTTTCTGGCTTGCAAACCAAGTCACACAGCATCAAATAGCAAGACTGTAAAAAAGAGGAAAGGCATCACGTGAATTAACAGTTACCGTGAACGGAACCAGGGCGTCCGCACAACCTCCCGAAATTTCGACAAATATTTAACCATGTCGGAAAA
The DNA here is from genome assembly GCA_948146395.1 of Fragum whitleyi. Lineage (NCBI taxonomy): Eukaryota > Metazoa > Mollusca > Bivalvia > Cardiida > Cardiidae > Fragum > Fragum whitleyi. Next base: position 39,933,553 of record OX411550.1, on the reverse strand, counting down.
TCACGGAATCAAGGTATCGTTAAGTCTTTGTTCTAGTTGCAGTTGCGACATTTTGCTCATTCACTGGGGACCAAATCATATTAAACAATTTCTTTCGAACCATTTTTTTGGATTAGATTTTTGATCACTGAACGAAAGATAAATATATCTTACACCGAAACAAAAAATTATCATCAATGCAACTTCGATGACACGAAGCAGATTTTTAGTCCGGCATGTCCGTCTTCTTTTAACTTCTAGTCGCTCTCCTACATTTACAAAATTCTTCTCCTGCGACCTAAATCAAAACTTAAGTTTCATGTGAATAGTTTTTTAACCAAATTTTATGCTGCTTCTATTCACAAAAAAAGACATATTGTCCAGCTAAACAATATATCAAATCGAAGCTGTAGATGGGCACAAGCAGTTGTACAGCATTAGAGGCTAAACTCAAAACAGGACAGCCAAACCATTATGGAAAAGGGATAATTTGTTCAAAACCAACAACTTCATTACGGCCGACTAAAATTTGCCTAAATTTGATCAGAATGTCAACAAATGGCCTATACTACTTTAACCTTAGACTCAAAAGGCTCTTTTGAAACAATCAATTTCCACTTTTTTGTCAACATACATGTCAACCCGGTTTAGTTTCTTTTTTTTTAAATATAGATGTTAGGTATGATGCAACATCAAACCATTATATTGTGAAATATTTTCTGCAATTTATTTCAAATTATAGCTTTTTGAATTCAATGATCTATAATAAATTGCTATTTATCATTTTGTGAAATAGAAATTAATAATATTGCTTAACAACCTTACAGGTATATAGACTATTAATGTCCTTTTATGTTGTGATAACACACCATACCAAACACCATACCTTGCACAGGTCTACACGTTTACAAAATTAGAATGACAAATGTGCCATATGTGTTTATAAAATAAGTCAAAATAATTTGCTTGCATAACTACGTTTAGGGCCCGAATTTTATACCAGCGGTTGTAGTAGCACCTTGGTAGTACTTTAGACTGTACTTTTTTAAGGTGGGGCGTTACAGTTTTGGGGAGACAACTCGCCTAGAAAAAAAAGTGAGGGCGCCTTGTTAAAATCAACTTTATATGAAGTTGCGCTTGCATAGTGGAAGGCTTTTTTTTTCAAACAATCGTAATTTTGTCAACCTAAACGTAGGATTGTCCTGAATTCAAAATAAAAACGTTCGCGAAACATTTCAGAAACATACGACTTCTAACTAAGAGAGGTTCAATTTCTAAACGTTTTCAAATGTTTTTGCATCCTGAACTGCAGGGTTTGGCAATTGTTACGAGGGACAAAATGAAATCCGGTCATGCATTCAGAATAATGAATCACAAACGATCATCCGAAAAATGGTAGTCTGCATTAGCGTGTAAAGTATATCTTATGAGTGTTTCACACTTGTGCTTCGTTATTCCAACGAAGTACGGGCGACGTTGATAGACCTATAACAAGCCATGCATTCAGGATGACAAAACGGAGCAAACATTTTTGCTATTTATACCCTGCATTGCTCGCATGTGCATGAGCTAAACGTTTACTTCGCTTTGTTGTCCTGAACGCAGGACTGTCACGTTCTCTTCATCACCGAAATATCGTTGTAAGTATAAAACTATCATATAATGGATGGTTATAAAAGGTAGTCATCTTTCAGTTTTTTGAACATTGCTTGAAAAGGAGAAAAAATATCCTTTTTTTTATTTACGACTTCGGTAAAAACTGATACGGGATGACGAATCATATCCCCAAAAAATAAGATTTTGCCACTTGGATGCGATTTCTCTCCTTTTTCAGTTTACTTTTCTGCACTGTTAACTGTCTGTTCGTTTTTCACTATTCTTTTTATAAATTTTCAAAATGATATGTTACTCTGGCCTATAAAGATCCCATTCATTACGTATGTTACACATCGTAAAAACGGAAAAGGAGACAACGTAGAAAAAGGACAATTTCAACCTTTAAAAAAATTCATTTCTCTCTAAATTTCCATCTTTATTTGATTCCGTTTATGTGTGTTTGTAAGAGTGAAAACGATAATTTGATAACAATTATCAATATTCCATCAATAGCTTTGTCAACATTGAAAATTTCAATAAGCAATGATTTCAAAAAGCTTTCGTATTATTCGAAGAGCGTATGTATTCGAGAGTTACTGCGTCTGCTCCTTGACCAAGAAGTCCCGAGATTGGGTATAAATACCGGCAATTGTACTTTTTTCCTTTATTTGGCCCTGAGACTGTTGAACTCTTCTGTAATCCACTAAATCAAAGGGATCAATGTAAAATTTAGGAAATTGTTTCCAAACCACTGTAAAATAAATAAGGTTAAAATTATCAACATAATCACAGAATTCTTAAATCTTTAAAATCAATCGAAAGTCACGTTTTCTTTTTTTTTTGTTTCAATCGGGTAATAAACCATCTTAACTTCCGTGGCAACTGAAATGACATATTATATTTATATGTAATTGCCTCATATAGAAAATGACCTTATGGAGGAAAACCACATGTTTTGATCAGGATAATGACTGTGCATGTGGCGGATCCAGAGGGAATGGGGTGGGGTGTTCAGTCTTTCACTGGGTAATTCGGAAAAACTTTCGAAATGATGTGAAATAACTACCCCTCCCCCCTTAATTGTAGTTTAAACCCAGTAACAGAAATCTTACAACTGCCAAAGGCGTTACCAAGTGTATCAAATTTACAAATGGTTTTTATTTTTGATTGGGAAATCAGGGGACGTAACAATGCCTGGACAAATCAAATTAGAGTAGTAAATTAAGGGGGGTACTGTACTTCAAACTTATGAAATTGACTAAAAGTGCCTGGATACATATACTTTTCTTACTTAATTTCAGTTGAACGATAGTTGGGCTAATTTTCTATTGACATTTTTCGAGTTTATTTAATATAAGTGTTTGCTTTTTTGCCTTCAAAAAATATTCACTTTTTATCTTTGAGGGGCATTTAAAGCAAAATGTCCACTTATCACTTATTTATGCCCTACTAGAAAGTTTATTATATCTTTATGTTTTCTATACCTATGGCTATAAATACATGTATATGTTAATTTAGCACACCAGCATTGTGATTGGTCGGTGTAATAAACAGTTTTCTTTGATATTTTCGAAAACATGGCCACCTTAAGAAAAATGTAAATATTTTCAAAATATGCGTGGAAAGCTATGTTGATATTTTCAATATATCTGTGCATATGAACGCTCTAAAACATACATATGTTTCGCGGATATCTGGAAATCCCCCGAAACTGTAACGGCCCTCCTTAAGATATGAGCCAATTTTATCCATCAGTCATGCAGTTGCTTATTCTGTACAAAATGACCCTTTTCCACAATTTTTGGCTAAAGTGTTATAGCTATGACAGTCTTATGTTTCTTTACTACTTGAGCTTATAAATAGTTTTATTTTGATATATAATATACTTAGGCATACTGCCTTTTCTTGGCGCATGAGGTGCCCTTAAAATTGGGTCTTAAACACTTTACACGAACCTACAGATACTTGCTTTTCTTGTACGCGTCTTTTCTCTATCTCAATTCGCCTCCCCTGTCAACTCCAATCCCCCGTCTCTCACAACCAAATCTCTCTCACCCCGTACTTTCACTCAACTCTCTCAATCTCCTCATACTCTCTCACCACACTCTCTAACCCTTCTCACTCTTTCTCGCCACACTCTCTTCTCTCTCCTCCGAATCTCTATCACTACTGTCTCACCACACTTTCCCCTCCAATCACTCTCTTTCACCACACACTCTCCTCCCCGCAAAGTATAACACTTCACTCGCTCCCTTCCTTCTCTCACATCTGACTCTATCCTCCCACCTCTCTCACACTAAAGTCTTTCCCTCCCCTTCTCTATTTCAATTCGCCTCCCCCTGTCAACTTCAATCCCTCCTTCTCTCACAACCCGGTATTTCTCCCTCCGCACTTTTACCCAACTCTCTCAATCTTCTCATACTCTCTCTGACCTCTCACACTTTTTCTTGCCACACTCTCTCCTCTCTTTTTCCCTCATCCGAATCTCTATCACCACCGTCACATCACACTCTGTCCCTCACTCTCCTCACCACACTTTCCCCTCCAATCACCACACACTCTCCCCCCTGCAAAGTATAACACTTCACTCTTTCCCTTCCTACTCTCACACCTGACTCTATCCTCCCACCTCTCTCACACCAAAGTCTTTCCATCCCATCTCTCACACCAAAGTCTCTCCCTCCACTCACACCAAAGTCTTTCCCTCCCCTCTTTCACACCATTATATATCCCTCACCTCACATCGCACTTTCTCCGTCGCCTCTCTCACACCACACATTATATCGCCGCTCTATCTGACTCTATAATCTATCCCTGCTCTCACACCACACTCTCCCCTCTCTCACAACACAATCTATACCTTTTTTCTCTCACCACAAGTTCTTTTTCCCTCTCACATTTCACTCTTTCATTCTCTCCTTCACTTATACGCCAACTAAAATGTCTTCTTCGTTCACACTTACACTCCACTCTCATTCCCACTCTCTCTCTCTCTCTCTCTCTCTCTCTCTCTCTCTCTCTCTCTCTCTCTCTCTCTCTCCCTCTCTCTCTCAAATCCTGTTCACATTTCTTTCCTTCTTCTACATGTCACACTAGACGAGGGACGAGTGCAATTTCAAGATATTCGATGTGAAAATGTAGAGGCAAAGAAAGAGAGAAAGAGAGAGGAATGCCCACAGGGCACTCACTCGAAAATTAGTACATTCATATTATTATGAACGTACTTGGAGTGGCTTATTACCTCTAACATATACGATAAAAAGATTGTTTTTATTAAAATATTATTTGTTTTATTACTGGTAACTAGTGATGAATATTTGATAAGATGTATTTAAACAGTAGGGCAATAATGTTCTCTACTAAGGTAACTTCAGTTGTTTTCAATATAACTTGATGGTAAAATTAAATTAAATCGATGATGTTCAATTACTTTTATCATACAGAGAAGAAAAAATACCGAACATTGAAATTGTTATTCTTGAAAAAAACATTTTTTCGTTTAAAATTGAAGAATATATAGCCACTGGTAACAATTGTTTACCCTAAATAACAATTTTGTTAACTCATTTATTAATCCGTGGATTAGCCGTGAGGGCTTAGCAGAAGGGACATTCACCAATCGACAATACACTTTTTTTGTTATCAGAAGGGAGTTCGACCCCGGGACTGAACGCTAGATTGTAGGATTTTTTCAGGTATTTGCAAAATAAAAAAAAAGAATTAAGGTAGTGGACCCGTAACAGATCCGCAACGTGTCGTAGCAAATGAACTTTAACAGTGTTAACCGACGTTTCCTAATGATACTCATTATGAAACCTCGGTCAACATTGTTGAAGATCATAAGTTCCGAAATGTTGCGGATCTATTACGGTTCCACTACCTTAAGTTCGAATTCATCTCAAATTTATATGTATTAGTGTATAAATAGAGCAAAAACATTGAAAGATTGAAGAAGTTCAATACCTGTTGCTATCAGACAAAACAGAGGGATGAAGGGATCACATTAGAAGTGCAAAAAGCGTCAATCCTGGCCAGTCTGCGTAGTTTGCGCAGCTTGACTAGGACCGATGTTTAACGCATTCATAAGCTTTTCTGAAACTAGAAGGATCGTTCTATGTTCCGATAAACCTTTCTTTTTCAAATGATTCATTTTGGTTGACCTCTGCGAGATCAAACCTCCTTTTCAAATATTTATTTTACGGCGTTTCAAGATTGTCCCTTTTTTTAGAGAAAGGGCATTATTATAAAATGGTAGCTGTGCTTTAAAATATTGAATTTTCATGGGTTGAAAGAAAGTTTCTTTACTCGATGGAAAAACGATTTTGTCTGTTACAGTTTGCTTAAAAAAAACAAATTACTTCATTAAAAAGAAAAGAAGAAGAAAAAAATCATAAAATGGTACCAAATGAAAACCTTTGATGTCGTTTGAATTTCGATTATGTCCAATCACAAAAAATCGACGATTAATATTTGAGCCTGTGCATGACATTTTCGGCAATTTTTCATGTGCGTTAGGCACAAAATTTGAGCAGCCTGTAAAGCCACTTAATCGACAACGTAACTTTCACTGACCGCTTGTAGAGGGATTAAGACCTTGTATGATATTTATAGATTTTAGGGATCGACAATAACACCAATCCTCAGGCCCGAGACCTGTGGATTTTAGGGAGGACTGGTAAACGGTATCATGCTGCAGGTCCTTCAGGCCTGTAAACTATGGCTGTATTAGTGTTTAATATCTGTCAAGTTTTGAAAATGCGGATTGCCTCTCAATACTAAAATTTGCATTACCAAATGGAAAACATTGTAGAAAAGAAGAAATTGCTTGTCCAAAGCAATTTCTTCTTTTCAAACAATGTTTACCCTGAAATTTATCCGTTAAATTGCTTAAATTCAATAATGGTTCTCCTGCAGGACTTGTTGTTATCAGGGAAGACCTGTAATACTTACGGCTTACAGGTCCTTCAGGCTGGTGGCAAAGAGTAGTAAATGTTTAGATATTTAAGAATGCAAAGTGAAGACACTGGTCAGGCTGGGCGGATGCAGAGACTGACAGGAGGCTTTGCTTTGTGTACATGTGAAAATGTTTTGAAGCCATGCTTACAGGCTCTTCTTTCAGTTTTTTATTCAAAGGGAATTAAATGCGACAAAGTCTCTACAAAAATTTCAATTAAGTCCCATGTTTATGACAGAAGTTTTGTTCAGCGCTTGCACATTAGATATTAACCAAATTTCAATTGTGAGAATCTAAAAGATAGGTAAACTGTTGGTTCTTTAATTGGACTGGGAATAATAGGAATAATTTGATAATCTCAGACCTCATGTATACAGATGGAAACTAATGGCCTACTAATTGGTGTGAGATGACCATGCCAGTACTGCCTGTTTCAAGATTTATTTGACAGGTAACAGTTTTAATAACGTGAAGTGTGAGCTAAATTTTAGCTGTCTGTGGCACAATTTCCAAGGACTGGCTCATTTCAGACTATCAAAACCCGTAAAGGCTCATTTGTTAAAATATTGATATAAATTCATTTCTGTAAACATCCTAGTAAATTTAATATAAAAAAAGCCTGGAATCGCGAGGGTAGAACCCCAAAATTGCGTCTGTTTCCTTCAACGTTTAAACGATTAACAAACTTTTTTCGAAAAACTAGGGGATCTTTTCTAATATACCTTAGTCCGTTACCTGAATTGCATATTGGAAAAGTGTGACGTAAAGGCAAAAGTTGGCGGTCACGACTGTTACAAACGACGTCCGTTTATAAATAACGTATACTGGATGATTTTCAAGTAAAAGCAGCGAAAATTTTTATATTCCGTCACTCTTTTATTAAATATACATTTACATGCAGTCCACTCAAAGTAAAAAATGTTAATATGTTACAGAAATATGGATTGTACCACATTCAATATACACTCTATTTGCGAGAGCAGTAGGACGAAAAATAATGAAAGCAAACTCCGGACCGAAGCGAAACTGTACCCGAATCTTTAAAACCATACAATTTCCCCATCAAACAGCGGTTTATAAAATTATTAAGGTCGAATTCGTGGAAATTAAACTTTTAAACAAGATTTTGTGTGTTTCGTTGAGCAATATATATTTTTAGAAATACTTAAAATATGACCTGCCGTTCAAACGTCGAAAAACGCGTCAGTGGGACAATTTTAAGACCAGCACTACGATGTATATTTCCTTTAGTTGAAGACATATTGATGCATGCTTTTATTTTTGCGGAATATTTTCCGGATGTAGTTTGAAAATTAAGTTAAATTATGTTGATAATAAGTAGGCCTATAAAAAAATATACGCATGAAAAACATCACGGGTATAATTTTGACGTTTTTCGCGTAAAGTGGGACAATTTTAAGACTGAATAAACACAATAATGAACTCATTAGATCTTGCCGAACTTGGACAAAAATGTAATTGCATAAATTTGGGTTCAGATGTATTTTAGATATCATTTTGTATTAATTTATTTTAAAGAATTACTGAATTAATGCGATTTTGAAAAAAAAATATTGAAAAAAAACGACGTTTTTTCAGCAATCTGACGCTTCTGATATTTTTAGCTCGGCTGTTTTCGGAGAAAACCCGAGGTATTGTTATAGCCTCTGTGTCGTCGTCGTTGTTTTCGTCGTCGTTGTCGTCGTCGTCGTGCGAAAACTTTGACATTTAGTTATATCTCTGGTTGTACTAAAGGCATTCACTTGAAACTTGGCACACATGTTCACCATCAAAAGAGCATCCTATACTATCAAGGGGGACAACTCTAGATGCATTTTGTGCAAATTATGCCCCTTTTTCACAGGGTATAACGTGCCACGCCGACACCAGAAGGTTCGTGGACACCTGATCGATTTTTTCGATACGGAACTAACGGTAGAGAAACTTTTTGACTGATTTATAAACCGAAATAATCATTTTCATTTCAATCACTAGTATCACTGTCGAGATAAATGGTTCTTCTTTTAGGAAATAAAAGTAGAGGGTAAAAACTAAGCCAAATGAGCGAATTCTAGCCCTAAGAGTGACTGACTTTGCTCGTTTTTTAGGTTTGTCATTATTTTTTGTCAAACAACCTGACTATTCTTATTTGCTTGTAATTGTCTAAGAGCATTTTTGTGTCCTCTACACGCATACCAAATTTCTCGGCGAAAGATCCACATAAATCGAAGATATTCGTACTTTTATTGGCCTGGGTAGCGGAAAATATGATAACAAGACACCCCCTATCACAAATTCTGGTGTCGATTTCCAATCGAAAAAAATTCAGGGGGTGTCTAGTTATCATATTTTTCGCTACCCAGGCCAATAAAAGCTTTATGTGGATCCAGTTGCTCCACCGTTTGTTCCGTATCGAAAAAATCGATCAGGTGTCCATGAACCTTCTGGTGTCGGCGTGGCACGTTATACCCTGTGTTTTTCAACTTAGATTTTTTCCCACCATCCAGCACTCGACAGCCGAGCGTAGGCACCCGTAGGCGGTGCTCTCAGTGTTCTTTCTTGGTTGCTATCTTTTGTTTGATCGATCATACAGGCGTAAGACAAATATAATATCTCACATGTCGTAATTCACGTATCATGGTAAATTTTCGCACTTCTCACGCCATCATTCTTTATGATATTACAAATTTAGTGAAACGCTCGGGCGTTTTTTTGTTGCATCTGACGGCGTCATTTCTAGTGTATGTTTTCGGTTTTATTGGCAATTACATTACTTTTCTATTGTATAAAATCAATTTAAGACATATCAAAATAATCCACTTTCAAAGACCTTTTATTTGATGCCAAATTTAAATGGGCAAATCCTTTTGAGTAGCGAATATAATGGTTTCATTTGTAAAGGTATCGCTTATTTTGACGTGACCGGCAACTTTTGCCGTTCCGTCTAAATATGAACTATGGCCTTAATCATTCCCGGGTTAAGTATAGAGAAAAAACAGTGTAAACTGTTTGCAAATTACACGCCGCTTTGCACGTTATCTTGTGAGTAAAGCGGGGTGTAATTTGCAAACGGTTCGCACCGTTTTATCATCCTGTAGACGGTGACTAGATTGTGAAACTTATAAGCACACAAAAGGCGACCACCAGAGAATATCCACGCAAGAAGTTTTAACTTTTAGAACTTGATTAAAAGTCCACTGTCAATTTTATTGTCCGATTTAGGCCAGTTTTTCCTAGATAAAAGCACCCATGACTTATTTTTCGGCTGAAAAAGGAGAACTTGAGACGTTTTCTGGAAAAACTGCATCTATCGAGCTATGATAGGACCTTCTTTCCGCGAGAACCTTTATTACTTAATTTTTGCTAAAGGCTCATACACAGGGCTTTACATAGGCGTATCTAGGACTTTAAAAAATTATTCGCATCCAGAAGGCGACAACCAAAGAATAAATAGGACAAAGGCGATATGTGGATTGTAAAAAGTTGGATGCCCTCAGTCCGCTCCCTTTTTATGATTTGAGCGTTGGTGAATAATCAAACATCGATGTTAAGATCATTCATCAACCGGATATTTTGAACCGGATTATTTCTCTTACATTTGAGTAAATTGCGGAATGGGAGTTACGCCCTTGGTTTCGTTGTCTCTTTATATTCACTGTCTTTAGATGCTATCTCCCTGATATAATGATCAGTTGGGACGTCTATTGCCGATATATTTAGGCCTATAGATTGGATTACTTACACGGACAACGGGGTACCAGCTCTGTGTTCAGTTTGACAAAACCGAGGCGAAATGGTGTGCAACTGATACGCGCAAAGCGGGTATATGTTTATGTAAAGGTTTCTGTTCATGTAACTGCAGTATTAGCAGCTTCATAAATATATCTAAACTTCTATCCAAGCGTCGTAGAAGCCGAGCGTAATATAATTGCTACAGCCTTGATGTCGTACAATATAGGCGAAATTAAGAAAATATATAAAAAATGTAAATCATAAAAGATTTAGTTTGATATTTACATTTAATTAATTTTAGCCATATTTATTTTAAATTTCAGGATATTTTAAAACAAATAAGTCTAAATATTAATATTAATTTAAGAATATATAAGTAAATGACAGAGTGATATATGTTTTATGGAGGTTATAGTCCAATACCTTATTACTTCCCTTTAATAGATTTTGCGATAGTCCTGAGTAACAATATTGATCAGTAAAAAGGACACAATTTATGGTTTCCCGCGAAAAAAATTATACTGACTACCATTTAGCACAATACGCACTTGCGTAAAACACATGAAAATTCAACTTGCGTTCAGGATGACAAGACGGTACCACCTCTTTGCTAAGTATACCCCGCTTCGCACGTGTACTTGCGTGCAAACGGAATACTTTGCAAAGAGGTTGTCTCGTTTTTTGAACGCAGGGAAAGTAAGCGACTGTTTTGATAATCAGCCTACTATAAAATTGTAATCGATTAAATTCATGATGAGGCTGACCGTCGCGGGAAGCACGGCCATCCGTTGCTTGAATCTCAGTGTCGGACTGGCCCGTAAGGGGTAGGGGTTGGCTGGTTGGAACATTTCCAAAGTATTATTTTATTTTAGGTAATATGGCTTCTGGTGGTACTTTTATCAATACGCCTCAGGAGATATAAAATTCTTATCTAAAAAAAAAAAAGTTTTGCGATCGTCTTTGGAGATCTTAAGGACATATCATAGGGGGGCTACTATGATTTAAAAACGCAGTTAGAATTAAAATATGCTCAGTTTCAACCTTTCTTTGCTGAAAGTCTTTATGTTAATCCACGGTGATGCCATATAAACCGGCCGGCCCTATTGCAAATGATGAAGGGCTCATCACACTGATTCTTGCCGATTTCATTCAATATGATCTACGAATCTTCTGTAGTCCGAAAACATGTCGTACGGTCTCCCAACTGTGACCGCGATGTGCCGCACGATAAGGCTAATGCGGCGATTTGGTTTAAAAAACCAAAATTGAACACACGGACAGCGTGCTACGGTTGACAACACTGTGAAATTGACAAGATGAATGATTTGGGAATGATTAAGGAATGAAATTGAATGAGTGCGTGGAGCGAGTTTTGAGTGAATTTAATGGGAGGTAATCCTTTATCGTAAATTTTGTTCGGGATGAACAAAATTTGCGATACTGATTACCTCCCTTTAATAAAAAAAATACGTTCAAGTCTTATACATGGCTTCCTATTTCTTTAAGAACCTATGAGACGCTAACAATTTGAATTGTTTCAGTGAAATCGCGATTTTCTCAATTAAAATTTGTTTTGAATGACATTAGTTATTCTATATTTTTCAATGGGTTTGAATGTTTTTGAATGGTTTAAGTGAGTGTTTGAAATGAACAAATGGAGCGCTGAGTGATCGATTTAGAATTGTTTTGATTGAGGTGAATGTCAATTTCACGATGTAACTAACTGTACCAATTCCGTGTGGCGACACTGTCACACAATGACTGGGTGACTACTAAATATAGCCTCCACACGACCCTGCATTTTTTTAAAATGTTACCCGTTACGCGAAAAGGGTCAAACTTTGGAACCCTGTAAAATGAATATTTGAAAAAAGAGGTTGGGTCCAGCATAGATCAACCAGAGATCGGATTCCAATAATTCTTTCACGGGATGATAGATTGATCATTCTAGATTTAGAAAATCAGCAAAATACGGAAAGTTCCGACCTTAGTCAGTCTGCGCTTTCAGCGCAGTCTGACTGGGGTCGACACTTTACGCACTACCCAGATGGTCCCTTTTCGCGTGACGGGTCACATTAATGTATAACTTTCTGTTAACGAAATTGCGATGTCCACGGCACGAAGGGCGCCGTAAGCCAAATGTAAAAGTCTTGATTATCGATAGAAAAGCCAAGGGTTTGATCCGCATTCAATACGTCCTTTCCAAACGTAAGACACAATATGTTTTGGGGTTTTATGTACACGTATTTGTTATTAATTGGCAATGTCATCATTAGAAAGCACTTTCAAAATGTATATCAGATGAACCATCCTCTTGACCAATTTCCGTAACTCGCAAATTACATCGTCTTAATACGGTTGTATTAAAGACGACTATAAAATAATATTCATTAACTTATTTATTTATTTGAAATGGGTTTTACGCCGCTTTCAACAACCTTTCAGTTATATCGAGGAGTCTAGAGCACTAAACAATGGATCCCTGGTATTTCTCACACTTGTACTAACATTACATCCTTGCCTGGCTTTCAGCTGATATCCCAAATTTGTCTACGATTATCAACCCATTGATAGGAGACAGATAGTCGGAAAGGATTAGTGCCGCTGCCGGTGATCGAACCCGGGACCTCTAGACTGACAGTCGGACGCGCTACCAACTGCGTTATGACGGCGAATTCATTTACTAAACTAATACTAAACCTAGCCATAAAATATAGATCTAAAAATTAAAATATATATAATCCATCCATGCAGAACACAAAAGGACCATCTGGGAACTACGTGAACTCAATATGCAAAAAGAAAAAAAAAAGTATTGCAACATCTAGAATAATGTAAAAACAAGAGTCTGTCAAATAAAGGCAGAATATGAACCCCATCGAATTGGACATTCTTGATCGCCAAGTATGTGAACTGCTTTATCCATTCGGAACATCTCTCGGACTTTTCCGTAAACTCGAAAGTACCTCGGGCGTTTGACTGGCGAGCCTGTCTCAATGTATCGGAGGGTAGCGTCGATGGGACAGGTTCACCAGTCTAGTTCACCAGTCTACTCGGACGTAAGTGTAGTAATTTTGGGTCATTTTTAGGTAATACGGTTTCTGGTGGTACTTCGGTTATTTAATACGCGTAAAGAAAATCACAATTTGTTAATTCTTTCCGATCATCTGTCCAGAAATTTCGGGCATATTTCAATTTGATAACAAAACGCAGAAACATTCTGCGTTTTGTTATTAAATTATAATATGGCCACTTTTAGTATTTCCTTGATTTCGTTTTATGCATCGTCATCCTTAGAAGGATCGTTGATGTTTGTGACGTCAAATAAACCCACGTGGGAAATGACGCGCTGTCATGGCAGCGCCTGTATTCTTCCCGAGGTCTATTCTCTAGAATCGCCGAGAGTTCCCGATTGCTGCTATATCCTATCCAAAATCAGTTATCGCAGATGTTGCAAAAGTAATAACAATGTTCACATCCTACATGTACGTCTGATCCAGGATATGAGGAGAAAAGTGGATGCTATGATTGTTGTTGCGGTTGGATGTACGTAACATTGGCTGTACAGTTAGTGTGTTGATCACTCTTGGATTAGAGACGATAATCTTATCTATCATATTCGATGCAGATATAGTTAATTGTGTACGAATAATTAATTAAAACACGCTCTTTTTATGGCCATAAAATGCACAGAATGGTACAATGGGAAAAAAGTCTTGGTTATCAGTTTTATTACCAAATTATAAAACCATCTGAAAATGTTTTCCTGTGCACAAAATGCGTCAAATAACCACAATTCAGATTTATTCAAAACTACTTGTGTGAAAATCGGATGTTGCATTACTTTGTTTTCTTTGTGTGTATTTGAAAAGGAAATCGCTTCCAATTGAGGTCAACTGGAGGTCGTTTTTCAAAAATTCTTCTATTTGAAGATAGAATGATCACTCTAGATTCAGAAAATCAGCCTGGTGCGAAAAGACTCGACCCTAGTCAGCCTGCGCAATCCGCGCAGCCTGACAAGTGTCGTCACTTTGAACAATACCAATATCGCCCGTTTTCGCCTGACGGGTCACATTTGTATAGTTGAAATTTTTGTTAACCGACGAATCAATAGGCTATCACAGAGTATCTTTTAGACAGCGGGCTTCCACCTCTAGACTGGACCACATATCGACTATTAGAATAGCATAGAATAGGCTATTCTGATAGTTGAAAGTGGGACCAGTCTACACCCGGGTAGGATTCGGGTCAGAAATAAGTTGGCCCAATATTTGCGTTTCGGGGAGAATATCTGTCATTGTTGGAAATCGCCTCAGGTTAGACTGCTCGCTATAAAAACTGTTCCCGATGCGTGCTTTCTTGTCCTGAGCGCAGGTATGATTTAGTGTAAGATATTTGTAAAAAGAGATAAAAAAAGAGAAAAACTTAAAAAGTCAATTGAATGGCCTCGGTCATAGCTCAGTGGTATCTAGTAATTTCAAAGCGTAGAAGTACATTTTTTTCTCAAATTAATGATTGATCTACCTAAGGGTGTCATTATTCTGATTATTAATGCGAATCAAATTAACGAGATTTTTTCTTGACGGTATAATTCAAATTCATGATGGACTAAAACTTTTTATAAAAAAAAGTCGATACAAACTACGATACACGTGCCTTACGAATGAACAAACTCAATTTTCAACCCAACACAGTACATTCCTTGGATAAGTTTTAAGCCGATGTGATCCTACCCGAACTAATATTTGTGGACAATTTGCCTTTCCCTACAATACTTCGGTCTATATCAAATCAATAGTTTTAACCTATTCTACAACCCGGCGATGATCAATAGAACTTTCCGTTGCAGTCCCTGCTTTTTACACCAAAGTGATTTTATGCCGAGGTTTGGTTAGGTCTCCATGAATCGAGAGTTTTGGCTAAAATCTTTTTCGTACAATCATTTACAGGGGCTTTGCTGCTATTCTAATACTCAAATTAGAAATGCCGCAAATTTGTAAAACTATTTCCTTTAGGCTGGGGATATAATTCACAAAATGAAATAAAAAAGAATTTACTGTGCTTTGAGCTACAAACGGAATCAAAGTTAAGGATTAGTCTGAAACAAGAGCACCGCAATAACTGGATGCCACGCTCGGATGCAAGTACTTGTAAGTAAAGAAATTCAGCCGAAAAGGGACAAAACAATTTGCAAAAGGGCTATCCTCCTTGATATTATGTTCTGCTCTTGTGATGGGGCATATACATACCAAGTTTAAAGCAAATATCGTTGAAATATTGTTTGAAATAAGGCCATTATTGAAGTATGTCCCTTCTTCAAGTCCAACACCTCGTCTCTTGCCTACGACAACATGGTCATGAAAACAACTGGTATTTTAAAAATATCCGAACATAAAGTATATAAAGATGCCCACTTTCAATTTGATTGATCTACTTTACCTGTCATAGTTTTGAATATAAAGTAAGATATTTTTGTATAAGAGCTAGATACTCCCTGGTGGTGTTTTCTGACGTAAAGCCTTCACAATAATTAATACCCCCGATCAAATGTCCATTTAGAGCGAAGGTGTTGACAAAGAAGATGGGCATGTCATCACGAAGAACGTTCGATTGTCCGTGCAGGTCTACCATTCTAACCCTCTTAGAGACCTCCTCGTTAAAAAGATCGTCTAATTTACCCATATTTGAGAAACATAGCACATAAGGACATTTTCCTTTCACTTCTACGTCCCTTTCCGAGGTTACTAGTTGGTTATATTCCTCACAATAACTGCGTATAGTCTCTGTTGTATGGATTTCATGACGTATTGCGTGGTCAAAGGATTTTGATATCTCCCAAAATGACGCCACCGTAACCGGACGCTGTACTTTGATATGTGCCTTTAATGGTATATTCAATGCCGCTAGTCCTGGGTATAGAAATTGATGGCTTCCTTGATAGTCCAAAATACCCCGACGTCTACTGTCGGACATGTATTCAAACGGTATCACAAATTCTGTCCGGCCATCACTTGAATCAAACAGTAGATCTATTAAGGCCAACAAACTTGCGGTGACAATGGCGGTGTTCGCCTTAACTTTATGACTCTTACAAGCGTTTACAAAAGTCCGTGTGGATTGTTTATCAAATTTGAATATGACAAAATTGTTTTTTGGAACTGTCGTTGAGAGAGATAGAATTTCACTGCTATACTTCTCTGTGTAAATATCAAGCATTGTAGGATCAGACGGACCGGTTGTCGCACTATACTGCAAATAGGATTGTGACAAGGAGAAATTTGAAGTATCCATTGGAATTATTTCATCCGAGTTGAGAGATAAACATTGCTCAAGAGGTGGTAAAAGTGGGAGTTCCTTAATTCGACTTATAGTAATACCCGTATGGTAAGCGTCTAAAAATGTCACGAACTCTTGAAATATCCACATTGTGTAACCGCCATCCGCTATCGCGTGATTGTATATAAATAAAAACGTTGTTTCATAGCCAAAGTCATCTTCATCGTTTTTGAACGAAGAATAGGAATCGTCCGAAATTGATTGCACTAAAATATTTGATTGTCGAATTGAATTGCTAAATAATGCTGATCTAGATTTTGGCAAGTGTAAATTTTCTATGTGTTGTGATTGAGTTAGATGTTGCATTTTTGAAGAATTTAACATACGAATGCGCCAAAGTAGTCCACTTTGCTCACTGAAAGGTTGATCAAATTCTTCTTTTATATACTTCATCCAGTCAGTCCGTTTGGAACATTTGAGGTCGAAAGCCTCGGAATCTGATTCTTGCATCTTGTATGATCCATGTTTACTTGAGACTGTCATTCTCATCAGAGGGTGGCGCTGCATTATACAATGTATGGCGTGTCTCACAGCCACCTCCGTTATTGGGTACATGGATTCTAATTTGATCATTAGAGATATTATGTCCGCCCCTTTAAGAGAGTGTCTGAAATACATTCGTTCAAATATTCCTAATGGCCTGCCGGTCTTGATAACATTATCATGTGCATATCGGACGCCATCACTGCTCATTGGCAATTCTTGTGGTCCCGGAAATGCTTGTTCAGCGATATTAGGTGCGGGGTAGAACTTGCGGTCTTGTCGAACATGCGTAATACCGCTTCCGCTATTCTTTAATTTGTCAATTGAAGCCATTTTCGGACACAAGACTGAATAGTGGTTCTTATTATTTGACAAGCTGTTTGAGATTGGTAGAAAGTGAGCAGTGTGACGTCTTTCGCTGTTTAATTGTCATCTTGGACTGTACCTGAAAAGAAAGAATAATATCTTGCCAAATAAAAATCGTAAGTCACGCTTCTCTTTTTTCGCGGTTTAATTTATACGCGTGAAATGGACAGTTGGTGGCTCGGATGTCAAATTGCAGTTTTGCCAGTTTTTAAATGGCAGGGAATTAAAGAAACAGGGTATACTGGCAGTCGCGTTTTAACTACAATGCCGTTGAAAGCGGTGTTAATCTTTAAATAACAACAACTTACGAAAATGCCCCATATCTTACAAAGCAACATTTTATTAGCTCGGCCGTTGTTATATCACTGGTTGTACTAAAGGTATTCAAATGAAACTTTACTCACATGTACACTATCAAAAGGGCAAGCTTTACTACAATGGAGGTGGGTAACTCAAGATGCATTTTTTGCAAATTATTCCCCTTTTTCGACTTAGATTTTAAATCCACAAAACGCAAACATTGTTCTGTGTGACAATGAATTAATTTAGAAAGAAGGAGAGGAAGAAGGAGAAGAAGAAGGAGAAACAGAAAAAAACAGAAACAGAAGAAATAGAAAATAATTACGATGATTCTACTATAATGTATATATGGAAGAAGTTAAAAAGTATTTTACTTGACACGCAAGCAGATTTTAATTCCTGTCCCTGATACGACAAACAATTTATGAATGAAGACATCCTGCTAGTAAATCCGTACTTCAAATCATTTTATCAAAATTTAAGTCAGTTTGGTAGCGTCACTAGAAAAATTGTCTTGTACACATCATGATACTTAATCCGTATTTCAAATCATTTTATCAAGATTTAAGCCAGTTTGGTCGCGTCACTAGAGAAATTGCCTTGTACACATCATGATACTTAATCCGTACTTCAAATCATTTTATCAAAATTTAAGTTAGTTTGGTCGCGTCACTAGAGAAATTGCCTTGTACACATCATGTTTGTTAATCCGCACATCAAATCATTTTATCAAAATTTAAGCCAGTTTGGTCGCGTCACTAGAGAAATTGCCTTGTACACATCATGTTTGTTAATCCGCACATCAAATCATTTTATCAAAATTTAAGCCAGTTTGGTCGCGTCACTAGAGAAATTGCCTTGTACACATCATGTTTGTTAATCCGCACATCAAATCATTTTATCAAAATTTAAGCCAAGTTGGTCGCGTCACTAGAGAAATTGCCTTGTACACATCATGATACTTAATCCGTATTTCAAATCATTTTATCAAAATTTAAGTCAAGTTGGTCGCGTCACAAGAGAAATTGCCTTGTACACATCATGATTGTTAATCCGTATTTCAAATCATTTTATCAAAATTTTAGTCAAGTTGGTCGCGTCACTAGAGAAATTGCCTTAAACACATCATGATAGTTAATTCGTACTCCAAATCATTTTATCAAAATTTAAGTCAGTTTGGTCGCGTCACTAGAGAAATTCCTTAAAGGTAGTGGAACCGTAATAGATCTGCAATATTTCGGCACTCATGAACTTTCACAGTGTTGATCAAGGTTTCCTAATGAAACTCATTAGGAAACCTTGTTTAAAGCTGTTAAAGTCCATTACTTCCAAAAGGTTGCGGAACTATTGTGGGCCCACTACCTAAAACACATCATAATAATGAATGTGTTATTCAAATTATTTCATCAAAATTTAAATCATTTTGGCCGCGTCGTAAGAGAAACTGATGCGCCGACAGTACCATACTTGTTATCCGTTCTTCAAATCATTCTTTTGCAAAATTTAAGATAGTTTGGTCACGTCTTGAGAGAAATTATTATTGGCGTGTATACATTTATATATTTACTTGAAATAAATGGAAGACAAATAACATTTTCTATAATGTGTGAAGTCTGCATTAGTCATATTTACTTTTATTGCGAATTTAATGTGATGCATGTATTTGTTTAATTCATTGTCAAAGGTAAATGTGACGTTTTATTTGACAGACGCCAATGCGACTCGTCTCGAGAAAAAGGGAGAGTCTTCAGTGAAAATGCGAAAACCAGGTTGTGAAGCCTGACCATGGTAGAAACTTTTTGCTTTTAATCACGTACTTGTATCTATTTCTAGAATGATCATTCTATCTTTATATAAATCTATTTATGAAATGCGAGATCTGCCCGCGTCCAGGGTTAAAAAACGGTGTAAAATTTGTTTCAAATTGCACCCCTCTTTGAACACAAGTGCATGATTTGCAAATAGCTTGCACCTTTTTGTCATCCAGAATGTAGGGTTGGTTGAATTCTGGTTGATCTACACTCTTTTCTTAAACTTAATTCATGAAGTGCCAGGTAAGTCCCTACTCCCGTGATGGATCACATTTTCTTGGAATAAAATCATATTCTGGAGGTGTGAAGGCTACATGAGTCATTTTTCACCTTTATTGTGATTTTCATTTGTTATAACATGCATTCATAATACTCCATTATCAACAATATAAAAATAAAATCTAATGCACTAACTCGTTTAATTTTTACGATTCCGTTCCTACGGTCACATACTTCTGCCGCGAGTTATGGGATACAAGAGCGAAGATGAAGAAAAATTCGATGAATGAAACTTTCTAGGGAAATGTTATTCAATCAATTGGCCCTTATACGACCTTGTTTTCGATAATCAAATAATCATCTTGTCTCAAGTACCGCTTTTAAATCATTTGACGATGATAAATGGTTTTTTTGTTTCTGTTCGCCAGTCTGTCTGTCTGTCAGTCAGTGATTCATCAAATCGTCAATCATAAACAAGTGTCAATCAATTGATATCGTGAACAACGTTTCTTCCTGACAGTTTGTTCTATGTGTAAAGATGGCTGGGAGTCGTTTTCATATTTTCCTTTCATAGATGACCCAGCTTAACTGATAACGTTAAGTCTAGGACAGCACTTATTACATCCAATATTTGGTTATTCATATTCAAAATTCGCGACAAGTGAGGTTATAGGCGTTTTCTATCAATTAAGCCATATGTGGCTGTTATAGCCCATCAATATTAACAATAAACATATAACATATCACATAATTTTTCGTCGTTGTTGATTCTATCTTTTTTAGTGAGTTTGGAGCGTTTTTGAATGGTTAGAGCGAGTGTTTGGAATGAATGGCTGGAGCGCTGAGCGAATGAATTTGAATGGTTTTGATCCATGGTTGTCAATTTCATGATGGAATTTTAAAACTCCATACACGTTTGAATCTCAATCCCATACAATAAACGGACAATACTGCAGTTGTTGAAAGGCTTTGAGAGTTTTAGTTGAACAAGTCAACTCGATTCTGAATATCAAAAGGTCAATTTATTAATCAAATCATTTAAAACATAAACGTACAATTCAAACCTTCAAGAATCACTGCCATTGAATTTTATCCTTCGTTTTATTGACAAGAAGACATAAATGACGTAGGGATAGCTTATCAAATAAGCATCTTTAACACAAAACGCCACTTGAATAAATTTCAATTATTCGAAAGTTAAAATACATGGTTATATTTCCAGATTAATATCGTAATATTATGTAAGCTATTTAGATAAATTTTGTCTCGTAGTAAAGAAAATAATTTTGTTTTAAAAGTATATAGGCTAAAGCTATGTCCTTTAACTTGAAACGCCCCCATTGTCAGCGGATGGGGCTGGTATTGTCTTCCGATGTAGATAGAATAGTAAAGCGGAACAAACTCAAAGTGTAAGCGGTACAAATCAAACAAATTGTCGACGCGCGACTCAACTTCGGGAGTATCGCCAATTGCAAGCCTTATAGATAAAATTTTGGTCGACAAATGCCGGGTTGTGGATGTCCTTTTATGGATTCAAGGAAGCGAGGGAACGGTAAGATATATGGTAGGTGGGCGATCAGTATATCGCAAATAAAGCTTGAATAAAGCTGTTTTAAGACATCTTGGCAGCCTGAATGAACTCACGATGTGTATATGATCGGATACACAAAAAAGAATCAATGGTACTTCCCACGGTCGCCAATGCTCGACTGTAGTAACTGGCTAATGCATTTATAAATACAAAGAATCTTTGTCGAAAAATGGACAAAAACTCTTACAAAAATTGTTTCAGTGTTATTTCCCCGGATAGCTCTTGTAATGATGGACACATATGCCAAGTTTCGTGAAAATATTTAACAACACAGATATGATCTAGGTAAAAGTTTGTCACGCCAGACGTACGCGAAAACCAACGCCACCACAAACACTGATGACGCCAAGGCTTCTCCGAAAACAGTCTAGCTAATAAATGGTTTGTGGGTGACCTAAATTTCGAGGCGATAAGGTTACCCACCAAAGGTTCTAATATGAACTGGTTGGCTAGTCGAAGGTTCGACTGGAATGGTCATTTATCAACCACTATCCTAATTCAGACATATGGGCATAACGTTCAACTGATTTTACTTCTATCTATCAATTATTGAAATTGGTGTCCTCAGGTTTGATGTGTATGTTGGTTTCTAGACCATGAAGTCTACAGAAAAGGCCATCTCTCTCGGTTCTTTCCTTGGGCCGTACATTCGACGCGAGTACTGGTTCAAGCAGAACCGAAATGAATTGATCTAAGTTGTAAGAAGTTGTATCCCAATCATTGTATAATTGATATCTTTAAAATAATTCATGTGCACTTAAGGCTCGTTTACGAAACCAATGTTTATTGATTACAACGGAGTTATGTTTATTCATACGGTAAATCCCGAGATTATTACTAAACTTGGATGTGCAATTGGACGTTTCTTATTATAGTTAAAAACAACGTGAAATTGATAGAATGATTGATTTTAGAATGATTGTCGGAATGAAATTGAATAACTGTGTGGAGCGAGTTTTGAGTGAAATTAAAGGGAGATAATGGCTCATTTTGTTCTGGCGATATTTATTACCCCCCCCCCTTTAATGAAACATATATACGTACTTTTCTGTTTGCGTCTCTATGTGGGCCAATCAATCATTTTTAAATTCACACCAGCCAATAAAATCGTGGAAAAATTTGGTCGATTTAAATAAAATGATGATCGTCTTGAACGATTTCGAACTGTTTGAAATTAAAATGATTTTGGAGCGTTTTTGATCGATTTGAGCGAGTGCTTGGAATGAATGAATTGGGCGCTAAGTGAATGATTTAGAGTGATTATGATCGGAATGGCAGCCAATTTCACGATGCTTTTAACTGTAATTCCTTCGGCGATTCGCAATTTAACCCCTAATGAGTCCCAAGTTATCACACACCCATATTGGTATGTTTTAAACGTATAAAATGCGAAAATATGAAATGAAAATATGAAAATGACTCCCAAGCAATCTTTACGTATAGAACAAACTACCAGGAAAACTGTCACGATATCAATTGATTGCCACTTGTTTATGATTGACGATCTGATGAATCACTGACAGACAGACAGACTGGCGGACAGACACATTAATCATTTATCATCGTCAAATGATTTAAATGCGGTACTTGAGGCAAGATATTAATTTGATTATCGAAAACGAGGTAGTTTTGTCGATCCTTGATAGATTAAGGTATTGGGTCCGTAATAGCTCCACAGCGTTTCGGAAGTCGTGAACTTTTACAGTGTTAACCGAGGTTTCCTAATTACCTCATTAGGAAACCTCGATTAACACTGTTTAAATTCGTAGCTCCCGAAACGTTGCGGAACTATAACGGGTCTACTTCCTTAATCAGAACTCAACGTCCTAGTCCCTAACATCTGTTGACGTAAGAGCTCTTGTATCAATGGCCTTTGGCTAGATATACATGTCCAGTGAAACAATCGATCTGATCAATGGTTTCATTTCGCTAGCCCTATAAGCTTTCTCGATTGAGCACCTGACTTTACAACGATTGAAGGTCAATACTGTGGGTTCGATTCCCGGACTGGCAAACTAAAAAAATAATAGTATTTCGAATTAGACGTTAAACCGAGGTGCTGTGAGACGGTGTCTTATACCGAACACGTTAAAGAAATATGGCGGATCTACCGAACACGTTAAAGAAACATGGCGGATCTCAATAATTACCGTTAAACACTTCGTGAAAGTGACAAATTGGTCAAAACTATTCAAAATCACATGCTCAGCGATCCAATCTTTCATTCTAAAAACTCACTAAAATCATTCAATAGCGTCCGTAAATTATTTTTTAAAAAAAGTTCGGAATCGTTCGAAATGCTAATAGATTAATTCAAATCGACCAAATAACTGCATGATTTAAATACCTTATTTATTGTTATTTTGATAGGTACGCGAAGATACACAGATCGGGGAGAAGGCCTACGTAGGTTATTTAAAGGGAGGTAACAAATTAGCCATAATGAATTACCTCTCTTTAATTTCAATTGAAACTCGCACCAATTCGTAATCACTCAGAAAACATTCCAAAAGAATTACCATGTCAATTTCACGATTTTGTTAACTGTAGTCTAATTCATATAATAACAGGTTATGGTATACTTCTATTTAATACGTGATGTTGATAATAAATGTCATTTTAGCAAAGTATCCGATTATTCAATCTGACTTGACATGCTCGACTTCGTCAATGGAATTCAGAATACCCCTGTAAGATTTTTTTTTTTTTTTTTTGCATACCCAGTGACAAGTCCGTGCGTTACTTTTCGGTAGCGACATGTAGTTATTTCTTATTCTTCAGTGATTTCCGGAATATATCGAGAAATAACGACACGCTTACGTTCATTTGACCCAATTTTACGTAATCATGCTAATCGGAACCAATTGAAAATGACGTCATGACGTTACGCATCACCAGTGAAAGGACGGGCTTTTTTTATACAATTTGTCCGTACGTTTTTCGTCTCGTTTTTTCTGTCTTAAAGAAAACGCGGGTTTTGCGGGTAAGGTCGAAAAATCTTTTATTCCGTGAACAGGAAAAGTTTTAATGTTACAACCTAATGTCTTTTGTTGTTCGCTCAAAGAAAAATTATCTATCCCACACTTAAACAACCCATTATCTCCTTTATAATCGCACTTTTCAGTTGCAAGAAAGCAAATTTACACTTTCGTAGATGATACAACTTTATACGGGCTGTATCGTCACAATATTTCCTATAATTTATTCCAAAACCTCGTACCTACTGCCTGGTCATTTATGACGAGATGTACAGTTCACAGCATCGTGAAATTGACAAGATGAATGATTTTGAAATGAAATAGAATGAGTGTGTGGAGCGAGCTTTGAGTGAAATTAAGGGGAGGTGATCAAATATCGCTAATTTTGTTCAAGATGAACAAAATTAGTTATATTTTTTATCCTCCTTTAATAGATTATACGTTCTTTCCTGTTTGTGTATATCCATGGACCAATCAGACATTTTCAAAATCCACACAAGTCAATAAAATCGTGGAATAATTAGATCGATCTGAATTTAATGTTGATCGTCTTTGCCGATTTCGAAATGTTTTGGGTTTTTGGGTTTCGCAGCGTTTTTGATCGATTTAAGTGAGTGTTTGGATGGAATAAATGGAGCGCTGAGTGGGCGATTTAGAATGGTTTGATCGAAATGAGTGTAAATTTCACGATGTTCTAACTGCAGTTGCCTTTACAACGTCAATGCAAGCTTTTTACGATGCCACATCTATTTCCCCGAGATCCCTATTGAATATTAATCTTTAAAGATAGCGTGTGTTTATGAGATAATATTAGCGTAATCATATTTGAATCCATTTTTTATGCTGTCCTGTAACTTGGCCTCCTTTCACTCTCCAAAAATATGATTTAATCGAAGTTTCGAGTTTCAATATTTGTGCATCCTGTCCTACGTTCAAGGTAAAAAGGTAGATAAAAATGGGACACACTCCCAACCTAAAGCCTGGTCTACATTTGCAACGGACGCAGTACGACATCACAACCTGTGATTTTTCGTATGATGTTTTTGACATGGTACAGTTATAATACCAGATTCTCGAAATTATAAAAATAAACGCCTACTCTACAGTGAAAAAATGTTGACAAACTGCACAACGTTTAGGAATTACGACCAATAATCTTTTTTTTTCTTTTCTATGATTAGGTAACATACGAAAAGAACAATACAACGCAACCCTAATTATATGCACAAATAGATCATACATTTCACAAGATCGTAAAATTTAAAAAAATGTTGACTTTGAATTGGTTTTGGAATGAAATTGAATGAATGCGATGGTCCAGTTTTAGTGAAATTAAAGGCAGGGAATCTAATATCGCTAATTTTGTTCAGAAGGAATAATTTTAGCGATATTTTTTACCTCCCTTAAGTGGAATATGCATGCAAGTTATATAAAAAGCTTCATATTTTAATGAACCAATCAGCTGTATATCATTTTAATTATGTCAGTGAATTCGCTATTTTTTCTATAGCTATATTTATATTGATTAAGTTGTTGATCTTATCTTTTATATAGATTTTGGAGTTTGTTTTAAAAGTTTGAGTCAGTGTTTGGAATTGATGAATGGAAACTGAATAAGCGATTTAGAATGATTTTGATTGGGGTGAATGTCAATTCCACGATGTAATTATCTGTTTATAGCGATATTTCCTGTGTTGGCGTTTTGCCCAAACTGGGCGTAAATCTATGCAAAAAGCTTAAGCCTACGTTATTACTTGTGTGACTTATTGTCATACCGTTTGAGTTTAGGGAGAATCCGAAAATATTTGCGGGCTTAATTTTGTATTTTTCTTTGAAATGTCTTCGAAAATAAATAGTTGCGTTAAAAGATTCCGCCTATAATAGCTTCATTTGTACATGTACATAGGAATTCGTTCCAAAAAGCCCTCATATTGTCCCATTTCATTATAAATGGATACTATTTTACAATGAGCCCTCATATTTACTTTTTACAATAAACCCTAATATTTTCTTTTTTACAATAAGCCCTCATATTTACTTTTTACAGTAAACTCTCATATTTACTTTTTACTATGAGCCCTCATATTTACTTTTTACAATAAGCCCTCATATTTACTTTTTACTATGAGCCCTCATATTTATTTTTTTACAATAAGCCCTCATATTTACTTTTTACAGTAAACTCTCATATTTACTTTTTACTATGAGCCCTCATATTTACTTTTTACAATAAGCCCTCATATTTACGTTTTACAATAAGCCCTCATATTTATTTTTTTACAATAAGCCCTCATATTTACTTTTTTACAATAAGCCCTAATATTTACGTTTTACAATAGTCTCTAATATTTACATTTTACAATAAACTCTCATATTTACGTTTTACAATAAGCCCTCATATTTACTTTTTACTATGAGCCTTCATATTTACTTTTCACAATAAGCCCTCATATTTACATTTTACAATAGGTCCTCATATTTACTTTTTTACAATAAGCCCTCATATTTACTTTTTTACAATAAGCCCTCATATTTTAGTGGCGGATCCAGAGGGGGATTGGGTGTTCGAACGAACCCCCTCCGTATCCAAATTACTTCGTTGAAGTGGACAAATTCAATAAAAAAAATATTCAATGCAAGAACAATAACCCCTTCTTTTCGTGGTATTCTAATTACAAGAATGTGAAATTCTACACACAAAAGATATCTGATGTTCAAATTCTAGTATTTAGTCACATAGTATCCCTATCTATAAAGATAGGGATACTATGGGACAAAATACTCGAATTCTAGGCCGACATCGACCCCCCCCCCCCCTTCCCTTGTAGAAACTCTGGATCCGCCAATGCATATTAAGTTTATTACCGAAATTTTGTCGAGACAATTTCCCTTATTCTTTTTTTTTACATTTATAATTTCTCTTTTCTTAATGAATTCAATATATCACTCTAGAATGCTATCAGGTTCGTTCACCATCAGTACTTTCAGTGCTTTGATTTACAATAAGTCCTCGTAGTTTTATATCTATCTTTAAATCTTTTTCTTTATTTTTACCCTGTTTCACAAAAAGCCCTCATATCGTTCCCTTTCTTATCAAGCCCTCGTATTGTAGACCTCGTTAGAAGGCCTTAAATAAATGTCTACACGTAACTCTAGTTAATCAATTATCATAGACCGCCCAAAGCTAAATGAAATCATGTGCCTATAAATTTTGATATGCCAGAGAACGTGCATCTTGTCCATTTGTTAAATGAATATTATGAGCGAGCATTGCTAATGGTAGTGGAACTGTAAAAGATACCCAACGTTTTGGCAGTAATGAGCTTTTACGGTGTTATCCACGGTTTCCTAATGATCTTCATTAGGAAACCTCGGTAAACATTGTGAAAGACTATGAGTTCAGAAATGCTGCGTAATTATTACGGGTCCTCTACCTTAACGTATGTGACATGTCATTGAAAGGGGAATGAGGAATTCTGCACTAAAACAAATACAACGGAAATATACATGACGAAGCACAGGTCAATCTTGGGGTTGGGAATTATTGAATCTTATAGTAAACTAGAACATACTCAATTCTGGCTAATTATGATCTTAATTAACCGGCGATGTCCACATTGTCGAGCAGCCGTCATAGCGCAGTTGGTAGCGCATCGAACTGTCAATCTAGAGGTCCCGGGTTCGTTCCCCGACGGCGGCACTCATTCTTTCACACTAATTGTCTCACACCAATGGGTTGATAATCGTAGACCTATGTGAGATAGCAGCTGGAGGCTAGGAAAGAATGTGATGGTTGTACTGGTGAGATAAATACCATGAATCTATTGTTAGATGCTCCAGCCGCCGCGATATAACTGAAATAATGTTAAACTCTATTCAATCAATCGACCACATTGTCGAGTTCTTTATTTGTTAGAGATTATCCTGGAGAAGGCGAGAAAAAATATACAGTAAGAGAGAATGATCATAAGATCCATTCGACAAACAAAAAAAAATAACGTTACTTTTTATTTATTCTTTTCAATTAGATAACATCTGATTTTTACAAATTGCTTTATGTAATGTCTTGGTATGATTGTAACTTTTGCGAGTTTATGATCATCATTTAATCCTTTCCAAAAACGATCTTTTAGTTCACCTATGCCACAAAATATGGGGTTTTTTTTAACATTTGTTCAGAAATACAGATTTTCGAAGGCGAGTCTCTTCGCGCAATGATTCTGGATTCTTTATTAAGATGATGTGTCAAATACTTACTTTTAAGGTATCTAGGATCCGTAATAGTTCTGCAACGTTTCGGAAGCCGTGATCCTTTAACAGTGTTAACCAAGGTTTCCTAATGGTTTCATTAGGAAACCTCGGTAATCATTGTGAAAGATCATGAATTCCGAAGTGTTTTGGAACCATTACGGATCCACTACCTTAAATGCATACATATTTAAGAACCAAGATCCACGTACCTAAATCCAGCGTTTTCCTAACAGCATAATCCCGAAATATCCTGAATGCGTGTATTTCAATATAATTTATAAAAGAATCGGTTGACATAATATGGTCTAGTAGTACGGTGTATAATACGCCTGACAAAATCAAAACTTTTTTTTAAATCACAAAATAAATAAAACTCATATATAAAAGTTGTTCTGCCTCGTTGGGTTACCTTCAACTACCTTTCCTATTTACGTACCTAAATATCATCGGCGAGTAATTTAAAAGAAAAGCAATTATCTCGCACAAAAAATCCCAAGCCTCACATGAACTGAACACTTAGTTTGTTTGTTTGAAAGGAGTTTTACGCCGCTTTCAAAATTATTTCAGCCATCGCAGCGGCTGGAGCACCTAACAATGAATCCCTGGTATTTCTCACACCAGTAACACCATGACATCCTTTCCTAGCCTCCAGCTTCTATCCAAAACAGGTCTACGCTTATCAACCCATTTATGGAAGACAAATAGTCGGACAGGATTAGTGCCGCCGTCGGGGATCGAACCTGTGACCTCTAGATTGACAGTCCGAGAGCCACTAATGCGCTATGACGACGGCCCAACTGAACACTAAGACGTTCCATTGAAGCAGAGGTCGAAAATCTTTTGTTTCTTTAAGTTTGTCAGGTAATTGATAATGTCAGTTTAAAAAGTATAAAAATGATTCATGAAAGATGACTTATAATCAAATAACACTTTATTTCTACGTGCAGCACTTAAAAACACACACGCACCCTGAGTTCAGGATGACAAAACGATGTAAACTGAAAGCAAATTATACCCCGCTTTGTAGGCAAGTGATCGTGCAAAGCGGGGCAACGTTTACAATCGGTTTGCACAGTTTTGTCTTCCTGAACGCAGAGACGGAATTGTATTGAGCGTGACAGCCTTGCCTCTTCAGCGTGTTTGCGGTAAGGAAAACATCAGATCAGTCTGTGCACCCGCAAAGTTAAACCAGCCTTCACCTTTTGTACAGTTAATTACATCGTGAAATTGACAAGGTGAATGTTTTTGAAATGAAATTTAATGAGTGTGCGGAGCGAGTTTTGAGCGCAGAGACGTAACGGCAAAAGTTGACGGTCACTACTGTAACAAATGACGTCCGTTTATATATAACGTAAAATTGATGATTTTCAAGTAAAATACGACGAAAAGCGACGAAAATTGTTCATATTCAGTCACTCATTTGTATTATATACAATAATATACAATCTAGTCAAAGTAAAAATGACTACATTTTACAGAAATATGATTTGTATCACCTTTAATATCCAATCAATTTGCGAGAGCAGTACGACGGAAACTATTGAAAGCCAAATCCAAACCGAAACGAAACTGAATTTGATTCAAATTAAAAGTTTCCAATCAAACAACGGTGTTAAAATTTATTAAGGTTGAATGGGTGGAAATTAAAGTTTTACACAAGTTTTTGACTGGTTCTGTGAACGAGAACTATTTTAGACAATATTCATATATTGACCTGACGTTCAAACGTTAGTGGGACAATTTGAAGACGAGCTTTACGATCTACTTTTCCCCTACTGAACACTTAGACGTTCCATTGAAGCAGAGGTCGAATATTTTTTTGTTTCTTTAAGTTTGTCAGGTAATTGATAATGCAAGTTTAAAAAGTATAAAAACGATACATGAAAGATGACTTATTATCAAATAACACTTTATTTCTATGTGCAGCACTTAAAACACACACACGTACCCTTACTTGGCGAATGTTTTTATATTTGCGAAATATATTCTACAGGTATTTTGAATATGAAGTTGAATTAAGAATATGTTGATGTTTGTAAAAACAAATGTGAATCAAAAATTTCACTGACATTTTTATGACGTTTTTATGCAAAGTGGGACAATTTTAAGACTGAGAAAACTCAATAATAACCTCATTAGATCAAGCCGAATTTCGACAAAAATATAATTGCATAAATTCCAGTTCAGATGTATTTCAAATATAATTTCTTATTAATCTAGTCCGAAGAAAAAAAACCGAATTGATGTCATTTGAAAACAATGACTATTGAAAAATCGACGTTTTTTAGCAATCTGACGCTACTGACATTTTTCAAACGTGTTTGTCATCTTTTGTTTGGACCATCCAATAGGCGCAAGATTTACATAGTATTCCACTTGGCGTAATTCACGTAACATGGCCAATTTTCCTGCCTCTAGCGCCATTGTTCTTTAAGATATTACAATTTTAGTGAAACGATCTAGTTTTTTTTTTTTTGTTACATCTGACGGCGTCATTTCTGGTGTATATTTTTGGTTCTTTTGACTATTATAATACTTTTCCTTGGCGTTAAATCAATTTCAGATAAATTAGAATAATCAACTTCCAAAGATCTTTAATTTGATACTAAATTTATATATGTGAACGCATATTAGTAGCGAATATAATTATTTCAAATGTTTACGTATCGCCTATTTTGACGTGACCGGCAACTTTTGCCGTTACGTCAATTAAATAGAGGATATTGAATGAGTGGTCATTGAATACTGAATTTATTAAACGAGTCATCTATAAACAGATAAAAACGAGGCTGCGCCGAGTTTTTATCTGTTTTAGATGACGAGTTTAATAACCTCTGTATTTTATGACCACAAATTTTATATTCTGTTTATAATATGACCCAAATTTTAGCGAAAAACCGTCAAAATTCTTAAAATTCAACGTTTCAATTTTCCGCTAAAATAACGCTGTTTAAAAATGACGTCACAAAACATAGATTATGACGTCATTTTCGCGGTTACAAAATAGCGTTGCTATTCGCTCTGAGTTCATTTGCATAGTTATTCCACTAGTTTTATAACACCCGTGTAATATCAAAAATATTCGAAGGGATTATTTCACTCCGGCAACGTAGGTCATATTATAAGAGAGTTCACCAATATCGCTTATTTTGTTCAGAATGAACAAAATAAGCGATATATATTATCCCCTTTGATGAAATATGCATACAGTTTCTATGAACAGCTTCATTTTTCTTCGTGAATCAATCAAACGCCCATAATTTCAATTATTTCAGTTAAATAGCCATTTTCTTCTAGCTATAGGACTATCTATTTTAAATGAAGGTGTTGATCGTATCTTTTCGTCAATTTTGGAGCGTTTTTGAATGATTTGAATGAGTATTTGGAATCAATGAATGAATGAGAGAGCGATTAAGAAAGGTTTCGATTAAGTTCAAATGTAAATTTCACGATGAAACCAACTGTAGTCTACAGATTGCTAACCCACCCCAAACCTTTATAGACGAATGGAAAATGTACACTGTGTTTGGATTTCAGCTCTGCGTTCAGGATGAAAACGTGTTAGAAATGGCACCCGCTTTGCTCGTATATAAACGTGCAAAGCTGGGTATCATTTCAAAACGTTCGCAAAAGTGTTGCATCCTAAACGTTGGGTCCAAACTCTATTGTAATAATGTAATTAACGTGCAAATTTCTCGCTCATGTTTACGTCCCCGATAACCCAGGCTTTTGCACTTATTCGTAGAACAAAGATATATGAGCCTGTGCGTGACATTTCCAACAATTTGAAACGCTCATGAGATGCAAACATTGAGTAGCCTTGACAGCCACATACTGTAAACATAAAGTTACCTGATTGTCTATAGACACTTTGAGACCTTAGTATGCAACGAAAAGCAGCGGAGCTAGAGTGATTCGCGCTGGAGCCGCGGTCGCGCGGCGATTTTAGCGATGCAGCGAATGCATCTCTGCTCTCGAAGCGTCGTTTTGCTCCCAGCACCCAGAATTTGCCCCGCATCACTGACGCTCGCTAAGCAGGATATCGGCCCTCGAGCGGCGATTTTGGACGGCTCAGTTGCTGTCGTTAGGCTGGCATTAGGCCGATTGCGCTAAGGCAAAATGTTCACGGGATTGAGACACTCGATGCGGGGCTCGAACCAATGCACCGATCCCTATGTTGTAGGAACCCTCGTATTACTCTAGTTAGGCCCTACAATCGTGGCGAGTTTTGTTGGGCTGCCAAATCATGCTTGCAATTGGAAACTTAGCTCCTCAAAATGACTGTACATAAATTCAGTTAACACATATGTTTATCGCACACACGTGTATTCATCTACTTATCGGCATTCACATCTTTCTAGCGTTGGCTTTTTGTACCAATCAGAAACGCTGTTACATACTCAGGTAGCTATCCCACAATCCTAATTATAGTCCATATATATTTTTTTTATAAAAAATATATAAATTTTTACCCCATAAATATTTTTTTTTTAAATTTTTATTGAATAAATATATTTTTATACCAAAAAAATATTATTTTTTTTTAAAAAAAAATCTTTTTCATACCACATAAATATTTTTTTTTACAATATAAATAATTGATTTTAGTCAATATATACAACCTTTAAAAATATATATATATATATATTTTAAAAAAATATATTTTTCTACCAAACAAAATATTTTTTTAGTAACATAAATATTTCTTTTTTGAATATAATTAATTTATTTTAGTCCATTTATATATTTTTTACTCCATAATTATTTTTTTATTGAACAAATATGTTTTTATATAATTTTGCAACACATCACACGCCATAGACATGGGTCAAACGTGTTTTTGAGGATTTTAAATTTATATGTTTTTCAGCACTTGGCAAAAAAGCTGATATTTAAACAATCGCATGCTGTATGTGTATCGATCCTGCTCGGTCTGCGTGAGGTTGTCGCAATGGCTGCAGCATACATTGACGTAATATTGAGGTGATCTTTTCAATCACAGGTCTGTGTTGATCTGCAGTGTGATTTACGCCATTGAAGACTAGAATTTAAGACTTTTTTAAAGCCCCCGTCTGCGTTTAGAGTAAAAAAATCGCTATTTCAAGAAGATTCTTTAAATCACTATTCTTGGTTAAGTCTAATAAAAGATGAGTTACATAAAAAATACAAATCAATCGACAAACGGTGGCTTTTGCGGGAACCGCATAATCTGCCATATACAGTAATATATGTATATGAGGAATGTCATGTGAAATACGCCTACGCAAAGGATGCGGTAATTTGCTGTAATCAAATTGGAGTCCGAATCGTTGTGGGTCATAAATATTCATCAAGTTAGGCCTATAGTTAGATCATCGCGTCAGAATCAATCGCATTACGAATATTGGAATGCCACTTTCAATCTTTTCTTTGAGGATAAAAGTCTCTTTTTTTATCAAAGTCGTTAAAGACCATTGTCTCGCGTTTCGGAAATGTTCACAAACACAGACGGAGGCTTTAACAGTCTTCAATTTTTTTTCTGAAGTCGATTTCCAAAGGTACCTAGTGCTAAATACAACAGTCGGGTAACGGGTAATGGTTACATATCCAGATAGGAACGTTACCCTACCAAATACCCGGATAATCGAGTACACGACCCATCTCTAGTAACGGGTAATGGATACGTACCCAGGTAGGAACGTTTCCCTACCAAATACCCGGATACACGAGTACTCGACCCATCTCTAGTAACGGGTAATGGATACGTACCCAGGTAGGAACGTTACCCTACCAAATACCCGGATACACGGGTACTCGACCCATCTCTAGTAACGGGTAATGGTTACGTACCCTGGTAGGAATGTTACCCTACCCGATAATCGGACACTCGAGTAAACGTACGAGCTCTAGTAGTTTGTAGTGTTCTGTTGTTGTTTATTGTCCGACGCAAGTGCGTAACTCCAGTTACGCACATTAGGCAAGTGCGTAATAGAAATAAATCCTCTTTCGAACTTGAAATCTCGGGGAGCAGAAGGAGGATATTCATCTTTTGTCGCAGACCGCATATCGCCTTTATCCTATATATTCTATTTTGGTCGCCTTCTGAGTGCGTATAAGTTTCAAAATCCTAGGTACGCCTATGCGACGGGCCACAATTCTCAGGTATTTTTAAGTAATATTCAATAAAATAACGATCTGTCAAACCGTTTCATCATTATCATAAATGGTAATTTCAATAACAATGATTTACTCACATACACCAACTATTTCCCGATTTCTATATAACATCCGAACTTCCTTGTCTACATGAATGACTTTCCGTGAAATTCTATTTAACAAGTTAAACATTAGTTATGAATGACTTTCATAATATGATCATGGCCATGTCATTGTTGAATTGAAATACCCAGATAAGCTAAAAATAGAACAAAAAACCGGACTAATCGATATTTATGAAGGTATTTGATAAATTTTGCATTATTATCTATAGTCCGTTTGACTTCTATATGGACCAACATTTGGCCAAAATTCTCAAATATGAATTGGTGAAAACTAATTTTTCAAGTCATATCAATTTTTCCATCTTATACCACGAAGAATTATGTTTTTTTCGGAATTTTTGAAAGTTGAATAATGATTTTGTCCGTCCGTCTACATGTTAACTCCTGGTCTGTCATACCTTGTTGTTTCTATAATAAACGGAACAGCGAATTGTCTCTCCAAGATTAGGTCTTATTTGCATAGGAGTTGAGTCAAAAGTGAACAATTTAAGTGAGCCGGTTTTTTTATAAAATCGAGTACAGTAAAATCTCAGTCGTTCGCACGCCGGTGGTTCGTAGGCATGTGTTGGTTCGTATACATTCTTTGGTCCCGATATTCTTCCTTCTTAATCTTTGTAAGAAGGCTCCGAGTGATTCGCACGTCGGTGGTTCGTAGTTCGTAGCCCGTGTCAAGTCCCGAGAGTTTCAAAATAACACTAATTTATATGTTTAATCCGTAGGTGTGAATTGTGCGATCAGTAGTTGTCCTAGGTATAACATTAGACATATACCTTGATTTTCACACCTGTTGATTGGTATTAATCGAAGTTATTGTTTTGCGTCAATATTTACAGGCAATGTTTGATTAGTAATTTTTGACGGGTTTTATCGAATAAAGGATCAATCAGTGACCTTAATTATTGTATTTCATCACGCTTTCCAATACCGATCATGCATAAATGAATGTGCAAATCTTCGTAGATATGTTTCTCAACATGTCTTCCACACGGATTTATCGTGATGCCGAGATTTCATTGTTTACTGAATAAGTACTCAAAGTGATTTGATCCAAAGGGAAAACACTCTGATGTAGTAAATAATTGGCATGTAATATTGCCGAAGTTACTTTATTTAAGATTTAAATATGGACGCAATGAAAGATGATCATTGTTCAAGTAAGATTTGTTGAGTCCTAACTCTCCACAAAAGGGTCTCGTTAGAACTTGATTAAAAATATATTCCACAGAACCTTAGAATAAAGCCACAAATAAAGGGCACCTTAAGACCATGTCCGATCTGAGTCATCAAAAAACTACCGACCACTTGACATTGGTTGGTTCGTACTACGTTTAGTTCGTATAATTTGTCCCGGTCCCTTGAGATGCGAACTACCGAGATTTTACTGTATATTTTTAAAAATAAATTTTATCCGTGTAATTTACGGTGTTAGGGATATTAAACTGACTTTATCCTATCTTTGTACAAAAACCATTTGGCCAGATATTGATAATAATCTTTATCTATTTCGAGATTAACCCCATACTCCCTTATTCAGACCAATCAAAATGGACATTTTAACGAAATCGTCGCGATTTTCACGAGGAATACCAGCAAACAGGCGAGTTACAACGGTACAAACCACGTGAGATTTGAATTTAAACTGACGGATGCTAATTAGCATGTCCAAATAAGGAAGTATAGTGATTTAAAACCACGTGTTTTTACGATATGTTTACAATTTCTTACAACTAAACAGCCATCTTCACCCCTCGTGTTTAAGAGCGGAAAATACGTTATTATTAACATTAACTAGATAGACAAAATCATCCTATTAAAACCATTTTATCCTCAAAAATTAATTTTTGGAATGGTATTAAGCTAAAATTAAGATATTGCCAAATAATAAACATTTTTGCCTACGCATTTTGTGTAATTGATGAAAACCTTCGTCCTTATAGGTGAAATTCAAATGGCAGCCCGGGAGTCGCGTGAGATGATGTAATAATCTAAAATTGATTGTAATATGCATGCGCAGAAAGGACATTCGTGTGAACGGAGTTACCCACTGGTGGTAGTAAACAAACTTCACACCGCTACAATAATTAATAAGAGCCATGTCGGACATGGCCATCCCCCGCCGAGAAAGCTTGATAATAAACTGAAGCCTAATAGATTAAGGATTCTACTTTAAGAAATTAAGCCCCTACAAAATCTAAGTCTTTAAAATAACAAAGGGCAATAACTCCAAAATTATGCAAGCAAGAATTGTAGTTCTTGTGCACTACACTTCTCCTCCATGAGATCTATCCACCCATAAAGTTTCAAGTTGATAGCTATTATACTTTAGGAGATATGCTCCGGACAAAATCTAAGTCTTAAAAATAACAAAGGGTAATAACTCCAAAATTATGCAAGCAAGAGTTGTAGTTCTTGTGCACTGCACTTCTCCTCCATGAGATCTATCCACCCATAAAGTTTCAAATTGATAGCTTTTATACTTTAGGAGATATGCTTCGGACAAGTTTAGTGACGGAACCTCGGAATGACGGAATGACGGAATGACGGACGGAAAGCATTACTATATCCCCTCGCCGAAAACGGCGGGGGATAACAACCATGAAATATTGTTATCCCATTAAGAAATGTGATAAACTCGTGCAAAAAACTATATGGAATAAGAATAGGGTATTTGTCGTTTAAAATAAAAGAGAACATTTGTTTTATGTAATCGAATTGTTGTGCACTATTTTCGACGCCATTTTGGAACCCAAGTAACACCGGCCTAGCCCAGGATCAGAAGCGTCGAGGTTGAAAGGTTTAAATGACATCACTAGTGTCGAAACCGAGGTCGTTCTGATGGAAACCCGGTTATCTCGGGTCGAAACCGAGTCCGATATGAACTTTCCCATAGAAGTTAAACTGACTATACGCATAAATTACAAAATTGAAAACTATTTCATCGTAGCTTAAAGAAAACGCACAGAATAATATATATAAGCTGTGCACAGTAACAGCCAACAACATCGTGAAATTGACATGGTGAATGAAATTAGAATGACTTTGAAATTAAATTGAATGAGTCCGTGGAGCGAATTTGGGGTGAAATTAAGGGGAGATAATCAAATTCCGCGAATTTTGTTCAGGATGAATGAAATTAGCGATATTTAATACCCCCCTTTCATGAAATATGCATACAAGTTCTAAAAATAGCTTGTTTGTGACCATATTCTTTATTGATAGAATTGGTTTGAATATCGCATCTTCTTGTCATTCTATTTGGCTATTTCATTATCATATTTGACCCGTCATGCAAAAAGGGACCATCTTGGAACTCTGTGTAAAAATATATATTTGAAAAAGGGATTGGTTCTACTGCGGGCGAACCAGAGGTCGCCTTTCAAAAATTCCCTCAGGGTAGGTTAATCATTCTAGTTTCAGAAAATAAATAGTGTGCAAAAGTTTCGACACTAGTCAGTCTGCGCGGGTCGCGCAGACTGACTAGGATCGAGATTTTTCGCACTTCCCAGATGGTTCCTTTTCGCGCGAAGGGTCACATATGTTAACCCTTATCATGCTAAATTAAAACATTGACAAATTGCATAAATATCAAAGTGGTGAAATCACTGGGTGCACTTATTGTGAGTTGGTAATTATCTTGAAAAATTATTCTCTTTTTTTCTGGTTTAGAAAAGAAATCAGGTGATATAGACTAAGATCAGAGTACACATTTGTGCAGGTCGAGCTTTAATTATAACTTTTGCCAAAGCTAGAATATTCTGGGGTCAGTATTAGTTCTTCAAGATTAAACAAACCCGTATTTGGTTACATTTTTCCATTCTCAATTGTTTTTTATCATTATTATTCTTTATGTCGTAGCTTTAATTACAGGAAATTTTACGGGCAACCTTTTAATGTCATTCACGCTTTTTTTATTAGGGAAAAACGAAATGCATCAGAAAATCTTTGCTACTCAAGGGAACTAAATCTTATTCATGAAATATTAAACAATTTGTGTTACCCACCTTAGCTTTTTTCATCGAACTATCAAGCATGCAGTTAGGTGTAAAAACGATAGCCTTTATCTTTCCATCTTTTGTTTTGTGGAAACACAAAAATGAAGACCATTTCATAAAGGGGATCTTCAAATTTTATCACTGAGATATTTTTGTACTTTTAAATGAGGGCTCTGGGAAAACGGACACACCGTGTCGGGAAGGTAAGAATTAGTGTTGGGCAATCGGTTTCAAACTACAATCGATAATTGGTTTTTAGTTGAAAGAGTAAATAAACTTATGATCGATTGTAAAATCGATTTCTTAGAAATTAAAATACAGCACTCACAGTATGGTCCTTTGAAGAATAGAATGAGAAAGTTTAGCTAAAACTAATGACCTTAAGACTCTTTCTGCAGATTTTTCTACTAACTTCACGAATCGGCATGAAACAGTTGTAACTGCCTTTAAACATACAGGAAGTTACAACTGTTTCACGCTAAGCCATCAAACTGATTTAGGTTTTGAAAACAATATGAAATGGCTTTCATTTATACGTTAGGGACTGATTAATCGATTATGAAATTTCTTAGTCGATTGTCACAATCAAAAGCCCAAACCAACTAATTATCAATTAAAATTGATTAATCTGCCCATCATTAGTAAGACTGTTCCAGGAGAGACAATGGCGTCAAAGTATGGAATCTAACTTCTTCCTGAATTCTTTAAATCAGATACAAAAGAAAAATAGATTTAAAAAACAGCACAGAGAATTGCTTATTTAGGAAATAAACAAATGATTAAAGAAACTACAACAAGGACAGGGGAAAACATGGGGGGGGGGGGGGGGGGGCTTTTACGTATTCAAACCACCAAAATGTAGGTAAATATTGTCAAGGAAAGCGGTCTTCAACCAGAAGAAATGTCGTGCAAAAATCCTTTATTCTTATTGTTACAATGAACAACATCGTGAAATTGACAAAATGAATGATTTTGGAATGATATTGGAATGAAATTTAATGAGTGTGTGGAGTGGAGTTTAAGTGAATTGAATGGGAGGTAATCAAAATTCACTTATTTTGTTCACCCTGAGTTCACTCTGAACAAAATTTCTGAACAAAATTGTGATATTTATTACCCTCCATTAATAAGTTATTCATACAAGTTCTATAAATAACTTTCTTTTTCTTCAAGAACATATCAAACGCTTACAATGTGAATTACGTCAGTGAAATCGCGATATCTTTCCAGTTTTATCTATTTTGAATGATATTGATTCTATCTTTTTCAGTGAGCTTGGAGCGTTTTTAAATGATTTGAGTGAGTGTTTGTAATGAATGAATGTAGTGCTGAGCGAGTGATTTGGATTGGTTTTGATCGAGATGAATATCAATTTCACGATGTTGTTAACTGTAGCTTGGTCTTTCAACACATGATGTCCCAAAGACATGGCACTATTTGAAGAACATGAGGTTAGAGTCACATTTTATGGTGTACATACATTTTGATTGACGGTTTGACGACTATGAAATCTTGAATTGGGGTTTCGTTTGCTATTGGACAAAAATTGTCCATCCTCGTGTCCAGCCCTGCGTTCAGGATGAAAAAAGCTTGTCGAACGTTTGGAAATCGTACTCCGCTCTGCACGCAAGCACACGTGTAAAGCGGGGAAACATTTGTCAAACGTTCCACGAATGTTAACACTTTGAACGCAGCGCAGGACATAAGACGCTCGCACGAAGTTCAGCATTAGTAAACCTACCATGCATGTTTTCTCAAAAGGCTTATTTCAATGCCTTTTAGAACGAAGATGATTGTCATATTTTATTGTTTTTTTAAATTTTGATGCATCATTTTGACATTTATACACAATTTCTGCTTTGCGTTAGGCAAAAATGGCTCATCAGGTATGGATAAGAACGTGTAAAAAAGATATCATGATCAAAGTCAGGGCATTGTGGCAAAACGAAGAAGTATCTCCGGGGATATATAAAATATTTAGTATGTGCAATATAGAAAAGAACCATTGTAATTTCGCGCAGGACCATAACCCG
This sequence comes from Fragum whitleyi, assembly GCA_948146395.1. Classification (NCBI taxonomy): domain Eukaryota; kingdom Metazoa; phylum Mollusca; class Bivalvia; order Cardiida; family Cardiidae; genus Fragum; species Fragum whitleyi. Next base: position 39,892,672 of record OX411550.1, on the reverse strand, counting down.
ATGTATGTCCATTCAATTGTCGACTGGATAAAAACCTGTTTTACCAAAAATAATGGTCGACTGGACGCCATAATAGCTTCGGGTTCGAATAATGTGTAAAACATAATAATATTATTTATGTGAAAGGTTAAGAAAACCATAACTTCGAGCTAGAAAATGTACTTTGTACCGCCTACAAGAATTTGCGAAAAAGGCCACTCGATCACAAAAATAATTTTGATTAAAACTTTCGGTATAGATCCGCAAGCAAGAGTGAGGTTCGGGCAACCGTTATCCCATATCGTTTTCAATGTAAAATTCATTTTTGATCACTCACTTGAAATTGTTGGTCTATATATGTACGGTTTCTGTGCAATACTTAACCGATGCCAATCTAATTCAAAGATAATTTTGCATATAGACTTAATCAGAAGACACATATCTTGCATTTCTTATAATTCCAGGCATATTTCTAAATTCGGTTTAGACGTAAGCGTTTTAGTGAGTGATGCAACCTCAAGTTTGTCTACACCTGTATAGACCTAATTGACCTTTGATCACTAACTGAAACCTGTGCATCTACAGTTCGTAGCAAAATAGACAGATATATTATACATGTACGAACTAAGCGGAGCCACTAGTTTGAAAACTTACGCCTACTGATGGACCCTGGAATCTAAATATGAAAAAATGTTCAGGAGCTCGTGAATAAACAATAAATAAATATGGTAAATGCTAAATAAACATAATAATAATAATAATAATAATAATAATAATAATAATAATAATAACAATAGTAACATTACCGAACAGGTTACACGGAATCTAAAACGCGAAAAGGGGTCGTCTAAACAGTGTAAATGTATTGACCTTACGTGGACTGCGCTGTATGACCAGGATCGAAACCTCCTTTTATTGACCCTGTGCGTGACATTTCCAACAATTTCAAATGTGTACAAAGCAAAGACACTTGCCAGCCTGTGCATCCGCACAGTTTGACCAGAGTATTCACTGTGCAATTTATAGATAGATAAGGTCTCAAAGTACATTTGGGCAGTCAGATAATCATGTAACTTTGTAGATGTACATACTGTTCACTGTTTTTGCTTCACGCACATGGTAAATAGTTCGAAATGTCAGGCACAGACTCGTTATTTTAATCTAAAATAGCTTTTCTACCTTACAACTAGCCTAACTCTAACTCTGCACTACACAATGATAATGATAATGACAAATCAATAATGTGTCATAAAAATTTGCGAAATATTTGTGACATGTCACGCGAAAAGGGGCTATCTAAGTAGTTTGTAAAGTGTCGAGCCCAGTCAGGCCGCGCGGATTGCGCAGACTGCCTAGGGTCGAAATTTTTCGTACTTTGCTTTTTTTGAATCTAGAATTATCAATGTAACTTGCTTTGAAAGAAGTTACGAATTGCGATCCCTGGTTGACCTATGCTGGGCTCAATCTTTTCCTTAAATATTCATTTTACAGAGTTCCCAAATGTTTCCTTTTCACATGACTGGTCATATTTGTATCATATTTGTTTCAAACGTGACATACAAAACTGCCGCCGTCATAGCGCAGTTGGTAGCGCGCCGGACTATCTCTCTAGAGATCCCGGTTACGATCCCAGACAGACGGCGGCGCTTTTCCTTTCCGACTATTTGTCTTTCACCAATGGGTCGATGTGAAATAGCATCTGGAGGCTAGGCAAGGATTTGATGGTAGTTTTGGTGAGACCAATAACAGGGATCCGTTGTTAGGTTCTCCAGACGCGCGAAATAACTGAAAGATTGTTTAAAGCGGCGCAAAACCCCATTCAAACAAACAAAAGGCATACGAAGCATGATATTGTTCAGATCACCGAAAGTTACTCATTTGAACTTAAGTTGGAAATTAAAGTATTTAAAAAAAAAAAAAACTACGCACATACCAGTGATTTTTTCATGTGTGAAAACGTTTAAATTGAAAGATGTTAACACACTAATCATGACTTAGGGAAATTGACTCGATTGAAAAACCATAGGAATGAACGCTACATTGAGGACGCGTAGGAGTTTTTTTTTTTTTTTTTTTTTTTTACAATTTAGGCAAAAATGAAATATCTGAGATGATTGCGATAAATTGTGGGTCAACGATCTTAGCCGTTTACGTTTTGGGTACATGCGCGAATTCAGTATTTCTTCATAAGGGGGTGTCTGACCGGAAATTAACTGTTATCAAGTCAATTTTCTCCAGGGAGTGGACAAGGAAATTGTCAAATACATAAATAATACGAACAAAATACGATTTTTATTTAAAAAAAAAAAAACATCTAACGAGGTTGGGGGAATTGATAAAAGTCGAGGCTCTGTCAATCAAAACTATTTTAAATCGCTCACCCGGCGCTGCATTCATTCATTCTATTCACTCACTCAAACCATTCAAAAACGCTCCCAAATTGATGAAAAAATTTACAATCAACAGCTACGTTCAATATAAATATAAATAGTAATAAAAAAAATATTTCACTGACATACTTAATATCCTAGGCGTCTGATTGATTCTTGAAGAAATGGGAAGCTATTTATAGAACTTTTATACTTACATGATAAAAAGGGAGGTAAAAATATCGCTTATTTTGTTCATTTTGAACAAAATTAGCAATATTGGAAAACCGCCTTTTAATTTCATTCAATACTCACTCTTCACACTCGTTAAATTTCATTCCAAAATCATTAACCTTGGCAATATCACAATGCCCTTAACTGTACACACAGGTTCATTTGTTTTTCGTCTCCCAGGAAAGATATTTTTACTTAACGGACCTTATTTGAACAACTCTAAATGCATTAAAAAGTCATTTGAGTTATGAACCGGAGAACATGCGGGGTCATTGAAAGTCATTCACCTTTGTCATGTAGTCAATTGAGATTTTCACAGATATTTCTTAAATCAGCCAATGCGTTTAAATTCCAATAGATCGAAATACGTCTCATCAGGTCTGTTTTTCTAAAAGGACCTTTGGGGAGCTTTGTAGAGTAAGGAGTAACGGCAAAACTAGGCGGTCACCACTATAACAAATGACGTCCTTTTATAAATAACGTATGTTGGATTGTTATCAAGTAACTTTTGACGAAAAGCAACATAATTAGCTTATATTCCGTCACCCATTTGTAAAATATACAATAATATGCAACTTATTCGAAGTAAAAACACGTTAAAATGTTACAAAAATATGTTTTATATCGCCTTGAATACACAATCAATTTTAAAATGCAGTAAGACGGAAACTACTGAAAGCAAAATCCGAACCGAAGCGAAACTGTATCCGAGTCGAATTAGTGGTGTCCGTGGTCTAGCTGTAGAGCGTCGGCCTCTCGACCAATCGGTCCTGAGTTCGATTCCCGGTAGCGGCTATCGATCTTGGTTCTTTCATTGGCCTACACATTCGGCGCGAGTACTGGTGAATTTTCCAGGAAGCAGAATCGAGATGGATTAATCTAAGTTGTAAGAACTTGTTTCCCAAATCGACGTAAAATGAATAGGTTTAAACAGTTAAAGTTTGAATTAGAACCATAAAGGTTTCCAATTAAACAACGGTTTATAAACTTATTGAGGTCGAGTGAATGGATTTTTTATACTAGATCTCGTTAGGTTCTCTGAACGAGAAATATTTCAGAAATACCTATAAAATGACATGGCGTTCAAACGTCGAAAAAAAGCGTTAGTGGGACAATTTTAAGACCAACATTACGCTTTCTTTAATGCTTTTCGGTGGTTTATCGAGAAATAACGGTAGATTATCACTTGATAATCTCACCACAAAGGCAGTGAAATTATCAAAAACTTATACCCTGCATTTGTGCATTTCATCCTATCTAACGTCATCTATGCGGGGCGAAATAAGTGACGTCACAATGAACGTTGCATAGCAATCACGAGCAAAATGACGCGCTTCACGAAAATATGTCCTAGAAATTCCACATTTTGTCTCATTTTTGCAATAAAGAAATAGAATAATCGTTTGTTTTTCGAGTAAGATCGATTGATATTTCATTTCGTGAACAACAAAAGCTTTATTTTCACTCGTGGCTCCACCACTCGTGAAAATATAGTTTTTGTTGTTCACTCAATGAATATAAATCGATCTTACACTGAAACAAACGATTATCCTCTATATATATTTCCTTTCCTTTAGTTGAAGAGACATTGATATATTCTTTTATTTTTGCGGAATATGTTCCAGATGTATTTTAAAAATGATGTTAAATTAAGAAAATACTGATTATAGGTATAAAAATATACATGAAAAAATCAACGGTATTCTTATGTCGTTTTTCACGTAAAGTGGGACAATTCTAAGACTGAATTAACACAATAACAAACTAATTAGATCAAGCCGAATTCAAACAAAAAAATAATTGCATAGATTTTGGTTCAGATGTATTTCAAATATCATTTTTTATTAATTTATTCTAAAGATAAGGTTAATAAAAGCGACTTTGAAAAAATGACTATTGAAAAAAACGTTTTTTAGCAATCTGACGCTATCGTGCTATAGCACGAGTTTGTGAAGAAATTTTGTGATAGCAGGATGTGTAGAGTTTAGGCTATAATTCAAATTTATAGATAAAAATATTGTTTTCTGCCAAAAGAAAAAAAAATCTTTCAAAAAATTTGGTGGGGCCTTTTTTATGACAGTCAGTATATATTACATACTTAATGTATTGCATGAAAAGTTGTGGGAAATTCCCACGACTTCGTTAGATTTTTTTTCATACAAAACACTAAGTACGAATTATATATACAGTATTAGCCTTTGCTACGGCAGAGACTATGAATAACCGGAAATTCGCACACGATAAGTTAAGAAATTCCTATTTCGCGTGTTCGGTCATTACAAATGAATAATTACAGTGACAATAATGATTACGTGAATTATTATAAATAATTATACAGGCTTACCTGTGATTTCGTACAATCCATTCGAAATATTTACTGCTACTGAGCGATCGTACATAATTAGCCCGTAAATGCATTATTTTTTCGCTAATTCAATTTACTTCAGTATGTGAATCCCCAAATTTTACTCTGGCAGGTAAATAACTTTATTGCACATCGAAATCTTAACGCACCGATACGCCCTTTATACCATAATTTCGTCGTTTGGGTACAAAACATTCTAACTTCATTATGTGCAAGAACAAGTTACGTTATTATGCTTATGGAATCAATGTGCCCCATTGGTTGTTTTGACTCAAATTTGAAACGGGTGTTAGATTAATAATTTCGATATAGGTGAAAAGTTTATTATGTATTCGCAGTAAATGATCGTAACAAATCTAACAGAGTTAATCGGTGTTAAATCGAAGCGAATTATATGCATATCCTTTCCAAAACTTCCTTCTATTAAAAGTGTTTTTCCTCAACACTTTACTGTATACTTCCAAAAAAATTAAAATGACACAAAAGAACAAGAGATTAATTCTTATATTCTCATATCCCCACATCGAAAGATAGGGGGGCATATCATTTTGACCTGTCTCTCCATTTGTCTGCTTGTCCGGTTAGCCCCAAAAACTTGAAATTGACCCCAAACTTTTGATTTGTGAGGGATAAAGCCTTCATATTTCAACACGTCTATTTCTTGTGATAAGACGTTTCTTTTGTAATCACTTTCAAGGTCACCTTTCAAGGTCAAAATCATTTTTATGTTAAATATGATAGCAATGTCTGAAAAGTGACATTGGCTGGGCAAAGGTGATTTACAAGATATACAAACACTTTTTTGTAATCTATTTTACTTAATAAGTGATGAAAATATTTTCTAATGCACACGTGAGTTTAACGAAAAGGCCTTATCATACTGTATTAATTTGATCAATCTGCAAAGACCTTCGTTCAGGGAATATCAAAACACTAGCACATATCATTTATACGTCTATGTACTCAAAGACAAATCCTTCCATTTTTACCATTCACGAAAACGAAAAAAGCAGTTGAGCCATTTAATGTGAGACTACCTTTTCCGCGAGAAATAAAAAAATAATGCGTGTCCAAAATTTGATTCATGGAAGTATGACTTGTTCTTTTCAAATAATCAGAACACTTAGACAAAAAACTAAGACATTCATTTTGCTCAAGGAACAGAGATGTGCTTACTAAACACAACCGCCCCCACAACGGACATTTTAAGGAAATTTGCAACATATAAATTTGACCTCGAAAATGACAACGACCGATGACGTAGAACGCGGTACCAATATACAACTCTTGTTTCACAGTCATGCGAAAAATGAAAACTCTTTCCCCTACAAATTAAAGGTAATGGCCAATTTCAAAAGTTTTGGGAATAAACAGGACAAAAAAATAACCCCTCGTTCAATCGATGCAGGCATAACAAGAGCGCCAGAATGGCCATAAACCGCTCACCTGAACTTTTTTTGCTCCAGTGGATAAGTAGGAGATGCTTTAGATGTCAAAGTGAAAATATTACCACCCAACCATGCCCATATTAATGCGGAAATCAGAGTGTCATGGACATAATTTGAAAAAGATTACCAGTGGAACATTGTTGCAAGGTTTAATTAAGTTATTGTAATGATTATAGAGGGGATGTTATTCAATGTGCCTAATTGTTCAGGAGGAGATGCCATTCAAAGCTTTCATAGTGAAAAAAATGTTACGCCCTGCCACGCCCATATTTATGAACAAATCAAAATTTCGCTTAAAATTTTTGAAGATTGTCACCTAAGGAACATCCTGGCAGAGTTTCATTGGAATAAGCCCAGTGGTATAGGAGGTGATGTCGTTCAAAGATTTTGTACTGGAAAATGCCAGGCCCTGCCACACTCATATTTATAGGGCAATCAAAATTTCGCAAACAATTTTTGAAGAGGATCACCCAAGTTTCAGTGAAATAGGCCCAATGGTTCAAGAGGATATTGTTCAACGATTTCATATTAAGATACGTCATGCACTGACACACCCATATTTATAAACCGATCAGAATTTTGCAGACATATTTGAAGAGGGTTGCACAAAGAACACTTTGACAGAGTTTCTTTGAAATCCACTGAGTGGTTCAGGAGATGTAGGTCAAAGATTCCGTTGTGAAGGAAGATGGTGTTTGTTACACACGAATGCCCCCAAAACTGTCATTTTACCGGAACAGTGAAAAGCTGCTCTTTACTACTTTTCAACAGTTGATGTCTTTATGAATCAACAATTATCAAGTTTTTATGTCATAAATTAGTGACTTTGACCAAGTGACCTTGATCTTGACCAATGCCCTTGACATTGCTGTGATGTGGTTGTCTTGTCACAAGCCATGTGCATGTGAAATATTAAGGTCATATGACTTACCATTTCAAAGTTATGCCTATTGCTAGTTTTAAGTTTACAAAAACTTGACCTTGGAAATGATCTTGAGTTTGACTGATGACGTCAAGACGGTACCACCAGGATGGTCTTATCCCAAGCAATGATTTTGTGAGATACGAATCACGAACCATTCAAAAATCATGGCTTATATTGAAGTTTTTGTGCTGAAAGTCAATGACCTTTAAAAGGTGACCTTGACAAATAACAACTTTAGTATTCACCAAAAGGTCTTGTCACAAGCAATGCAACTGTTAAATACCAAGACTATATCACATACCATTCAAAAGTAATCGCAAATGTTAAAGCTTTTGTTTTTCATAAATTTGACGTTGAAAAATGAAATTGACTGATGACCTTGAACTTGGTACCAACAGAAAGGCCTTGTCCCAAGAAATCATAATTTGAAATATAAAAGGCTCTATCACATACAATCAAAAAGTTATGGCCAATGTTAAAGTTTTTTTTTCGGATAAACAGACAAACATAGTAACGGACAAACAGACAAACGGACAGGACAATTACTAATATGCCACGATCTATCGATGTGATGACATTAAAAACCAAACGCCCTACAACGTCCATATGTATGGGCCAATCACAATTTCGTTTTTAAAGAAGGTCACCCTAGGAACATTATGGCAAAGTTTCATTAAAATTAAAGTTGTTTAGGAGGGGATGTAGTTCAAAGATTTCATGGTGAAACAACGCCACTCCCTGCCACTCCTATATTAACCGATCAATCACAATTTCGTGTACAAATTTCGAAGAGGGTCATCCAATGAACATTCTGGCAAAGTTTAATTGAAATCGGCTTAGTGGTTCAGGAGAAGAAGAAAATTTTAAGATTGCTGTCGACGGACGGCGGTAGACACACGTCGCGCGACGGACTCGGGGTGATAAACTTCCCTTGAGCACGTCGTGCTCACGGTGAGCCAAAAATGGCTTAAACCATTGACATTCGACGATCTTATACAATTTACGAGTTTCATCTCGCGATTATGAAGACAAAGGCATTAAACCATGCTGTGATAATAAGGACAAAGGCGATTCTGCGGGAATGAAGAGGTTTAAATTGGAGAAGGAAGTATAAGTTTGAAAAATCCTGTGATTGTATCGTTAACAATTCAAATATGTAGGGCATTACGTGCATGCAGATTATAGATTATTTTTACGTAATAGTTAAACGCTAATAATTGAAAATTAAACGATTTAAACAGCCGAAAGGAGGGAGCGAAGCGACCGACTGAGGCTGTTTAAAGCGTTTAATTTTCAATTATTAGCGTTTAACTGACTTAGTCTTTTTCCCGCGCCTTATGTTATTGGCAGCATATTGCACGATTTAAACGGAATAAGCCGGATACATTTATTACAATTAAACGCCCCTTTCTTTCCAAATATGGAGGTGTTGAAATATGCACGTGAATATCGAGGCTTTTTAAGAAGCAAATACAGATGATAAAATATAAAGTATAGTTTGGCTTTATTGAGCTGTCAATGACCTCCGTTCTTTATATGAACGAAAATCTGATAATTTCCGACTCTTTATTACACATGCTACCAAAATATGACTGACTTTTCTGAGAGGTTAAGTCTCGTCAAACCTCGTCTCGAGAATATATGGAATACAAACCATCAAATAAATTCGAATTCCAGCCTTCTGATTGGATGAAAAAGCGTTTAACTTAGTCTTTTTACCGCGCTTAATATAATTGACAGCATATTGCACGATTTACACGGAATAAGCCGGTTATATTTATTACAAAGTGAACGCCCGCTCTTTCCAAATACGGCGTTGTTGTAATATGAACGTAAATACCGAGGCTTTCTAATGAGCTATTACCGATAATAAATAATGCAGTATTAATTGTTTTTATTGACTTGACAATGGTCTCCGAACTATATATGAACAAAAATATGGACAGGTGAACTTAACCTTACAAAACAACAACTCAAATTTGGTCATTGCCAGAGAACAGCTTACTAAGGTTAGTAAACTAATCTGTTGAGCCATAGACAAAGACATTTTAAAAATGAAACGATAAAAAGTTTGTCGATACATACAGAAACACATAAATACATAAATGTTTAGTTAGCGAACCAACTAAGGGTAGGTGCACCAGCCATTGAGATGTAACTGCAATAATGTTGAAATCGGGGTTCAATCACATGCAAACGAATGGACAGACCATGTCACGCACAACCAGGTCCAAATCAGAGAAGAATATGGGGTATGCAACATGTGCACGTGTATCACGATTTTCTCCTTTACTTTTCACGTGCTCGTTGCATATTCATGAGGGGGTAGAGTTTCGTATGTACGCATGCTTGGAATAACAAATAAACCTTGACGTTTAAATGAAATAATGATCAAAATAAACCTCAGCTGGTTAGTTTATGGAAAATAAACCATCAGAAATTTTTAAAATCCAGCATTCTGATTGGATGATAAAGTAGGACAAAGACTAAAATAGGTCAATTGCGTAAAAAACAATAGCCCGGTGGTTTTATTTCGTACGTGTCCCACTCCCCTAAAACGGTTATGTACAATGTATTTATAAAAACATTATCTAATATGCCAATGTCTCGGCGAGAAACAGTTGTAACTGCCTATAGACATATAGGCAGTTACAACTGATTCGCGCTGGGCCATTGAAAATCTATGAATCCTTTGGCAAATATTCATTACTCATAACGGTAAATTATGATGGAATTTAGAACAAAGATACTCAAAAATAGTATATTGTAACCCTGGCTCATTATTATTATTTTCAGAATATTTGAATACAGTTAACAACATCGTGAAATTCATAGGGTGAATAATTTTGGAATGAAATTGAATGAGTGTGTGGAGCGAGTTTTCGGTGAATATAATCCAATATTGCTAATTTTGTTCAAGATGAAAAAACTAGCGATTTATATTACCTCCCTTTAATAAAATATACGTACTTCTTTATTTGTGTGACTTCGCGGACCAATCAGACACTATCGAACCAACATCAGCCAATTAAATCGTAGAATAATTTGATCGATTTGAATTAAAAGTTGATAATTCTTGAACGATTTTGAAATGTTTTCTAATGATTTCGGAGCGTTTTTGATCGATTTGAGTGATTGAATGAAATAACGGCCCTGATCAGCCTGCATAATTTATGCAGAGGAAATAGTCTTTGTATCTTAAAGAATGTTCCTATTTGCGTGACAAGGCTCAGATATGGCACTTTGACTACTAGATGAAGGTTGTATTCTTGAGGGCATGATTCTTTAAAATCTTTCTAATCGAGATTATGTTTGAACAAGAGATCATGCCATTGAATTGTCCCAAATTGTTCACTTGAACAAAATAAAGTATTTAAAGAATCCACAGTAAATCCCGGATTTGAGGACCTATCAAATTTCACGGAAGCGCCTTAAGAATGGTCATTAAAGGAGCATTTTTGCCAAGTTTGGTTTAAATTTGCTAGCTTTGAATACAATTTGAATGTTACATTCTTAAGGGCATGATTCTTCAAAATCTTTCTAATCAAGATTATGCATGAACAAGAGACCATTGTATGGAGAGTCATTGAATGGTCCTAAATTGTTGACTTGTATAAAACATGGTATTTAAAGAATCAAAAGTAAAACAAAAACTAGAAAGCCATGAATGGCTTGAGTCGCTCCAGAGGCTTGAAATTCTTGTAGAAGCAATAAAAGTTTTGACTAGATTTTTACATATTTGGGGTTCTACTGATGTTGAAAATGATTTTCAAAGTCTCAACTATATAACATATAGAGAAATGACCTCCTCCCACAAAATTAATATTTTCAGTCCAATCACAATAATTTTTGGTAGACTGATAAAGGGTCACTCAAGGATCATTCAAGTGAAATTTGGTTGATATCCAAACATTAGATTCTGAGAAAATGATCTTCAAAGTTTCAACTATATAACATATAGAGAAATGGCCTCCGCCCATAAAATGCATGTTTTCCATCTGATCACAATGAGTTTTGGTAAACATATAAAGGATCACTCAAGGATCATTCCAGTGAAATTTGGTTGAAATCCAAACAATAGATTCTGAGAAAATGATTTTCAAAGTTTCAACTATATAACATATAGTGAAATGACCTCTGTCCATAAAATGCATATTTTCTATCTGATCACAATGATTTATTGTAGACTGATAAAGGGTCACTCAAGGATCATCCCAGTGAAATTTGGTTGATATCCAACAATTACATTCTGAGTAAACGATTTTAAAAGTTTCCACTATATAACATATAGAGAAATGACCTCCGCCCATAAAATGCATATTTTCTATCCGATCACAATGATTTTTGGTAGATTGATAAAGGGTCACCCAAGGATCATTCTTGTAAAATTTAATTGGTATCCATTGATCAGAATCTGAGAAAATTCACTTTTTACCATATTTGGAAATTAGCCACGCCCATTAAATCCATGTCTTTCATTGGATCAAAATTTCTTGAACAACTTTGAAAGAGGGTCGACCAAGATTCATTCCTGTGAAGTTTGGTTGAAATTCATCCAGTAGTTTCTGAGGAGAAGATTTTTAAAGAAAAAGTTTACGACCGGACACACGGACGCACGTAGGGACGGACGGACGCACGACTGACACAACGCAATGACAATAGCCCCAGTGGCTTTCATCCAGTGGAGCTAAAAAACAAACAAGAGGGCCATAGCGGCCCTAAATCGCTCATCTGAGTGAACTGTCAAAAATTGTTCAAAGTAGACGTAGAAAAGATGAAAAATTCTGACCAAATTTCAGGTTGATTGGGCAAAAAATGATGCCTCTACACTGTTTACAAGGTTTTTCTAAGATTTGATCCCATTACCAAGTTTTTGACCCCACTTGACCCAATTTCAAACTTGACCTAGATTTCATCAAGACAATCATTCTGACCAAATTTCAGGTTAATTGTGCAAAAAATATGGCTTTCAGAGTGTCTACAAGGGTTTTCTATGATTTGACCTAGTGACCTCCTTTTTTGACCCCACTGGACCGAATTTCCACCTTGACCTAGATTAAATTAAAAATATGATTCTGACCAATTTTCAATTTTATTGAGCAAAAAATACGTGTTTTTCTTAGATTTGATCCCATTTTTGACCCCACTTGTCCCAATTTCGAACTTGTCCAAGATTTTATCAAGACAATCATTCTGACCAAATTTCAGGTTGATCAGGAAAAAAATATATCTTCTAGAGTGTCTACAAGGTTTTTCTAATATTTGACCCCGTGACCTCATTTTTGACCCCACTTGACCCAATTTCGAACTTGTCCGATATTTCATTAAGACAATCATTCTGACCAAATTTCAGGTTGATCGGACAAAAAATATGGCTTCTTGAGTGTCTAGAAGGTTTTTCTTAGATTTGACCCCGTGACCTCATTTTTGACCCCACTTGACCCCATTTAAAACTTGTCCAAGATTTTATCAAGACAATCATTCTGACCAAATTTCAGGTTGATCAGGCAAAAAATGGCTTCTAGAGTGTCTACAAAGTTTTTCTAATATTTGACCCCGTGACCTCATTTTTGACCCCACTTGACCCAATTTCGAACTTGTCCGACATTTAATCAAGACAATCATTCTGACCAAATTTCAGCTTGATTGGGCAAAAAATGTGGCATCTAGAGTGTCTACAAGGTAAATGTTGACGACACACGACACACGACGCACGACGGACGACGGACGACGTACATCACTCGACCACAAAAGCTCACCTTGAGCACTTCGTGCTCAGGTGAGCTAAAAAACATGCCATACCCAAATTTGAGGACTAATCAAGATTTCACGGAAGAGCTTTAAGAGTGGTTATCAAAGGAGCATTTTTGACAATTTTGATTAAAATCGGCTAACTTACTTTTGGAGAAGATGTCTAAAGATTTAAAATTGCAATTTCTCTTCCTACAACGCCGAAATTTGGGGGGCAAACTAAATTTCACGTACAATTTTTGAGAAGGGTCACCCAGGAAATAATCATGCCAAGTGTGTTTGAAACTATGAGAAAATGCTGAAAGAATCGTTTACGACTTCAGACGGACGATGTATGACGGACACAGAGTGATCACACGAGCTCATAGTGCACATGTTGTGCTCAGGTGAGCTAAAAGGCGTACTAAATAGGGGTTGTTATAGCAGCTTAAACATTATAGACGAGGAAATCAAGTTTGCTTAGTATTTGTTAATCGAGTAAACACTCAAGTGATTTGGGTGTAGTAACCGAAAAATTACATCACCCGATTAATGCCAACATCCAACATTAACGGTAATTCAAAAATATTTAAAGGTATAGTAGACTAACGTTCGGTAGGTATCATGTCCATTTCATTTAAATGTGGTAAAAGTATTTTCAACAATGTTCAACAGCGTTTACATTCGGCTGCCTTATTACCCGAGCCGACAGCGCCTGTAGTACTTTGAAAAGAAACTAGTTTTCAAGTACTACCCAGTGAAGCTGAAAAGTTATGCATCTACAATGGGTATTCCGCCTACACACATTTAGGTGTATGAATTTATTCATAAACCGTCACACACAAAAAAATCATCTAGAAGTTAAAACATTTGAAAGAGATTGGATTAAGCACAAGTCATGGTTACTTAAAATCAAAGGCCTGGCGGTCTTGAAAGTCTTCATTATTTAGACGATTTTATGTTATATTTTAATGAGTCTCAATTGCTAACTGTCAAGGGTTTATGTATACGCGCGTATAATTTTGATATTAAACAGAAAAGATGACTCTTAAATATCATTTTCATTTAGCTCAAAATTTTAAAGAATGTCATATAAAACAGGAATATTTTCGATTAAAACCCCCTTCCAAACACTGAAAAACCAGAATGCCGTCGTCACAAAACACGCCAAGCCGGGTTTTTTTACAGACACTTTGCTTGCAAGAAATTTGACATGAGTATCGTAACAAAATGTAACCAAACACAAAGAATTGCAGGGTCAAATGACTTTGAACATTTGAAATTTTCCTCCAAATCCTTTCATAAGTGTAAAAGTTGCGTTCACAAGTATATAGATAAGATCTTAAAGTATATACAGATAGTCAGGCAATCTTGTAAAAATATACTATAAAGTCGTATAGGCTGCATAGCCTTTGAACCTCAGGCAAATGTAAGCTAAAATGCGCCAAAATTAGTCCACCGCCAATATTTGTCATTATTAAATAAGAAATTTCTTTATTATGATAAATATGAAATCTATACAATTTTGGTCAATGTTGAATAAATTAATATCAAAGATATGCAGACCATACTTATCGTAATGCTGATAACGTTGACATATCTACGGGTCAGTGCAATACTATTGTAAGTGCCTATAAATTATAGGCACTTACAATAGTATTGCACTGATCCCTCTTTTTCAAGTTTCCAGATCCAAGTTGGTTGATACATTGTAATGAAATCACAGCGAAAAAGGTGAGATAACCTAATACATGCGTTATAACTATAACAAAAGGTGTGAAAACAAACTATTGTCAAGTTTGTAGAAAGTTGACATTACTCTAGAAATCGCCTTTCTTTTACTCACGTTGTTTTAAAAGACGAAAAAATGTAAAATATAGATAAAGCGTTTAGTTTTGGCGATAAAGTAAGATGCGCCAAAATAAAGCACCGCCAATAAATCGTAATTGAAAAACCGCCAAATGTGGACACCGCCAATATAAAGCCGTTTACAGTAATTGGTTCATAACATTCTAAATGATGTCAGGGATGTTGTATGCATATCATCGATGAGCAGGTGAAACGTCGTTGCACCAGCTTAATTCAAGCTGTATTTATTGCCTTTTACATTCTATAATATTTTGTAACTGGCACGGTGAATGATTTTGCGAATTAATTTGATTGGATGGGAGAAACGAAGCTGTAACAAAGCGGACTAATATCCCCCACCAGCGCTTTGTCCAAATATAACCAAAATGTGCTATTAGTGTAGAATGGTTGTAAGAAATATAATTCAAGTTATATGCCCGTGACTGATTCTAGGTCAATTGGTTCTTAAGTTAGAGTCTGGAAACGAAAATGTCTTATAAATATTTAACAAAATCGATTGTGACCTTGACCTTTGACCTATGTGACCCAAATACAAAAGGGCACTTTTTTGGGTCATAAGCAGCATTTACATAAAATTTCATGATTCTAGGTCGCTTGGTTCTCCAGTTAGAGTCCAGAAACGAAAATTGAACAAAGGTTGACCTTGATCTTTGACCTATGTGACCCCAAAACAATAGGACACTTCTTTGGGTCATAAGAAGCATATGTATGAAGTCTTATGATTAGGTCGCTTGGTTCTCGAGCTAGAGACCGTAAACGAAAACTGAACAAAGGCCGACTGTAACCTTTGACAAATCTGACCCCAAAATGATAGGGCACTTCCTTGGGTCATAAGCAGCATTTATATGAAGTTTCATGATTCTAGGTCACTTGGTAAGTAAGAGTCATGAATCAAAAAGGTCAACGGACGAACGGATGGACAGACAGACATGGTGAAACCAATATACCTCCCTCTACTTCGTAAGTGGGGAATATAATTAAAGGGAGGAAATAGCACATAGATAATTGCGAAATTAATGACACTTTCCCCATTTAGCAAAATCTACACTCTTTCCTGTTTGTAGGTTATCCCGGACGCTTTAAAAACCACAGCAGTCAATACAATTGTAAAATGATTTATTCTCGATGAATGTTGATCTTTTCACTTATACTTTTGACGTGTTTTTGGATTTTGGTGGACTGTTCATCAGTTTCGTGATACTGTCGTTAACTGTACTCCCCACTGTTAATATATAAAAAGGCCATGTATTTCAATTCTTGGGTTAAATTAGCGTAGGTCTAGTCTTTTGTTGTGGCTTATGTTGGGGTTCCATTCATTTTATGCAAATTTTGGTAAATATACCCTATATTTCATAGTGGGTTGACGTATCTTTAAGATTCTTTTCCACTCAAATAGCAAGCAATTTCAACAGGATTAACACTTTCCCTGAACAGTCAGTATTTCAAATTTCTGATCTTAAGGTAGTAGACCCGTAATAGTTCCGCAATGTTTTAGAACTAATAAACAATAAAAGTGCGAACCAAGGTCCTAATGCTTTTCTTCTAACCATCTGTGGAGTTTCATTGTTCTAGCTTGCATACTTTTTGACATATGCTCCAGACAACAAATGGTCTAAGAACCGACTGTCGACAAGTGAAAAACAATACACCCCCTCTTCTTCTAGGGGGCTACTAATGAGAATAGTGTCTGCCTGAGGAGCAGTAAAAAAACTTATCTACTATTTAGTGCATGGCGAAGACAGTGCGGCTGCACAGGTTTGTCAGAGGCTTTGCTCTGAGCACATGTGTAATTGTTGGAAATGTCACGCACAGGTTCATTTATTATCTTAACCAGTTGGCTCAAGGTTTGCCCATAATAAACAAGTATAAAGCAGGCACTTTAGGCTTAGATAAGACTGCAAACCAAAGCTCTGTTTATAGTAGGGAATTTTGATACATGAGGGACGCCCCAAAAAGACAGATGAAATAGGAGATAGTGCAAGGATACATGACAAAACTACTGCTGAGATCCGCCATGGTTCTTTAACATACTCCATGTAAAGCACTGGCACACACAGGTTTAACATCTCACCAGGAAGACAATTAGTTTTTTAGTATGCCAACCCTGGCAGGAAACCTATGACATCAAATTTCTATTGTTTTGAAGTCTTTTGCTCAACTGACTGAGCTAGTAGGCCTGACACATCATGTCAGTTGGACATGTAAAGGTATTTATGGTGGTAGTGATTCAAATCAAGAATGGAATACAGATTTTAAGTTTATTTAAGAACAAAGTTTTGAACACTGACAAAAGACAACATAAATGTTGAAATAGACAAGAAATCATGTAACTGCATGACAGTCAACAAATACTCTTACAATAAGAATTAAACACTGTCCGATAGCAAAAGTTGAGACTACATAGAATTCAGATGCAATAAGTTAACTAAATGAAAATAGAAATTGGCCATAAAGTGCTCACCTGAGGTTTTGCTTACTGCTGTTGCAATTGGCAAAGCTCTCATCTTACTTTTAAAACGTCATAAATTATGCGACATCTAGTTTGCACTAGACTTCTAAAAATTGACTTAGTCAACTTGTTTTTAAGACCAGAAGAACCAAATTTCAAATTGTTCCATATATCATGTAGAAAAACATTCTGATATAGTTTCAAGATATTTTAATAAAAAAAGGCCTTTAGAGTGCGCACAAGGCTTTTCTTATATCTATTTCCTTGACCCACTTGAGACAATTTCAAACTCTTTGGAGGTCTCATTTAGACAAATAATCTAAAATGTGGCCTCTAGAGTGCATGCAAAATGTTGACAGACGGCCAGACAAAAATTGATAACAAAGACCCACTGAGAGCATGTTGTTCTCGGGTGGGTTAAGAAGAGTCAATATTATAATATCATTACCATTTTGAATGGTAAAAGTTATTGAATTGCAAAAGAAGCTTGTTATATGTCCAGGGAAAATCCTCTTTTTCAGGTAAGTCAATAGAATTATATTGTAATTTGACCTTTTGTTCATTATTATATTATTTTTTCGTACTGAGGATTGTCATTTCTCACAGTGTTTCAGTTATAATTATTAGAGCTGCTAGAGATTGTAATCCTAACCTTAGATACTTGGTATTTTTTACACTAGTGCTACTATTACAGTTGTGTAGACAGATACTGTAGGCTGACAGACATTTTTTACTTGGATATCTTTCCACAAAATAAACATATTCTTTTCCAGTGTAGCATTCCATTTTCTTGTTCAGATAAAAACTAATAATAACAAATCATTAATGAGCATATTGACATAATCTCAAAGAATCTGATTAAACATATTGCACATTTTCATTCATTTAAAGAAAAATTAACTATGTACATTTCTGTATAAACAATGTCAAATATTTGAGAATACTGGAAAATCATCCATTAAAAACACCTTAAGGAGATGGTCCTGTAATAGTTCCACAATGTTTCCAAAGTCATGAGCTTTAACAGTGTTTACTAAGGTTTCCTAATGATAACCTTGGTCATTAGGAAACGTGGATTAACATTGTGAAATATCAAATGTTGCATAACTATTACAGGTCCACTACCTTGAACGCACTATTCCAAAGTAAACAAATCTAAAATATGTGTACATGTGACCCATTGAGGACAATGGATCATCTCCTATTGCAAAAAAGTCTTAAACTAATGAACTTATATGGACTTCTATAATATATATATATAGTTTGTGATCTCATAGAAACCAGGGGCCCGTTTTACTAAACATCTTACGATCATTTTTTGCGTAAGTCAAAAATTAAAGATGCTTCTACAGTGGTTACTTAAAATGGAATTCTGCCATGCATTATCTCATTAGGATCGTCTTTTGAAGATGATTCTAATGAGATATTGCAAGTCAGAATCTAACAATAGATGAAAATACCAGGTACAATTTATGATTTTGACTTACGATCATTTTTTTCGTTAGATGTTTAGTAAAACGGGCCCCAGGGGATCCATACTATCACCTGTTCTAGGCCTGTAGATTTTAGGGAGGACTGGTAGAAGCTACCATATTGCAGGTCCTTAAGGCCTATAGTTAATGACATTATTATTCCCAATGTATCCAGTTTTGAAATAAAAAAGTAGCCTTTCATATACCAATATTTTTCAAACCCTATTGAAAATATTTTGGAAAAAGAAGAAATTGCTTGTCTCAAGCATGTTCTTCTTTTCCAACAATGTTTCATTACAATTTACTCCTAAAATTCCTTCAAAATAAAAAAAAAGTTTTCAAAGAGGACCTGTTCTTATCAGGGAACATCCTAAGATTTATAGGTCCTTTAGACTGGTGGTACATGAATATGTAGTTTGTGTCAAACCCTGGCTGCACTCATTTATGAAAATTTTCAACAAATAAACATGAATCCATCCCTGTCAATGTTTTTATACCCCCCACCTACGAAGTAGAGGGGGGTATATTGGTTTCACCATGTCTGTCTGTCTGTCCATCCGTCCGTCCATCCGTCCGTCCATCCGTCCGTCCGTCCGTAGACCTTTTCGTTTCCGGACTCTAACTCAAGAACCAAATGACCTACAATCATGAAACTTTATACAAATGTTCCTTATGACCCAAGGAAGTGCCCTATTGTTTTTGGGTCATGTAGGTCAAAGGTCAAGGTCACAGTCAGCCTTTGTTCAATTTTCGTTTCCGGACTCTAACTCAAGAACCAAGTGGCCTACAATCATGAAACTTTATACAAATGTTCCTTATGACCTAAGGAAGTGCCCTATTGTTTTTGGGCTACAAAGGTCAAGGTCACAGTAAATTTTTGTTCAATTTTCGTTTCCGGACTCTAACTCGAGAACCAAGTGACCTACAAGCATGAAACTTTATACAAATGTTCCTTATGACCTAAGGAAGTGCCCTATTGTTTTTGGGCTACAAAGGTCAAAGGTCAAGGTCACAGTAAATTTTTGTTCAATTTTCGTTTCCGGACTCTAACTCGAGAACCAAGTGACCTACAAGCATGAAACTTTATACAAATGTTGCTTATGATCCAAGGAAGTGCCCTATTGTTTTTGGGTCATATAGGTCAAAGGTCAAGGTCACAGTCAATTTTTGTTCATTTTTCATTTCTGGACTCTTAACTCAAAAACCAAGCGACCTAGAATCATGAAACTTCATGCAAATGCTACATATGACCTCAATATTAGTTACAAACACATCATGCACTAATAGCACTTGCATTCTGACAAAGCGCTTGTGGGGGGTATTAGTCCGCTCTGCGACAGTTCTAGTTCTATCTTGTTTTTAAAATATTTCTCAATTCACATTTAATTTGAAATGTGATCTTCCAATCTTCAAGTCTGAATTTTTTGTTTTTGCTAATAAATCACAAATGTGAAAAGATAGCTTTCTTTATCTATCTTTCAATGCATGCTTGTAAAAGATATATCTTTTCACCTAAAATTCACATGTGAAAATAGATATTGTATAATTCACAAATGTTCAGTCTACTTAGATCATTTGTAAGTGAATAAGAGACAGAATGACAAATGTAGCAACGATTTTCATTAAGGTAGTGGACCTGTTATAGTTCCACAATGTTTTGGAAGTAATGAACTTTAACCCTTTGCTGTTTAATGCCTGCTTTTTACGTGCCTGTGATTTTATGATTGAGAAAACATTGTGGAAAAAGAAGAAATTGCTTCTGACAAGCAATTTCTTCTTTTTCCACACTATTTTCTACCCTACTGAATGGTTATTTTTCAAATTAAATCCGCTTTAAATTTTCGTCTGCAAAACCTTTGAATTTGGACAGGTCCAAAATTTTGTAAAACAGGAAAGGGTTAGCAGTGTTAACCGATGCTTATAAATAAGAAATCTCAGTTATCGTTGTGAAAGATCACGAGTTCAGAAATGTCACAAAACTATTACAGGTCCCCTACCTTACATATTATGCTTACAATCATGCAAAAAGGGACCATCAGAAAGTTTGATAAGTACCGATCCCTGTCAGACTGCACGACGTTGGCAGGCTGACTACGGTTGAAAGTTTTCATTTTGTCAATTTTCTGAAACCAGAATGATCATTCATTCTACCTTCCTGTACATTTTTTTTTTCAAAATCTCTTTTGTAGTTAGCATCTACTGCATCAAAATCTCTTTTAAATATGAGACCAATCATCCAAAATAGGACCATCTGAGAACTCTGTTAAATAAATATCCAAAAATGGTATTGGTTCGAGTAAAGGTCAATCAAAGGTTGTAATTTGTATAATCTTAGGTCATATGTATTTTAAAGAGTTCCTAGATGGTCTGTTATTGTTTGACGGGTCATAAAATATTCCAGCTTTCATTGAGTCGTGGGCCTTTCTTACACATTTAAGATCCATTACATGCAAAGGTACCATTTTGGTAGTGTGTAAAGTGTTGACCCTAGTCACTGACTAGACTGCACTGGTTGCCGATTATAACTGAAACTTTTCACACTTTTCTATTTTCTCAATTTAGAATTATCAGTCTACATTCCTGTACAAGAATTTTGGAATTGCGACAACCAGTTGACCTCTACTTGAGAAATCTCTTTTTTGCGAATTCATTTTAAGGAGGTCCTATATGGTCCCTTTTTGCATGACGGGCCACATTTAGCTTATTTACCAAATATCAATTGCGTAAATCTATAACATAGATGCTGCAAGTAAAGGTTGTGTTTATGGCACAAAAGTTGTAAACAATAACATAAAACACTAACAAAATATATGATAAGAAAAAATGCTTTTTTACCTTACATGTGAAAAAAAAGAGACCAATGATAGTTTGAGAATGATATTTAACCCTTTCCTGTTTTGCAAAATTTTGGAACTGTCCAAATTCAAAGGTTTTGCAGACAAAAATTAAAAGTCGATTTGATTTGAAAAATAACCATTCAGTAGAATAGAAAATAGTGTGGAAAAAGAAGAAATTGCTTACCAGAAGCAATTTGTTCTTTTTTCACAATGTTTTCTCAATCATAAAATCACAGGCACGTAAAAAGCAGGGATTAAACAGCAAAGGGTAAAATGGCCTTCGGAGATACAAGTCAAGTTTTTACAGCAAGACTTTAAAGCCTTGTTATGCTGGATAAATACTGAAACAAATTGCTTCAAAATCAAAGAGCTGAAAGAGCTAGAATGCACTAATTTTGAGTCGGCATTTATTTTGAAAATACAAGTTTGAAACTTTCTGGTTTAAAAGGGGAGATCAGGTGGTATAGACTAAGGAAAGACTGCATAGAACTCTTATTTCTTACCATAGTAGGAATATTCTGGGTTCAGCATGACAAGGATAAAAAGTGCATATTTAAAATATAAACAAATTAGAAATTGTAACATGGTTCTGCTTTTACCCATCAAAATTATCTATTTTTTTGTAAGTGATTCAATCGATCCAATCTTAAATTAAGAGGATAAAGCTTAATGTTAATAATATTAAACCTTATCCTACTAAATAAAAACAAGAGTGTATGTCCAAGGTTTTTCTGCTAAGCCAAACTCATAGAGCACTTAAAAAAATTCAAAAAGGATACCGTCCTCCCTTTGCATGTGTGCTCCACACATGCAAAGTGGGGTACTTTTTTGAATGTTTGCGTACATTTTATCTTTCTTAAAGCAGGGTTGGTTCTGTTAGTTTGAGAGTCCTATAATTTAGGTCCACTTTTATCAACTGTAACTGTCTTCTTGAGGCCCCCTTTTTGAAATCCAGTGATGGAACTTAGCAACGCCCCTCTACCGGCTGAAGATGGCGGGGCTGCAGAAGGTCCAGGAGGGGGTGGGGCCGGAGGTCCAGGGGGCGGAGCTGGAGGGCCAGAAGGTGGAGCTGGAGGTGGTGGAGGGACTGCCCCACTCCCAGTAGGCGGAGGTGCAGGTGGCGCTGCAGGAGCTGAAATATATTTAGATTATGTGACCGTCATAAAAATAAGGACTATCTATGAACTCAGTAAAATAATCATTTGAAAAAGAAATTAGTTCAGGTAATCAATTATCATTAGATTCTGAAAATTAGTTAAGTGCAAACATTTTCAACCCTGAACAGCCTGCTGTAGTAGTCGTAGCACTTTACAGTCTACAAAAATAACCCCTTTTTGCCTGGCAGGTCACATTAAAACAGAACTGTAAAATCTTCATTTTATTGTTTAATGATATCCAACTATTAGAAATGATGAAAATATATTCAAATTCATTAAATTAAGGTATGAAACTGAAAACCTTTATCACACTAATGTATGATTCATTCTACTTGGTGTATTCATAGATTTGATAAAGTTTTAAGTCTTTTGCATCTTCCATGAATTCAGAAATATTCTCCTTATATCTTAAACAACTTAATTATACTTTTGTATTGAAAACAATAATATAAACAATAAAGGGTAAGCGCAAATCTATTGTAAGTGCCTATATGTTTATAGGCACTTAACAATATGTTAAATCAGACCCACGGAAATGACTAACCTTACATCTTTCACAGTCCCAGATTTTATTTCTCATCTTAAATTAAGATTAAATGAGACTGAGTGGGACATTTCCAGCAATTTCAAGTGTGCACAAAGCAAAAACTTGGGCCAGCCTGTGCATGTGCACAGTCTGACCAGAGTCTTTACTTTGGGCTTTATAGATAGATTAGGCCTCAAAGCATCTTTATACAGTCAGACAATCTTTTAATTGCACTGTGTGACTGGCTTGGTTGCTCAATGTTTGCAACTCATGCGAGTCAAATTGTTGGAAATTTCACACACTGGTTCAAATGAGACATGCACATGTGACAGTCAAAATAGCATTTTGTCTTCATGTTTAGATCAAACAATGTACTTAATGCTACCCCATATTTGTCCCCTATAACCCCACACTATGACACATGCAAGGAATATGTATATGTAGCATGCAAATCAATTTAAAGATAAGAATTTATCAAATAACACAATTTTGATCATACATTGTTTTATCTCCCTTTGAAAAAACTGAGGTTTTTCAGTATATTGCTTTAATTCAGAAGCACTTTATCGGAGAATAACAATATATTTGATTATCTTTTATGAAAGAAATATACTGAGTTGCAAAAAAAAGTCTGCACTCCCACTTTTAGCATATTTTCCTTCATTTTAATAAAATTGAAGGAATTCTAGGAAGTTAAACTGATGTCTCACTCTAGGTACGACCTACCTTTTCTTCTAATAAAAGCTGCGTGACCCTCCCTAATAGTGGCACCCCTTCATTTTTTACTAAGAAAGCCCCTTCAAATGCCTAAATTTTAGGAACTTTTTGAGACATCTACTCTAGTTTGAGATGAAAATCCTCTAAACAATCATTTAGATGATTGTTAAGAGGAAAATCACCTCAAATTAAAGGGAAATGGGCCACAAAGATAACAATTTAAATGTTTTTTTTAAAACAGAAAATGCATACTAAATAAAAGCTCTGGGACCATGTAATGTATAGCTCCCGGGAGTGTTTATTAGGAGAAAAAATGTAACATTGACAAGAACATTAACACGAATGCTACTTTTCTGTGATGCAGGCTAACTCAGCTATACTAAAAGCATATTTACATGGTTGTATAATTGGAAACATTCGGTGTTAGTTTCATCCAAATGTACTCATAAATGTAGGAGGTTTATCAGGAGAAATACGGTACCTGCATTTTTATAGGCTCGTACTATAGTTTTGCAGTGACCCCTCATTATGTGTTTGGTCTCAAATTCCTTCACTATGCTGGACCTAATCACTTTTTAAAATATTTATTTAACAGAGGTCCCAGAAAGTCCCTTTTTGCGTGACAAGTCACAAATCATTGAAACAAGTAATAGATTATTTTTGTGTTATGTAATACAATTTATTACAAAATCAACATAATAAAGCAATTCAAGTGTAAAAGATAGATAGCTGATTGAAGATAATTGTTAAATTAGTTTTTGTTTTCCTTTTAATTTATAAATCAGCCTAAGTGATCCATTTTAATAAGTCCTTGCTCTATTTTTCATTCTAGTTTCATAGCTACGGGAATGAGTCAGGGATATTAAAGAGCATTTAAATGTTAATGGCAACTAAAGAAGCAAAGCAAAGAAATGTACCCCCTTGTCATGTTGATATCAAATATCTCACTTGTAAAGAATTTGTTATACCTTAACCCTTGTCATGCTGAATAAAAAATGTTGGCAAAAATGCAAGCAAATCAAAGAGCTCAAAGCACTGGATGGACTAAATGTGTGTAGGTATTATTTTCAAAAATAAAATTTTTAAACATTTCTGTTTCAGAAAAGGAAAAACAGGTGGAATAGACAAAGATCAGACTGCAAATTTGTGCAGGCTGATGTTTGTCTATAGCTCCTGTCAAGGCAGGAATATTCCGGGATGAGCATGACAAGGGTTAAATTATATTAATTCATTTTCACAGACTTTGCCCTAAAGTATTGATTTGATCAGAATTGTTTAGTGACCTATTGTCACAATATATGCCGCCATAGGTCAATTTGTTTTACATAAAGGTCCCTTTTTCTGTGACACTGCATAGTATCACTAAATGGAAATGAAATGATGAAGAACGACATGTGAAAATTTCATCTCAATTCATCCACAATTGAAGGAGTTATCTTAACCCTTGTCATGCTGAATAAACTTTGGCTAAAAATTTGCATCAAAATCAAAGGGCAAAAAGCACTGAAAGTACTAACTGTAGGTCAATTTTTATTTGAAAAACGAAATCTGTTAAGAATTCTGGTTTGAAAGTGAGAAACAGGTGGTGTAGACTAACATCAGACTGTACAAATGTGCAGGCTGATGTTTGTCTATAGCTCCTGCCAAAGCAGTAATATTACGGGTTCAGCATGACAAGGGTTAACAAGAAATGTTAGATGGTCAGACAGATGGAGAAAATTGTACCAAGCTACAACCGCCTCTGGTTGCAGATAAAAATGGAAATGTCAACCAATATTAGATTGCATTTGGGTGCAGACTCATAATTACATGTACTGAGTAGGCAAAATGACATGCAGCAAGATAATTTATCCTGAAGCATTTGCATTTCTCTGATTTCTGAATTTAATGAGTATAGAATAACCATTTGTTTTATATGTTGAGAATGATAAATCTTTCATTTTTTGAACAACAAAAGCTGTATTTTCTCATGAAAATATAACCCTTGTTAGTTAAGTAAATAAAAAAAAAAAGGTTTACATTAACTGAGACAATTATCCTCTATTTATGTAATCCATTATATCAGCATAACTAGGGACAACAAAACAATGGTATATTAATTGATATAATACATGTACATGCACTGAAATAGAATAACTACACCCAAAGAACAAGAGTACTGCCAAAGGGTGCTTATGCTCTGCTAATGAGCGCTGGATGGTAAAAAAATCTAAGTCCCAAAAAGGAGCATAATTTGCACAAAATGCATCTAGAATTATCCCCCTTTATAATCTAGATATATTTCTCTTTTGATGGTGAACATGTGTGCCAAGTTTCAAGTGAATGGCCTCAGTAGAACCAGAGATATCACAAAATGTTTTGCACGACGACAACAACAACGACTCTAGGAACAAAGGCAACCACATCAAGTCTATAGCAACATGTTGGGTTTCACCAAATCAGCCAAGTTAAAAAACAGATATCTCCCGGACATAATTGCGCCCAAATTATACTTTTGATAATATTTTTGACTAAAAGGAGACTCAATATTAAGAATATCAGTTAAATATAAAACAAAATAATGAAATAGAGGAAAATATATTATGCTGTCACTGAGAAACAAACTTGCAACTAATACTGTCTCTATCAAGATTTTTTTGCTTTCAATTTTCATATTGTATAATTTGTGTTCCCTTTTAACCCTTGTCATGCTGAACCTGGCATATTCCTGCTTTGGCAGGAGCTATAGACAAACATCAGCCTGCACATATGTGCAGTCTGATGATAGTCTACACCACCTGTTTCTCACTTTCAAACCAGAATTCTTAACAGATTTCGTTTTTCAAATAAAAATTGACCTACAGTTAGTACTTTCAGTGCTTTTTGCCCTTTGATTTTGATGAATATTTTTAGCTAAAATTTATTCAGCATGATAAGAGTTAAAGTTACCCTTTTCTAGAGGGAGTAATTTTGAGTCAACTACTCTACTTTGAATAATAGCTAAAAGCCATACACAATTGACATCATTGGCAAAAATATTAAAATGAATCTTCCATATTGACAATACACTATCAATGAAATTGTAAATCCTATGGATTGGCCATTTGATTGACTGTATTGTCAATACTGAAATTTTATTGACATGATGATCCCATATTATTGCCAATAATATTGTTCAAAATAAGGCGTAATAAACAACACCAGCACCAGTACACTGTGAAAATACTAGTGATAAAATTAGTAATAAAACCTTCACCATTGATAATATACATAATGAAAAAAACATCAGTGATAATACAAACACCAGTGATAATACATTAAGTGATGAAACACCAGTGATAATAAACACCATAATAAACACCAGTGGTAATATACAAATTGAGAAATACAGTGATAATATACACCATGATAAATACCAGTGATAATATTCAAAGTGAGAAAAGAAAGAGAGAAGAGTTACAATATCCATTTTACCTCAGAAATCAGTGTGGCTTGCTTGTGGCTGTACAATAATGAGTGAAATAGAGGGATATCAAACCAAGGACAATAATCACCAACCAGAGGTCAAAAATATGTTTCAAACAAGAGGGCCATGATGGCCACAGGTTTCTCATGAGATTTACATTAAAGTACAAAATGAATTCGGACTCAAAACCAATCTTAAGGCACTTTTGGAGAGTAGCAGTTCACAAGACTTATGCAACCTGTTAATATTTACCCTAGACAAATTGAGAAGCACCATACTTTATGGAAGACTGGAAATTTACTTAAATGTAAATGATTATTTTATTTCAAATTAAAGTTTAGTTTTGATTTTATAACCAACAATTTCGTATATTCTTTTTCATTTTCAAGCATTTGAAATAGCATTTCTGCAAATTCTATCTTTTATCTCAAGTCTTTGAGTAATATCCAAATTTAGTACAAACTAGAACTGTCGCACAGCGGACTAATACCCCCCACAAGTGCTTTGTAAGAATGTAAGTGCTATTAGTGCAGGATGTGTTTGTAACTAATATTGAGGTCATATGCAGCATTTGCATGAAGTTTTATGATTCTAGATCACTTGGTTTTTGAGTGAGTCGAGAAATGAAAATTGAACAAAAATTGACTGTGACCTTGACCTTTGACCTATATGACCCAAAAACGATAGGGCACTTCCTTGGATCATAAGCAGTTAGAGTCCGGAAACTAAAATTGAACGAAAATTTACAGTGACCTTGACCTTTGACCTATGTAACCCAAAAACAATAGGGTACTTCCTTGGGTCATAAGCAACATTTGTATAAAGTTTCATGATTGTAGGCCACTTAGTTCTTGAGTTAGAGTCCGGAAACGAAAATTGAACGAAGGCTGACTGTGACCTTGACCTTTGACCTATATGACCCAAAAACAATAGGGCACTTCCTTGGGTCATAAGGAACATTTGTATAAAGTTTCATGATTGTAGGTCATTTGGTTCTTGAGTTAGAGTCCGGAAACGAAAATTGAACGAAGGCTGACTGTGACCTTGACCTTTGATCTATATGACCCAAAAACAATAGGGCACTTCCTTGGGTCATAAGGAACATTTGTATAAAGTTTCATGATTGTAGGTCATTTGGTTCTTGAGTTAGAGTAAGGAAACGAAAAGGTCTACGGACGGACGGACGGATGGACGGATGGACAGACAGACAGACATGGTGAAACCAATATACCCCCCTCTACTTCGTAGGTGGGGGGTATAAAAAGTTTAAATCTGGGCCAAGATCTTAATTTACATTTATTTGTTACAATTCCTATGATGAAAAAGGATTCACAATAAGAAAGTAAACTGAGGTTAGTAGGTGACCACGTATTAGAAGCTTTATCAAAACACTATAGACAGAGCATGACCCTTGGCATACTGAACAACAGGACATTGATAGTCTTTAATTGCTCACCTTGGTCTCTTTGATTCCTTAGCAAATTGAAATGCCTAGAAAAATTTCTGCAGTCTAATTTTAGTCTTAAAATCTTGCATGGGACTTTGACAAACAGACATCCAGACCAATCTTCATGCACACATTTAAATGTTGACTTCTAGAGTGTTTACAACCCAATAATTATTTCAGTATTTTTTCTGTGGATTGAAAATGGATCCTTCCCATTTATACACTCTAACAAGTTTCATGAAAATTATACCACATTTGTGGCCTCTAGAGTGTTTACAAGAAAATTGTCATTAAGGCCACTTTTCCTGTGACATCGCATGTATCCTTCCCTTTTTTTCAAAGGTGGCATTCTTGTGACGTAACAAATATTCTGACAAAGTTCAGAAGATTTGGCCGTATTTGTGGCCTCTAGGGTGTGATCAAGAAAATTGTAATTAAGGCCCCTTTTCTCGTGATATCACATAGACCTTTCAAATTTTCATGTAGATTGGGCCATAATTGTGGCCTCTTCAACAAAAATTATCATTAAGGCCCCTTTTCCCTTGAAATAACACGGATCCATCCCATTTTCAAACGGGTATATCCTTGTGAATTGACAAACATCTTGACCCAGTTTCGAGAAGATTGGGCAATAATTATGGCCTCTAGAAATAAACAAGAAAATTCTCATTTAGGCTCCTTTTCCAGTGATATCTCATGGATTCCTTCCCATTTGCACTAGCGTACATCCTTGTTACAAATATTTTGACCAAGTTTCATGAAGAGTGGGCTATGAATATAACCTCTACATTGTGAACAAGAAAATTGTCATTAAGCCCCCTTTTCCCGTGATATTACATGGATCCTTCCCATTTTAAATAGAGGTCCTCTTTTTGACCTGACATACATTTTGATCAAGTTTCATATAGATTGGACAATAATTATTGCATCTAAGTCTAAACACATTAATTGTTTACATCTGACGATGAGCAACACACGACTGACGGCGCATGACAGACGACAGACATTAATTGATCCCAAAAGCTCACCTTGAGCATGTTGTACATGTGTGCAGTTGAGGAAATAACTAGAAAGCCATGAATGGCTTGAGTCGCTCCACAGGCTTGAAATTTTTGTAAAGCATAAAGGTTTTGACTAGGCTTTTAGATATTTTTGATTCTACTGATGTTTGAAAATGATTTTCAAAGTTTCAACTATATAACATATAGAGAAATGACCTCTGCCCATAAAATGAATATTTTCATCTGATCACAATAATTTTTTGTAGAGTGATAAAGGGTCACTCAAGGATCATTCCAGTAAAATTTGGTTGATATCCATCAGTTACGTTCTGAGAAAATGATTTTCAAAGTTTCCACTATATAACATATAGAGAAATGACCTCCGCCCATAAAATGCATATTTTTCATCTGATCTCAATAATCTTTTGTAGACTGATAAAGGGTCACACAAGGATTATTCATGTAAAATTTCATTGGTATCCATCAATTAGAACCTGAGAAAACTCACTTTTTACCATATTCGGAAATTAGCCACGCCCATTTAATCCATGTTTTTCATTGGATCAAAATTTCTTGAACAACTTTGAAAGAGGGTCACCCAAGGATCATTCCTGTGAAGTTTGGTTGCAATTCATCCAGTAGTTCCTGAGGAGAAGATTTTTAAAGAAAAAGTTTACGACTACTCACACAGACGCACGGACTGACGGACGCACGACGAACACAACGCCATGACAATAGCCCCAGTGGCTTTCAGCCAGTGGAGCTAAAAACCTTTGTAAAATGGCATTAACATCAAAGTTCTAAAATCACTCAATGCACTCGTTTTGAGCCATTATTGATTTGAAGATATTTTCTGTTTTTTAAAAGGAATATCAGGTGGCATATATCAAGATCAGCCTGCACATTATTACTTGTCCATGGACAAGTAGATACCAGAGCAAATCTTGTAACAGTACTAAAACAAGAGGACAAAGATGGTCCTAGATCGCTTACCTGAGTCTCTTTGACCCCTTGGACATCAAATAAAATTAATAGGCAGATGTCATAAAAGAGATATAATTTCTACATAAAACCAAGTTTCATGAAGTTTGAGCCGAAATCTTGGCCTCTAGAGTTTTACCAAGAAAATTATCATAAAGTCTCCTTTTCCTGTGATATGGCATGGATCTTTCCCATTTTCAATAGGGTTCATCTTTGTGACCTGACCAACTTTCTGACCAAGTTTCATGAAGATTGGGCCGTTAAAGAGGCCTCTAGAGTGTAAGAAAGAAAATTGTCATTATGGCTCCTTTTCCCATTATATGGTACAGATCCTTCCCATTTTCAATAGGATTCATGCTTGTGGTCTGACCAACATTCTGACCACGTTTTATGAAGATTGGACAATAGTTGTGGCCTCTAGAGCGTAAACAAGAAAATTGTCATTAAGGCCCCTTTTCCTGTGATATGGCATGGATCCTTCCCATTTTCAATAGGGTTTATCCTTGTGACTTGAACATCATTCTGACCAAGTTGTATTAAAATTGGGCCATATTTGTGGCTTCTCAGGTGTTAACAAGAAGGGTTCATCCTTGTGACCTGGCCAACATTCTGGCCAAGTTTCATGAAGATTGGGCCACATTTGTGGCCTCTAGTGTGTAAACAAGAAAATTGTCAATAATGCTCCTTTTTCCGTGATATGGCATGGATCCTTCCCATTTTGGATAGGGATCATCCTTGTGATCTGACCAACATTCTGACCAATTTTCATGAAGATTGGGCCATATTTGTGGCCTCTAGTGTGTAAACAAGAAAAATATCAATAATTCTCCTTTTCCCGTGATATGGCATGGATCCTTCTCATTTTAGATAGGGATCATCCTTGTGACCTGACCAACATTCTGACCAAGTTTCATGAAGATTGGATCATATTTGTGGCTTCTAGAGTGTAAACACTTAAATTGTTGATGCCGGACGACAGACGATACACTACGGACATTCAATGATCACAAAAGCTCACCTTGAGCACGATGTGCTCAGGTGAGCTAAAAATATAGGAGAAAAGTCATTCTATTTATTCTTTCAAAGGGGAGAAACATTGCTGGGTTACAGCATTTTTTTCATTAAAAACAATGTTTTCTCAATACATGTATCTATCAATACATTTTTTTTCTTGCAAGTCATTTTGATCCTGAAAAAGTAGGAAATCAACTTTTACTTGTCCATGGACAAGTGGAGAAAAGTCCTATTTCCACACCCCTGGGTTAAGAAAAAGGGGGTTTTGAGATTTTAAGTTCATGTGTTTCTATAGTACTTGCACAAAACCTTAGTTGTGGGTACTCATTTAAATTGTCTCATAAAGTCCACCCCAATGAGTACACACAATATAGGATTTTAGTAAGAAATAAAGATTCTAGACCAGAGTAAGCCCCCTCTTATCCTAGCCTCTGTTGAGAGTTGATAGAAAAAAAAATTATAAAAAAATCTAAAACTATTAGATTGATTGATTGAATGGAGTTTTACGCCCCTTTCAGCATTTTTCAGTTATATCACGGGGGCTGGAGCACTTAACAACAGATTCCTAGTATTTCTCTCACCAGTACAACCGTCACATCCTTTCTTAACCTCCAGATGCTATCTCACATAGGTCTACGATTATCAACCTATTTGCGAGAGACAAAAAGAAAGAATGAGTGCCGCTGATGAGATCTAACATGGGACCACTTGATTTACAGTCCGATGCACTACCAACTGCGCTATGATGGTAGCTCTATTACTAGTAAGAGAAAGAATTTGAACTTATGGGATTAGATTTTTTGTTACAAAATCTGTCTCTAACTTCAAAAAGAAATCGTGACACATATCATTTTAAGGGTTAGCTTAAAACGGTTCTTTATGTTGGTATATTTCTACACATTTCCAATGATATTGAATTGACTTTAAATTTATCCCTCAACTAACATGACCTTGGTTCAAGCAAAAAAGTTCACCAATGGAATGATAAGATGGTGGCTTGTATTAAATGTTATGAATGTACAGGTGTGAAAAAGAATAGGAAGATACTAATACAGCAAGCTATACAAGTTAGGGTTTATTTGTACCCTTTTTCTTAAGAAAAACAACAATCAAAATGATATTTTTTGTTTTATTCTTTTCCCCCTTTAATATGACGTTAATTTCCAATAAGTCAAGAGGAAGTTAACTTTCAATTAGAGAAGAGGACACACTAAATTCTTAAAACTAAGTTATTTTCAATTAACTGGTTTTTTAAGTAAATATAGTAGAGGGGTAGATTCTACTAGGGAAGTAGCTCTAATTTGATGAAAAGAGTCTGTGTGTGACATTTCCAACAATTTGAAGTGTTCATGAGATGCAAACATTGAGTAGCATAGCCAGCCAAGAACTGTAAATATAAATTTACCTGATTGTCTTCAGTTACTTTGAGACCTTTTCTTTCTATTCTATTATCCTGTGTGGATGCACAGGCTGGCCAGAAGCTTTGCCTTGCAAACATGCGAAATTGTTGGAAATGTCACACACAAGCTCAAATGATTTTTTGCCGGAAAAATGGTAAGGAAGTTCCAGTTTTTACTTCAAAAGAAGGTGCATGTTAATCATAAAATAAATCTTCTCTTCATTCAATAAACATACAAAACTACAATTCTTATGACGGCTAGACAAAAGAAGTTTGTAATCAGTACACACTGCATTTGCAAAATTGGGTAAAGAGGAAAAGACAGTGTTTAAGCAAGAAAGCATTAGTACCCTGACTCATAAAAACACACACTTTTAAATCATATCTATAAACAAACAAAAAACAATTACTTCAAATTTTTAGGCTAGGTCTAATGCTTATATTTGGGATAACACCCAAAGTTGGTCCTCATAAATAAGAGGTGAAGAAGTAATGAGTGCCATATTGAAATAAATTATTTCATATTCAAAGGTAATAGGTTACAAAAAGTAACATACATGTATTTTCAGTGCAGTCTACAGGTTTATTTAGATGTTTGTGTTGGATATCATACAAATTTGAGCTTGAATCAGAGTTTCAAAACATTTATATAAATGTGACCTGTCACCCTAAAAAGGAACCATCTGGGTAGTGTGTAAGTGATGATCCTAGTCAGACTGACTAAGGTCACATTTTATTTTTTTCTGAATCTTGAATGATTGATATTTCTTTCTGTGAAAGATCTTTTGAGATGCGACCTCTAGTTGACCTATACTAGAACCAATCTTTTTTTCAAGTATCTATTTTAAGAAGTTTCCAGATGGTCCCTTTTTGCATGACAGGTCATGTATTCATTTCATAATTCATTTTCGTTTCACTCTTTTATGTGTAAGAAGGGGTTGGTATCAAATAAATGTGCTTTACCTGATGGTGGTGCGGATGCGCCATTGGTACTTGACTGTGCAGACTGGTCTGCTCCTGAATCACGTTTAGCTATGTCTCCATTCTCCATGGCTTTCTGTAGGGCAATGTACAGTTAGTTACATCATGAAATAGCCATTCATATCAATCAAAACCATTCTAAATCACTCACTCAGCGCTCCATTCATTCATTTCAAACACTCACTCAAACCGCTCAAAAAGGTTTCATAATGTCAAAGAGTCTTTGATTGTCTGGATAGCTCTTGTAATAGTGAACACACATGCCAAGTTTCATGACGATATCTTCAATAACAATAGAGATCGATAAAAGTTTAAGTTTTTCACACCAATGCCAATGCCTAGGCCAATGCCAAAGCAAAGGCAAACACCAATGCCAAAAGGAACAATTCCAAAGAGATTACAATACCTATAATAAGTATCAGTATGGATTATTTATAACATTTTCATCTTGTTATGACTTATCAACATAGATTTATTTTAGCAACCTTCTTAAAGCATACTTCAGCCCTTCGTTCAGGGTGAAAGCGTTAGCGAGGCGTTTTAGAAATGATTCCTTGCTTTGCACGTATGTGCACTTCCAAGGCAGGGTATCATCTCAAAGCGCCTGCAAAACGTTTTTACATCCTGAACACAGGGTAGATTTTCTACACAAATATTATCTTAATTGAAACTTCCAATTAAAAGCAATAGTAAACGTTGAAATATTAGTGTTGGCTATTTGTATAAATAATTTTATTTTTGAAGCAATGTTACCTTTTTTGATTTCCGTCGCTCTTTCTTTACTTCTTCTGACATGTGATATTCTTTGGCTCTTGATACCCTATTCTTCTTATATATCTGACATTAGATTAAAAAACCTTTGCAACATGATGTAGAAGTGGATTAGTGATGTCCAAAAAAGCTCTTATTTTCAAGTTTGAACTTCAGGGCCTGAGGTTATAAAACTTTTCTCAGGCTCAGGCTCAATTTTCTCATATTTAAAATGATAATAAATGTATGAAAATAAAAGTTATATTAATATGTTGTTATTTATAATGACTTATTATTATCATCATCTTTTATGTTAATACATTATTAAAATGAGTAATAAAATTTGAGAAAATTTTGAATTGAGCCTGAGAAAAGTTTTATAACCTCAGGCCCAGAAGTGAACTCATCCATGACACTGAAAGATGCGCATCTTTCAGATGTAGCATAGTGCTGGATATTTGCATTTATAGTATGGTTGCATTTCATGTTTCAATCGTCACCTGAATCTGTCCTTTTATAATTTTTTCTTTGCTAACTATCTTCTGACATCAAAAAGACAAACTTGTTTTGACATTGTGTAAAAAGTTTATGCAATTATGAATTGGCTTTCAACTTCTTTTCCAAAAAGAGGACCAAATAAGTGAATAATATCATTGTATTTTAGTCTAAACATGAATCTCAAAAAAAAATTTCATTTTTTTTCTGGGGGCTTTTATGGGCTTTTTAAAGAAGTTTTGATTGTAAACTTTAATCTTTAATGTACACTTAATTGTTTTTTGTTTTTTTTAAAGGATCATTTATATACATACAACTTTTTGTTCTTCTTTTAATCTTGCTTCAAATTCCTCTTTGGCTTGTTTTAAAGGTTCTTTTAACTTGCTAGGTATTTTTAGGACAGGTTTGTCTGTGGATGGCAGTGAGACGTCAGAAAAAAATCTGAAATTTTCCAAGAAACATGAACAGATGTGTATATATATAATATGTACTAAGTGTTTTGTATGAAAAAAAAATCTAATGAGGTTGGAAGAATTGATAATTGTCTTGGCTCTGCCGTGACAATTATGAATTCCCACAAACGAATTAGATATTTTTTTCATATGATACACTAAGTTTCAATGTATTATATTTATCTCATAATTTCGTTAGCCTTCTTTTCTTTGATGTTCCTAACAGAAAAACAAGTCTTTTTGCCATGTCATTGTTCTAGAAATATCCATGTGATATCATAAAAAATCTCACATTTTGTGTTATCACACGGATGTTTGTATTGTTATAAGATAAAATATACACTTATTACCCTAAACCTTATTTTGTTTCAATCTAATTTCGAATTTTCAGGACATTTCAACCAGACTGACTCAGGTTTTCCAACAATTATTAAGTAGAAAGCAGACAGTGTAGACTAAGATCAGACTGCATGTCTATGCCGGCTGATCTTAGTCTATACTGTCTGCTAAAGCTAAGTGTACAGTAGGAATATGCCATGAACACCAAAAGAGTATAAATTCTTCTGTTAGAATGTGGAACTTTATAAATGATAAAGGCCTTTGGATCAAAAGAGGCTCATTTTATTTAACCCTTTCCTGTCCAATCCCTGGTGTTTACGTCCCTAAAATTTTGTAATTAAGAAAGCATTGTAGAAAAAGAAGAAATTGTTTGTGACAAGCAATCTTTTTCTTTTTCTACAAAATTTTCTACCATACAGAATGGTTATTTTTCAAATTAAATCCACTTTAAATTTTCTTCTGCAAAACCTATGAATTTGGACAGGTCCAAAATTTTGTAAAACAGGAAAGTGTAAAGGGATACAACAATTATAGGAGCTCCTGTTTATAGGCCTTTACAATGGCCTTGCTCTTAACACTAGCAATATAAGATGAAGAAAACTTAACAAGTATGAGTGTAAAGGAACAAGATTCTTCAATAAAACTTTATGTTTTAAGTTTCTGGGATTTAATAGAGGATGATCCTTTGTTTCATCATAAGATCAATTATTTTTCATTGAATAACAACAAAGGCTATATTTTCAAAGTAGCAAAGACATGAATGGCACATGATTGCTAAGCAATGTCATCATAACATCATTTAAATTTTGTTTATGAAGCTCCCATTAGATAAGGTTAAATAGGATGAAATGAATGAAAGCAGTGAATAATTTTTTGATTACTTCTCTGGTTTGACTATTATTTCTCTATAAACAACTGAAAAAGTATTATAGAGAATAATTAATTATTTAATATAATATTTCAAAACATTCTGAATAGAACCAAACATGTCTTAGTGATTTCAATTTTGTCTAACCATCTATGAAAACAAATGACTTACTCATGCATTAAAAGGTTTTGTACAGTAGGCAGGCCATTTTTACATGCTTCTGTAGTTAATATGGATTCTAACACAGAACCTGGAAAAGATAAAGTACTTGTGAATAAGCATATGCACAAATGAGCAATCAAAGTAACATATTTCTACTAATAAGAGTGTCATCCATTATGGTAGCCCCTGTAACGTCTTAATCAAAGAACGACCGGTAAGTCTTTCAGTTGATTAAAATTACCTTAATACAAGAACTTTTTTGCTTTTCTAATTTGAGGTAAACTTCCTAAAAGCAAACATTTGAATGATTATTTAACCTTACATTAAAGGATATAAAGATACAAGATATCAATTTAATATACTTTGCCTCAGACATTGGTTACTAAATGAAAACTCTCTGTCCATGTTAAGTATAGAGCATTTATTAGGATAAATACAAGGGTTGTCTCAGGAATACGCAAAACTTTTGCGATAACTTTTATATCAAACGTACAATGAAATTGAAAATTACAAATAATGTTGTTTGATCATTTTCCTTAATTCTGGTGTAATTACAGACGGCTTTCCTCAATACTCGTGGAAATATGAATTAAAATGTAACACTATTCACTGGGTGTCAGCGCACACTATCAATGTCCTTTTATAATACATGAAACGTCTTTCAAAACTGATTCACTTCTACTGAAAATAGTGTCTTTACCGGCCTTTTGGCTTTGTTACAAAGAAAAAACCTTATGTAAACAAGAGGACCCTGAGAGCCCTCAATCGCTCACCAGATATTTCGAGTAAATAATCATTAAGACTCCTTATCCTGTGATATGACATGAACCTTCCCATTTTCAACAGAGTTCATTCTTGTGACCTGGCAAACATTTTGACCAAGTTTCATGAAGATTGAACCATACTTGTGGCTTCTAGAGTGTAAACAAGAAAACTGTCATTAAGGCCCCTTTTCCCATGATATGGCACAGATCATTTTGATTTTCAAAAGACTTCATCCTCATGACCTAACAAACATTCTGACCAAGTTTCATGATGATTGGACCCTAAATGTGGCTTCTAGAGTGTAAACAAAAAAATTGTCATTAAGGCCCCTTTTCCTGTGATATGGCACAAATCCTTTCCATTTTCAATAGAGTTCATCCTTGAGACCTGACAAACATTCTGACCAAGTTTCATGAAGATTGGACCATATTGGTGGCCACTAAAGTGTAAAGAAGAAAATTGTCATTAAGGCCCCTTTTCCGATGATAAGGCACAAATCCTTCCCATTTTCCAAAGGATCCATCCTTGTGACCTGGCAAACATTCTGACCAAGTTTCATGAAGATTGGGCCCATATTTGTGGCCAGTAGAGTATAAACAAGAAATTTGTCATTAAGGCCCCTTTTCCAGTGATATGGCATGGATCCTTTCCATTTTAGCAATTTTTACAAGGGATCACCCAAGGAATATTTCTGCCAAGTTTGGTTGATTTTGACTTATAAGTTTAGGAGGAGATGTTGTTTAAAGAAATTGTTGACGCTGTGACGGACATTGATAGATCACAATAGCTCCCCTGAGCACTTCTTGCTCAGGTGACCTAAAAACATATTTCAAAACAATGGGCCTACTTATTTCTCGCCCGCTTTCGGGTCGGGTGTAGACTGGTCTCACTGTAGCATATCAGAATAGCCTATTAAAGGCTATTCTGATAGTCGATATGTGGACCAGTCTAGAGCTGGTATCCCGCTTTCTGAGAGATACTCTGATGTTGTGGGCAACAGTACCTGCCCAGGGTCAGAAATAAGTTGGCCCAATATTGATACAGATTTCAGTTGTGCATTGAATAAAATATTTGATTTAAAAAAATTTATTAATCTTTTGCGTGGATACACAATATGGTATCTTTTTTTTCATTTGAGAAGGGGTGGTTAAAGTGAATTGTTATTCTTTTCATAACCTATCATTACATTTTTATATATTACATAAAAGGAGCTTTTACTGTATTAAACCAAAAGGAAGTATTTATTTTGGTATCTTTTTAATATCTGAGTATTACACTTCCACTACCTTATTTCATTGAGATAGATCCACCAAAGAAATCTAGGGTTTGTGGGTACCATTTCCCAAATCCCTGTTGATGACAAAAATGTATCAATATCTCTTTAAAGCCTAGATACCTATTGTTCACTGGCGCGATCATGATCAAGTCATATCAAACTATACACTGCTGATTTACTTAATCTTAGTTTCTCCTTATCCTATCAGCTGTTCTGAATGACATCGGTTGAAATCATCTTTGATTCCCTTATTAACACTCCTCGTATTGGTTCTTCCAACTTTGACCTTTTTCCTACTGTCCGGATGTCAGTTTCAATCATTTATCTATCTTAGCTGTGGTTAATTAGTGTGCACCACATAATGAACAGAACAGAACAGAACAGAAGTTTATTTACGACTTATACACAAAGTACATCGTCAAAAAACATATACAATATAACAAATAGTTAAACACATAAATCGTTAGCGTTTCAATACAATTTGGTCACTAAACAATGCATATTAATTAGAGAATGAGTAAAATTTCTTTGAAATTTGACTAATTTACTTATGTTGGTTGTATTTGGTTTTCACTTTTACATGGTAGAAGAAATGAATCCTTTAGAAAAAGGCACAAATTACACAATGATTTTTTGCATGTTGACTGAAGAAATTGACACAATTTAAACATCGATGGCCTTACGTAAAGACTCTTTTCCAAAAATTTAGCTCTTAGGTCTTTATAAAGAGGACATATACATATGAAATAATACATATCTTCTATTTCGTTTAAATCACAAAACATGCAGAATCTCTCATTTCTCGGAATTCTATTTTGACCATAACGACCGGATTGAATAATGGTTATGTTCATTCCTAATTTTGAATTCTCATATGGTTTGAATTAGTCTTATGTCGCTATCCAAACTTAATTATGAACTATTTTGTGCGCCGAGCCTTCCGTTGACGTCACCATTTTCAGGCCATTTGAATTGCACTTGGACATAACAAAAATTTCATTATTACACTTTACATAATGGCATTTGAATGAAAATGCACATGCGTGGACTCAAACGTTAACTGCCTTAAACATTGTAAGTTTTATGTCATACTCTTTGTGAATATTGAAATAAATTATGTTCAAACATCTATAATGTGGTAAAGACCAAGATCAGACTGCAAATATGCAGAATCTTGTCTTTGTCCATACATACTGCCTAAGCAGGAATAATCTGGGTTCAGCATGACAAGGGTCAATAATATCAAATTGTAAGATATGAGGAGATTATTTTATTAATTCATTGAAGTTTGAAACTAAAATCATAATCAAAAATAATGATAAAATTAACTTTTTAGTTTCATACCTGTAAAAATAAATAAATATTTCCTTCATTGCCTAATTACATAAGAATGAATAATTAAATCAACTTACGTAAGAGAGCTGGACATTGAGGTGGGAATGAATCACAGGTAAATGAGGTCAACTCTTGACCAAATGTCATCTCATATAACACATGGCCAAAACAATACACATCCATTAATTCTGTGGTCTGAAATAAGTGAAGTTTGAATATGGACACTGCAAAGAAATAGATAGAGCTTAAAACGCATCAATGTGCTTATTTATCATCTGAATATCTATGATGATGGTTCTTATAAAAAAGAAGAGGTTAGCCTACTGGTGCCTATGCTAGCTGTTGCTGGATGGTGGAAAAAAAATCTAAGGCGAAAAAGGGGCATAATTTGCACAAAATGCATCTAAAATTTATCCCCTTTGATAGTATATGTTGCTCTTTTCATAGTAAACATGTGTACAAAGTTTCAAATGAATCCCTCAGCAGCACCAGAGATATAACATAATGTCAAAGTTTTCACACAACGGCGATAGCTAACAAAGGAAGCTATATGAAAAATGCTTTTTTTAGCGTATAAAAAGACTTAAATGTTGTGATGATCATTGTATGTAAAATGAAACAATGAATCTTATAATTTGCCACAATCTTGAAATGTCAATTGAAACTTCTCAAAATGGGTCTCCTTTTCTTAAGTTTTCCTTTTCATGAACCTTAAATATTTCTTTACTATGTCAATTCAGAACTACAGATAGACACATAGGATCATCAGACTACATGTATGTACCAGGGGACCAGATAACAGGGGGTAAAGCCAGTCTAGAATCTTCATTTCATTATGAAACAATATATTGTGGGTACTCATTTGAAGAGCCTCAATGAGACGTTTCAAATGAGGACCAACAACATAGTGTATATGATAGGAATAATGAAATAGTTAAAATTGTAAACCAAAATACCACATCTATCTGTAACTCTGGTCAAGGTAGCAGTGATTCATTTTGCTGTGCATCCTACATCAAAGATGCACAGATTTTTAGAAAGGACTCATACTTTTTCAAATCCCTGGGATCAAATCTTTTTAGCAATATTTGTTGTGTCTTTTCATTGAAGAGTGAAAATGACCAAACTTTGTTTACTGCTACACCAGCCAAGCTATAACTTACCTGTATTTTTCTAAACTGTAAAATTTTCTGTCTTTGATATGATGGTAAACCTAACAACCAGTTCTCTAGTTCTAACAGTTTACAGGATTCATTTTCTATAATAATGTTTCCAGTATGTAGATGGCCTGTAAACAGAAATTATAAAAGATACGTCCTTTTCAATTTATAATACAGGGTTTGTCAAAACAGGAGATTCTTTTTAAGATTTTTAAGATAACTTGTTCGTTACAGCAAGATTTTTAAGCGGCTAAATAAGAATCTCAATGTGGAAACAAAGATATATTTGCATTAGCTTAAAACTAGAAAGCCATGAATGGCTTGAGTTGCTCCACAGGCTTGAAATTCTTGTAAAAGCAAATAAAAGTTTTGACTAGACTTTTAGACATTTTAAGTTCTACTGATGTTGAAAATGGTTTCAACTATATAACATTTAGATAAATGACCTCCACCCATAAAAGACATATTTTTCATCCAATCAAAATAATTTTTGGCTGCATGATAATGGGTCACCCAAAGATCATACCAAAAATGTTTGAATGATATCCATCGCTAATATTCTGAGAAAATGATTTTCAAAGTTTCCACTATATAACATATTGAGAAATGACCTCTGCCCATAAAATACATATTTTTTATCCGATCACAATTATTTTTATTTGACTGCGAAAGGGTCACTCAAGGATCATTCCAGTAAAATTTGGTTGATATCCATTGATTACATTCTGAGAAATTGATTTTCAAAGTTTCCACAATATAATATATTGAGAAATGACCTCCACCAATGAAATACATATTTTTCATCTGATCACAAAATTTTTTGGTAGACTGATAAAGGGCCACTCAAGGATCATTCCAGTGAAATTTTGTTGATATCCAACCATTAGATTCTGAGAAAATGATTTTCAAAGTTTCCACTGTATAATATATAGAAAAATGACCTCTGCCCATAAAATACATATTTTTCATCTGATCACAAAATTTTTTTGTAGACTGATAAAGGGTCACTCAAGGATCATTCCAGTGAAATTTTGTTGATATCCAACCATTAGATTCTGAGAAAATGATTTTCAAAGTTTCCACTGTATAATATATAGAAAAATGACCTCCGCCCATAAAATACATGTTTTTCACCCGATCACAATAATTTTTGGTAGACTGATAAAGGGCAACTCAAGGACCATTCCAGTGAAATTTGGTTGATATCCAGCATTTACTTTCTGAGAAAATGTTTTTTAAAGTTTTCACTATATAACATATAGAGAAATGACCTCGTCTGTAAAATGAATATTTTCTATCCAATCACAATAATTGTTTGCAGACTGATAAAGGGTCACCCAAGGATCATTCATGTAAAATTTGATTGGTATCCATCAATTAGAATCTGATAAAACTCACTTTTTACCATATTTGGAAATTAGCCACGCCCATTAAATCCATGTTTTTCATTCGATCAAAATTTCTTGAACAACTTTGAAAGAGGGTCACCCAATGATCATTCATGTGAAGTTTGGTTGAAATTCATCCAGTAGTTTCTGAGGAGAAGATTTTTAAAGAAAAAGCTTACGACCGGACACACGGATGGACGGACACAACGCCATGACAATAGCCCCTGTGGCTTTCAGCCAAAGGAGATAATGAGTGGTCATGACGACATTGAATGTTTTCACTCAAATTATCGAAAAATTATTGAAAATCGTTCATCATGACATCTTAAAAATCTCATTTAGGGGAAGTTTTCATCATATGACATTATATGTTGCTATAACGAACACACCTCTGGAGTCTGAGACTCCTCATTCAACAAGGACTCTCATAGTCAGCAATTTTAGAGTCTAATTGACTCATTCATACAAGAAGTTTTTCAACTAAAGCAATATTTGGACAGAGCAAGGTTCTCTTAAAGCCTTACATGGTTGTCAAAATTTAGGACCAAAGATGTTTCATAGAAAGTAATGAATGAAATTACATAGTATTTTATAAAACTATACATCTAATTTGGACAAATTATTGAAAGGCAGCTTAGCTTGAATAAGCTGACATTTAATTAGTCCTTCATCAAAATATTATCAAAACACTAATGGTGTTACATGACAAAGGTCAACATTTTATCTTCCATCTAAAACAATTAATTTGATTGGTCAGCAGACATCTGTCTATTTACTACAATTGTAAGAAAGTATGAGCACATACATGATATTTCCAACATATCATAGAGTTTACTCAGCATGAACATATATATTTTGTATTAAGAATATTTCCCTCTCAAATACAGAAATTTCGAGTCAGTAGCATCTGCAGAGAGCTTAGTCAAGGCTCTGATCAGACTGTGCAGATGCACTGTCTGATCTGAGGATTCAATTTGCTCACTTATAAAATT
This sequence comes from Fragum whitleyi, assembly GCA_948146395.1. NCBI lineage: Eukaryota > Metazoa > Mollusca > Bivalvia > Cardiida > Cardiidae > Fragum > Fragum whitleyi. The sequence goes on along the minus strand of OX411550.1, from coordinate 39,848,345 downwards.
GTTGAAAATTTCATTCAACTGCCAATATATATAAACACTTACCATAAGGCAGGCCTTTTTCATGTAGAAAATTCAGTGATTCCAGTATCTGTCTACCCAATAATTTCACAACTTTGATTTCCACACATGCCCGCTTGGCAGGCAATGCATATTTTTTCATATAGTGTCCTTTGGGTTTACATTTACATATAAAGTCTTTTAAAGTTCCACGTTCTATGAACGGTCGTATCGATAATCCACCATTTTCGTTATTTGATGCAAAAATAGGAGACACCATATATGGATGCTGTAAAAAAAATTAAAAAAGAACAAGTGACATGCTTTCTCTTTAAAGGTAAATAATCACTGAGAGAATTTTTTCCTTGGAATACTTACTTTTCCTTCATGCTGCACATATAAAAAGCTTTATATAAATGTTTAAAATAAAGGCCTCAATATCAAATGAAAGCAAGTTAAAATTATTTTTTTCTTTAGAATGGTGTGTCAAATTCACTTTTGTGTAAGGGCAAAATTGAGTAACAATAATTTTATAAAACAAGAGGACCCTGAGGGCCCTAAATCGCTCACCTGATATTTCAAGTAAATTATCATTAAGACCCCATTTCCTATGATATGGCATGAACCTTCCCATTTTCAACAGAGTTCATTCTTGTGACCTGGCAAACATTTTGTTCAAGTTTCATGAAGATTGGACTATATTTGTGGCGTTTGGAGCTCTTATGAGAAAATTGTCATTAAGGCCCCTTTTCCCGTGAAATGGCATGTATACTTCCCATTTTCAAATGAGTTCATCCTCATGACCTAACAAACATTCTGACAAAGTTTCATGATGATTAGACCATATTTGTGGCTTCTAGAGAGTAAACAAAAAAAATGTCATTAAGACGCCTTTTCCTGTGATATGGCACCAATCCTTCCCGTTTTCAATAGACTTCATCCTCATGACCTAACAAACATTCTGACCAAGTTTCGTGAAGATTGGACCATATTTGTGGCTTCTAGAGTCTAATCAAGAAATTTGTCATAAAGGCCCCTTTTCCCGTGATATGGCACGGATCCTTTCCATTTGAGCAATTTTCATCAGGGACCACCAAAGGAATATTTCTGCCAAGTTTGGTTGATTTTGACCCATAAGTTTAGGAGAAGATGTCGTTTAAAGATATTGTTGACAAAATTGTCATTAAGGCGCCTTTTTCTGTGATATGGCATGGATCCTTCCCATTTTCAATAGACTTCATCCTCATGACCTAACAAACATTTTGACCAAGTTTCATGAAGATTGGACCATATTTGTGGCTTCTAGAGTGAAAACAAGAAATTTGTCATTAAGGCCCCTTTTCCCTTGATATGGCACGGATCCTTTCTATTTGAGCAATTTTCATAAGGGACCACCCAAGGAATATTTCTGCCAAGTTTGGTTGGTTTTGACCCATTACTTTAGGAGGAGCTGCCGTTTAAAGATATTGTTGACAAAATTGTCATAAAGGCGCCTTTTTCTGTGAAATGAAACAGATCCTTCCCATTTTCAATTGATTTCATCCTCATGACCTTACAAACATTCTGACCAAGTTTCATGAAGATTGGACCATATTTGTGGCTTCTAGAGTGAAAACAAGAAATTTGTCATTAAGGCCCCTTTTCCCGTGATATGGCACGGATCCTTTCCATTTGAGCAATTTTCATAAGGGACCACCCAAGGAATATTTCTGCCAAGTTTGGTTGATTTTGACCCATAAGTTTAGGAGGAGATGTCGTTTAAAGAAAAAGTTGACGCCGTGACGGACAGACAGACGCCGGACAACGATCGATCACAATAGCTCCCTTGAGCACTTCGTGCTCAGGTGAGCTAAAAACAAATCTTTTGAGAAGAAAATAACATTATGGACATAAGTGGGAAATATACCAAATACAGTCAATCTTATTCGAGTATAGATTTTTATTAAACTGTCTTCAAAATCTCCTTTTTAAATCAAAATAACTTAAAAAGTAGATATTGTTGGTCAAAATATTAATGAAAAAGAATCGTAATTAGTTACAACTCACTAGAATTGTCTCAATGAGATAATTCTTTGAGTTTTAACAATATATGAGAATTTCGTTATAATTTTCATATTCAAAAATGAGACAAAATGTGATAATTCTAAGACAAATTTTCTATGAGCATGTCATTTTGAATGTAACTTATAAGGCTCTGCTTAGATGACATCAGATAGGATGGTATAAATAAAAGCAGGGAATAAGTTATGATAATTTCACTAGTAAGGCGGTGAGTTCATCAAAATGATAATCTACCATTATTCCTCGATAAGCAACAGAAAAAATTTAAATAACACAGAATATTTTAAATACATTGAGTAGTTGTCCAGGCTAGTCAATGTGTTTCAATCTTACAAATATGGAATTGTTGGAAATGGCACACATAAGCTCCTATAAATTTACCTACCTTTATATTTTGTATCACATTTAACATGGCATTTAGTTCTTTTTCAGGTAGATATCTGTATGGACCATAATCCATCTGGGAAAAATAAAAGATTAACTTACAAATTACCTGTAATACTTTATGTCAGGCATTTGGCTGTAAAATCTCAGCTTCTCTAACAAGTGAAAGATTTTAAAAAATGTAAAACAATTAAAAAATTGGTTTATTTGTTTAAATGGAGTTAAATGCCATGTTTAACAATTTTTCAGTCATACTATACAGCCTGAGCACCTAATAATGGATTCCTTGTATTCCAAATGTCTGTACTAAGATTAAATCCTTCCTAGCCTCAAGCTGCTATCCCACTTCAGTTGTTCAAATTCAGCTTTATAGGTAGTGGACAAGTAGACTTTTCTTGGGATCTTTTCCAAGGACAATCGAATGTTGAATTACAAGGAAATTCTAGACTAAACCATAGTAAAACAGAGTTTTAGTTACAAATAGGTTTTTTTTAAATGAATTTATAAATAGAAATTCAAAATATTAGAGAAAAGTAAGAAATGATACACAAAAGTACAGGTTTATATGATAAAGAATGAAGCATTTACCCATGTTAACATCTGCTTAACTTTTGGTTCTGTTACAGGTTTTACAAGAATAAACTGTTTTCTTATTCTCCATCCTGAAATAGATTTGAACACTGTAATAAATCACATGCCCTGTGTTCAATATGAACACTTTTTAAACAGTTTTTTCAAGATATCTTTACCGGATTAACTTGTGCGCACAAGTTCATGCAAAGCAGCGAACTATAATTAAATGTTTATAAACACTTTGCCATCTTTAACTCAGGGCTGGCATTATTCATGCCAATAACCCGACAACAATACTTTTTACTATTCTAAATTGAAAGCAGTTCTAAGGGAAAATTCAGTTATTATGTGACCCTTCACTAGGGACGATGTGGAAGGTACGAAAAGAGTGGATCCTTGTCAGACTGGGCAGCTGATTGCTCAGACTAACCAAGGTCAAAACTTTTGGCAAATAAAGTTTTCTGAATCTAAAATGATTCATCTTCCTCCCTATCTACATGTAATTATTTTCATAATCCTCCTCCTGGTTGACCCATGCTAAATCCAACCTTTTTTTTCAAATTATCCTTTTACTGAGTTTGCAGATGTTCCCTGTCTGCGTGACAGGACACACACAGAAAACTCTCTGTCTTTCTTATTAAGAAACATTTTTGCAAATGGAGAAATCCATCATTTCAGACCTGATCCTTTGTTTTCAAAAATATTTTCCCATTTTTTTTTCATAGAAGGTCATGATAATGTAGAAATATTTTCAATTGTTAAAAAATTTGAATAAAATTTTCAACAAATAATTCTTAAACCCTTTCCTGTTTTACATAATTTTGGACCTGTCCAAATTCAAAGGTTTTGCAGACGAAAATTTAAAGTGAATTTAATTTGAAAAATAACCATTCAATAGGGTAGAAAATAGTGTGGAAAAAGAAGAAATTGCTTGTCAGAAGCAATTTCTTCTTTTTCACAATGTTTTCTCAATTATAAAATCACTGGCACGTAAAAATCAGGGATTAAACAGCAAAGGGTTAAGCAAAATTGCACAAAAAATATGACGACAATTTTGCTTTTGTACCTCCATGAAAATAAAAAGTTTTACTTCTCAACTTTTTATTTTCATAGACTCTTGAGATATATCCATTTATAGCCATGGAAAACATTATGAGAAATGAAAATTCTTTATCAACTTTTTATTTTCATTCACTCTTCAGAAATATCTATTTATAGCTATGGAAAACATTATGAGAAAAGAAAAATTCTTTCTCTACTTTTTATTTTCATAGACTCTCAAAAAAAATATCTCTTTAAAGTTATGGAAAACATTATAGGAAATGAAATTTCTTATTAATCAGATATCTTCTTTTCTTTACTGCGCACAACATTAATAATGCTTCTGCCATCTGCCAAAATTAAATCAATTTCTGTAAGATTTTAAAATTTCCACCTGTCTAAATGTGAGTCATCTGTTGATGGGTTAACTAGTTTAACCCTTTCCTGTTTTTCAAAATTTTGGACCTGTCCAAATTCAAAGGTTTTGCAGACGAAGATTTTAAGTGAATTTAATTTGAAAAATAACCATTCAGTAGGGTAGAAAATAGTGTGGAAAAAGAAGAAATTGCTTGTCAGGAGCAATTTCTTCTTTTTCCATAATGTTTTCTCAGTCATAAAATCACAGGCACGTAAAAACAGAGATTAAACAGCAAAGGGTTAAGTTACAAAATTTTGGGTCAATGGCCTTCCTATCTTTAATATCTAATTATCTATCTGTTCAAGCCTCCTCTTTAATCAATCAACAGACTGAAATAACTCATATTTTGGTACACAAGATAAACAGAACAGTAGCCAAATCTAGATTCTTTGACTCATTCTAAAAACTCAACATAGCAATATGTACAAAGCCAGAGGTGCATTCCTTAGAGCGAGATTCTTAAGATTCTTATTAAGATTTTTAAGATAAAGCGTTCGGTAGAGCAAGATTTTTAAGCCGCTCAATAAGAATCTAAAAATATCTCAATGAGGAAACGAAGATGGTTTTGCATTGGCTTAGAACAAGTAGTCATGACGAAATCGAATATTTTCACTCAAAATATCAAAAAACGTTCATTACGACGTCTTAAAATCACATTGAAGTGGATTTTTCATCTTGTTCTAACGATCCCACCTCAGGTTTTCAGCAATTTATTTATGTGAACCTTTGTCGAGTATGATACCATCCTTTTTGATAATTATAGGAATTTGACCTCTATTTAACCTCTGCTAGATCTATCTATCCTCTTTCTCCCTTGTTTTTGATATTTGAAACTGGAAGAGTTTACAGACCACAACTAAAGTGAACGTAAATTATAAATGAAAACATCCTAGAAAATATTGTGGGAAAAAGGATAAATTGCTTGTTTCAAGCAATTTATCCTTTTCCCAAGATATTTTTTAAAGCACAAAAGTCATTGGGGTGTAAAATCCTGGTATTATACAGGAAATTGTTACAATTGTTTTGTCAAAAGGATTTCTATAATCAGGTTATTGAATTAATATATCGGAATTGTTAGGTTTATTTTTGCCAGAAAAGAAGTAGATTTTCCTTTGGGTAACTTTTCTTTGATTACACATTTCATAATAAGCAAGAAATAAGATAAATATGCAAATTAATGTAGTGTATATTAATTCCTCAATGCATGGCCACTAAAAAGATTGGTCGCCAGGTTACAATTCAAATCAATTTTTTCAAAATGCTATATATGATAGAACAAATAAGAGATAGAAGGAGAAAATGCTTTATTACTGGCTTGACTCACTGAAAATGTAAACCTAACGAAGGTTTGCAGTAACTCAACCTATATTTCACAAGTGCCACTGGCATTTGTTTAATATTAAGGTCAAATGTCAAGGTCACAATCAAGGTGAAGCATTTACAGGCTTGATTTTGTTGTTTTAAGATGACAAGTTTATTTCATGAAACCTATTGCATTCAAGGGTGTAACTCCCATTACACAAATTATGCAAGTGTTTAATAGAACTAAATCCTCTTTCGAAAAATGTCATTGATGAATGATCAAAAACTACAGCTTATTTAAGCTATAGTTACGATATTTTGATAATTCACCAATGCTTAATCAAAGAAAAGGGGAGCAGATGGAGGACATTCACCTTTTGTCACAGTCCACATACCGTTTGTTTCTATATATTCTGTGATGGTGGCCTTTCAAGTGCCTATAAATTTCAAAATACTTGTAACGCCTATGGTACTTACCTGCATCAGGTAATGGCTCTATCACCTCCCACTTTTTCTCTGACCGCAATACCATAGATACATACTGTAAGGCAGTTTCTGAAAAAGTTGGACTAAATTTGTTTACAAAGACAAGATAAGTTTGTGAAATATAAATGCCTCTGATACAGTAAATGTGTTCAAACTTTGACCTTGACTTATGACCTTGATCTTGTCACTCAACCTTGACCTTAGTGTATACTGATGCATATTGCTGAAATAATCATTATGTCAAAATAAGAGAACTGAATATTAAATAGTCCTGAGGTGTATTTCTAAGATTAAGATTCTTAGGAATCTAATCAAGATTTTAAAGGAGTGTTTTTTCAAGATTAAGATTTTTAAGTGGCTAAATAATAAGTATCTTAAGATATCTTAATGAGAAAAAGAAGATGGTTATGTACTTTCTTAAAACGAGTAGCCTTGATGATGTCAAAATTAATGTTGTCACTCAAAATATGAAAAAGTATTTTTTATGACATATAAGTAATCTTTTAAGCAGCATTTCCATCTCGTTTTTAAAAAAGGCACCTTTGAAGAAATAGGCAATGTAATGTTTTTCGCAGACAGACAAACAGACAGACGACAGTAAAACAATATGCCCCTGATCTATCAATGTCGGGGCATAAAAGATATGAAAAGCAGTCACTAAGTCATGACAAAAGTGGTAACAATTTTACAGAAAGTAGTCATAATTGAGCAAAATTTTTGGTCACCCACAGCCTTTGGCATTTTTTAATTCTTTCCTTTTTCTGAAAGTTTTGGACTTGCCATAGTTGAAAGACTGCCTGCAGAAGTTGTTTTAATCTCAATTGAAACCATTCTACTTGTAAATGACAAGAAAAGAACAGCGACCATTCAATGATGGATTGAACACAAGTATGACAACTGAATGTTATACTTGGATTAATTGTCTCCTTCAAATCTTTATTTTAGGGATGAGTGTCTTTTTCACTGTGTTTATGGGGTATAAGGTGCAATTGCCTTAGCACATGGAAAATAATGCGGGCGTTACGTTTAAGCCATGTGCTAAGGCAATGGCACTTTTATACCCTAATAAACGCAGTGAAAAAGACACTTGTCCCTTATAATTGCAATCCTCTAGATCGAAGAAACTATTAAAATACTCGGCCAAACATTAAAGCTTCAAGTCTACTTTCTGGGCATATAGATTACACAATCTATTTTTAGATGGTGTATTTTTATCTCGCTATCGAAGTGAAATGTCATAAAGTAAAACAAATGATACACAAATAAACGACAACTTTGAAATTCGTAGAGGTACTTAAGACAAAAAACTTGTTTCTGCCAAGTTAGTCTGTATTTATAAACAAAAACAGCCTGGTCGGTCTTAATTGAGAGGGCTGCTTGATGGTCTTCTTTGACTCGGTGTTTACATCAGCTCAGAATCAGAACTGAATGCTTGTAATCGTAAATTCTTTCAAAAATATCTTAATTTATAATAGATTAAATACCAGTGTTGCGTTGATGATCGAGAACTAGGTTAATTCGAGTTCCTACAACATGGGACTTGCAGATCGAAGGTCGGGGGGTTCCAGAAAGACCTATTGTATTTTATACAGAAATAAAGTCACAGTGCAATGGATTTCCCCATGTAATGCGATTTAAACCAATCAGAATTCTTTATTTTATTGGATTGCAATTATAAGAGATTTGAATCTCTTGTAAAGATGTGGAGGAGACATTAGGATTGTCAATCAATATCACCTGAAGCAGTTGTCTATTGATACCTAGAACTTTTAATTTATACACTATACTTATGATTTGCTCTTTTTATTGCTTATTCAAGCCCTTCAAGAATCAGTTTTGCAACCAACTTTTTCAATGACTCCTGAATTTGAAAAAGCATGAAGTACCCTTGCTGAACTATTTGTACTTACCTAAGTAGTTGGTTTGATAATTATCTGGATCCAAAAATTTCTTCACCGGTAAACTGTTTGAAAGGATAGGATGACTCAGTAAAGCTGCAATGAATTTCTGTAATAAAAGAAAGCAGACTTAATTTTCCTAGAATAGCATTCAACCCTTGACATGCTAAAAAATAGCTTGGCATAGTCATAATATCATAGGGCTGACAATACTGTCAGAACAATTCGTTTAAACTTTTTAATTTTTTTTCTGGTTTAAAAAGGAAATAAAGTTGTAAAAACTAAGATCAAGCTGCACATGCATGCAGGCTCCTGGTAACCTCCAGACTACCTCCTGTTAAGGCGACAATAATTCAGGTTCAGCATGAAAAGGCAGGCTTTTAGTGACAACAACAAAACAGGGTCCAAAGGACTCAATCATTGGGATCTTAGGGGTCCTTTCTTGAATTTTGGGAGTCCTTGTGTAAGATATAGACTATTTCTTTTAGGCTATAATCTTGTATTTTGTAGATTTAGAGCTATTCCTTGGTTCAAGGTAACATAATTGATAGAAGTATATCGATACTTGAGGCTCAACTTAAGAAAAGAAATGAAGACTGTTTAAACAGTCTTCAATTCTTTTCTGAAGGTGAGCCCCAGAGAGAGTCTATGGGACTCACATCACATAGTTGGTCCTGGCTACTAATTTTTGTGTCTGGGATGCACAAAACCTTCGTCCATTAAAACCCTGATAAAGGTTGACAATCATGTATACAGTCAAACCTGTGTTAGCGGCAACCTGTGTTCAGCAAGCAACCTGTCTTAAGCAAGCGGCCACTGAGTTCCCAAGTGAACCAATTACACTGAAATTGACCTGTTTTAAGCAAGCTCTGGCTTAAGCAAGCATTTTTTGAATGTCCCTTGGGTGCTTGCTTAAGACAGGTTTGACTGTAATATAATGCTAAACCAAAAACACTTGACTCAGTGGATGCAAACATTTAAATAATTTGTGAGTGAAAATTTAAAGATTACAAGCATATTGTCAGAGGGCAACCAAAATCTCAGAACTCATTAGAAGCTTTTGATTGCCAAGTAATTATTTATTGATTGGGGCACTAAAGATTGTTTGAAAAGTTTAGCCAGCTTCTGCTTCTTAAAAGAGCACATGTGTAATAAGTGGTATAGCGTGGTTTCAATGAGATGAATCTAATGCTATTAATATGAATAAAAATATCGTTATTCCTTCTCTGCTTTGCATGTGCTTTCATAGGAATGAATAAGAAACTGTATTGAATGTAATATATTTTTGTTAATTGATAAAATATGCGGGTAACTATTATTTCAACAGAGGTCAGATTTGGGTCCAAGCTATAATTAACCATGTTTATTAAGATGTCCACGAAGGATGTACTGCAGTACATTTCAAGTTTAAAGCAAGATTTGTCAGATTCCTCAAAACATTTGTTTTCTTTTATTTATCTAGCTTCACAGAAAGTTAAGAAACCTGATGAAACCCTTTCTACAACACCACAAGGCTTTAGACTAAACAAATAAAGTTTCTAAATACCTGTAGTCCAACTTTTCTCTCAGCTATAAACTCTCTGTCAAAGTTTCCAATCAGTTTCTTGGGAGGTAATGGCAGATCAATTCCAGAGATCTTCAATTCTGTGTCAAGATTCACAAAGTCTGTATATCGCTTTTGGACGGGCCAGCACACATCAGTTGTCACACCTCGATGGACCTTCAACATGTACTCCTAGAAAAATAAAATATGATGCAGAGTTTAACAGGACGCGGATTTTGTGAGTCCCACAGGGTTTTATGACTTGCTCATATATGACTGTGTTGTCTTTCCCCAATATTTGGCAGAGTTCTATCCAGTGGTGTTAATTGTCAAATGTCAGGTGAGTGGAATTAATTGCCCGACTTGTCTGACACAGGCTTTTCTTCCTGCGGACAAATTTTGGAATGGAAAACTAAATAGATCAAAGTTATATTAAAGGGTAGAAAACAGGGTATTTAATGAAGAAAATCCTAGTTTCAGCATTTTCTTCTTTAAAAATAATGTTTCCTTAAACTTTATTGATTATCTTTTTTTTTTCTTTTTTTTTTTTTTTTTTGGGGGGGGGGGGTAGTTGTTTTTCACCCCTACATTTTTTACTTAGAAAACCCACTCTCTTGCAACCTGTCACAAAGCTCAACCAAATGATGGATAAAAGAAGCCAAATTAGATGCACTGCTTATCAAGATCCTAAAAAAAAAATCGGTCTGAAGGAAAAGACATTCTTGCATCTACAATTAAGACCAACCAAAGGAAGTTGAACAATAAGATATCAAGCCTAGAATCCTGGTAATGAGACAAGACAGGGGAGCTGTCAACAAAACTCACAACATGGTCTTGAACTTTTTCTCCATTGTCAACGATACAGTTAAGTTGCACTGTGTCATCAAGTGGAATCTTCGATGATTTCCCCTTCGTCGCCATCGATTTTCACTTTAGATCATTCAGATAGATCGCCACGCGTTATGAATCCGGAGTCATGATTAGGAAACGTGAAAACGAAAGGAGGCGTTTTGTTTGCCAGAAATCACAATGTCGTTAATTCACAGTTCTCGATTCCCCAAATTTGGTTCATATATGATGAATATGATTTGAAATTAATTTCCAAACTTGAATAGAAACTAAATTTGTTTTAATTATGAACAAAACTGATTCGATGCGCTATTTAGTTGTCGTAATTTCCCTTTATCACTTACGGCAAACGTGTTATTCGACTGACAGCAGATAATTTATCAAAGCTTCATCCTAAACCGTCCTTAAGAGTGCTATTTCACTCTACTGAACATTATATCATCATTTTTTACCATTACTTATCATGGTAAATGTATTAAATGTACTTAAACTACAGAAGTTACTTGAAATTGTCATTGGTTTTCGTGTCGCACATTATCTATCCGTCTGTCTATCTATCTATTTATCATCCATTCATCTGTTCATCCTTACATACATAGTACATACATACGTGCATTACATATATACATACATTACATACATGTAGCATACAGCCCTTTCGTTTCAGGTATTAATGGCAAGTGACCCTTTCTAGATGTTATCATTTTTGTGTGAGAAATTCTAAAGGCAGTGGAAATCTTTTTTTTTTTTTTTCATAGTTTTTATCCACTGCTACACTTTTAAAGCTGGGTGGACTGAGGCAGTCAGTGACTTTTAAGTTTCTTATCCAAGGAAATGCCTCGCTGTCACCAGGACCTAAACCCTTGACATTTTGATCAGGAGACTGACACTCTAACCACTGACCTTTTTGAGCAGTCTAGCTATTGAGGCATTCTCTTGAACAAGATCCAAATTTAGTTCCTTTTAGGTATAGGTGAAGCAATTGAATTTCCCACAATTTGTCACAAAATCTTCAGGGAAACTCCTGTCCATATAAACGAAATAAGATTTTAAGGTGATATCTGATCGGTCAATATTATTGAAATTCAAAATAAATATGTGGAAATATAGAGTTTCTCCACTTGTCTCTGGACAAGTAAGCTGATTTCTTACTTGTCCAGGATGAAAAACTCGTCAACAATAAAAAAAATAGATAAATATTGAGAAAATATAGTTTCTAATGAAGAAAATGCTGTAACCATTAAAGGCAATGATTTCTTCCCTTTGATACAAACAAAAGGGTGACTTTCTCATAGATCTTTTAAATATTGTATCAAAATTTGCTCTGGTATTTACTTGTCCATGGACAAGTGGCCTAGAAAAATGTACATGCCTGCAAGTAGAAAAGCTTGTATAGGACAAGTTTGGCTTGGGAATACCACATCCCTGCATAACGATATAGACCAGTGTTATGCCAGTGTTTTTGCACCATTTTCCCCCCCAAAAATCTTTAAAGTCCCAACTTATTTCTGACCATGAGGACACTATCCCCAGGGTTTGACACTTACTACATTTTTCCACCAGCCTGAAGGATCTGTCAGCCCTACATATTACAGGTCCTCCCTGATAACAACAGGTCCTGCATGAAAAGCAATCTAAGAGATAAATTGTAAGGAACACATTGTTGGAAAAGAAGATATTGCTTTTGGCAAGCAATTTCTTCTTTTTCTACAATATTTTCCATTTGGTAATACAAATGCATCTTAGTGGCAAGGCAATAATTTTCAAAACAAGACGGTTTTAAAATAATACATACTTCATTAACTACAGGCCTGAAGGACCTGCAGCATGGTAACTTTTACCAGTCCTCCCTTAAATCCACAGGTCTTGAGCCGGAGGACTGGTGTTAGTGTCGATCCCTGCTATCCCCTTGGTGCCTTTAAGCCCTTAACCTTTCACGCGAGTGTTTGAGTGTGCCCTTGAGATTTGTAAAGTGTACCTACTTTTTAAGAACCAGGGGTCTGTTTTACTTGAATTCTTATGAAAAATTTAAGCATTAGCCAAATTCACAAATTGTACCTAGTGTTTTCATTCATTGTTTCTGATTCTGCCTTGCAATATCTCATTTGGATTATCTTTAGAAGACGATTCTAATGAGATGATGCATTGCAGAATTCCATATTTAGTTACTTCTGTAGACCCAACTTTCATTTTTATTATACGCTGCCGGAGGCGGACGTATATTGGTGTCATCTTCTCCGTCCGTCCATATGTACGTCCGTCCCTACGTCCGTCCACTTTTCTTGTCAACGCAACTCCTCCTAAGTTTCTGGCTGGATCTTCTTGAAACTTGGTCAATGTTATCACCTCAATTGGTAGATGTGCATGAAGGAAGGATTTTATGGTTCCTTGATTTTTGCCTGAGTTATGCCCCTTAAAAACTTAGTCTCTGGGTGCACTTTTCTTGTATATGCAACTCCTCCTAAGTTTCTGGCTGGATCTTCTTGAAACTTGGTCAATGTTATCACCTCAATTGGTAGATGTGCATGAAGGAAGGATTTTATGGTTCCTTGATTTTTGCCTGAGTTATGCCCCTTAAAAACTTAGTCTCTGGGTGCACTTTTCTTGTCAATGCATCTCCTCCTAAGTTTCTGGATGGATCTTCTTGAAACTTGGTCAATGTTATCACCTCAATTGGTAGATGTGCATGAAGGAAGGATTTTATGGTTCGTTGATTTTTGCCTGAATTATGCCCCTTAAAAACTTAGTCTCTGGGGCTTATTGCCTCAGTTATGCCCCCTTAAAATTTAGTCTCTGGGACTTATTGAAATTGCAGCCTTGTGAATGCAACTCTTCGTAAGTTTCTGGCTTGATCTCAATGAAACTTGGTGGAAGTTATAACCGAAATTGGTAGATGAGCATGAAGTAAGAATTTTATGGTTCATTAATTTTACCCTAAATTATGCCCCCTTAAAACTTAGTATCTAGGGCTTATTGAAATTGCAGCCTTTTGAACGCAACTCCTCCTTACTTTTTGTCATTATTTAAATGAAACTTGGTCATTTTGAATTTGGTTCTGTCAAAATAAGTAGTGTCTACAATTATTTTCGTGAAACAGCAGCAAAGTGGCGGCGTATTTTGTGACGATGGCACTCTTGTTGACCTATGCAAAAGATGATTGTAAGTTTTTTTAATAAAACAGGCCCCTGGGTGATACTGTCTTCGTCTTCAAAACCTTGACAGATCTCCACACTGAATGTATATAGTGGCTTAGCTGCCTATTGACAATTTTCTAAATGAAATACTTTTATTTGTCGGAACCAATGGACATTTAAAAAGTGCTTGCTTAAGCAGGTGCTTGCTTAGTACAGGTCAATTTCAGAGTAATAAGTTCATTTGGGAAAATACATTTTTCTGGGTCACTTATTCATGGACAAGTAAATACAAGAGCAAATCTTGATACAGTACTGAAAACATTTGTATCAAAAGGTAGAAAACTTTGTCTATAAAGAAGAAAATGCTGGGTTACAGCATTTTCTTCATTAAAACAATGTTTTCTCAATGATTTTAAATCCTTTATTTTGTTTTTTTGTTTGCAGACATTTTGATCCTGGACAAGCAGGAAATTCACTTTTACTTGACCACGGACAAGTGGAGAAAATTCATATTTCACTCTCCTGAGTTCTTGCTGTTCATCATTAATCTATATTTTACAGCTGCGACGACAGGCAAGACTGAGGCGAGAGTATATCTACAGAAAATCAGTTGAGAATAAGGAGAGAAAAGTCCAAGAGAAAAAAGAACAACTAAAACGTGCAATAGATGGTAATGATGATGGCTTATTATGTTTGAGATTTTTTTCAAATCCAGAACTGCCTCCGTGGTAGTGCAGTTGGTAGCATGTTAGGGTGTCATTCAAAAGGTCTTGGGTTCAATTTTGATGATGGCACTCATCCTTTCCAACTATTTGTCTCCCTCCAGTGGGTCAATAATTGTAGACCTATGTGGGATAGCAGCTGGAGGCTAGGAAAGTATGTAATGGTAGTACTGTTGGGGGAAATACCAGCAATCCATTGTTAGGTGCTCCAGCCTCCGTGATATGACCATAAGATTTCTAAAAGCGGCGTAAAACCCAGTTCAAATAAAAATAAAATCACATTCAGAACTACAGATACTTTAAACTTTGGTAAATTATTATAGAATTTAATCGCTGTCATTCATTTCACATCACTAAATGTCATCTAGCAGGGCTCATAGTACTGATGCATTTATCAAATGTCCTGTCAGCATGTGCAAAATGATGTGCTTTTAGAGAATTTATCCTTAGGTTTTCAAATTTCATCTGATTTTTGACTTAAGGAATCAATTGTTTTACATGTGAAATTGATGCAACTTTCATTTTGTGAACAACAAAAAACTATATTTTTACATGTGGTTCTGCTACTTATGAATATATACCTTTTGTTGTTCACTCAACGAAAATTACACATGTAACAAATACAAATATCGTCTATATATTTTATTTCAGAGAACAAGCAAATTCCTCATGGTTTACAGGGTGATGCCATAGAGTTACAGAAAACTCTTGCTTGGGATGCTAAAGGTATGACCTTTAGTTTGAGCCTGTGCATGAAATTTCCAGCAATTGAAATGTTTGTTTGAGTTTGAGCCTGTGCATGAAATTTCCAGCAATTGAAATGTTTGTGAGGGGCAGCATTTAGTTGTGTAGACAGCCACATATTGTAGATATAAAAATACCTGATGGTCTACAGATACTCCGAGACCTAATCTATCTACTAAAAACCATAGTTAAGGTGGGACGTTACAGTTTTTGGGAGACAACTCACCTAGAAAAAGATTGTGCGGGGGCCTTGTTAAAATCAACTTTATATGAAGTTGCGCATGCACAGTGGAAGGCTTTTTTTTCAAACAATCGTAATTTTGTCAACCTCCACGCAGGATTGTCTTGAATACAAAATAAAAACGTTCCCGAAACATTTCAGAAACATCCGACTGCTATGAAAGGTTCACTTTCTAAACGTTTGTAAATGTTTTTGCATCCTGAACTGCAGGGATTGGCAATTATTACGAGGGACAAAATGAAAACTGGTCATGCGTTCAGAATAACGAATCACAAACGATCATCCGAAAAATGGTAGTCTGCATTACCGTGTAAAGTATATCTAATAAGTGTTTCACACTTGTTCTTCGTTATTCCAACGAAGTACGGGCGACGGTGAAAGACCTATCACAAGCCATGCATTCAGGATGACAAAACGGAGCAAACATTTTTGTTATTTATACCCTGCATTGCTCGCATGTGCATGAGCTAAACATTTACTTCGCTTTGTTTTCCTGAACGCAGGGCTGTCAAGTTCTCTTCATCACGGAAAGGGAATGTTTGAGTTCGGGTCATATTGTTGTAAGTATAAAACTATCATATAATGGATGCTTATAAAAGGTAGTCATCTTTCAGTTATTTAACCATTGCTTGAAGAGGAGAATAATATGCTTTTTTGTTTACGACTTCGGTAAAAACTGATACGGGATGACGAATCATATCCCAAGATTTTGCCACTTCGATGCGATTTCTCTCCTTTTCAGTTTACTTTTCTGCACTGTTAACTGTCTGTTCGTTTTTCACTATTCTTTTTATAAATCTTCAAAATGAAATGCTACTTTTGCCTATAAAGATCCTATTCATTGCGTATGTTACACGTTGAAAATACGGAAAGGAGACAGCATAGAAAAGGGACAATTTCAACCTTTAAAAAATTCATTTCTTCTCTCTAAATTTCCATCTTTATTTGATTCCGTTTATGTGTGTTTGTAAGAGTGAAACGATAATTTCATAACAATTATTAATATTCCATCAATAGCTTTGTCAACATTGAATATATCAATAAGCAATGATTCAAAAAAGCTTTCGTATTATCCGAAGAGCGCATGTATTCGAGAGTTACTGCGTCTGCTCCTTGACCAAGAAGTCCCGAGATCGGGTATAAATACCGGCGATTGTACTTTTTCCTTCATTTGGCCCTGAGACTGTTGAACTCTTCTGTAGTCCACAGAATCAAGAGAGATCAATGTAAAATTTAGGAAATTGTTTCCAAACCTTTGTAAAATAAATAAGGTTAAAATTATCAACATAATCACAGAATTCTAAAATCTTTAAAATTAATCGAAAGTCATGTTTTATTTCTTTTTTGTTTCAATCCAGTAATAAACCATCTTATCTTCCGTGGCAACTGAAATGGCATATTATTTCTATATGTAATTGTTTCATATAGAAAATCAGTGCATGGAGGAAAACCTCGATTTTTGATCAGGATAATGGCTGTGCATGTGGCGGATCCTGAGGGAATGGGGTTTTCAGTCTTTCACTGGATAATTTGGCAAAACTTTGGTAATGATGTGAAATGACTACCCCCCCCCCCCCCCCCCCCCTTAATTGTAGTTTAAACCCTGTTACAGAAATCCTACAACTGACATAGGCGTTACCAAGTGTATCAAAATTACAAATAGTTTTTATTGTTGATTGGGAAATCAGGGGACGTAACAATGCCTGGACAAAATCAAATTAGAGTAGTAAATTTGGTGGGGGGGGGGGGGGGGGGGGGGGTACTGTACTTCAAACTTATGAAATTGACTAAAAGTGCGTGGATACATATAAATTTCTTGATTAATTTCAGTTGAATGATAGTTGGGCTAATTTTCTATTAACATATTTTGAGTTTATTAGCTCGGCTGTTTTCGGAGAAAACCCGAGGTATTGCTATAGCCTCCGTGTCGTCGTTGTCGTTGGCGTCGTCGTTGTCGTCGTCGTCGTCGTCGTGCGAAAACTTTGACATTTTGTTATATCTCTGGTTCTACTAAAGGCATTCACTTGAAACTTGGCACACATGTTCACCATCAAAAGAGCAATCTATACTATCAAGGGGGATAACTCTAGATGCATTTTGTGCAAATTATGCCCCTTTTTCGACTTAGATTTTTCCCAGCATCCAGCCCTCGACAGCCGAGCGTAGGCACCTGTAGGCGGTGCTCTTGTTTAATATAAGTGTTTCCTTTTTTTGCCTTCAAAAAAAATATTCACTTTTTATCTTTGAGGAGCATTTAAAGCAAAATGTCCACTTGTCACTTATTTATGCCCTTACTAGAAAGTTTATTATATTTTTATGTTTTCCATATCTATGGCTATAAATATATGTTAATTTAGCACACCAGCATTGTGATTGGTCGGTGAAATAAACAGTTTTCTTTGATATTTTCGAAAACATGGCCACCTTAAGAAAAGTGTAAATATTTTCAAAATATGCCTGGAAAGCTATGTTGATATTTTCAATATATCTGTGCATATGAATGCTCCAAAACATACATCTGTTTCGCGGATATCTGGAAATCCCCCGAAACTGTAACGGCCTTCCTTAAGACTCTGGACAGGTTGTGCGAATGCACAGGCTGGTCAGAGTCTTTGCTTTGCACATATTTGAAATTGTTGGAAATGTTACGCACAGGCTCATTTAATACCTGCCATACCAAACCCTCGAATTTGACTAAGATCCTTGAAAAATTCTTTTAAAACTACATTCAGTCTTTGAAAAGTCCTTTAAAATGGTTTCTATACTTTATATCTGCCGTTAGTTAACTAATTATTTGTTGTTTTATTAATGGGAGCAACAAGATAACATCTGAAGTTCCAATATGCTAGACTTTAACAATGTCATAAAAAATATACATGTACAGTGTTGTACACTTTTGCCTTAAATAACAATTTAAATTGGTATTTTAGCATACATATTTAACCAATAGATCATTCATAGTGGAGAAACAAATCACTTGTTGAATACAATTCCTTCTCATCTTAATATATTTTCCCAAATCATATACTTAACGCCTTGATTGATATTGGGCTCACTGAAACATCGTAACTACATCTAGCTGGATTGAACTTTAGTTTATAATATTTGACAGGTATTGACTCTCAGCTAGACGATGAGTACAGGTGGGCAGGGGTTGAGGACCCTAAAATAATGGTAACTACATCAAGAGAACCAGGATCAAGGTTGAAAATGTTTGCCAAGGCAAGTAAATGCACATGTGCAGGGTTCAACAATAAGGGGAGTCCGGGAGTCTGATGGACTCCAAAAGTCATAATGAGAAAAATTTGAAAAATAAATGCGCAGAGCAATGTAGTTTCTAACACTTGCCAAAACTGTAGATATTTTCACTAAAACAATCGTACAAGAAAACATTTACTTGCATCCTGTAGTGTTTAGAAAAACAACAACTCTACTTTAGAAAGAATATTGTAGAAAGGAAGAAATTGCCTATAACAATGTGTGGGAAATATCAGGAATCCATTTTTACATGACCAAGTATCTGCTTTATTACTGAAAGACTATTGAAAGCGACATAAAAACCCATTCAAAGAAACAAATCGAAATTTAATAATGATATCATAATGTATATAATAATATTAATAATAAAAAGTGAGGGTAATTCCATCCTATGTGGAAGATGATGGGGGAAAAGGAGAAACTGCATGTTACAATTTCTTCTCATTACAACGCAAGTTCTCAATCTATAAAGATCCCTATCTATAAAGATAGGAATACTATGGGACTAAATACCAACATCGAACACCCCTTTTAGAACTTATGAATCTGCCGCTTATATCTTTCTTGTTAAGTTTAAACCCCATACAACTTTTGTATTCTTTCAAAGACAAAGATGATGTGCCTTATGGTAGTGGACCTGTAATAGTCCTGCAAGGTTTCAGAAGTCATAAATTTTAAGTGTTAACCGAGGTTTTATCAATAATTTCATTAGGAAACCTTGGTTAACATTGCAAAGGAAAATGAGTTCCAGAATGTTGTGGAACTATTATGAGTCCACTTCCTTAATTGTGTACTCTCTTTTGTCTTACGCAGGAAATCAAATTAGTGTTTCCAAACAGTCAGAGAATAAACAGAGGGAATTATGAAATGAAGCATCTCATAGAGGCTTGTCGAGCAAATAATGTGACAGATCTTATTATTCTCAACGAAACTAGGGGGACGCCTGATGGCTTTGTTGTGTGTCACTTTCCGTACGGACCTACTGCATATTTCAATTTATCGAATGTGGTGATGAGACATGACATTCCTGATGTCGGGACTATGTCGGAACAATTTCCACATCTGATATTCAACAACTTTTCAACGAGGCTAGGAAAGCGAGTAAGTATTTCTGGGCCCGAGGCTATAAACTTTTCTTAGGCTCAACTGAGAATTTTCTCAAATTTTTAATTCAAATAAATGAATGAAAATAATTGATAACAATTAATTAATATAATCTTTCATGTTAATACATTAAAATTAGAATTAAAACAAAAATACGGCTTAAATCTCAAATTGAAATTTGAGAAAATTTTGAATTGAGAATGAGAAAAGTTTTATAACCTTGGGCGCTGAACTATCAAAATTGAGCCTGTGCATGATATTTCTAACAATTTGAAATGTTCATGAGATGTAAACATTTAGCAGCGTAGACAGCCACAAACTGTAAATATGATTTTACCTGGTGGTCTACAGATACTTTGGGACCTTATTTATCTACTAAACGCACAGTGAAGACACTGGCCAGACTATGCAGATGCACAGGCTGGTCAGAGTCTTTGCTTTGCACATATTTGAAATTGTCTGAAATGTCACGCTAAGGTTCAATTTCAAAGTTATACAATCAACTGTTGCCTTATGACAAATTTTGACTGGTCTGAATTGTAAAATGTTTCTTTGTTTTCCACAATGTAACTTTTATCAAAACAGAATATGGAATCTATGACAAGATATATATTTTTGAAATAGATGTTACACTCAAGATTTCCATTCCACTTATTGGCATTTGCATTTAGATGAATTTGCATAGAAATTAGTAGTTAATGTAATAATAACTGTCCTTTTTACTAGACATCCAAATTTAGAATGGTTGAAATTTGAAGAAGTTGAAAACAACATTTAAAGTGGTCTGAATATGAAGAAATGACAGAAAACAGTTTCAAATTAATCTATGTAAATTGTTGTTGTCTATGTCCATGACATTGCTAATCAGAGCTACAGATAGAGGGGGTATTTTGGTTTTCAAATTTAAATACTTCATAAGTCCTTACTCAAACCCTATGTTGTTTGTACTCATTTGAATCGGCTCATCGAGACAATTCAAATGAGTACCTCCAACAAAAGGTTTTCATTGTGAAATAAAGATTTTAGCAGACTCTACCTACTCTTCAGTGTTTATTCTAGGCAGGGGGATTGAGGGATTCCCTCACTTTGTCAAAAATCCCCCATATTTTCAAAATTGATGGGGGATTTTTCCATATAAACAAAGAGCAAAGAATACCAAACATTTCTCAATTTTCTAGATTTTGCATTGAAACCCCGCACAATTTTGAAATCCTTAGATAAACACTGATGTTACTCTTATCTGGACCCCTGCGTTATGTTTTGTTCAGTGAGAGTGTGTTTGTGTGTTACAGGTACAAGATATCTTGAAGTACTTATTTCCTGTACCAAAAGTTATGTTTTGTTCAGTGAGAGTGTGTTTGTATGTTACAGGTACAAGATATTTTAAAGTACTTATTTCCTGTACCAAAAGTAATGTTTTGTTCAGTGAGATGGTGTTTGTGTGTTACAGGTACAAGATATCTTGAAGTACTTATTTCCTGTACCAAAAGTTATGTTTTGTTCAGTGAGAGTGTGTTTGTATGTTACAGGTACAAGATATTTTAAAGTACTTATTTCCTGTACCAAAAGTAATGTTTTGTTCAGTGAGATGGTGTTTGTGTGTTACAGGTACAAGATATCTTGAAGTACTTATTTCCTGTACCAAAAGTTATGTTTTGTTCAGTGAGAGTGTGTTTGTATGTTACAGGTACAAGATATTTTAAAGTACTTATTTCCTGTCCCAAAAGAAGACAGTAAAAGAGTGATGACCTTTTCTAATGATGATGACTACATATCCTTCAGGTATATTACAAGGCTTGTGCTAGTGATGGGCTGATTAATTGACAACAATTGATAATCAGTTGATTTGGACTTCTGATTATGATAATCAACTGAGAAATTTCATTATCGATTAATAAGTTCCTAACACATAAATGAAATCCTTTATTATATTATTTTATCCTCAGCTGTTTTTGAAGAAAACCGTAGGTATTATGATCACCTTGGTGTCGTTCGCGTTGTCGTTGGTGATTGCGTTATCTTTGGCGTGACAAACTTTAACCTTGGTCATAACTTTTGAATGGTAAGTCATAGAGCCTTCATATTTCACATGATTATTGCTTGGGACAAGACCTTTCTGTAGGTACCAAGGTCAAGGTCATTTTTTAAGGTCAAAGTTATTTTTCAAGGTCAAATTTGTTTGAAAAAAATTAATGTTGGTCATTATTTCTGAATGGTAAGTCCAGAGCCATCATATTTCAAATGAGTATTGCTTGGTATAAGACCTTTCTGTAGGTACCAAGTTCATATATTTGCACTTGCCTAAGAAATAATTAACAGCCGAGCGTTGGCACCCGCTTGCGGTGCTCTTGTTGAAACTCACATCAGTTTAATGGTCTGATGTGAAACAGTTGTAACAGCCTAAATGTTGATAGGCAGTTTCAATTTTTTCACGCTGAGCCATAAAGTTGGTAGAAATATTTGCATAGTGAGTCATGAGTCTTAACTTCACTGTCATATTCTATTCTTTAAAGGATGATACTGGGAGTGCTGTATTTATTTCTGATAAAACGATTATATTATGGATCATTAGTTGATTTACTCTTCCAACTTAAAACCAATTATGGATTGTGATTTTAAATGAATTGCCTGACTCTAGCTAGTGCTAGCTTTTCAATTTCAGGAGTCCTTAACCTCTTGACCATAAAATTTAGGGGGTTGGAACTTGCCTTTAAGGAGTCAAAATGCATGCAAACTTATATATATCATCAGTTTGACAGTTTAAATGATCTACATACATGAATCAACATCATAAAGTGTCCCATGACACTCAATTGTTTATGTTGACTCATTTATATAGATCTCTTATGATAAAATTAAGAAAATAAATTATTGATATAATCTTGCATAGGTTACATTCATGGCAATTTAGTATGTCGAAATGACCCCCTTCAGGAAATTTTTGAGGTCAAAATGGAATTATTGGGAGTCAAAACCCCAGTTTAAGGGTCAAACACAAACCCTGGGTATAGTCTTACTTTTCCTTGTCATCCTGAAAAAAAACCCCTTCAAAATTAGATTAAAATCGAAGCACTTAAAGCTCAGTATGTTCCAAATGTTAGTCAGCTTATGATTTTGGAAATACAATTTGAAACTTGTCTGTTTTGAAAAGGAAACTCATATGGTAAAGACTAAGATCAGACTTCCAAAGTAGGAATACTCCAGGATCAGCATGATACGGGTTAGGCATGTTAAAGATACTATGCTTATGTTTTGATATTTGGCATGATTATAGATCTCAACAATACACATCAGCTGATATAAAGGTCAAGGTCATCTGTCAAGGTCAAAGTGAAAAAAAGACTGTTTCACAATACATTTTGTCAATCCAAAACTCTTTTACTGTAGGGCATAAAAGAGAGTGACTTATGGGAATTAGGTATCAAACACACATTTTTACAAAAGAGGAAAATGGCATATACAATTCTGAATTAAAAGATTGTGTAAATATCTTGATTTTATAGTGTGTGAGCATATAACGAGTCAAGAATCAACTGTATCTAAGTATATACTTTAGCCTGTGTGTGACTTTTCGGACAATTTTGAATGTGCTCAAAGCAAAGCCTCTGGCCAGCCTGTGCAGCTGCACAGTCTGACCAGAGTCTTCACAATGCGCTTTGTAGATAGATAAGGTCTCAAAGTATCTTTAGACAGTCAGGCAAGCTTATAACGACTATTTTTGACTGTTTAGGCTGCTCAATGTTTGCAATGCAGTCACATTTGAAGATGATTGAAATGTCACACACAGGCTCATTTATTTGTTTTAGGCATCATGTGTACAAGAAAACAGATGGAGGCAAAAATATAGAACTCACTGAGGTTGGACCAAGATTTGAAATGAAATGTAAGTGTTATGTATCTGACCATGTATTGCGCGGTTTTATTGACCCGAATCTGGCCCCTACTTTTTAGATGTATAAAATCTGATTATTCCTACTCGGCTTTGCACATGCTTTCATAGGAATGAATAACAAGTGGAATTTAATGTAATATATATTTTGTAAATTGATAAAGCATGTCGGTAAATGTTATTTAAGCATGTTAATCTAGAGGTTCTTGGTTCAATTCATGACGCCAGCACAAATCCTTTTCTGACTATTTGTCTACCACCAATGGGTTGAAAATAGAAGACCTATGTGGGATAGCAGCTGGAGGCTAGGAAAGGATGTGGTAGTACTGGTGTTGGAAATAGGTGCTCCAGCCGCTGCGATATGACTGAAATAAAGTTAAAAGCAGCATAAAACCCCATTCAAGCAAACAAATCCGGAGAGGTCAAATTCGGGTCAAATAAATCAAGGCATGGAAAGGAGTGCATTCCTTTTCAAAGTGCTCTTCTTACATTACTTAAAATTATAGTAATTGGCAGTAATGATCATCGTATGAAATGGTTCTAACTGTTCGCAAGTTATACCCCGCTTTGCATGTAAGTGAACATGCAAAGCAGGGTATAATTTGCAAACAGTTTACACCTTTTTGTCATTGTGAATGCAGGGCTGTTTTACCATTGTCATCATACCAATTTTGCCATTTCAATGGCTCAGCGCAAAACAGTTGTAACTCCCTATATATTTATAGGGAGTTACATCTTTTTCAAGCTGGGCCATCGATTTGTCCTCACCAGGCAGTACATGGCTAAAACCCCTTACCTAACTTAAAAACCTTAACCTAATTTGGCAGGCCGACTTTTCAATCAAAGAGCTTGGTTATATGTTTGTTGGAAAATTTCATTGATATATGTATGTAACTGTATCATAATACTGAAAGCATCAACTTGCTTAGGAAAACTAAAACCATTTAAGTGTTGAGTAACTGAATCCTTGTTATATTTGTTTAGCTAGGCCAAATTTTCAAAGAACTTCTATTATTGCATAAAATTTACGTTTAGGGTTGTTATCGCCATGCGTTAATGGACAAAACCCAGGCTGTAGTGGAAGAAAACATTGATTGATAAGTAAATTCAAGTGCTGATAATGCCCGGCTTTCTTCACTCAAATATCCTCAGTCTGGGCCTATACACTTTCTCAGTTTCTTTGTCTAACATTAATAAGAGCATGAATAAAGACGTCGATCCTATTCCAGCATTAATTTTTGTGACGTCATTAATTTACCATGCAATGTCGTTATAAACATAAACATAAGTGATGGCGCAATGCATAACGCAATTTTTCTGGCACATTACAACTTTTGAAGCTAGTTTTAAACGTTCCTATGAATTTTTTGCAATTTCTGTTTGAATAAATAATAAAGTCTTGGTTTTTATGCAATAATAGTGTCACCTAACATTTTTCAGGCATTTACTTTTGCAGATACCTTCAAAATGCTTCAAAGCCCTCTTGCTTCGCACTCAGGCATTAAACCTTTTTTGGGGGTCTCTGCAAATGTTAACACCCTCAAAAACGTGAATTAACCCTTTATTAACTGTCTTACTTTTAAATTCAGCTGTGTCAAATATCTTTAGACATAGAGAAATTTCTGATGAAATTGGATAAAGTTGCTTTACCGTGGCCATAATCTAAAATGTAATGACCCATTACTTACCTGAAACTTGTATTGCGAAGATGCTTCCAATGAGGACTAGTAATATAGTTCTAGGTGCATAAGTTATGAAATAGAATAATTCTCTCTAACTGGATCTCAGACAGACATTGTTTTTATTGCAGTGTACAAGATAATACTAGGAACAATAGAGAATGAATCTGTGGCAGATGTAGAATGGGTGTACAGACCATATATGAACACAGCTAAGAAGAGAAAATTCTTGTCTACAGATGATGATGACTGAGAAACACTGTGGATGAATGTGTCGGGTATTGGAGCTTTAGGAACCTGAGATATATCATTCTCAGGGAGAATGTACAGAGGTTCAGATAAGAGGGGATAAAGCCTGTCTTAAATCTTTATTTCTTAATAAAACCCTATGTTGTGGGTACTCATATGAATCGTCTTAGCAAGACGATTCCAATGAGTACCCACAGCATAGAATTCATGCAAACATTTTTTGAATATTTGAATCTAAAATGGAAAATACCCCCTCTATCTTTATATGTAGAATGGGTATACAGACCATATATGAACACGGCAAAGAAGAGGAAATTCTTGTCTACAGATGATGGAGACTGAGAAATGGGGTAGATTAATGTGCCTGGTATTAGAGCTTTAGGAACCTGAGATATGCTACTCTCAGGAAAATTTGTAATATTTTGGAAACCTCCTATTTTCCTGCATGAAAAAGGATGAAAGTTCGATATATCTTCTTGAGGACATAACTATTAATTGATTCCAAATGAATCCAAGGTAGTATGCACAAATTCAGGCTTGAATATGAGTTCTGTGAGTATGATGAGTATTATGCAAGGTATTTTGAAAACCCAGCCAAGTACTGATCATTTCTAGGAAGCATATGGATAAATGAGCTTTAGTGTGATATGACTGAATGATTGTAACATGTTTCAAGTGTCATTAAAAAAGTGTCAAATTACTGAAAGATTGTTTAAAGCAGCAAGAATAAACATTTCAAATCAATACCTGATACAAAGTGCACTAAATAGGAATCACCTTATCTAGAACCATTGAAGTTATTGAGGTATTTGTGATATTTCTCTGTTGAGTATGGAAATAAAAATTGTAAAAAAGGATGAAATACTTCAAACTTGATGACTATTGCCTTGAAATATTTGTGATAATGATTGATTAGAAATGAGAAAAAATAAGTGGGTGCATGTGGTTTCCATCAATTTCACACATATCCAAAGCAAAGCCTGGACAGCAGCACTCATCCTTTCCGACTATTTGTCTTCCACCTATGTAGACCCATATGGGATAGCAGCTTGAGGCTAGGAAAGGATGTAATTGTAGTAATGGTGTGAGAAATATTAGGAATCCATTGTTAGGTGCTTCAGTGGATATAACTGAAAGATTGTTGAAAGCGGCATAAAAAACCCATTCAAACAAACAAACCAAAGCAAAGTCTCTGGCCAGCCTTTGCAGCCGCACAGTCTGGCAAGTCTTTGCTTTGCAATCTGTAGCTAAATAAGGTCTCACCCCTTATACTTATTGGATTGTATAGTTGACAACTAGTCCAGGGTGAATTATATCTGTCCATCAAGCAAATATGAAATCCTTGGAAATGTCATGCATAGGCTCAGAAATGTCTGATATTCTCTTATTTAAAATAAATCATCTAAAAGAATTGAAAAGCTTGGTGATAAAAGATTTATCCTTTATTGTAATCTTCTCATTCCTATGTTATATTGAATATTAATTAATAGTCTTTTAAAATGAAAGCCTCTTATGTATCCTATTCAAAGGATAGAAAATAAATGCTGGAATTTGAAAAATGGTGCTAGCATCTTCTTTCAGATTCAAAATTTTAAAGCAGCTGCAGGAATTGTGAGGGTGATGAAAATAAATCGAACAAATTCACCGTACATTTCAAAGGACTATTTCTCCATTTGAACCATAGAAATTTCTAGCTGAAAGTTTTTGAAAGGGAGGTAACACATGCAGTCTTATTGTCATTTTGTGCATACTTCTGAGAAAGTTGTCTACCTTTAGTTTCACGTCAACAGAGTTTGTCTCATATTTCAGTCACAGCTTAACAACACTTCAATGGCTCAGTGCGTAACCGTTGAAACCATTGTAACTGCCTATGGTTTTGGGCTGAGCCATCAACCAGAGGTGCGTTCGTTAGAGCGAGATTATTAAGATTTTTAAGATAAAGCGTTCGGTAGAGCAAGATTTTTAAGCAGCTCAATAAGAATCTTAAGATATCTCAATAAGGAAACGAAGATGGTTTTGCATTGGCTTAAAACGAGTAGTCATGACGACATCGAATATTTTCACTCAAAATATCGAAAATCGTTCATTACGTCGCCTTAAAAATCTCATTTAGATGGATTTTTCATCTTGCTCTAACGAACGCACCTCTGGACTTTAACCCTTCTTACACTGTTCACATGATTTTCCTGCTGACAGTATAGACTAAGATAATCTGACTGCACATCTTTGCAGTCAGATTATCTTAGTTTTTGCTGCCTTCCTTGAAGTTGCTTCTACCCTAAATTAAAAAAAAAGCTAATTATACAAAATAGTTTGAATTCTGCATGATAAAGTTTATTACCGTACCTGGTTATTATTGATCAGCTCTGTCAGTCTCGGCTAAAACCACCCATGGACTTTTCACATTTCTTATACTGTTCACATCATTTTCCTGCTTAACATGAACCTTTGGCAGACAGTATAGACTAAGATCAGCCTGCAAAAATGTGCTTTCACATTATCTTAGTCTATACTGCCTGCCGTCTACCCTAGAATACATGAAAAAAATTGCAAATCATTTTAAAGAAATAAATTATGCATGAAAAGGGTTAATATAGCTGTTATTATTCATCAGCTTTGTGAGATTGCAGCTGGAGGCTAGGAAAGGATGTGATGGTTGTACTGGTGAGAGAAATACCAGGAAACCATTGTTAGTTGCTCCAGCCACCATGATATAACTTTAAATATGTTGAAAGTGGCCTAAAACTCCATTCAATCAATCAATTATTCATCAGCTCTGCAGTCAGGATATCAAAGCACAAACAATGGCCCAAGAAACTGTAGATCTACCAATTGTTATCTCACCTGAGCGCGAAGTGCTCAAGGTGAGCTATTGTGATCATCCAATGTCCGTCATCCGTTGTCCGTCATGCCTTGTGTGTCGTCCACAATTTCTTTAAACATCTTCTCCTCCTCAAATTGGCAGGGATGTTCCTTGGGTCAAGCTCTACCCAAGTTGTTCAAATAGATGAAATCCACCCTAAACTTTCCCTTTCCCAAAAAGGTTGAAAATGGGAAAATCTTAAAAAATCTTCTTCTCTGATACCAGAAGACAGACAGCTTTCATATTTGGTATGTAGTATCATCTAGTGGACCTCTACCAAGTTTGTTCATATCAAGATTATTGGGTCAAATTTGGGCTCTGACTTGGCGCAACCCTTTTTACAAAGAATCAAAGAGCAAAAATCTTAAAAATTCTTCTTCTCTGAAACAAATAGGCAGACAAATTTCATATTTAGTATATAGCATCATCTAGTGAATCTCTACCAAGTTTGTTCTTAGCAAGACCCTGGGATCATATTTTGGCTCCACCCGGGCGCATCCCTATTTGCTCATCTGAGCATGATGGGTGAAAAAAGGAAAATCTAAAAAAATCTTCTTTTCTGAAACCTGAGGGCACACTGCTTTCATTTAGTATGTAGCATCATCTAATGGACCCCTACCAAGTGTGTTCATGTCAAGACCATGGGGTCACATTTGGGCTCTATCCAGGTGCATCCCTTTTTACATAGAATCAAAATGTGAAAAGGCATATCCTTCTAGCTCTTGGCTGAAAACATTCCATGGTATTGATCTTATGTATAAATCATTTCCTTGTTGACATCTGCCTATTTAATTAATTTGATGTCCCATGGGTCAAAGAGACTCAGGTGAGCAATCTAGGACCATTATGGTCCTCTTGTTACCCAGTTGAGGGTGTATAATTATTGTTTCAAGATTTGGGCACTTACTTGTGCTTTGTTATTCTGATCGAAGGGCTATATTAAGTAGATGCTGTCTGTCCAAAAATTATATGTCCTTTGCTCGGTATCAGGGATGACATGAACTTCTGGCTTCTTGATCAGTTCAAAACTTAATCCTCTCCTACTTGGAACAATAGTTTTCACTCCTACACCAGACACAATGAAATAACTATATTCTTTGACAAGCCAGCTTCTGTACCTTAGTCTGGTAGGGGTCTGAGTTCGTCTGGACGATTACTCCTACATTTATTGATAGACTTCCAACGCAGAGACTAACAGAAACAACACCATAGCAAGGTTATTGTGGTGGGCTATCCTCTTTATAAATGACTAAATAGTCTTGGAACACCAAGATCACACAAATAGCCATATAGCTCGTGTAAGATGACATCATAATGATCATTTAAAATCAATCTTACATATGCGTAAGATGTGGATATCTCTGATGGTCATCTGGTATGAAAGACGAGGGAAAATAAGAATACTGGATAAAGGACTTTCCAAAAATTAATGTGGAAAAAATGTAGAAACCTTTAAGTTTGCTTATACTGAACTTTTTTTTAATTTCAAAGATGTTAAGGCATAAATATTGATGACTTGGTATTAACAAATTGGTGGTTTATTCAGGGGTGAGTGCAACATTGTTGTGAGTACCTATGTGTTGCATTTCACCCTTGATATTGTTATACATTTGAGCCTGTGCATTAAGTTTCCAACAATTTGACAAGTGCGTGAAGGGTCAACATTAACAACATTAACCATCCTTAACTGCCATGTTGTATAATTAGAAGTTTGCCTGACTTTCTAATGACACTTTAGGACCTTGTCTTTGTACAATGCGCAAAATATAGACCCTGGTCAGACTGTGCAGATGCAAAGACTGGCCAGAGTCTTCGCTTGGCACATATGTGAAATTGTTGGAAATACCACATGCTCATTTGTCAAACTGTCTGTCTTTGAAAATTAACCATCAATAATAAAACTAAATATAAAAATACAATGTTTTGTTTGGTTAAAGTTTCATTTGCCTCGGACTACTTGAAATTTGTCCTTTGAGTAAGACATCTGTTTAGTGACGAAACAAGCCAGTTGAAAATCTCAGTGACCCATTAGACTACATCTTGTGTTGTAGTATTCCAAATCAATGCAAACTATATCATTACAACATAAAAGATCGGCTGTTTTAATTTTAAAACTAATTTTGTACATAGCTCTACTGACTGTAGGCCAGAAGAAATACTTAGGTGAAGAGCTGATCTTTGTCTATTTGTCGTATCAATGCTATTCTAATTCTAGATAAGCTGAGGTAGAGTTAAGTGAGAAGCATGAATTGAACAGTCGCTTGTTTTTTATACAAAACTAGATTTATTACAAATGGGTTGTAACAAATGGGAGTTTGGAAGCACAATATTTGTTATTTCTTGGGAAAGACTCAAAATCTTGAAAATTAGTGGTCCAGCTGCTTGGACTCCTTTTTAGCTGCACTGGCCGAAGGCCACTGGGGCTATTGTCATGGCGTTTAGGTCCGTCCGTCCGTGCGTCCGGTCATAAACTTTTTTTTAAAAAATCTTCTCCTCAGAAACTACTGGATGAATTTAAACCAAACTTCACAGGAATGATCCTTGGGTGACCCTCTTTCAAAGTTGTTCAAGAAATATTGATCCAATGAAAAACATGGATTTAATGGGCGTGGCTAAATTCCAAATATGGTAAAAGTGACTTTTCTCAGATTCTAATCAATGGATACCAATTAAATTTTATTTGAATGATCTTTGGGTGACCCTTTATCAGTCTACCAAAAACTATTGTGATCGGATGAAAAATATGGATTTTATGGGCAGAGGTCATTTCTCTATATGTTATATAGTGGAAACTTTGAAAATCATTTTCTCGGAATGTAACAAATGGATATCAACCAAATTTCACTGGAATGATTCTTGAGTGACCTTTTTTCAGTTCACCAAGAATTATTGTGATTGGATGAAAAATATGGATTTTATAGGCGGAGGTCATTTCTCTATATGTTATTTAGTGGAACCTTAGAAAATCATTTTCTTGGAATGTAACTGATGGATATCAACCAAATTTCACCGGAATGATCCTTGAGTGACCCTTTCAGGGTTGCCAGCAGTCTTGAAAAGTCAGGGAAATTGGATATTTTTTCAAGGTCAGGGAATTGTCAGGGAATCTTGAAATTTGGTCAGAGAAATATGAAAATCCAATAAAGTCAGTGAAAAGTCAGGGAAAAATTATTTCAAAGGTTGAAAGATGGTTGCAATGAAGGTTTTCAATGGCTATGGCATTCTTTAAGCATTTGAGATTTGACTATCACACTTGCAATTAAGCATTAAATTCAAATAACAGTAAACAAAGTATAAAAGTGATTTAAAGAAGCATAACCTTCTTAACTTGGTCTTTATATTTTACCAGTTTTTTTCTTAGAACTTCATTCAGCCTAAAGATTGAAAGGCGTTGCAACCCTTGCCTCCAGAGCTGACTAAGCAATTAGGGTTTTTCTGTTGTATTGTAGGAATATAACACCAGAAAAGCGCATCCAATCTTTAATAAAAAAAAATCAACCTGAATTAATATGAATAGATACATTATAATGTACTTAAGCTAAATAAAAAACTCCTAGGTAGGATGAGTCTGATTTTCCTATGTTTTATCCTCCTTTTTTTGATAGCTGATTGTCTACTTATTATGATAAGCTTGGCAGCTACTTTTTAATGTTTAAAAAAGATCATTTAATGCCTATATTCATTTATGCAGCTGAGATATTGAATCAGGGAATAGTGATACAAAATATAAGGAAATCTTTAAATCCTTGTCATGCTGAATAAATTTTGGCTAAAAATTTTCATCAAAATTAAAGGGCAAAAGCACTGAAAGTTCCAACTGGTCAATTTTTATTTGAAAAAATAATTCTATTTGTCAATTCTGGTTTGAAAGTGTGAATCAGGTAGTATAGACTAACCTCAGACTGCACATATGTGCAGGCTGATGTTTGTCTATATCTCTTGCCAAAGCAGGAATATTCCGGGTTCAGCATGACAAGGGTTAAAATGGGATAATGTGATGCTTTATTGTCTAATGTAAACAGCTTGCATATTATAATCAAAGCTTATCAGTTTTATTTTATCACATTTATGTCCCTTATTTGTCTTATTAGTGTTAAGATATTTTGAATCAGCAGGTATGGGAAAAAAAGGATTTCTTCCTTACCACTTGCTTTTACAAGAATCTCAAGCCTGTGGAGCGACTCAAGCCATTCGTGGCTTTCTAGTTTACATGTACATGCATTTCCATTCAACAAAAGATATGCCTTGCGTCCAGGATAATTAAACGAGTGTGATTTAAATTATCTGGTATATTGTTGAAGAAGAAACATTTCGTGCAAAAAGAAATTGTTGTTTGCAGTTAATTGCTTCTTTTGGAGAATATGATGCCTCTTATGTGAATATTCTGTTTTGACTCTTGGTTTTAAAATTCTGGCCGAACGTGATATTTCCAAAAAGACTCAGTACCTAGCTACTTATTTAGCGCATAGAAAAGGATCGGATCAGACTGTGCAGAAGCACAGTCTGATCTGAGTCTTTGCGATGGGAAAGTTTGGAATTGTTGGAAATGTCACGCACAAGCTTAATTTTGTAAATTGGTGCCAAACCCCGACGTGTATACGTAGTTATTACTTACTGACAAATTTTGGGCTGAGAACTTCGGTCGAGCTATATCGAAATGTCACACACAAGCTCAATTTTGTGAATTGACGCCAAACCTGACGTGTGTACGAGTTTATTGCTTACTGACAAATCTCGGGCTGAGAACTTAGGTCGAGCTATAGGCCTATTATTGCTTCAGGCAAAGTAAGCTATTGTGTGTATATACATGGATATTCCCTGTTACAAATCAGCCTAGTGACCCACTGGTCCATTTATAGAGATGAACATGCTTCAATCATGCATATGGTGTCAAATGAACTAGGGTCTTCCACAGTTGAAAGTAAGGAACGTTTTCATCTGAAACGCATACTTTCAAGGCGACAAGGTATGCGAAAGTGAAAAAGGGTACCCCGTTTCAAACGCAAGTAAATTAAGCAGGGGCCTGTTTTCAAAAAAAGCAAAAAAACATCTTACGATTATATTTTGCGCAAGTCAAAAATTATAGTTGCGTCTACAGTAGTAACTCAATATGATATTCTACCATGCATCATCTCATAGGCAAAATATAACAATAAGTGAAAACAGCAGGTACGATTTGTGATTTTGACTTGCGATTAATTTTTTCTCAAGAAAATTAGTAAAACGGGACCATAAATACAATTTTCAAGCGTTTAATGAACCTTTTTTCTACACTTTAAAAAAGATCTGGCCTGGGAGCTTTAATTTGTAATTTCTACAGAAAATGTTCTGTATGGGTTTCACGCCCATGATTGTATTGGGCCCTGTTAGGGCACACACTTATCTTACATAACTAGCCGTTCTGGGGCGCTCAAGAAATGAAGCATCAATTTGAAATCGCTGTAATAAAGAAGCAAATGAAACCAGTTTTCGACCTTTTCGCACTTAATTTTCAGTAGTTTAATGGTTTAATTCGTCCATACCAAGCCAGTCGGTCGGTTGGAAATGGAGTTTTACGGAAGATTATTGAAAAACCGAATTCGCTTGTCCTTAACCATAATATTGCTGAATTCTCTTTTGGAACAAATTTTCTAGTTCTAGGGGCATTTCAACGAGTTTGACACTAAGTTTCCACCATAATGATTTATTAGAAAAAA
Source organism: Fragum whitleyi (assembly GCA_948146395.1). Classification (NCBI taxonomy): domain Eukaryota; kingdom Metazoa; phylum Mollusca; class Bivalvia; order Cardiida; family Cardiidae; genus Fragum; species Fragum whitleyi. The sequence goes on along the minus strand of OX411550.1, from coordinate 39,814,214 downwards.
GACAGTGTATGCTAAGGTCAGATTGCACGTCTGTGCAGGCTGATCTTAGTCTATAATGTCTGCCAAAGCTTTGTGTACGAGATTATAATCTGAACAGCATTAGAGGGCTTCAAATTTGAATGGGGTTTTACGCTGCTTCAACATTTTTTCGGTTATATCGCGGCTGCTGTAGCACCTAACAATGGATTCTTTGTATTTGTAACACCAGTACTACCATTACATCCTGCCCTAGCTTCCAGCTGCTGTTCCACATAAGTCTACGATTTTCGACCCATTGGTGGAAGACAAACAGTCGGGTTAAAATGTTTTCTCAATTTTCAAAAAATCTTTACCACATAATTGCGTTGCTGTCCGCCATGTGTGCCAGTTTTGATCGATCTAGTTCTCGACCTCTGATGATGGTTTTAAAATGAATCAGTATCTAGATAATCAAGTTTCGGATCAGACAGTGCAAGCTTAATTTCAACTTATTGTACGACTATGACGCGTCAGTGACTGATTACACACGTGTGATCCGTCACGCGAAAATCGACCATCTAGGACTTCTGCGAGAATAACATTTGTAAAAATGATTTGGTCCAGTATAGGTCAACCAGAGGTCGCATTTTAAAAACTGTTTCACGGGAGGGTAGATTGATCATTCTAGATTCAGAAAATCAGCACAGTGCGACAAAATTCGATACCAGTCTGTGTGCGCGATCCGCGCAGTCTTACTAGGATCGACACTTTAAGGACTATATATCCGAATGATCCCTTTTGTTGTGACGGGTCACACATACGTGTCATCCTTAAACTTCTAAAATATCGTAACTACAGGTTGAACAAGCCCTATGTACAACGAATTTAGTTGCAAAACGGCGAAACAAAAAAAATGGGGTTATCTTTTAACAAACGCTATCATTATTCGGGTTATAGTTGTGGCCAGAAACGAGGTCATCGCAGTGAAATAAACATGAAATTTACTCTACACTTTTAAATTATATTTGCAGTCTGACTTCAGTCGAATAAATCCAAGAACGAAAATAGATTGTATGGACGATGAAATGAAATAAACTTGGAATTTTCCCTACGCTTTTAAATTTGATGCCAGTAAGATAAAACAATGAACGAAGATAGAATATTGATTGAATGGAGTTTTACGTCACTTTCAACATTTTTTTCAGTTATATCGCGGCGACTAGAGCACCTAACAATGTTTTCCTGGTATTTCTCTCGCCAGTACAACCACCACACCCTTTCCTCCAGCTGCTATGTCACATAGTCTACGATAATCAGCCCACTGGTGAGAGACAAATGAAGCTAGAATATTATGAAATGTATTTTTAACGGATCAATTAAAATGTTACTTTCTCCAAACAAAGTAAGAACAAGATTTAATACTCGATTCAAATTTGCAGAGTAGCACAGGGAAGTTGGCAGAGTGGTAGCGTAGCAGACTTAAAAAAAAAAGATTATGGGTTTCACCGTTGTAACTTAAATTTAAGCATAACCAAAGGGTTTAATGCAGAAAAACAAGAAAGGCACTCTACTAACTTCACTCTGCTACTCTGCCAAATCCACTCTGAACACTCTGCCAATTACGCTCTGCTACTCTACCGACTTTACGAAGATCGTGGTTGTAACACTATGGACCGGTGTTCGAACCGAGGACACGTAATGTGAATCATTGGCATAGCAACCTATAGGCCTACGCAAAAAACACTGTTGCGTACACATAGTGAGGGGACAGATAGAGAAGACCAAATGGACAAATGAGTGACCAAAGTTCAATTTTGCCTATAAATGTTACGGTATAGACAAAATTTGAACTTTGACCACTTACTTAAACTTGTGCATCTAAACTTGTCGGGAATGCTGTCAAAGAATAAACAAAATGACGGTAAACAACTTGCAACTCTTGGCTTTGATACCGAAATTCAAAATCGATCATATTTTTTTTTACTTATTTACCCCCAAATGACCGACTTAGGTTCCTTAATCGGTCTAAAATGAGGACAGCAAAATCAAATTGTTTGCACATTTTATCCATTAATGGGATTAACGAGATTAGAATATGAAACAGAGCAATATAATATGAGCCCGTGCGTGACATTTCCAACAATTTGAAACATAAGTGAGGTACAAAGATTTGGTAGCGTAGAATTCCATATACTGAAAAAAATAATGTTGCCTGATGGTCTATAGATATTTGGGACCTTATCTATCTTCAAAGTGCATAGTGCGGATGCACAGGCTGGTCAGAGTCTTTGCTTAGCAAATATTTGAAATTGTTGGAAATCTCACGCACAGGCTCATACTAGAAAAAGATAAATTATATGTAATAATCAGCCTACTCGTTTTCTAGTCGTGTTTCTCTCAAATACGATATCACAAACCGAATGATTGCATATTTTTTATTTAACTGTTATGAAACAAAATAGTTATCCGCCTCGGAAAAGGGACCTTCTGGATAGGCAAAGAGCATCGCAGACTGAATAGGGTCGAGACGACATATGAGCCAGTGAATGACGTTTCCAACAATTTCAAATTCGCACCAAGCAAGCACTCTGATCGGGCTGTGCATCTTCACAGTCCGGCCAGAGATCTTCCTACGCGCTTTATAGAGATTTACGGTCTCAAAGTACAATATATCTATCAAAGTGAAATTCAATTTATATTCTAATAGCAATATATGGCTGTCTATGTTGCTCAATGTTTGTTCCTTACGCGTAGACGACATTGTTGGAAATTTCACGCATAGACCCGTAATACATCCTCGATGTTTAGGAAGTAATGAACTTTAACAGTGTTAACCGAGGTTTCCTAATGATTTTCATTAGGAAACCTCGGTCAACGTTGTGAAAGATAATTAGGTCCGAAATGTTGCGGAACTAGTACGGTGTTACTATCTTGAATAACATACCCAGTCAAGGTTTAGTTGACGTTTATAGCAGTTCCCGTTACCAGGAATCTACTGCTCGGGCCAGTTTCACCAAAACATTTCAGACGCATTTTCGACTTACCGATGACTCACATAACATAACAATCGGGTATCACCAATCTATCAATACCTATGTAAATTGATAGTTGTTGTTACTGTTTCAAAAAGTCATCAACAAGAAAAAATATGTCTTAAATGATTTGATAAAACTGGCCCCTGGGTTTTTTCCGCCGCAATATGACTGAAAATGTGTCAAAAACGGCATCAAACCCATTCAAACGAACAGACTCAATTTAGAATGATCAACCTAAGTCGTATCCGTAGAAGTGCGACTTTCTATCTGCCTCTGCAGAAAATCTGAACTTCCGTATCGATATTCACACGTGCAGCCTCGCATTTTTTGTGATGTTTGTCTGGCATAGATCAATACATACGTGATGTTATATTTGAACGTCTCGACACCAAACTGGTACATTTTTGTGTCGAGTTCATCTGAACTACCATAGGCGTAACTAGGATTAAGAAATTTATCTGCACTCAGAAGGCGACCAACATACAATATATAAAATAAAGGCGGTATGTGGACTGTGACAAAAGATGAATGTCCTCCGTCCACTCCCCTATTCTATTATTTGAACGTCGATGAATAATCAAAACATCGTAACTACAGCTGGAATAAGCTGTAGTTTCGATGTTATGATCATTTATCAATGCCATTTATCGAAAGAATATTTATTCCCATTACGCACTTGCATGAATTGCGTAATTGGAGTAACGCCCTAACATTTTTGTGTCGAGTTCATCTGAACTTGCGACCTAGCTTGTTATATAAAGATGCCACTTATTCCGGTTAAGTTCCGAAGTTCAAGATGCCTTATAGTCTCATGACGACACATATAGGTCTAGAATCTTCTAAAGAAGTTCTTGTGGTACTTCAAATGGTTACCTATTTTGAACCTCCTCTTTGAACCCTTTTCTGTAAAGTTTTGGTATCTTATATCCCTTTGGTCTATTTGCAAGAGAATATTGTGTTTAAAGGAAAAATAATTGTAAATTGTACTCTCTATGCAGCCTTTGAAATTCAGAGTTACAACTGTTTCGCGCTGATCCATAGATAAACGAATATGCCACCGTGTATTTCGATCGGAAACCACCATAATCTTTCCTTATCTCAGAGACGCAAACAAAAACAAAATTTTGTACACGTAATTGAATTTGAAAAGCGGAATCTATCCGAAAAGAAATGTTACTCTATTGAAATTACATTATTAGAATTTCATGGTCAATATTTACGTATTTTTTTGTTAAGAGCTTAAATGGTTCCAAAATAAATTTTTAGGATTGTTCATTGAAACAAAACAGACGGTTTTTAAGGCGTCATATTCAAAAAAATAGACTAATCCTTTTCACGTCCAAATTTTGACCGTTTTAACCAACTTATTTCAATACACTTTGCTACCATATTATTATTTTTTGTTTTTCAATGTTTCGGATTCATTCTAATACACCACATGCTCATTGATAAAGTCGGTAGCAAATTGGCCCAAACTAAAGCGTAAACTCGTAAATGAAGCATACATACAATTTCTTTTAAATTGTCAAACGGAAAAAATTATTTTAAAGTCTAGAATTGGTGAAATCATGATATTAGAAATCTTCGACTGTGTCACGTGTGACAAATTAATCAAATTTAGGAGTAAAAGGAGTAGTGAAAATAACAACATGGCTCTAACAAAAATGATAATAATAACAACAACACCAGATCAACAAAGTGGTTGGTGTCAGCTTAGGTCTTCAAGAGACACAACATCTGCAATTAGTTTCATCGTAAAATTTACTGTCATTCCGATCAAAACCGTTTTTAACCGCTCACGCAGTGCTTCATCCATTCGTTCCAAACACTCACTCAACCCATTCAAAAATGTTCCAAAATGTTAAGATTAATAGCTACATTCAAAATAAAAGTAGATAGACAAGGCCTGGATTTCATTAGACGGTAATGCTTAAAACATTTGAAATTGTCTATGTTCTTTATACCAATTGAACCACAAGAAAGCATACTTTTAAAGTATATTTGATAAGTGAATTGAGGAAAATAAAATTCCCGTTTAATTAAGTTTCTTTGCCACAAAAACTCGTAAATTACTTCTGTAAAACGTAACAAATTATGTGTGGGTGGATTTCTTTAAAATCCCTAAAATGCATTAAAAAGATCATGAAAAATGTTGAGAATCTTAAAATTTGCGCGAGAGGTGACATCATGTTAGAATGTGAACTAAAATGACCGTCAGTAAAATAAAAAAAACAATTGATAGAGATTTATTTTACAATTCAAAAGTTGTAAAACGTCAAATTTTTACGAAAAATCTGCGTGAAAATGATAAAGTTTTCTCAATATCTTGATAAATAATAAATTAATTTTTGTGAAATTGAAAAATAGAAATATTATTTTTTTCTAGTTTTCGTTTATGTGGTTGAAAATAATAATACGTCATGTACAACAAAATAAAGAAAGAAAATGTGTGCGCGAATTTTATAGCCGGTTTTCAAAATGCGTTGCTGCCGCATTTCATAATCAAAATGATTTTCATAAATTATTCTACATTTTTGAAATACTATTTTTTCGTACAATCTCAACGAAAATTTTCGTACAGATATATTTAAAAATATCAAAAATATTTAGATTTGGCTGTGTGGACATACTTTTCAAAAAGTATCATTTTTAACGTCTTACGTTTTTACATTGCCTGCTGTGTTTTTTCAAAAATCCAAGATAAAAATGATTAAAGCCGATTGAGATAGTAAAACTGCTTCTAGCAGAAAAGAGTTTATTCTTTTTTATTGAATTTTGTAAGCGTATGATGGTTTCGTGAAGCTAAATATAGCCATTCATCGAATACGTAAGCATATTTAAGTAAAGGTGGGTAATAGATATCGCCAATTTTGTTCATCCCGAATAATATTAGCGATATTGGTTAACCTCGCTTGAAATTGAACTAAAACTCGATCGACACACTCATTCAATTTCATGAAAAAAAAATTGTTCATCTTGTCAACTTTACGATGTTACGAAAAGTAACAAAAAATCCAGCGAGTTGGATAAAAAAAGAATATCTGGAAAAAAGTGAAACGTTACGACCCTGGCCAGCCTGCGCATTTTCAATTGGGCCCCTTTTTGGTTTGATTAGAAACATAATGTGACCGTCACGCGAAAAGGGACCTGCTAGGGACTCCGTAAAATAAAAACTTGGAAAAGGGATTTGGTCCAGCATTAGTAAACCAGAAGGAGGATTTCGGAAATAATTACATAGGAAGGTAGAATTGTCATTCTAGATTCTGAAAAAATGTTGTTGTTTAGATTCTGAAAAAAATGTGTTATTTTTTACAAAAAAGTTTCAACCCTGGTCACTCTGCGCGAATCGCGCATTCTGACAACGAACAAATTTGTAGGCACTACCCAGAAGGTCCCCTTTTGCGTGACGGCTCACAAATGAAAAACTATAGGGGTTCATCTCATACAACCCCTATTTTTCATCATGAATTTGGCTTTCTATCCCAATCAAAATCATTCGCTAAGCGACCCATCAATTACATTCAAAACCCTACACTTATCACCCAAAAAAAGCTTCGAAATAGAATCAAAACGTTTCCAAATCGTTTAAAACAAACAACATTTCATTCAAATCGACCAAAACATTCCACGATTTCATTGGCTTGTGTTGGGTTGGAAGCGCCTGATTGGTCCATAAAGAGAAAAAAGTATGTGCATTTTACTAAAGGGGGGGAGGGGTAAGAAAAGATATCGATTATATTTCGTCCAATTTGACGAGGAAATTGAAGTCATTCAAAAATCGCTCTTTCGACTTATTCAATTTCATTCCAAAATCATTCCAAAATCAATCACATTGGCAATTTCACAATGTTACCAACTGTACAAATCGATGTGCATTTCTCGGCTGACATTGTCACACGCCGTAAACTCATTCTAGGACAACCGACATAGTTTCTTTACATACCATATTGTTTATCAATCTGCACTTGAAGGCACATGTGTGATTTCCGTACCACGCGAATTAGAGACAATCTAAATGTTTTTGATCGTTGAGTGCACGTTTGTGCAGACATACTTGTCGTGAAATTGAAATATGGATTACATGTCAAACTTGGTTGCAAGCAGAGGTACAGCTGATTTTCCGAATCTAGACCGACCATTCCTCCTTCTTAATCGGGAATCCTCGTTGATTCTACGGAATAGACCTCGGGAATAATGAAAGTGCGTCAATTGGCACTTGGGTTTACATGACATTGCAAAAAACACTGAAGATGACGTCGCGAAAAAAAAATGAAAAAAAAAAAAAAAAAAAAAATCAACGAAATGTTAAAATTGGGCATTTTATAATTTGATAAACGCAAGTGCGTTTTGTTTTCAAATAAAAACATGCCAAAAAGATTCTGAACGCATTAAAGGATTATTTTTAAACCTATTGACCAAAGTACTAACAGAAGCCGAACTACCTATGAAATGAACCAGAATTACTAGACTTACGTTCGAGATGCTTTCTAGTTTACGGAAAAGTCCGAGAAATGTTCCGAATGCCTCTGTTTGTGTAGGAATTTTTGACATGTGGTTCCGGTTACAAGAACCATCCCCGTGATTAAATTTTTAGCCTCGGCTGATTTCGAAGAAACCCCGAGGAATTATGGTCATCTTGGCGTCGTTCGCGTTGGCGTTGGCATTGTCGTTGGCGTTGGCGTCGGCATGACAAACTTTAACCTTGGTCATAACTTTTAAATGTCAAGTCATAGAGCCTTCATATTTCACATGATCATTGCCTGGGACAAGACCTTTCTGTAGGTACCAAGTTAAAGGTCATCAAATAAGGTCAAGGTCATTTTTCAAAGTCAAATTTGTTTAAAAAATTTAACCTTAGTCATAACTTTTAATGGTAAATCAAAGAGCCTTAATGATCATTGCTTGGGAAAAGACCTTTCTGTTGGTACCAAGTTGATATGTTTGTATTTGCCTAAGAAATAATGAACAGCCGAGCGTTGGCACCCGCTTGCGGTGCTCTTATTTATTTACGAAATACCTAAATGGTTCTTTTAAGCTTGACGAATTACATTTCTGTACCATCATTCTGTTGCCATACCTTGTCCATGCATCCTCAATGCGCATAGTTTTTGAAATATTTACAAGATTCTCACGTGACTTGACAACCCAGACACGAGATGGGTGGAGTCTTCAAATTGCTGACAACTAATTTCATACATCGATGGCTCAGTGTGAAACAATTGTAACTGCCTATATGTTTATAGGCAGTTACAACTGCTTCGCCCCGAGCAAGCGACATATCAACCCATCCCTATTTTAAATATACTTCGGGAAAAAAAGTATTGTCAGGTTTTATTTTCTTAAATAAATCTTAACATTCTAAAGATAATGTATTGAAAATAATGCTAGAAAATATCAGAGTTATATGTAATATAGTTCCGCAAGAAAGAGTGAGGTTCGAGAAACCGTTATCTCCTATCATTTTCAATGTAAAAATGATCTTTGATCACTCACTAGAAATTGCAGGTCTATACATAGTGATAATTTTCACTAGCATCAGATTCTTTGTAACGTAAATTTTATCAGAGTTACATGTAATACATAGTGATAATTTTCACTAGCATTAGATCCTTAGTAACGTAATTTTATCCTAGTGACGTTAAGGACGTTATCTTTTTAAAAGCGGCATAGGTCATGACATAGTGAAGTTCTGCTTGAAAGCCATTTTGCATTGATAAACAAACAGAAAAACAAAGATATTGTTTGTAAAGTTAATTTTCTATTAGAAACGTTGTGTTCATTTAAGCCAGTCGTCTGCATCGTTGAAGTTTCGATGTTTGGGCATGAAAATAACCCAAACATTTTCTTTCATTCTTGGATAAAGCCAATGAAGAAACGCATTTTATCTTATAACTTTGCAATTATCTGTGTGATAACATCCCGTATGATATTTTTTATGATATCCCATAGTTATTTTTAGAACATATATATAATGTGGTTATTTTTAGAAACTTGCAATTTTCAGTTAAAATCACCGACAAAAACATGACAAATATAGGTTATAAGATAAATATAATACTTAATGTATTGTATGAAAAAAATATCAAACTCGGTTATGAGAATTGATAATTGTCTCGGCAGAGCCTCGTTAGATATTTTTTTCATATAATACACTAAGAATGTATTATATATATCTAAGTACTGTTTATGAATTGCTACGTATTTCTAGACCTCGGGCGCCCAACAGTGCGTTTTTAACGACGTTAGTCTGAACCGCCGAAATGACGTTGTTTCGATACTGTTATGTTTTTATTGAAAAAAATCTTTTACCTAAAATCAACCAGATTAATATTACGTACATGTATACACGAGTTTGGATCCTTAACTGTTGGTCTTGCCTACTGGGAGTAAGTTGTTACTGGCGAATTTAACGTGTTCGACCTTTCGACGATTTATTCTTAGGCCGTAAATCAAAGCTTTACAAAACCACGTTATATATATAAAATAAAAGTTAAACGCACTCTTTTATAAATAAATCAGTCAATAAGTTAAAAGAGTATTTAATTAATCAGTATGAAAAGTACATTTTATTTAGTATGAATGTGAAATTGAATCGGATTATCAATCTATTTTATTTCGAAACAATTGACTTTTTATTAATCTTCTTATAAAGTCAAACATTCGGTGTTTTCTTATTACTTGTAGAAAGTGGGTGCATAAGGAAAAAGTGCCTCGACGGCCAATTGTTAAGGGTGCTCGACACATGACTTGATTTGTTTGTTTGTTTGAATCGGTTTTACGCCGCTTTCAACAATTTCGCAGTTATATCGCGGCGGCCGGAGCACCTAACAATGGATTCCTGGTATTTCTTTCACCTGTACTATCATTACACCCTGTCCTAGCCTCCGACTGCTATCTCACATAGGTTTACGATTATATCAACCCATTGGTGAGAGACAAACGCCGGAAAGGTTATTTGCCGCCACCGGGGATAAAACCCACGACTTCCAGATTGGAAGTCTTATGCCTAACGAACTGCGCTATGGTGGCGGCGACACGTGACTTGAAGGTTTGTAGTTCGAACCACACCGTCGCCGCGGTGTGTTTACGGGCAACGGAAGCTTCGAATCCAGTCCAAGTCAACCCTGCTGTAAAATAAGGTAGCAGCAAGGGCGCAACTCCCGTTACGCAATTTACACGAGTGCGTAAAGAAATAATCCGCTGTTGAAAAATATCGTTGATGAATGATCATAACATCAAAACTACAGCTTATTCAAGCTGTAGTTTCGATGTTTTGATTATTAATCAACGATCAAATCATAAAAAAGGGAGCGGACGGAGAGCATTCATCTTTTGTCACAGTCCTCCTTTCGCCTTTATTCTATGTATTCTCTAGTGATCGCCTTCTCTGAGTGCGTATAAACTTCAAAGACCTAGATACGCCCATGAGCAATGTGTTTGAACCACAGCCTCGCTATCTGGAATGTGAAAAAACCCTTCCCTGCTTTTCGGATGACGAAACGGTGCAAACTGTTTGCCAATTTCATCCCGCTTTGCACGCAATATTGGCAAACCATTCGTACCGTTTTGTCACCCTGGACGCAGGGTTAGACTGAATGTACGATGCCATTTCGATAATTCTAAGCGTTCGTTGCATACGAACTGAAATAAATTAGTACATACGAGGGCAAATAAGACTAGGCAGTTTAGCTAAAGATATCTTGAATGTTTGCATCTAAAGCAAAATTAGAATAAGTAGAGTTAACTCAAATGAGCTTGCCTTGCAAAAATTATAGTTATCAAAATATTTGACCCCTTTTCTCCTCGAGATAGGAAAAACTGATCCTTAAAAAAGAAATTCTGTATGCCCTATTTATAAAGTTGTCTCGGAACACCAGCTGAACACACACCCCGTCGTTTGTTAGACGCTCCATTCATTACATTCAAATAGTTCAAAATCGTTCAAAACGCTCCGAAATCACACGAAGCGCTGAAACACGAATCGCTTCAAACCGCTCCAAATAGTTCACAAATATATTCTAAGGAATACATTTGGAAGCCTCTCATTGGAACATGAAGACGTACAAATCTGTTTAAAGAAATGTACGATTATCATATCATAGACGGTTTATTTAAACGAAATGGAAATGATTATTTTATCTCCCTTCACCCTTTAACAACAATCAAAACTCGCTCGTCGAAATCATTCATATTGATGCCAATTTCGCAATTATTTCATAACTATGCACAACATAAAGTTTAAACGACTATTCAGGAATATGAAATTTTGATGCCCCCCCCCCCCCCCCCCCCCCGATATCTCAAGATCTGCTGACCGTATTAATTTTAAATGACCACTCGACTTGACCTGGCCACGTGAGTTTAATCTAATTGTTTTAAATTTAAAGCTTCGTGAAGCTGGTTTCATTTCAATTTGGTCTTGCGATATTGTGAAAACCAAGCTTTGAATATTCACATTAAACTTTTATTTTCGAATATAAGCGGATTTAAATAGAGTAAGTTCCCTTAAATTTAAATTGGATTCGGGGAAATATCCAGAAATGTATATTATTGTTGATAAAAATATATCATAGATGGAAAAAAATCTCTTCTGAAATCATCGTTTTTGCAATGAGCCTGTGTATTAAATATCCAAGAATTCATCATGTTTACAATGTTAAAACTCATTTCAGCCTGTGCAGTTGCACAGTCCGATCATAGTCTTTACTTTTCGTTCTACATAGATCGCTGCGTAGCAATATTCTTTGCATAATATTGTAGAGTGTTATAAATATTCCATGTTCATGTCCAGGCTGCTCGATTTCTGCCGAGCATACACGCATGAAGATGTTTGAAATGTCACACACAGGCTCATGAAAAAAAGATAAAAAGCAAAAAAAAAAGTGTGACGAAAACTCTGTCTTTTCATCTTAAGATCCGAAATAATAATAATAATAATAATAATAATAATAATAATAATAATAATAATAAAATGATAATAATAATAATAATAATAATAATGATAATGATAATAATAATAATAATAATAATAATAATAATAATAATAATAATAATAATAATAATAATAATAATAATAATAATAATAATAATAATAATAATAATAATAATAACAATAATAATAATAATAATAATAATAATAATAATAATAATAATAATGGTAAAGAAATGCAGAACCTTTTCCAAAAATGTACCAAATTCGCCTATCACCCCCATAACCGTTTACAAGAAAAATAAATGCCGGACACCAAAGGATATTACATGTATTGATGGACATTCAGGTCGTTCATCAGCGTTACAGTTAACAACATCGTGAAATTGACAAGGTGAATGATTTTGGAATGAGTTAAGAATGAATTTGAATGAGTATGTAGAGCGAGTTTTGAGTGAATTTAGTGGGAGGTAATACTATATCGATAATTTTGTTCAGGATGAACAAAATTACCGATATTGATTACCTCCCTTTAATACAATATGTATACAAGTTCTATACATAGCTTCCTATTTCTTCAAGAACTTATGAGACGCTAACAATTTGAATATGTCAGTGAAATCGCTTTTTTCTCTATCAAAATTTATTTTGAATGACGTAGTTGGTTCTATATTTTTCAATGGGTTTGAGCGTTTTTGAATGGCTTAATTGAGTGTTTGGAATGAATGAATGGAGCGCTGAGTGAGCGATTTAGAATGCTTCTGATTAAAGTGAGTGTCAATTTCACGATGTAACTTACTGTAATACGTGAGAATAATCCAGTCAGATGTTAACAGCATTACAAAAAAAGAAGTTCTCTCTTATGTTCAATTTACTTTTTTTCAAGACTGGTCGCAGTCAGACAACTGTAAGTTATTTCACCGTCTTTATAAACTATTAACCAGATGAGCGTTTGATTTGGGAAAGATGAAAAATTACCTTATTTTGATTTTAAGGTTGTCATAATTTTTAAGGAAACTTCATTGAAAGTACGAGAAGAAACTAAACATGCAATACATAATCTTCCAATGCCCCAATTTGATTTGTTTCTCATTTGGTGCTATTTGGGGCCGTGTATCTTGAAGATACTAATCAATCAATTAAACACATCAACACATTCCTTTGAAAAGTGGTGGTGATGAGACATTAAGAAAAAGATAAATGGTTTTCATATGCTCCCCGAAAGGGATATAAAGTCGGCGATTCGTCCGTCCGTCAGGAGTGATTTATCCATAACTCTAGGGCGAAATTAAATGAAACTTCACATATGAACTCCTTATGTTATATAATTTCAATTAATTTGTTACTTTTTTTCAATCAAAGGCCTCGTCACGGAGAAAGGGGTCTTTATGTTAAAATCAGTTGTTGTTTTAAAATTCTCCTTGTCTAATACTCAGAATGCAATGAAATATCGAATTGGATCAAATCAAATGCCCCATGACCAGAAACTATTTGAAAAATTCGCGTCGAGGAAAAAGGGACGGCTTAATGTTGTTTGCTTTACGAAAGCTGTCCGTTTCTCGACAAATTGGGCCATATATTTTGTTTGGTAATAGATACAATGTACAGTTTTCATATTTTATATGTGGATTGTTTGCGACAAGACCTCTTTGTTGGTTTCTTCAAGGCCATGACTTACTTTCAAGGATATTTCTCAGGGTCAGAGTTTCGGAAGTTTAATCTTTTACATTGTCCAAAGTTCCCCTTTCGGCTCGTCCGCCACAATTTCACCAGAAACGTCCGCCTTCAGTTCTTTCAGTACTTTGACTACCTTTTGATTTTAAATAACTTTTTACGTGTGACTATTTCAGCTTAATTCTATGAGTAAAGTGATACGATTATGTAAAATTACGTAAACTACTTGACACTTTGACATATGTACTGAAGTAGCCTTAAGAGCAGATTTCCTTTCTTTTTAGCATTCTTTTTAAGGTAAATTGACCATTTAAAAAAATCAAACATTTTGAACTGTTTCCGTAAACTATTTCGGTGATGCGCGTTCAATGCTGCTGGGTCTATTGAAACACCCCTGTGAATGTAAATGAAGTTCTTGCTCTTTTAGATTTCCGGGTGTTTTTTTTTCTATGAACTGTTGAAAACGCATTGAAAACGCACCACCAAAATTAAAACGGATAGAGTTAAAAATGATTGATTTAGAAATTGTTCATGGTCATTTTACTCACAAAAATATATACTGCAGTCATAAAATGTTGTCGAGAAGTTGACAATTTGAATGATTTTGGAATGATTTTGAAAATAATATTGAATGAATGTGAGTCGCGAGTTACAAATGAAATTTATTGGAAGTACTATATATCGACCCTTTCAACCATATATTTTATTACCTTCCTTCAAAAACATCGACGTGTCTTTTTATGAAAAGATTTTTGCATTTTCGTAGACTCTTGGCATGTTCAAGAACCAGTCTCATTTTAAAATATGCGTTTTACGAAGTTCCCAGTCGGTCTCTTTTTGCGTGACGGGTCACAAATTCTTTCACAGGTAGCTAGAATAATAATTCTTGATAAAAAAAATAAACCCAGTGCTAAAAGTTTTTAATCGAGTAAGTCGGCGTAGCCCACGCTGTCTGACAAGAACTTTGGTCGGCACCTTAAGAAATACATAGCTCGTCCCTTTTCGAGTGATAAACCACATTTTAAAACATTCATCATTTCTCCCCCTTTTTAAATAGCTTGCTCATAAGTCGAAAAGAATCCACGAAGAAAATCTGTCTAGTGCACTCTTGCTATTCAAGTGCGGCCATAAAAGTTGGACTTTGTGCAGTACATTCGACTAATAAACCAGTGCATTTTTCTTTCATCATTCTCATTATAAACATGATTAAAGGCATGTAAATGTTTATTCAAATATGATTATTTTAAATGGGTAAGGAGAAAAAAATGTAAAATATGGTTAGATTGTTTGAATATCAAAATTCGGATTATGGATTTAAAACAACAACAAGAACAACAACAAGAACAACAAATTGTGCATTTTGTATGAAGATAACTTGAACGATGATAATAATTGAACTAACAACTCTTTTTACATATAGAAGGAAAAACATTTACAAAGTTTGTTCTTGGAGTTTAAACGACAAACATTTTCAGGCGTTTTTGTCATAAATTAAATTCTTGCCATAAATATTTTGTATATTTATGACCCCTTCGAGAAAAGGGGGGATATTGCTCTGCATTTGTCGGTCGGTCTGTCCGTCCGTTGGTCGTTCCGTCCACTGACCGTTTTTTTTTTTTTTTGTCCGGAGCATATCTCAAAAAGTATACAAGATAGAATCATGAAACTTCATAAGTGGATTGGTCTAATTGAGAAGAACAGTGCACAAGAACTTTAACTATACTCGTCACATTTTTGAGTTATTGCCCTTTGTTAATTGCCAAAGAATATGCCATCGACCTGCTCTAATGGGGACATAAATGTTTTACAAACTCCTCTTTTGAAATTATTTGAACTATGAATGTTTAATGATATAAATGATACAGGCGAACTAGCTAAATTGATTATCATCAAACGATCATAATGCAGAGTTAATACAACTATACTTAACTCCAAAAGTTACGTCCACAAATACATGTTCTCTGAAAACCTTAACCGTTTATGGCTTATTTGCAATTTTTTTTATCTTAATTCCTGTCGAAACTGACTATCTTTTTTCAAGACCGGGTTTTTTACTAATGAGTTCCATGTTCCTTTCCGTAGGAACGCCTTCTTAGTCGGGGGGGGGGGGGCACCCCTTACCTTGCAGGTCTGATGCACAAAAGTTTGATAAAAATCTTTAAGGTGCATTTAAAGACATTATTGCACAAAGCAAAAAACCGTTTCAAAATCTTTAAATTTTCGCTGACGTCAACAGTTACGTAAAAAACGTTATCAGCCAAATTTGTGTCTTCGGAGACATTCCAATAAAATTAGGCGTTGTACTATCAATACAAACTTCAAACGGATCATGAAACATGAAGGGTGGTTTTTAAAAATGTTTAAACTGCTTTCAACAGTATTCCAATCGAATTTCAAAGACTGGTGCAACCGTGTGTTTGCCATCGTAGTAGAGTTCACTTAGGGGTACCCTAATTCATGATGGCAATAACATTCGTACGCTTGTAAACTTTTTGTGGTTTCAAGCAAGGCGCATCTGTTTAACAACTGTCTTGGGTAGCATCATGATTTTCTCTCGTACATATAGTTATATGATTGTTCTAACAAAAGTTGTAAAGAAAGATTAAAATTCGTTAAAGGGTATACATTTATTTCAATTAATATTTTGTTTTCTTTTGAAGTTATGTATAGATTTGTGTTTCTCCAAGAACCAATCAGAGACTTCCAAATTTATAAAAGCAAATGAAATCATAGAAGGCTTGGAGCAATTTCAGTGACGTTTTGGGGCGTTTGTTGGCGTTTTCAAAGCGTTTTGAACGTCTGAGTCAGTGGTAGTTACGTACGCTGAGGGATTAAATCAGAATTCCTTGAGCGGAATCATTGTTGATTTAAAACGATGTTATCAAATGTACTCGGCCATACTCATTTTATCTAAAAGAAAGGGGAGACAATTTAGACAGCCACACTTAACGGCATTTTCGATACGAACGCTGGACCCATTTTAAACCTGGTGCACAATTTAAAGGTCGAGGACTTCGCAGGTAGATAAAGGGTCGATAACCCTATGAGTATTACCGAATCTCGAGAAAACTTCGTGAGTGGGCGACCAAAATATCGCATCTACAGCTTTACCGAAACTGTAGATACGATATTTTGGCGCTCAACGACGGCATTTATATCGAGATCGCCCGACCTAATGATCAATGACACAAAAATATTCCTAACTCTTGCTTAAATCAGAAAAAAAATCTGTTTCAGAAATTATTACTCCGTATTGAATTATTAATTGGATATATACGAAATATGGACATGAAAGAATTATCGAGGAAAAAAACTGTTTTCCTTGCAAAGGTTCTAGTAAAGTTTGTTTCCATTATTGCATTTGGTTTTTTTTATTTGATTTGTTTGTTTGTTTGTTTGTTTTTTGTTACCCAAAATGCAAACTTTGGAATGTTTTTGAATTAAACACAGTTTAATTTTTTTTAAGAAATTGTTCTTCAAAGCCCTACCATAAGGAACTTAGGAACTTTTTTTTTCCAAACAGTTTTTAATGTCGTTTAAAACACAGGTGTGTGTTTCATAATCCTAATTATTGTTCTTTTAAATGTCATTATGATATCACTAAAATTGAATTATGAAACTAATGTACATGTATTTGGTTCAAAACGACTTTAATTCATCCCAAAAGAGCGTCGAACAAACGTTTCTTCGTCGTAAGACGACCAAAACATGGCTCGAAACAGCTCGAAAAAAGTATTTTCAACGATTTTGGTCCCCATTGGCCATTGATACATGCAGATTTCTTGAGGTAGTGGACTCGTAATAGTTCCGCAACGTTTCAGAAGTCATAAATTTTATCAGTGTTAACCCAGGTTATCTAATGATTTCATTAGGAAACCTCGGTTAACATTATCAAAGATCATGAGTTCCGTAATGTTCCGGAACTATTACGGGTCCACTACCATAAATATCAAGTACGATCACACTAATTTTGAAGATGATATCACAAATATTGGCGATAATTCACAATTGATTTTCCTGAAATGCTGACGAAAATGCTGATAAAGCAAGCGATCGAGGAATCACTCTTATGGCTTCATGTCTTCACGAAATGACCCCATGATATTTCTCGATTTGGTATAATGACACTCACTTTTCAACCCGTTTTGTTTTTACGCAGTTGCGATATTATATAAATATCGATAATTTTATCACCAAGGAAATAGTTTGATTTTATACGTTGTTCAATAATGCACATGTAGGCCTATATATATAAGGTTTTTGACTATCTCGTTGCAGATATAAGTTGTGGTGAAAAAAAATAATTAACAAAATGGATGTATTGGTTACTTTTATGAACACTGATCAGGCGGTGAACGAGCGGCGACATGAAGACATACCGGATAGTGTATTCCCTCCCCTTGGTAAGAGCCTGTTACTCATATATTTGGTCGTTTCTCTCTCGGAAAGGTACAATCAAGAAGTGCCGTGCAAAGCGGAGTATAATAGGCAAACAGCCCTGTGTTCAGGATGTTAAAGCATTTCTCGAGCGCTTTGAGATGATTCCCCGCTTTGCACGTGCACGGAAGATCTTAAGCAAACACGAAAAGTATCGACTCTTGTCAGCCCGCTGCGCCGTCCGGTGGCCCCTTTTCGAATGGTATAAGTGACTCATCTAATGATAATGGCCACCTTGGTACTCAACAAAATCCCCCCCCCCCCCCCAAAAAAAAAAAAAATAAAGAGGAGAAAAACTAGAACTGCTTGAGTAGCTGATTCGCTCCGCAGGCCTGATATTTGCTTGATATCCATCTTTTAGGTTTTGAGTTACCGTCAAAACGTGACAATCAGAGAAATGACCTCGGTCCATTAAAAGACATATTTTCAATCTAATCACAATAGTTTATTTTTTATAATAAATGGTCACACAAGGATCATTCCAGTGAAATTTGGTGAATATCCATTGGTTACTGTGACGTGCACCGAGCGGATTTATATTTTTGTAAGCACGTCAACACTGGGATATGCCCAGTCAGTTCTGTACTGAACCAAAGGGTACAGAACCAAGTACAAGACGAACTTGTCTTATACTAAATTCAAGTCTTAAACTGCCTATCAATAACAACACTGGGCTAAGTATAAGACGGGATAGCCTTATACTAGACCAGTATTGTATCAACCAACCCACGTTGTATTAAACCGGTATAAAACGGGGTTAGTACAGGATGGGGACAACACCTTGTATTATACCAACGACCTTATACAAGGCAATATAAGCTTGGCTACTGTTCAAACCGGGAGAAATTGTGGACAAGTATGTGACCCAACAACTCTGAGCGTCCGCTGCAACTCTGAGGGTCAGCAAATTATGTCCACCAGCGTATTCCCAAATAAGAACAGTCGCTAGCTATTTGAGTTCCAAGTGCTCGATGTGAAGACCAAGCACGAACTGATAAAATCTGGCGATTCGCCTCCTTTTATACCCGAAAATAGTCACGTGCAAGAAACCAATCTGTGGTCCTCGGTGCCGTTCGTTAAACGTAACTTTAACGTACTTTGATGAGCGTCTACACACAAAGAACAATGCAAACGTCTAGATGATAATTACCGCATAAAAGCTGATTTCTCAATAGAAATCGAATGAAGAAGGGTAAAACGATAGCTTTAGGTACTTTCACCTAGGACAAATCAAATAAGGGTATAAATAAAGGAGGAAAGCCATAAGGTATAAGGGAACTAATTCATTTTCCGTTATCGGCCATTATAACCTTTCCGGTCATAGCTCAGTCCAAGAGTTTGCGAGAGTGATCAAACCTGTCTTAAATTGAGGCCCGTTCATTTGCGCATGAAATGAATTGAAAATTAGTATGGCATGATCCCTTTTCTCTACGACTTTTCGGGCCATTTTTGAGATGACCCTTACCGCGAAGCTGTTTTTACCGGCCCCTCAAAAAATATACCCATGTTTAAAAAAAGCTTTTGGACCCGGAAAATAGTTCAAAATCTTTAATTTTTCGATTGTATTTCAACAACGGATTATAATCGCTGAAAAATATACAAACA
Organism: Fragum whitleyi; assembly: GCA_948146395.1. NCBI lineage: Eukaryota > Metazoa > Mollusca > Bivalvia > Cardiida > Cardiidae > Fragum > Fragum whitleyi. The sequence goes on along the minus strand of OX411550.1, from coordinate 39,794,576 downwards.
ATTTTGGATTTCAATAATATTGACCAATCAGAGATCACCTTCAACATTTGAGTATATGGACCGGAGTTTCCCTAAAGTTTTCTACCAGAGTGGTTGGAAATGAATTAGTTCCCTTAGACCTAAAGAAGAATTTTTTTGCCAATGAAATATGAAAATTGCACATATTTACGTACAATTACCTTTTTTGGATTAAATCTGAAAATTTCAGGCGCTTACGTGTTATAGTAAATGAGTAATGGTCGTTACCCTTAACCCGGTCGGGGAAAAATTCACATCAAATATAGTCCCAAGCGAAAATTTGTTGTTTGAAAAACGTGAGTTTTCTATACACAAAAACTGAAGGTTGTTTTCTATTTAGGAGTACTTTTTCATCCCAATTTAATTAAATATCTTCTTTGCAATGCATTTAATGGTGTTTTGCGGGTGAAAATTGTCATTTACTATTTTTCATGGATTTTCTTTTGTCGTAACCCTTATCTTTCATAAGAAATTTACGAGTTTTCGCCTTTTTCAGCCTACACGGTGTTTGTTTATCAGCTAATTCCTCAATGTAACACATGGAATATTACACAAGCATATACCTGATAACCATGCAAAAAATCAAAGAAATCGGTCAAATAGGTTTTGAAAAATCAACGAACTCCCTTAACCCTGTTAAAGTTAAAAAGCTATCTCTCTGAGCGGTTAAAACGCGCCGGACATAACCACATAACATTCAAACTGTGTTTTCTTTACATGATAATGTTTTCCAGAGTGCATTTCACTATTTTGAGACACCTCGCGCAAAATGTTTGTTTTCGGTTGCAAATTATTATCAAAAAACCCTTATCTTTTTGTGCAAAAAAATCTTCTTTTCTCTTATTTTGGGGCTAAATATATATTTTTACTGTATAACTAATCCAAATTAAGAATATAATAACATAAAAAAAATGGTATTTGCCACATTTAAGAAAAAAAAAGTGCAATTGGTTGAGTAGTTTTTGAAAATTAGCGCTTATCTTTCACTCCAGCCAGGCAAACATCAACTTGGTTGACCCCCCCCCCCCCCCCCCCCCCCGGCAAAAAAGCCGAAATTAACCAAAAATATTCCAAAAATACCATTCTCTTTTCACTATTGTCTATTACTTTGTTTCAATGAATACTTAAAGCGCATATTTTGCAAATCCGATATAATTCAACACGGATTTATTTGTAAAATTAACCCTTATCTTTTGTTGAAATTTTATTTTTTCATATATTTTTTGTCAAAAATGTTATTTTTTTCCAATGTTTCAGTCAAAAAGTGTTAAATTAGACCGGATTTTGTTCTGTTTTCTTTAGTTCTACCCTTAAAATATTTTTTTGTTGTTTGTGACTTAAAAATATCCAATCAATATCAAGTTACGACGAACCAGTGGAGTAGATTTTTCCTTCTAGAGACGGCCCAAGATTAAGTTTATCTTATTACGTAATAGTCCTAATTACTTCCGGGTACAAAAATCGACCGTCAAACTAAAAGAAAACTATTTTGCAATATATGCATGCAAAGAATGCAAGGCACTGACACACATTCAATGACTAAAAAATGCAAGAAATGGGTGCTATTGTCCCGCGAGCAAGGTGTTTTTACTGTCAAAAAGCACTAAATGAATACCGAATTGGCCCTTTTAGCTTGACATATCATTTAAAGAAAATTTTTCTCGATATTTGGTGATTAAGTAACCTAAAATAAAAACTCTAAGCGGACGAAGTAACTCTTACAAGACCATTAATAAGAGAACATGCACTTATTTGCATATTTACCATTTAGGTATAAGGGAACTAATTCATTTTCCGTTATCGGCCATTATAACCTTTCCGGTCATAGCTCAGTCCAAGAGTTTGCGAGAGTGATCAAACCTGTCTTAAATTGAGGCCCGTTCATTTGCGCATGAAATGAATTGAAAATTAGTATGGCATGATCCCTTTTCTCTACGACTTTTCGGGCCATTTTTGAGATGACCCTTACCGCGAAGCTGTTTTTACCGGTCCCTCAAAAAATATACCCATGTTTAAAAAAAGCTTTTGGACCCGGAAAATAGTTCAAACTCTTTAATTTTTCGATTGTATTTCAACAACGGATTATAATCGCTGAAAAATATACAAACAATTTTGGATTTCAATAATATTGACCAATCAGAGATCACCTTCAACATTTGAGTATATGGACCGGAGTTTCCCTAAAGTTTTCTACCAGAGTGGTTGGAAATGAATTAGTTCCCTTAGACCATAAGTCTCTTCACAATCAAGTCTAGAAAATCCCGTTTTTCACAAAACGATGATCATTTTATATATCCTAGACTGGAGACTAACTAGACTAGAAGCTTTCGGGTGGTCAACCCGGCCTTTCCGTCACACTACCCACGGCTCCGACTATAGCGTCCTCGCGTGGTACACCAGATTTAAAACCCATATGGTTATTCAAGACAATCCTGTCTTTTGAGCTCGGCCGCTACCAAGATGTTTTGTCCTCTTCATATGTCTTGTGAGATACTTCTTCTTTACATACGATTTCCCACAACAGACACAAACGTAGCTGTTGCAAGGCTTTACTGACTTGACAAAGTGCCTTGATAACTCAGTTACCGTACCAGAGCTAGATGATTGTACATTGTTTCCCATACAATTAACAACACAATCATGTGAGCTAGTACCGTCTTCTTTTCTAGCATACTGGCTTCTATCATCACAATGGTCAACGGATGGTTTCAAAACAACCCCAGCATTCATTAAGGAAAACCCTGAACGTTTTGGTACGTGTCTTGCCTTCTTGGACTTGGTTGGAACCTTTGACATATGTTCTCGTACTTTGACAAGAGCTGTGCCTACAAAACCTGCTGAGGTTTCATGCTTGCCTGACGAATTTTCGGACTTCAAAGCTTTCTTAAACATGGGACAAGCAGGTCTAACGTGAGAAGAATCGCCACATTCATAGCAATAACGCTTTAAGGCATTCTTCTTTGCTTCCGGCTTTTTGCCTTTCCTAACATATGGTACCCGAGACACTGAGATACAACTTGTTACCTTTTGAGCCAGTGTCGTGAAAGCCTGACACAGTTCAGTCACAGTGTGTTGCAGATTTGCAATCTGCGTCCCGTATGCATTCATCTTGTCCTTTTGGTCCTTATCCACAGTACATACATATGCCGATGAACAACTGGGCTTTGACTCCTGTAATTTAGGACAACTAGGTCTCAGATGCATTTCTGAGCCACACTCGTAGCAACGACTCTTTTTCTGACCAGACGGTTGGTTCTTGGTTTTTCTTGTATTACTTTGTTGCGTCCTACCTTTAGGAAGTTTTGGCTCATGCGATTGAAACTTTTCCAATTTCCTGAACTTATCACAAAGTTCTGCAACAGCCTTCTGCAAGTTGCAAATATCTTGCCTACAAGAGGCATCTGACCTTTCACTGCTGTCTAAGTGACGGACGTAACCCTGCCTCTCCGCAAGTTTCAGCTCAGCCCTATTAAAGGCCTCTAACTCGACAGCGTGTCTAACGGCATCGTTCAAACAGGTTGGTCTAGCCTGTTTTATACGAAGCCTCATGTCAGAACTCACTAAAGAGTCAATGAACTGCTCTTTAGCAAGAGTTTCCTTGACATCCTGCGGAGCACTTGGATAAGCCATGCCCGTTAGATTGCGGATGTCTTGTGCAAGTTCTGACAAAGACTCAGAAGCTCTCTGTCGCCTTTCTTTGAGTTGCGTTCGATACAGCTCAGTTTGATTGGGCGGTGCAAAACGGTCTTGTAATACACCTTTCAAGCCGTTGAAATCATGCAGTAGGCCATCAAATGAGACGGCTAAGTTGCGTGCTTGACCTTGCAGGGATGCGGCAAGGTACAAGCCTTTGTCATATTCTGACCAACCATTTATTGTTGCACATACTTCAAAATGGGCTATGTAGTCATGCCATGAGCCAGAACCATCGTACTTATCTGGTTTCATGTGCAGACCAGTTCTAGACAACTTTGTGTCCAAACCAATGTCACCACTAGGGCTATACACTTTCCTCCCCTGTGGTTTACGTCTAGTGACATACTCATAGTTTGGTACACTACCTGTTTCCAAAACTGGGCTAGGCCTGTGCCCAAGGTCTAATTGCATTTTACCTTGAGTAGTTTCGGACGGTACAGGTTGAAACGCCGATGGAGGAGGTGTCTCTGGCAGATGGGGAAGTGTTCTCTTCTGTCTAGAGTCTACATTCCCTGGTGTGGACGTATAGAACCTAGAAGAAGCCTGGTTTTGCTCAAACTCCTCTACACGAGTCCTTAGACCTAAGTTTTCACGTTGTAGGTCTTGCATCTGCCTAAGGAGCGCTTGTTCTGAACGGGCAAAACTGCGTTCATTTGACCCTCCCATCTCTGACAATTTGTCATTGAGTCCACCATTGCCTTCAGTACTTTGAAATGACATGGTTTGTTCAAAGTATGAACAGGTAGTGGGTAAGATATAGTTTGTCGGCTATCTAAATATCCCACCTCTGCCACCAAATTTTGTGACGTGCACCGAGCGGATTTATATTTTTGTAAGCACGTCAACACTGGGATATGCCCAGTCAGTTCTGTACTGAACCAAAGGGTACAGAACCAAGTACAAGACGAACTTGTCTTATACTAAATTCAAGTCTTAAACTGCCTATCAATAACAACACTGGGCTAAGTATAAGACGGGATAGCCTTATACTAGACCAGTATTGTATCAACCAACCCACGTTGTATTAAACCGGTATAAAACGGGGTTAGTACAGGATGGGGACAACACCTTGTATTATACCAACGACCTTATACAAGGCAATATAAGCTTGGCTACTGTTCAAACCGGGAGAAATTGTGGACAAGTATGTGACCCAACAACTCTGAGCGTCCGCTGCAACTCTGAGGGTCAGCAAATTATGTCCACCAGCGTATTCCCAAATAAGAACAGTCGCTAGCTATTTGAGTTCCAAGTGCTCGATGTGAAGACCAAGCACGAACTGATAAAATCTGGCGATTCGCCTCCTTTTATACCCGAAAATAGTCACGTGCAAGAAACCAATCTGTGGTCCTCGGTGCCGTTCGTTAAACGTAACTTTAACGTACTTTGATGAGCGTCTACACACAAAGAACAATGCAAACGTCTAGATGATAATTACCGCATAAAAGCTGATTTCTCAATAGAAATCGAATGAAGAAGGGTAAAACGATAGCTTTAGGTACTTTCACCTAGGACAAATCAAATAAGGGTATAAATAAAGGAGGAAAGCCATAAGTCTCTTCACAATCAAGTCTAGAAAATCCCGTTTTTCACAAAACGATGATCATTTTATATATCCTAGACTGGAGACTAACTAGACTAGAAGCTTTCGGGTGGTCAACCCGGCCTTTCCGTCACAGTTACGATCTGAGAAAATGATTTTCAAAGTTTCCACTAAATTACATATAGAGAAATGATTTCCGCCAATAAAATACACATTTTGCATCCGATCACATTATTTCTTTTGTAGGCTGACAAAAGGTTGGTTACTTAAGGATCATTCAGTAAAATTTGGTTGATTTCCATTAATTAGCTTCTTGAGAAATGATTTTCAAAGTTTCCATTATATAACATGTAGAGAAATGACTTCCACCCACTAAAGACAAGTTTTTCGTCCGATTTTAATATTTTTTTGATAAAGGGAAACCCAATGATCATTCATGAAAAATGTAATTGATATCCATCAATTAGGCCATGAGAAAAGTCAATTTTAACCATATTTTGGAAATTTACCACGCCCATTAAAGTCGTGTTATTCATTGGATCAAAATGTCTTGAATAACTTTGAAAGAGTCACCCAAGGGACATTCCTGTGAAGTTAGGTTGAAACTCAGGAGGGATTTTTAAAGAAAAAGTGTACGACCGAACGAACGACGGACACAGTGTCATGACAAAAGCCCCAGTGGCCTTCGGCCAGCGGAGCTACCCCCCCCCCCCCACACACACACACATCCGCCGATTCAGCGGAGGTCAGCCAAAGCGAAAGCACATCAAATAAATAAATAAATAAATAAATTGGAAGGTAGAATGATCATTATTGATTAGGAAATTTTATAGATAATGAAAGGGACGATGGAATAGTGAAATAACATCATGTAATATACGCCTAGAAACAATTTGATGAAGCTCTGGGACACGAAATCTTTTTCTCCCACAAAATGAAATAAAATCGAGTATTTTCTACATATAAAAATCGCTTTTTATAATCAGCCCTGTATTCAATATGTAATTGTCATCGCGTGCAAAGCGGGATACAATTATAAATGTCAGCAAACATTTTCGCATACTGAACGCAGAACGCGAAAACTTACTGAACGAAGTTTGTCAATCTTCACAAAACAATGAATCATTTAGATAAAGCAATTTCCTTGTAGACTGTAGCTAGTTTCTTGTAACCCGCCAGTTTCACTTATTTTGAATCGGACTTTTCAGACAAACTATTCGGTTAAATTCGGAAACTCGAGCAGTCACGTGCTTTTGCCTGTCGCAGCTCCGGTTTAGAAAAGAAGAAGTGGATAAGTAGCGTGCTAGGAGGCGTTATTAACAGCTCCGATATAAATCGTTATAAGGTAGTCGACCCGTAATAGTTCCGCCACGTTTCGGAACTCATGAACTTTCACAATGTTGACCGAAACCTCGGTTAACACTGTTAAAGTTCGTTACTTCCGAAACGTTGCAGAACTATTACGGGTCCACTTCCTTAATGCTGAACCTTGAACATTCTTGCCTTGGCAGGATGTGTAGACAAAGATCATTCTGCTCATCTGTGCAGTCTGATCTGTATCTTAAGCACCCAAGTTACTTTCTTAAACCAGAATTAAAATAAATGAAAAGAAAAATGAGTTGTTTTTTTTAAATGTCAATCGATTTTCTGATAAACAGCAGCGATCTGTGAATTGTGCATTTGACCTACTCAATCATGGTTGCCATCGTTTATTTCCTTTTTATGTTATTGGGGAATAAACATGAAAAAATCTTGTGGGAAATAAAGTATGCGGCTTGAAATAAATTAACATTTCATTGCCTCATTTATAAAATCAATTTTACAGAAAATGCCTATATTTTTAGAATGTTAGGACTCCATAATGAATGTTTTCCGCAACATCTTCGAAATTGACTTGAAACTAAAACGTTTTGATGTATAGTATTGTATTTAAATGCACCACTTTATTAGTCCCTGTATGATTAATCTATTTCTGTTTGAGCCAAGAAAGTGCGAGGTTGGTCGATATTTCGAGTAGGAAAGCGTAATATAGGAAAAGCGGGCACCTATATGCCATGAGCCCGAAACATGTTCACAGCATGGTTGTTAGATTTAGTTTGATGACGGAAAATTGGTTACTAGGTTTGAACTTTTGACCTGTATCGGTAGTTTTTCGACAAGTAGAATATCATGGTGTCTCCGCGCGTAACAGTTGCAACTGCCTATAAACATACAGGCAGTTACAACTGTTTCGCGCTATGCCATCGATTTTCTGCCTTTAGTAATTATTTCTCACAAGAATAGCAGCAAAAATATTCTCTAAAAGTTTAGAACCTTCATATTCTTTCGTTTCGATAAGAGAAAAATCCTGTTGTGCCCGAAAGTTTTGAAACTAAAGTACATTTATGCAAACAAAGTGTTCATGATGAACAAACTCCAAATATATGCTTATAAAATGTGTCACCAGTCAAGCAAGCGAAATGCAATTGAAAAACGGAGGGGGAGGGGGGAACTATGACCAGAATTTTGTTCGTAGTGCAGTGGCTGAAAAAATGTAGAAAAAATACAATCTCCTTTTATTTCTTATATTTCAAATAAATTTAAAAATGTCATTTGAAAGGAAATGTATGAAGCATAAAAGTGATTTTAAATCTGATGACGTTACTTAAAAAGGTACAATCTCGATAGAACTAAATTTTATATGTAAATTGTTTCAATTGTTATTTCATATGTCATCATTTGTCATCATCTTTTTCGGCGACTTTGCTCATATTTTTAACATGAAATCATTAATTAATCAGATTATCACTTTTCATTATTTTTTCTTTCACTGAAGGCAACATTGTTAAAAAGAGAAATTTCAATTTGTTAATTTTGAAAGTTTTGCCTTAATGTTTCACCTTCATAAAATAAAGATATTATTATTATTATTATTATTATTATTATTATTATTATTATTATTATTATTATTATTATTATTATTATTGTTATTATTATTATTGTCATTGTTATTATTATTATTTCTAGACTGATGATTCGTTTTCAGACCCGCCGATGATCAGTTTCAAATAATCTTCAGTCAAACATTTACATCGCTTTTTGATACCTCGTCATACTTGACTCTTTTTGTCTGTTCTCTTTTAATTTACTGAAGAACGACGTAATTTTGGCAATTGCTCATTTGGTCAGCAGACTGAGAACGTGAAACGCATCTTCGGAATTTACATCACGTTTCTGATTACGTAGTACATTAAAACCAAAAGTCCCATTGTCTAAAAATAGACATTGAACTCTATTTACATACAAACAATCTATTTATAGACGGCTAAGTAGGTTAACAGCTGATCGTTCGGAATTTCCAATTTTCATGCTGAGAAAGCGTGATAGTAAAGCTAACCGACATTTTAACCCATTTCTTGATTAATTAAACTGGATAAGTCTGGATTCTAACCCATGTACTTGGATGATGGATATATGTTAACGGTTTGTTTGGGTTTTCATCTGACATCGCGAGAAAGACGTTTCTGAAAAAAAAAGTTTTCAAGTTTCACTACGCGATTTGTGGCCATTTACTGTGCGTCACTTTACTGATGATAGGCCTATATTGTTGGGCCGTAGACTGCCTTGGAACTCTTTTTTTTTAATCTTTTTTTTTAATGATGATAATTATAATAATTTTAACAATAATAACGGTATCGATGATGAAAATGAATTAATAGATAGCCCCAATAACAAGGAGATCAAACTATTGTGCTTAATAAGAATATGTAGCCTACCGTATGTTCCGTCTGCGGCGTGATCAATCCCCGAATGCTCGTAAATGCTCGAGGTTGAAAGGTTAAAATGACATCACTAGTGTCTAAACCGAGGTCGTTCTGATGGAAACCCGGGTAACTCGGGTCGAAACCGAGTCCCATATGAACTTACCCAATATGTAAAAGTTAGAACGAAAAATTATGAATACTAATAATCCAATATTCCGTTGTCCAGTTTTGCCCACTTACGGGGTCACTATTTAAGTCGATCTCGGAATACGGTCATGGTCAGTATTAAACCGACAATCTAAATCCTGAGAGGCAAAGAGGTTAGGATTTTGACCTTTTCGTACTCGTTAGAACGGTCATTCTAAAAAGATAATCAAATTTGACAAGTTTTCGGAATCACAATTACAAGTTCCATTCCGAGGGTTGAGTCTCTTTATTACATCAAAGTCAAAACTAAACAGAGGCAACTAAATCATGAAAGAGGTGTTAAAAATCGTACAAGATTTATTAATAAACGCACTTTGACGCAGTTGCGTCGACAAGAATTCATTTTCACATGGTCTGCTCATGGCCCGAGAGAACGTTGACAGAAATTATTGTTGCTGACAAAATTGTGTATTTGACTCATCAGGTGGGTCTCGTATTTATCAATTGTCTATATTGACGATATTAAGCGGTCATTTACCGATTCCCTTACAATACTAGACATGTCGCTTGAGTTAGGCCTAAGTACTAAAGAAAATGTTATATTTCCGCAATTCTGTTTTATATAGGCCTGCAACATCACTTATTTCAAGTCATTTGTCCAAATAATATGGTGTCAAAGATAGCATTGATAAGTTCGCAAATGAAAAAGAAAGAAAAAAGTGATCGAACATTATCGAAAGCATAGGCGTAACTAGAATTCTGAAATTTATACGCACTCAGAAGGCGACCAACATAAAATATAAAGGATAAAGGCCATATGTGGACTGTGACAAAAAAAGGGTTCTCCGTCCGCCCCCCCCCCCCCCCTTTTCTTTGATTTGAGCGTTGGTGAATAATCGAAACATCGTACTACAGCTAGACTGGCTCCCGTCCCACTGATCTGAAGTATTGTGAAAAAATAAGCAAAATTCAACCAGAGAAATATCATTTCTTATCAGCTTATATTCTCTGTCTGGCCGATCAGTGTCAGTTTTTGAGAATATGGGAGGTAATTTGAAATAAAATAGTTGAACATGAGTGGTCTACCTTATTGATTTTAAAACTAACTGACAGCCTGGGAGCCAGGCTATACTACAGCTAAAAGCTGAAGTTGATCCCTCCAGATTCTTTTGGTATCCCCTCAGCAATAAAATTTTCTATGTTTATTTTCACATTTTCCCGTTACTGATCACGTGATCAAGCATTTGTACCGAATTTCGGAGCGATAATTCATCAGTGCAGAAAAAAATCGCAACGAGTTGACCTATTTCTAGTAAAGTAAGCGCATTTTATCATACAATGGGCTCTAGTGGAATTACGATGTTCATTTTAAGGTTGTGGAACCGTAATAGTTTCACAACATTTCGGAACACATGATCTTTCACAATGTTGACCGAGGTTTCCAAATGAAAGTCATTAGGAATCCTCGGTTAAGATTGTTAAAGTTCATTATTTTCGAAACGTTGCAGAACTGACCTTACGGGTCCACCACCTTACGTTTAGCAGTTTTCTATCGATAAATATATATTTTTTTTAATGAATACTTATTCAAACTCAGTTAATTACGATGACTAACTTATTGATTCATTGCTTGTTCTATGGTATCTAAATAACACATTCTTTAATGCTTTTCGGTGGTTTATCGAGAATTACAGATCGCCCTATTTTTTCCTCCAATGAAAGGCCGCTATTTCGTTTGAATTTCAAAAAATATATTCCATAACCTGACGGTCTGCTCGATTAAGTGAGCTACGTGACTTTAGCTCATAATGGGCGAGGACTTTACTCAAAACTAGACAGTGACGTCATAATCTTGTCTGACAAAATGTCCCGAAAGACCCTCAACTTGTAATCGAGAATTTATAATAAAAACGTTTGGTGAATGTTCTTTTGAACTTATGCTTATAGTTACACAATTACTCATTAAAACGAGGAGAAAATTCGTTCATAATTTGTCTGCATGTTAATCAAGATAGAATTTAGCGGATAATTCAATGATTCGGATAATAAAATAATCTACTTGGTATACAGCAGTAAGAATGACATCGATGAGTTGGCTCATACCAAGTCTTTCTGTACTTCACATTTTCACATTGACATAAAAAAAGAAAACACGACAGGGTTGAAACGATGTAAAATCTCACTTCTTTTTTCAAAATGAATACTCTGGATTTTTTGAACGACATTTTTATTAAGTAGTTCCGCAAAGGGGCCAATCTTAACAAAATGCTATCAAAATTTCCTATAAAAGGTATATGCATGCAAACTAATTGTAGAAAATAATACAAAATGCCTACTCAAGGATTTTATGTATACAGAGATTTGCAAAAAGAAACTGATTCGAAGCATGTTAGGCCTGTGATAGCCGACTTATATCGAAAACCAGTGTAGCTCGGTTTGGAACCAAAACTTGGTAATTAGAACTTTTCAAGGCACTGTTTTCTACTAACGTCTTGTTGCAAACTTTACAGTATTGATGATGAATATGCCGTAGTTTTGTTTCTTTGTATTGGGTTTAACACCGCCTTCAACAATTCTTCCTTTATATTGCGGCGGCTGGAGCACCTAAAAATGAATTCCTGGTATTTCTTACACCAGTACTACAATTCCTTTTCTAGTCTCCATCTGCTATTCCACATAGGTCTACGATTTTCAACCCATAGGTGGAAGACAAATAGTCGGAAAGGATGAGTACCACCGTCGGGGATCGGACCCGGGACCTTTTGAATGATAGTCCGACTGGCTATTACTGCGCGGCTGAATATGCCGTGATAGATAGGCCTAACTGTTTTTCTAAAAATACAAAATCCCTAAAGGAGGCATAATATCCGAAAATATCTAACTAAAAGTAATAACCGAACGTTCTCAACTGATTTGTCTCGCCAAATGACCAAATAATTACAGAAACCTAATAGTGATTAACTTCGCTCCTCCCACTTTTTGTTTACCTCGATTTGATTGAAGAATGTATGACGCAACAAATATGAATGACATCATTGATTGACGAGCAACTCAAATAAACTAGCGTTATTTGATGAAAAAATAAGTCGATCGGTAAAACAGTTATAGTTCATATATATTCATATATATTCATATATAGTTCATATATATTCTGACAATTTACGCATATAACCTTGCGCTCCGCTAACGCTCCGCTTAGGTTATATCGCGTAAATTATCAGAAATGAACTATAACTATTACATAACGGTAGATTATCACTTATTCTTTAATGCTTTTCGGTGGTTTATCGAGAAATAACGGTAGATTATCACTTGATAATCTCACCGCAAAAGCAGTGAAATTATCAAAAACTTATATCCTGCTTTTGTGCATTTTATCCTTTCTGACGTCATCAATGCGGGGCGAAATGAGTGACGTCACAATGAACGTTGCATAGCAATCACGTGCAAAATGACGCGCTTTACGAAAATATTTCCTAGAAATTTCACATTTTGTCTCATTTTCGCATTAAAGAAAAAAGAATAATCGTTTGTTTTTCGAGTAAGATCGATTGATATTTCATTTCATGAACACCAAAAGCTATATTTTAACTCGTGGCTCTGCCACTCGAGAAAATATAGCTTTTGTTGTTCACTCAATGAAATATCAATCGATCTTACACTGAAACAAACGATTATCCTCTATATAATCTCACCGCAAAAACAGTGAAATTATCAAAAACTTATACCCTGCTTTTGTAAATTTCATTCTTTCTGACGTCATCTAAGCGGGGCGAAATAAGTGACGTCACAATGAACGTTGCATAGCAATCACGAGCAAAATGACGCGCTTTACGAAAATATTTCCTAGAAATTTCACATTTTGTCTCATTTTTGTATTAAAGAAATAGAATAATCGTTTGTTTTTCGAGTAAGATCGATTTATATTTCATTTCGTGAAAAACAAAAGCGATATTTCTCACTCGTGTCTCTGCCACTCGTGAAAAAAATAGCTTTTGTTGTTCACTCAAAGAAATATAAATCGATCTTACACTGAAACAAACGAATATCCTCTATATATTCGTTCATTTAGTATCTTAATTTAAATTGTGTATTTTCGATCGGATACAAGTCGGGTTATCTTGTTGAGAACATAGGGGGCCTGCACATGACTATTTAGCCTTAAAAACTGATCCCGAAAAAAAAAGATGTATAAATAAAGTCTTGGTGTATAAATGAAGTCTTTGTTTATTCATCATGTTCTCTTTAAATAAGATTTTTAGGCCAAATACTTAAATATCATTGGTTTCCATCAATTTTTGTGCCTTCTGATTGGCTGAAAAAATGTTTTATTCCTCAATGGAAACATTTTTTGGGTACACAGCTAATTTTTAAGCGTGAGCGAAAAGTAGTCCCGTAGGAAATATGTCTTATTATAGAGAAATTCATCCATTTCACTTCGTGATATCAAATAATACGATATAAACAGTGTGTTTTTTTCATTTCATGGATGTATGAAACTAAAAACCTAATCACACTCACGTATTCATACAGTATGGTTAGATTTTTAGTTTCATACCCCAATCTTATTAAAAATATGCTCTTTATCTAAAAAATAATTTGTAATGTGCCGTCTCCCTTTCGTTTAGAACAATGCACTATAAACTACGATAAACAATTTGACACATTCAAGTTTTATTGTACAACGGGCGATGTCACTTGTGGAACACTGGTGGGGCCTTGGTCAACTTAACCAAATCAAGTATCTTCAGTCAGTAACTATATCAAACTCTATCAGTATTCGGGTAAACTTAATGATTGGTGCGCCATGTGTGGATTCATGGATGAGAACCGGGGGACGTCCAAACGACCCAAATGATTACCAACAACAAAAGGTTTTGTTAAAAATGATTGTGTTGAAATTATGTTACAGTTAGTTACATCGTAAAATTTACAATCATCTCAATTAAAACCATTCTAAATCGCCCTTTCATTCATTCATTCGTTCGTTTCAAGCATTCATTCATTCATCCATTCATTCATTCATTCATTCATTCATTCATTCATTCATTCATTCAAAGCACTCACTCAAACCATTCAAAAACAATTAAAAAACGATAAGATTATAACTACGTTAAAGATTAACTTAGCTAGAAAAAAAAATCGCGATTTCGAGGACGAAATTGAAATAACGATCGCTTGATTGGTTCTAAAAATAGGCAGAAAAGGGCAGCATTTTATAAACGTGTATGCATAATATATTAAAGGGAGGAAATGAATATCGCTATTTGTGTTCATCTCGAACAAAATTTGCGATTTTGGATTACCTCCCTTGATTTTCACTCTAAACTCGCTCCACACACTCATTCAATTTCATTCCTTAATCATTCCAAAATCATTCATCTTGTCAATTTCACTATTTTGTTAACTATATCTCCGATTATCTAGACCGACCGTTTCCGTTTACTTTTTATGTCCCGTCAGGCGAAAGGGGTCCTTTCGGGAAGTGCGGAAAGTGTCGAGCTTAATCAGCCTTCGCAGGCTGACTTGGATCGATAATTTTCGCTTTCTTTATTATTTTCTGGATCTGGAGTGATAATTCTATCCTCCTTTACAACTTATTTTGCAATTCGACCCCCGACTGACCTCTGCTTGGTGTCTTTTTTTTCAAAGATGTCTTTTACGGATTTCCAAGATGGCTCTTATTCGCGTGACAGGACACGTTATTCATAACCCTTTCTGCATCAAGTAACCTTAAAGTTCAATGTGGCTAGACCCGGATAAAGGCCTTGGTTTCTGATCTAGTTTTTCACTCGAATTCGGGCTTGGCCTTGTGACCAAGTTATCGAAAATTTCGTCTACGCCGTTCATTCAGCAAAGGAATGATACCAACTTGTCAGTCAGTCTCGAGCGATAGCACGTTTTACAAAACGTGTCGGCAGATTAGCGGGTCATGTGACTACATTCTCGGCTGATGAACAGTCGTGCCGCGGAAATTCGAAAGTTTTTTGTTGCAACGTGGGCCAATATACTGACAAGATAAACGCTTCTCGATTCAGAAACTGGGATGTTTAAGATATCAATTTTTTTTCTGCTTCTAAGCCTATTTATCAAACTAAATTCAATATCAGAAGATTTCCCACAGAATTAAAGTACCTGCCATTATCAGTAAAAATAATTATAGAAAAAAAGAAAACTTTTATTTATCCTTTGACATAGTTATTGTAGGACTTGTAATGCCGAACGAAGGTTTTATCATTCAAGATTGCTAAGCGCCCATTTTCAACAAAAAAATTCCGAAAGACTGAAATATAAGGCATACTGTCTCATTCGAAGAAAATAAGAAAAAACTAAAAAGAAATGATGGGAAAAGAGAACATGCAATTGAGAAAGATAAAACCTGACCGGGATCGTTGAAATTGAAATCATAGTCGAACGAAACGTCCATAGATTACGTTAAATTGCAAGAGTTTAAGCTACTAAACGAAAACGATTATCAAGAAAGTGCATACAAACTAAGCCGGTGTTTTTTTTTTAAATCGATGTGAAAACTAGAAAAAAATCTTTTGAAATATAGTTAAAGTTTCTTCCAATCAGTGGGATGGGGGCCAGTCTATGACGATATCTGACCTATTGAAATTGGACAATTGGGAAACAGCTTCAGGAAAAGCGTTCAATATATCGGATTTAGCAAATACCAATTGAAGGATGAAGAGGATATTTGTATATATCATGGAGATATGAAAGTAAAAACCTAATCACAAGAATACGCAATACACAAAGCGGATTCATACATAAGTGTTATTGGGTTTGATATTTCTACCCCATGAAACCAATACATTCTCTTTTCATATTGAAAATCGTCAATTAAAAAGTAAAGATTTATGCATAAAGAGGCAAATTTTATGGCCTTCTTCTTTCCGCAGAATCTTACAAAATAGATGCGTATCTAAATTTCTCTGTTCATTGAGAATTAAAACCATTGTTTTCCGTCAATCAGAATGCTGCAATGCGGATGAACATAACTAAAATCCATTTTCTAAAAACGGAGTTATGGAAAAGTAATATATCAGGGTAAAATGACCATCATATTATACAAAAGCACAATAGAAACGTCGCAATATTTAGATTTGAAACAAAATAGAGAAAATTAAGAGACATTTGATGTTCATTGGGAAAAATAAATTCAACAGGGTCTAAGCTAAAGAAAAGATACCGCTTTTATTAAATCTTTGCTTAGTTGTTTAAAGGGTCGTGCATAGCTTTGGTACTCAACGTTTTAGATGGGACGAATTTGTCAGAGGAATTTTACAAAATTCAAATGTTCCCCATTTTCGTGAGCAGGTATTAGTGCTAAAACAGGCCAAAAAGTTTTGATTATCAATGGCAATTTTCATAAACAAGAGGGCCATAGTGGCCCTTAATCGCTCACCTGAATGAACTGTCTAAAATTTTCAAAAGAAGAATGAGAAATAGAATGATGAATGACTGAGCTAAACAAAGCTGTTGCTTCTATACAACTTGAGAATCCCTTTTTTACCATTTTAAGGTTGACTAACAAGGATTTTTATAATTGATTTCGTGACCTATTTTTTAACCCCAGATGACCCAATTTTGATCTCATCCGAGATTTCATCTAGACAATCATTCTGACCAAATTTCAGGTTGATTGGCCAAAAATTGTGGCCTCTAGAGGGCATACAAGGTATTTCTTAGATTTGACCAAGTGACCTAGTTTTTGAGCCCAGTTGACCCAATTTTGAACTCGTCCGAGATTTCATCAAGACAATCATTCTGACCAAAATTCAGGTTGATCTGGCAAAAAATGTGGCCTCTAGAGTGCATACAAGGTTTTTCTTAGATTTGACCCCGTGACCTAGTTTTTGACCCCAGTTGACCCAATTTCCAACTCGTCCGAGATTTCATCAAGACAATCATTCTGACCAAAATTCAGGTTGATCCGGCAAAAAATGTGGCCTCTAGAGTGCATACAAGGCAAATGTTGACGACGGACATCGCACGACGCACGACGCACGACGCACGACGGACGACGGACGACGGACATCCACCTAACCACAATAGCTCACCATGAGCACTTCGTGCTCAGGTGAGCTTAAAATGCCTCCTAGATTTCTTTCAAAATCAGAGAAAAAAATCATTTAAACAAGAGGGCCATAGTGGCCCTTAATCGCTCACCTGAGTGAATTGTCCAAAACACATTTCAAGTAGGATTTGAAAAGTTTTTTGACTAATTTTTGAGCAAAAAAAACTTGTCTTTTATCACAATAATTATTCTGACCAAATTTTAAGTTGATTGGGCAAAAAAGTGAAAACCAGGGTGCATACACTGTTTTTCTAAGATTTGACCCACTGACCTTGTTTCTGACCCGCCTTGCCCAAATTTCAAACTGGACTGAGCTTTTATCAAGACAATCATTCATACCAAATATTAGGTTGATCAGGCAAAAAATGTGTCCTCTAGAGTGCATACAAGCGTTTTCTAAGATTTGACCCAATGACCTAGTTTTTGACCCAACTTAACCAAGTTTTAAACTTGTCTGAGATTTTATTTTAAGACAATCATTCTGACTAAATTTCAGGTTGATCTGACACAAAATGTGACCTCTAGAGTGCATATAAGGGTTTTCTAAGATTTGACCCTGTGACCTAGTTTTTGACCCCACTTGACCCAATTTCAAATTTGTCCGAGATTTTATCAAGCCAATAATTCTCTCCAGATTTCAGGTTGATCAAACAAAAATATTACCCCTAGGTTGCATACAAGGGTTCTCTAAAATTTGATCCAGTGACCTTGTCTTTTACTCCACTAAACCCAATTTCAAACTTGTCTGAGATTTTAGCAAGACAATCATTTTTTAAAAAAAATCAGGTAGATAAGGCAAAAAATGTGAACTCTAGAGTGCATACAAGAGTTTTCTTAGATTTGACCCATGACCTAGTTTTTGATCCCACTTGACCCTATTACAAACTTGTCCGAGATTTTATCAAGACAATCATTCTGACCAAAAAACAGGTTGATCTGACCAAAAGTGTGACCTCTAGAGTGCATACAAGGTTGTTCTAAGATTTGACCCTGTGACCTAGTTTTTGACCCCACTTGACCCAATTACATACTTGTCCGATATTTTATCAAGACAATCCTTCTGACCAAATTTCAGGTTGATTGGGCAAAAAATGTGACCTCTAGAACGCATACAAGGTTTTTCTAAGATTTGACCCTGTGACCTAGTTTTTGACCCCACTTGACCCAATTTCAAACTCATTTGAGATTTTATCAAGCCAATCCTTCTGACCAAAGTTCAGGTTGATTGGGCAAAAAATGTGACCTCTAGAATGCACACAAGGTTTTTCTAAGATTTGACCTGGTGACCTAGTTTTTGACCCTACTTGACCCAATTTTGAACACATCTGAGATTTGATCAAGACAATCATTCTGACCAAATTTCAAGTTGATCAGGCATAAAATGTGACCTCTAGAGTGCATACAAGGTTTTTCTAAGATTTGACCCCGTGACCTAGTTTTTGACCCCACTTGACCCAATTTCAAACTTGTCCGAGATTATAATCAAGACATTCATTCTGACCAAATTTCAGGTTGATCTGACCAAAAATGTGACCACTAGAGTGCATACAAGGTTTTTCTAAGATTTGACCCTGTGACCTAGTTTTTGACCCCACTTGACCCAATTTCGAACTTGTCCGAGATTTTATCAAGACAATCATTCTGACCAAATTTCATGTTGATTGGGCAAAAAATGTGGCCTCTAGAGTGCATACAAGGTAAATGTTGACGACACACGACACACGACACACGACGGACGCTGGACGACGGACGACGTACGACGGACGACGGACATCAACCTAACCACAAAAGCTCACCTTGAGCACTTCGTGCTCAGGTGAGCTAAAAATACTCGCACTAGAAACAGCCAAGCTTTTTCTTACGGATATCAGTTATTCACCTTTAGTATTAGAACTTTTAAATGATACAAACAGAACGTATTGGCAACAAAGAATAGAAAGACACAATTTTCCAAGAAAATTTAGTTGTTCGACAATTTCTTTGGAATCAGTCTCCGCCAAAGCACCCAAAACTACTCAAAATCGTGCCTTTGCACACACGCATCCATTCAGATATCATGCCATCAACCACTGCCTTGATTTGAGTAAGTTTGGTATCGCCATACCTGTAAGGTCCTAATTTTGAAGATCGACATAGACGATCGTATCGCTGTTATCTTAACTTTTACTTACATTCGTGTTAAACATCAATTTTGAATAATGAATGTCCATTGAAAGTTAAAAAAGGATGTCCTTCATAATATTTTTCTAGTATTCTAGGGCCCGTTTTTACTTAACGTCTTACGAAAAAATTAATCGTAAGTCATAATCAAAAATCGTAGCTGGTGTTTTCTTTCATTGTTGGATTCTGCCTTACAATATCTCATTTGAATCGTCTTTAGAAGACGGTTCCAATGAGATAATGTATGGCAGAACACTCTATCTAGTAACTTCTGTAGCAGCAACTTTTACTGTTGACTTACGCAAAAAAATGATCGTAAGATGTTTCGTAAAACAGGCCCCTGCTGCGACGTTTCTTTTGTTATTTAGTATATCACTGAATTCAACGGAAGTCGATTGTAAGACTTCTGATCAGCCTATGTAGTCGGATAGGGTTGTCCGTTTTTGTTTGAAATGTCAAACGTAATCTTGATTTTATTAAACGTCTAAAACACCGTATAGCTTAGTCTGATTCAAAACATAAGGTCATCGATTAACACATGTACTACAGTTAACAACATCGTGAAATTGACACAATGAATGATTTTGGAATGATTTTGAAATGAAATTGAATCAGTGTGTGGAGCGAGTTTTGAGTGAAATTCAAAGGAAGCAATCTAATATCGCTAATTTTGTTCAAGATAAACACAATTAGCGATATTTATTACCTCCCTTTAATAAAACATGCATACAGGTCCCATAAATGGTTTCCCATTTCTTCAGGTATCTAACATTGGCTCATAATTTCAATTATGTCAGTGAAATTGCGATTTTTTTCTTGCTTTATTTATTTTGAATAACGTTGTAGATTATATCACTTTTAGCAAGTTTGGAGCGTTTTTGAATGGTTTGAGTGAGTGTTTGGAAAGTATGAATGGAGCGCTGAGTGAGTGATTTCGAATGGTTTTGATCGAGGTGAATGTCACTTTTACGATGTTGTTGACTGTACCTTTAACGAAAATTAACTCAAGTGACATAAGTGGCATGTATCAGATCGTTTCAACTTTTATCTCTAATCGAGGGCAGACGTCATTCAGTTGACCCTATTGAAGGTACACGTAACGCGATTAAGGATGACTTCAAATTAGCCTTTATGAATAAATTGTGAACAGCACGAGAATAGGTTGAGATAAATCAAATTGATATTTGAACTCTAGGTATTTCGTCTGGATTTTGGACGTACATATGCACGTTTATAACTTCATTAGGCTAATTTATTCCCGGCCCGGGCAGGTTCCGTTGTTGTTGTTGTTTTTCAGCTTGACCACAATTAGAAATCAGCCTTGCGTTAAGAATGACAAGATGTTGAAAAACGTTTTCAAATTATACCCTGCTTTGCACGCAAGTGCACTTACAAAGTTAGGCACATATGTACAAACATTTTGCACAGTTTTGTCATCTTATGCAAAGAGCGGGTTTTTTAAGAGTGACTCAAAGTGGCCCAGTGGTTAATGGGGAAATTTTCAAGAAAATGTGACCAGTCAAGCGAAAAGGCACCATCTTGGGACTCCGTAAAATGATTTTTTTGCAAAAGGGATTGAGTACAGGACAGGAAAACCAGAGGTCGCATTTCGAAAATCCTTTCATAGAAAGAAAGATTGATTATTCTAGATTCAGAAAATAAGTAAAGTGCGAAAAGTTTCGATCCCAGTCAGTCTGCGCAGTTCGCGCAGTCTGACTGGGATCGACACTTTACGCACTATCCAGATAGTCCCTTCTCGCGTGACGGGTAACAAATATTCCACGGTTTCTCTAAGTTTGCTGTGCATCGCCCTGCGTCACCCTGAACGCAGGGACTTTCCTGAAAGTTGTGATTCGCTGAAAATTGCGTTTTTCAGTGCGAGAGAAATAATGGAGTGAATCTTCGAAAATTTTCTACTATTTCCAATCAAACTTATAAGAAATAAATATTAGGTAGACTTAACAGTGAAATTAAAAAGGTGAATGATTTTGGAATAATTGCTGAATGAAATGTAATGAGACGGAAGAACGAGTTTTTTTTATAAAACTGTCGGGAGTTAGTCCAATAATTCTGATTTCTACACTGAGCGATATTTATTTTACCTCCCTTTATTGAAATCTACGTACTTTTGAGTTTGAGTGTCTTCATGGACCAATTAGATACCTTGAAAACCACACCAGCCAATAAAATCAAAGAAAGAGTTGATTTATTTTAATCAAATGTCGATCGTTTTGAACGGCTTCGAAGTGTTTTGAACGATTTTGGAGCCTTTTTTAATGGTTTGAGAGAGTGTTTCAAATGCATGGACCACTGAGCGAGCAACTGGGAATGTTTCTAATCTAGATAAACGTCAATTTCAATATGTTCAGAACTGTAGCCTTTTTGCCTCGATTGGCTTGTAGTAAAGGTACTCGCCTCGTGACCTGCGGGTCTGTGGTTGGAGCCCCACCGTCGCCGGATGTTTTTATAGGCAAAGCACTCAATAGCCATCCCGAGTTCACCTAGCTGTGAAATTCGATAGCAGTGGGTTAAAATCACTGCCTCTGTATTCGGGGCTTAAAAGCACAAGGAATATGTGTTCGAGAACGACTCTATAAGCCGGACAGAGCTGAACTCAACAAAGCTAGATAGGAATGTCACACTGGTGACCTGCTCAAAGCCAATTTATTTTTGAAATTGGCCATTTAAAATCGACTAGCGTAATCGGACCAACTAGAACCTCCACAACTGTGAAAAATAATTATGTAAGGAAGAGTTTTGTTCCAGTACAGGTCAACCGAATGTCGCATTGAAAAGAAACATTAAAATGGAGGTTAATGTGATCATCTTAGATCATCCAAAATGTTAAAAATCAATCAGGTGCGAACAGTCTAGACTCTAGTAAGCCAGCGCTGCCTATGCAGTCTGATCAGGACAATTATTTTCGCTCTTAGTAGATGGCCCCTTTTTGTGTGACGGGTGATATATACTGACTGTCATAAAACAGGCCTTACCAAAATTTTGAAAAAAAAACTGTTTTTTCTATTAGCAGAAGACAATAATTTTATCTATACATTTGAATTATGGCCCTAACTCTACATATCCTGCTATCGCAAACTCTCTTCACAAACTCGTGCTTCCCATGATAAGTTTGTCATAAGGTTTTACTCGTACGCCCCGTGCAACTTTGAAAAATGAGTTTATTTTTCGAAATCTGTACACGTGGCTTCGTTAGTCGACACAAACTCGAAATTCATCCAAGAAAGATTAAAATATTCATATCCATAATGCCAAGGCTAAATAATGAAGAACGTGCAAGCATTTTGGATATGCTGGAAATGGGCAGTTCCTAAGATCACGTCGCTAGACGTTTTCACGTATAAAGATAAACGATAGTGCGTTGGTTAGACGTGTAAACGCCACAGGAAGTCTTCAGGGCAGGCGTAGATCTGGCAGGCCTCGCCCAACGTCTGTACGTCAAGACAACCTTATACGTCAACGGCACATTCGTGGTCGTTTTTTAACAGCTACATCGACATATGCAGCAGTTGTTGGTAATCACGGTAGGAATATTAGTGCAAACACAGTAGGACGCCGGCTACGTGAATGTGGGGATAAGTGCAGAAGACCTTATCGTGGCATGACGCACAACGTCATCGTCAACAGCGTCGCGTTTGGCTCAAAATAACCTCGGACGGCGATGGCGTACATTTGTGTTCAGTGACGTGTCAAGGTTCAATCTTTCACATTGCCGACAGACGCGTCCAACCGCTTAGGTGATGGCGGGGTTATGGTGTGGGCCGCCCTTAACCATGCATTCAAAACGGACCTTGTTGTTGAAGGCAATTTGAATGCCATGGGTTACATTAACCTTGTGTTTCGACCTGTTGTCCAATCCCTGCTTTGCCGACAACATGGACTCACTTTTATGCGTGATAACGCACGTCCACACACGGCGGGTATCATCGCAAACCTCCTCCAAGCCAATAATATTTACGTTCTACAATGGCCAGCCAACTCCCCGGACTGCAATTCAATCGAGCGAATGTGGGGTATCCTAGGACGTAGTTTACGTCAACGTCAGCCAAAGCCTCAAATTGTGCAACAGCTGACTGACGCTCTTCATCAGGAGTAGGCTCACATCCCGAGGTACCTTTTGTGTAACCTGTGTGGCTCAATGAGACGCAGACTGCGGGCTTTGGTTGCTAGTGCATGCTCATTACTAATACCTTTAAGGCAGTGGTCATTTCTAATCTTGAATAAGATGTGACGAATGTTTTTGTTTTAGCCTAAAACCTTACTCCATCGTTGAAAAACATCTCGATCAGTTGATTCCGTCAAAAACAAATAATACTTGTATCAAGTGTCCCGCAATGAACCACAGCTGAATGCATGTGAGGCGTTATTTATGACAGTTAGTATATATAATTATTGAAGGAATAAGACTTTTGGAAATTTTTGAAGATTCCATTCAAAGAAGATGAGAAATAATTTAAAAAAAAAACAATCTCTAACATGAATTTACTATGTGATTTTTTGGATTATGCTTGTCAGTAAAAAAATAAAGGCCCGTTTAATAATTAAAAAAAAAGATTATTGTTTTTATTTATTTGCTGCACTTAATATCAATTGATTCCCTTGTTAGCTAACCTGAGCGCAAAGCGCCCAATATGATTAATTGTGACCATGAATGTCCGTCGTCAGTCTGTGCGTCTGTAAAAAAGTCTTAAAAAATCATCACCTCTGAAACTACTGGACAGAATTTCTTCCAACTTTCAAGAACTGTTCCTTGTGCCATGCTTTTTCAAAATCCTCCAAAGCGTCGGGGCCAAATGGAGAAAAAAAGGGTCAAAAGGTCAAATCTTGTTTTTGCTCTAGATGTCTCAATTTTACTTCGATTTTTCTCAAACTTGCTCAAAATGTTTGTCTTGTCACAAGGAAGATCCCTAACGATTTGGACCGCATTCTTACCTATGTCAATGGAAAATGGGGCCTTATCTACAATTTTTGTTATGTACAACTCTAGAAGTCTTAAATTTTGGCTAGGTATATCGTGGTAAAATGGAGTTTTATAGACAATTATCTCATAACGATCTTATGGAGCACAATTTTGGCTTAATCTTCCTCAAACTTGTACATGATATTTGTCTTGTCAAAATGAAGAACCCTGTTGTGATAAAACGAGTCTTGTAGACATTTTCCTTATTAAGTTTCTAGGGGTTACAATTTTTACCCAATCTTTCTGAAACTTGTTCGGGGTGTTTGTCTGGTCATAAGGAAGCTCTGAGGAAAAAGGAGCCTTATATTCAATTTCTTTCGTAGAATTCTAGAGGTCACAACTTGGGCCAAGTCTTTTTCAAACTTGCTGAAAAAATATGTGTGGTCGTATGGAAGGACCCTATTGAATTTGGTTGCATTCTGAGGTATGTCACATCATTTGGTTAACTTTTAAGGCAATTCAATGTAATAAGACAGGGGATACGAAGGTGAGCGATATAGGACCATCATGGCCCTCTTGTTAGTACAACATATTCAGAAAGTATCTTTTGACCGAGCTTAACTTTTCTTTAAGTACTGATATAATTCTGTAAATTCTAGCACTTTTCTCTTTTTCTCCTGAGCGAATTAAGTTTTTTCCTCGGTATTAACCTTGGTTACATACTTATATAAATGTGTTAGTTTGTCAACTTGTTTTCCACACTCTCTGAAGTATTAAATATTTGATGAAACATTGACCTGGGGAGCGTCTGATAGTAAATCCTTCCTTCCCGATTATCTTGTAACCGTTAAAAAGCGCCTATGGTAGGATTTTAATTTTGTTTCTCTGTGGTTTTTACGGTGTGTATAAAAAAAAAAAAAAAAAGAAACAAGAAAACAAGATCAAATATCTTAATCTAATCATTATAAACTATTTGGATTTGTAATTAATTTTCATAATTCACCTGAGCTAAAAGCGCTCTTTGTAGACTTTTGTGATCACATTTGGTCCTTCGTGCGTTGTAAATCGTCAGCAATTCTTTAAACATCTTCTTCTCAGAAACCACAAGGCCTATTCCAACCAGACTTAACAGAAATAGTCATTGGGAGACAATTTTCAAGGCATTTTCATGAAATTATGTTTGACCTCCAAACATGCACTTGGCCGGGCAACATCTTCTCCTCTCAAACTAGTCTGTCGGTTTCAACTAAACTTGGATGTTCCTTAAGTGACCCTTCTCGAAACTCCTTTCGTGGCAAGTTTCTTTCATTTGTCTGATATTATCAGGTGCTAAATTAAGAGCCATTCTGGCCCACTTGTAATTTATTTTAACCGTTAATTCTTAGAGACCATTTTCAGTTTTATTTCTCCATAATGATGTCTAGTAATGACTGGACTTTCCCGAATCTCAGGGCTTAGACTTTCACCTGTGTTAAGGAGATTACGTAAAGTGCGGTCCGTCACGCGAAAGGAGACAACCTGGGAAGCCCGAAAATAGTTGAACCTTTGAATCTTTCGCCGTTCGCCGATTTCCTTAAACAGGAGAGGTCATTCTCCCTCACTTACAATTATTTTAGAAATACAACACCTTGTCAAGCTCTTCTGGATATATTCTCTTGTTTCAAATCTGTTACTTGTCCCGCGAAAAGATACCATCTTGGAACTTTGTTGGATAACAATTTGAAAAAAAAAGAGATGAGATCCAGCGTAGGTCAACTAAGGTCACATTTTAATATTATTGTTCATCAACGGAAGGTAGAATGATCAGTCCAGGAAGAGAAAATCGGCGAATCAAGCATTGTGTCGACAGGTTTCGGTCTGTGAAGTCCACGAGGACTGACCGGTGTCGACGCTTTACGCGTGACGGGTCACAAATTCTATTTTACGGAGTTCCCAGACGATCCCTTTTTCTGTGACGGGTCTAATGTGAACGTGATCATCAAGGCCACTTAGAATCTTTCATAACCTTGAGTCACGCGTTAAATAAGTAAATAAATAAACAGTTGTTTTGAAATGAAAAAAAGGGTTAACAAACTTTGTAAATATCAATTTCGTGTTATGTCCCTCGGTCTGACCGATAAAACCGACCATCAAGTATTCTGTTTGGATCAATAGATGAATCGGTTTTAATTGAGAGAAGCAGAAGAACACAGGCTTTTATGTATTTATCTGATTTTTGATAAAAGTATTCTCATAGAAGACCTATATATCTGCATGATGAAATGTAGAATTTTAAAACAAACGCCTGTCGTGTATAGGCCTTGATTGGACTGGCATGCGAAGATAAAAAAAAATGTAAGACGTCCAATCGAAAACATACACAAGTTATGGGAAATCTGTATCAAACGATTAAGGTTTTAGAATGAATTATCCTATTAAGAACATCATGTACGAGTCCGGAATTTTTCAGAGTGGGGGTGGGGATGTGCGTGTGAGGGGGTGAAGGGGGGGGGGGGTCTAACAGAAAATGAACTAAATTCCTAATAATCATATCGTCAGTAGGCGAGCTAAATATGGCAACTACAGCTTTTAAGAAGCCGTAGTTACGATATTTGGCTAGCCCACTGACCACATAATGGTGTTTTGTCATCTCAAAGTAGTTTATCAAGATCATTGACCTTTTTCTTCAGAGACCAAAGCCCTACTTCATCATCCAAGGCCATGGTCAATGTTGGTTGTTAGCGTATGACAATGAAATAATAAAATGTTACGAAACATGTACATTGACATAGACATGTTATACATTTTTTCTTTTTATTTTTATTTATTCATTTATTTATTTATTTATTTATTGTGTTCGAATAAGGAAAACTTGGATGCAAATTTCGTCACTATGCATTGGAGATAAGTGTACATGTATCCCCTCTTTTGCAATTTTGTTGTGCTATTGAAATTTTTAGCTTTATGCGAGACATTTTAAATGACAGACAATTTGTCCATTTCTACAATAAGTAACATTGTGAAATTTACATTCATCCCAATCAAAACCATTCTGAATCGCTCACTCAGCGCTCCATTCAGTCAATCCAAACACTCACTCAAACTATTCAAAAACGCTCCAAAAAATCCCTAACTGAAAAGATAAGATCAACAACTACATTCAAACTAAATACATCTAGAGTAAAGGCACGATTTCACTGACAAAATCAAAATTATAAGTGTGTGATTTGTTCATAGAGATAGGAAGAAATGTTTAGAAATTGTATGCAACTTTCATTAAAGGTATGTACTTAATATCGCAACTTTTGTTCATCTTGAACTAAATTAGCGATATCGGTTCATTTCCGTTTAATTTCACTCAAAACTCAGTCATCGAACTTGTTCAATTTCATTCCAAAATCATTCAAAAATCATTCACCTTCTCAATTTAACGATGTTGTTAGCTGCATCAATGTTTGCTACCTTACGAAGTCAGTGGTCTTGATTTTGAAACGCAATTTCAATTTCAACCCAGCTCTTAAGTTTTAAGACAAGCGGCCAATTGAAGTTATAGTAGGTTAAGTAAGACCTAGAGGCTGCGAACCCCTGCAAATTACAAACTCCTTTTAGTAATTATGGAAAGGGATCCTTGGTTTTACGTTTTAAGAGTGCCAGCTGCAAGTTTCATGTAAGTCTCAGTAAGAGTGCCGGCTGCAAGTTTCCTTTAAGTGTCAGTACTTCCATTGAATTTTCGCAGCCACCCTTATCCAAATCAAGGGTCATGCCTATGATCTGTGAAAAATCATGTACATTTCACGAACAGCGGAGTATGATATTGTAAATGATGTGTATTGAAATTACCAGGGATTTTATCTAGAATAAGCTGTGGTCATAGAATTTGAGCTTATTGAAGATATCGAATTGAGTTCGATGATTAGCATGGTTCCAGTGAGATTCCGCGATGCTTTGCTTGCTGATGTTTTGCCGAAATCCTGTTGAAGATTTTAAGTTCATTTTGTTGATTTTATAAGTTTGTTTTCTGTTATTTCAACATAGGTCCCAAACACTTCTTAAATGATTTGTTGAAATTTTCATTTCGGCTAATCATCGCGTAAAGCGCATAGTGCCTTTTGCTTATAAATATCGAAAAACGTGAAATATTTATTGATTTGTCGAAATACGCACAGGTGTACCGTTTGATAAGAAAAGAAAATCAATTATTTTATTTTCCCAGAATTGTGGACAGAAGCTGTCGTAAAATTCGGCCGAAGGTCTACATAATATACTATTTTTCTCGTCGTTGGATTAAACGATGTAATCATTAAGTTACTATCAAAATTTTGTTGGTGTTAAAAACTGTTGATTACCTATTTTTAAAATTTTGCTAAGTCAACAAAAGATTGATTTATCTTGGCAGTTAACTAGAACATTCCAGAGCGTCACAAAAAGTATCGTCTGCGACTGCTCGATATCTCGTGAAGTGTTGCCCTTTGACCGTGTTGACGAGAAAATGTAAATTAGGTTACCGTATTCTCGTCCAATCGCTATCCATCTTGATCACGTGATCGTGAGAACGGTTTGCCTATATAACCCGGCGTAATCCGGTGGTTAGAACAATAACATTTACTTGTGGAATCACTTGTCTAAAACTGTTTTATAAGTTACAAAGTGTGTTTTGAGTTATTATACTTATTTACATTATAAAAATGAAACAATTCACAGGAAGAGAAGATGGTTATAGCTCAGGTATTTAACTTATATTATTTTCCGAAAAAATATTTCGCGACTCTATGATAGACTGATAAATTCTACTTTCAGTTTTACATAACGGTTAATAGAATTTATTGATTTTGATTTTACTATGATTTCGAAACTTGAACTCTTAAATCGATGAAACTTGTCAGAGCCGCAAAAACGGCCGATTGAGAACAATTATTGAAACAAGTAAAAAAAAAGGTAGAAATTAAAGAAGATAAAATGAAAAAATGATTTACCTAAGGAAAGTTATTACAAATGACATGAATGGAAATTCGTCGGTTAGATTGATAATCGTAAAAGGCGAAATTCACATTTCTTTTCTTCATTATTTACATTATAACCATATCTTTGAATGTCAAATGGTGTTACGGTCATCTAGCACTATCTTTATGTTATTGGTGATTTTATATTTGTGACCCGTGACTCGAAAAGCCAAACGACATTTGTGTTGACCTCTCCTTGATCAAATGTCTCTTTCACATATTTATGTGACCCATTAAGTGATAAGGTGCTCGTCTAGGTAGTCCGTAAAGTGTTGACCCTAGTCAGACTGTGCGGGTTGCACAGTCTGACTAGGGTCTAAACTTTAAGCACTCGGATGATTCTCTGAAAAAAGAATGGATATTCTACATTCCTGTATAAGACTTTTCCCAATTTCGACTCTTGGCTGACCTCTACTGGACCCAATCTCTTTATCAAATATTTGTTCTACAGAGTATCTTTTTCTACAGAGTTCCTTTTTATGACGAGTCACAAAATTATTCTATTACCTAACAGATTCATCTGACCTCTCCGACCTATCATTCAGTACAGAGACCTCCGAGGATCAAGGTTCTAATGATTCATCGGTAGAAGAGGAGAAAGCCGAGGTAAGATAATGATCTATTTATATCCGAAATATCTGGAAAAGAGGCTCTTTAACTGATCGATTCGTAAAGATGATTCATTTGATTGTTAAGTCTAACTTTTCGGGGGGGGGGGGGGGGGGGGAGGGGATGAAATAATGAAACAGCAGCAGGAACAACCGTGAACAACAAAACCCATTGTGGGACTTCGGGTATTTTCGAAACTTACAATTATCTTGTCCCCCCTTCCCGCCTCCAATACTAAATGGACGTTTAATTGTTTTTCTTTTGAGTAGTTTGTGCGAGACTATTTGATACTATTTGATAAAGAGAACAAAGTCCGAAAGGATTACTTAGTTAAGTAAAAAAAAAAAAAAATAAGTGAATCTTAGATCTGCGTCAATGAAATGTCTTACGAAAAGTCACGAAATATTGCTTTATTTTTTAATTGTGATATTTTCTTCAATTATTTAGTTTGAAAATTCTGAATTGTCGTCTGCAAATAGTGCTTGTTATGAGGTCTTTTGTTCTTTAGGAGAAACATGAATGAACTGCGTATTACTCACCGTAAACAAAGATATCATGTGACTGTAAATATAGGCGGAGCTACAATATCTTTATCATTTACGACCAATCACTGGCCGGGTTCAGTATAAGTACAAGGTCATGAATGTTTATGTTTACATCGAAGGTAGTTGACCCAATTCCTAAATCCACGAGGAGAACTGAGTTAATTAATCCGATTAAACATGTTTGTGAGCTCTTAAGGACCTCAATGGCATTTTAAGCTGTAAAAGAACTTTGAAAACAATTTTAAATTCAAATTAAAATCTATATTTCGGTCAGGGTGTACTTTCCTACCGAATACTAAATTACATAAATATATAATACGTACTTAGTGTATTATATGAAAAAAAATTATCTAACCGTCGGAGGTCGGGAGAATTGAAAATTGTCGAGGCTCTGCCGAGACAATCATCAATTCTCACAACCGAGTTAGATATTTTTTCATACAATACACTTAGTACGTATTATATTTATCTTATAACCTCTATTTGTCTTGTATTCTTCGATGTTTCTAACTGAAATGCAAGTTTCTAAAAATAACCGCATTATATCTTTGTTCTAAAAATAACTATGTGATATCATAAAAAATATCATACGGGATATTATCATACGGATTTTTGTATAGTTATAAGATAAAAAGTAAAACAAATTGCAGTCGATATTAGGAAGAATGAAGAGCATAAATTTGACTTATCTTGGGTTCACCCTAGAATTCTAGCATCGATTTTTCGCAATATCGTGAGTTACGAATTACGCAAACTTGCAATAAAAATCAATGAGTTCTTTTAATGTATTCATATATTCATTTCATGCTCTATTGACCAATTTCAAAGCACTCTAATAAAATACTTTTTCTTATGCTTATCGCGCTCATTTGTCTTAGCCTAATGACCAATGTATATCTATTATACAGGCTGACTTCGGTATCTTGTTTGATGTCGATGGTGTGCTGGCTCGAGGTTCGACCCCCATCAATGCCGCAGTTCAGGCTGTACGACTCCTGCAGGATAATGAAGGAAGAATGAAGGTGCCAGTAGCTTTTGTGACAAATGCTTGCAACAGAAGCTATGACAAGGCAAAACAGATCGAATCGTGGCTCAATATTCCTGTAAGTTTCTCTCCCTATTACTATATTAATCAACTTTGGGGTTGTCCGACTTGAAAGACACTGAAGACGACACTATGGTAGTTGAGAGAATTTTGTCAAAGAAACTTTGTCTTTCTAGATAAAAAGAAAATAAATCAAACAAAAAGACATTGTGAATAATGTAGAAATCGCTTGCCTTCAACCAACATTCTTCATTATCTACATTGGTTTCGAAAGAACATGTGTGTTGGAATGGATAGAAAAAAATCTCCCTATAAGTACAATCAATAAGTTTCTATACATAAGATTGTACTGTTCACTATTAATCCCAATTGACATAAAAAGTAAATGAACGTAGTCTGCATTTTAGGAGGTCAGCTTAAGACAGTAATAACACTTATCAAAAATATACGTAATCCCCCAATAATATTAAACAAATGGATTTTGATTCTTGAATTTGAACATGTATGCTTGACTTGCTAGCAGATATAATTAGGTATCTTTATCATAGCAATGAACAATGAAACCGTTCAAAAAGTGAACACCTTTTGATTATTTCATTTATCATTTTAGGTTTCTCCAGACCAAGTTATCCATGCTCCAACACCAGCCAAGCTGCTGACAGAGTTCCACGATAAACACGTGCTGGTAGTCGGACAAGAACATCGTGTAGAAATAGCCAACGAGTATCCTTTCTTTTGATACGAATAACATTGTTATAGATTTGAAAAAATACAATGTGTAGACAGCGCTAAGGCGTTTTGCGACAACTTTGTTTACAGAATCTACCCCTGCCATCAATCTTGTTGGTGAGTAATCAAATACTGTGAAAAATTACATAGCTGGATGTAAATATATAATACGTACTTAGTGTTTTGTTTGAGATAAAATATCTATCGAGGTTGGGAGAATTGATCATTGTCGAGGCTCTGCCGAGACAATTATCAATTCCCACAACCAAGTTAGATATTTTGTATTTTATACAATACACTGAATACGTATTATATTTATCTTATAACCTCAAATTACTTTGTTTTTTATAGATGTTTCCAACAGAAATGCAAGTTTCTAAAAATAACCCCATTATATATTTGTTCTAAAAATAACTGTGTGATATCATAAGAAATATCATACGGGATGTTATCACACGGATGTTTGTATAGTTATAAGATAAAACCTTTTTTACACCAGCAAAATTAGATAATTTAGATTGTTTACTTCATTAGATGTATAACAAAGAACGTTGACAGAATCCTTCTGGCTACGCCGAATAGAATTCAATCATACCAAGGAATAAGTCTTTGTTTTCAACAGGCGATAATAAGTTATAAAATCAGAAGATAATCTATATTTTGCAACACCGGAATGAATATATAGACAAATTGGATGGTTACAGCAATAATCAAGATCGAAATGAATTATTTCCTTAACGTATCACTAGTCTTGGATTCACAAATGTTTGCACCCTTGAGGATATCAAGAAGGCGTACCCGCTCCTAGACATGGTGGACCACGAGAACAGAAAGGTTGTAGCTACAGGAACACACCATGACGATACCAGCTTCCCACCTGTAGAAGGTAATTCTTTACTTCACAGACTTTGTATAGACTTGGTAGAAAGCTATAAGAAAAACAGCAATGATTAGCGTTTTCGTTCGAATCATTCACGAGTATGGTTAGATAAATTTATTGTCGGTGGACATAAACCTCTGAAACATTAAGTAATATTCCGATTCGTTAGAATGTTTACATCATCGTCTATTCATACAAACTATTGAAAGAAACATTGAATAGTGACGAGAATTATGAACAGTAATGTATATGATTCTTTAAAACTACGCACAACTCATCATGGTGCCACTCGACGTGCGCGTAAAAACACAAAACGTTTACAAAACAAAATACAATATAACATAAGTAATATTGGCAGCCAGCATATACAGGCTCATTTTACCGTAAACATTTTTCAAGTTTCTAAACAATGTAAGTAAACATTATAGTAAATATTTATTAAAAAAAGATATATAACAGAGAACAACATCGTGAAATTGACAAGATGAATGATCTTGGAATGATTTTTGAATGTAATTAAATGATTGCGTGGAGCGGATTATGTGTTAAATTTAAGGAAGGTAATCCAATTGTTAAAAAATAGCGATATTTATTACGTCCCTTTCATAAAATATGCATACATGTTCTATTAATAGCTTCCTAATTCTTCAAGAATATATCGACGCTTACAATTTCAATTATTTCACGTGCAGTCACCGGTAACGATGCTAGGTTATTTCCGATATCTTAGTTTACGCACTCACGAAATCTCAGGGTATGTCGCGCATAAGTTTTCTAAACTTTTGCCATTTCTGTGTTACAGCCGTTCTGCTGATCGGAGAGCCCGTACGCTGGGAATCCCACTTACAACTCCTGATCGATCTGTTGTTATCCGAGGGAACACCCGTCACTGGACATACCCCAAAATCCGTGGCTGACGTCAAACAACTTCCGGTGATCGCCTGCAATATGGACCTCGTTTTCATGCACCAAGCCTGCATGCCCCGATTTGGACACGGTGCCTTCTTGGTCTGTCTTGAAGCTCTTTTTAAGGTGAGTCTTTAGATTTGTTCTAGGCCTGAGGTTATAAAAGTTTTCTCAGGCTCATGCTCAATTTTCACAAAATTTTGAATTTAAATAAATGTATGAAAATAAAAGATAATAGTAAGAAGTTGTTATTTATAACACATTTCAATATCATCTTTTATATTAATACATTACAATAAGTAATAAAACTGAATTACGGCTTTACGGAGAAAATTTTGAATTGAGCATGAGAAACGTTTTTTTTAACCTCGGGCCCTAATATAAACAGGTATCAAATTACCTTATATTCAGTAAATTATGAGTTTTCTTCATCAAAAAATCTATGTATTGTCTTATTTTAACCGTAAAAACGATAACTTCATACTAAGCATATTGATCTGATCTGATGGTATCAAGATTCAAAAATGTGTTTTAAAAAGAAGTGTTTTTGAAAATAAAGCAATAATTAATCATTAATAAATATTCGCGGCAAATTAAAGATATATGCGTCTATAACTTTTGTATTGATGCTCTAGGCCAATACTTCTGTATGTTTTTAAAAACGCAAGAAATGTTTTAATTTCAGAAAATTACCGGCCATGACTTAGAGTACACTGCATTAATTGGTAAACCCTGTGAAATTACATACAGATATGCGGAACACGTGATTGCTGACGTAGCCAGACGTCAGGGGATCACCAAACCTGTACAAAAACTCTATTTTGTTGGGTATGTACACGTATCTTTGTTAATCTTTCTGTCTGATCCAAATCCATTACCATGAATAGTAAAATACATTGTCAATAGCCCATTATCAATCTTGTTTCATGTTTCTTCAAATGAGTAATTTATTGTGATGATGCTTTTCAAGTTTCTCTCTGAATATGAAAATCATAACATTATGAATCTAAATCGATATTATGACCTAGTTTAAGTTATCACAGAGACATTTCAAGTAGGTTTCTTCCATTTTCTGATTTCTTCCAATTATGAAACTTGCGAGCTAAGGATATGCGACTGAAATAATTAAACTTTATTTTGTATGATTATAGGGACAACCCTAATGTTGACGTTTACGGTGCCAACCTGTACGATCGATACTTGAAACGAATGTGGCAAACTGATGACGACAACGGAAATGACATAGACGCATCAGTTGAACTTCCGGTTAGCAGAAGCATTCCTAAAACGGCCAACCTCTTCGAACAAACTGTAAAATCGATGGAGAGTTTATTGGTTGGCACAGGGGTATACAAACACACAGAGACCACTGAAACGAGCGAAACAAGCAGCCCGTCGACATATCATGGACATAGAGACATTGAACACGAACCAGAACTCAGCACACCTTCAAAATTCCTACCAGATGTTTGTCACGCTATCCGCCATATTTTGCAACAGGAGCAGTTCCAGGCGACCTCTTCAAGATGAAATGGCGTTTTGTGATATTACAAGACTCTTAGTGTTCACTCTGAACGAAGACGATGGGTTCCTATGGCTCATGGGACCGATATGTCCCACACACCTAGACAACAGTGCGGGGATATTGTTGATGATCGGTGCCATAGTATTTCCATGGATACGTGTCTTATACATTTACATATTCATGAGTATTTCATGTATGATCTCATTTACAATTAACCTCTGCATCAGACATTGAATATTTTCATAAGAGCAATCGCGGTGATTTTCAATGCGTCTATACCTTATATAGAACAGGATTGTAATTGACCACTGAAAAAAATAACTAGTCTCCCATAAATATAATCAATGCATATATGTGTAGTATGCTGGCCACCAAATTATAGTTACTTAAGCCTTTATAAGATACTGGAGTTATGAAGTATTAGTCGCCTATTGACTAAATGAAATTAACGTATGTAATGTACAACTAGAATAAGCCAATACTATATATCTGAAATACTGTTGAAAGGTGCTT
Organism: Fragum whitleyi; assembly: GCA_948146395.1. Classification (NCBI taxonomy): domain Eukaryota; kingdom Metazoa; phylum Mollusca; class Bivalvia; order Cardiida; family Cardiidae; genus Fragum; species Fragum whitleyi. The sequence goes on along the minus strand of OX411550.1, from coordinate 39,758,537 downwards.
TATTATTCAAGTTTACTAAAACCCAAATGACAATGATCTACAAACTGGTTCAAATTGAAAGAAGATAAAGGTGACATTCGGAGACTTGCCCTACATATAGAATTGCAAAAAGGTGCAAATTGTTTGCCAATGAAACCCAACTTTGCACTTGCACTTGCGTGTAAATGCAATGCGGGGAGAATTCGTAAACAGTTTTGTCTTCCTAAACGGGCCGCAGTCATAGCGCAGTTGATAGCGCGTCGGACTATCAATCTAGAGGTACCGGGTTCGATCTTCGACGGTGGCACTCATTCTTTCCGACTAATTGTCTTTCACTAATGGGTTGATCGTAGACCTATGTGAGATAGTAGATGCCAGGAAAGGATGTGATGGTTGTACTGGCGAGAGAAATACCAGGAACCAATTGTTAGGTGCTCCAGCCGTCGCGATATAACTGAAAAATTATGTTGAAAGCGGCGTTAAACTCCATTCAATCAATCGCCCTGAACGGAGGGCAGATATCAAGTACAGCTTTTACAAAGTTCTGATAAGTTGTAATAATTGAATTTTAGATGTCATTTGGATATAGTGAAAGATAGATTTTGTGGCAAATAAATAAATTGATTGAAAAAACTGCATTCATTATTACACCTTTCAATGTCCTAAATATTATTTCATTTCATCAATTGTTCCATATGTAATGTTTCATGCATTTTCATATTAAGTTATCATGAGAGAGAGTGAGTGAGTGAGTGATTGAGTTAGAGAGAGAGAGATAGATAGATGGATAGAGAGAGAGAGAGAGAGAGACAGACAGACAGAGAGACAGAGAGACAGAGAGAGAGAGATTTTCACGTCATACCATTTACCTCGCAAAGAACTGTCTATATGTATATAAAGAGTTATTTTATATTTAAAATTAGAATAGAGTTTTGTTTTCGAAGCTATGAATAAAATTTTATATATGAATTTTCCGGGTGTACATCACTTAACTACATTTGCTTTCAAAGCGGCCGTCATAGCGCAATGGTAACACGTCGGTCTATCATTCAAAGGTCCTGGGTTCGAACCTCGACGTTGGCACTCTTCCTTTTAGACTAATAGTCTTCCGCCGATTGGTTGATAATCGTAGACCTATTTGGGATAGAAGCTGGACGGTAGGAAAGGTTGAATGGTTGTACTAGTGTGAGAAATACCAGGAATCCATTGTTAGACCCTCAGGCAGCCCCGATATAACTGAAAGATTGTTGAAAGCGGCGTAAAACCCCATTCAAACAAACACAAAAAACTTTGTTTTTAATAGAACGGCTAACTCAAAAACCTTGTCCCCAGTTTGTAAGATCCTTTGCTTTCTCAAACTCGATTTCTTGACTCGAATCCAATCACTATATAAAAAGATTGTCAGTGGGCGACCCAAACCTCGTAATAGCACCTTTATTCAAGCTGCTATCACGAGATTTTTCGTCTCCTACCGACCTATGATACATCTTTTTAAGAATTCAGAGCGGGCTGTCACATCCCCTTGGAAATAGTTACGACCTGCACCTCAGACTACTAGTTGCATATTTTGATGCGGACTGCTACGCTACCTGTTTCAATCCATTCGGAATATCACTTGGCCATTTCCGTAAACTGCAACAGACCTCGGATGTATGTAAGACGGATGGGTATGTAACAAAATCGTGTGACGATTCATTCTCAAAAATTAAGATATTTTCAGCCGTTATTTAAGAATCTAAAGATATTTATATGATGGTTTCACGTCAGTGACATGAACGAGTAGTGCCGGCGACGTCGAATGTCTTCACTCAAAGTTTCGTGGGCTCACGCCATTTTAACTGACTTCATCGAGTTTTTCCAAGGGTTTTTCGTATTTTTAAAAATAGTCCGTCTATCACGGTACATCCGAGGTTGATCGTGAGAATGGCCGAGTGGTGTTCCGAATGGTTTCAATCGTGTAATTTAAAATATTTCAAAGAGAGAAAAGAAAATTATGAAAAAAGCCAATCTGCTTGGAAATTGAATATTTTTTCCCCTTTTCAAACGCAGTTGAAAGGTTATCTAATTTTTACACTAGCAAAACTGATTTAGTGAAAACACAGAGAGGACTTCGTTATTGTACGGGCAAATCCGAATCTTTGCTCGGCTGAGGAATACTAAAATATATAGGATCAATACAATAGTGTTGCGTTCCCCCAAAACTGAAATTTGCAATCGGGTGTCTTTTACAGGCTCACTTTAGCATGTGGCACCCTTACAAAGGTGGCCGGAGGTCTGTTATCTTTGATATAGTATTCTATAATGATTTTTGGCGAATTATCTATGACTTACAGTAGAATATCAATTGCCAAAACCGGTGAAATTACGAATATGATACATGTATAATCGGCTTTCATTCAATTAACAATATTTTGCGTTACGTGTATTCAAACGGGTCTGGTAAACGCTTGATGTCATGAGTAATCACATGCAAAATGTACAAAAGAGAATTTGACCGAGACAATTTACCATTTGTCTTTTTTTTGGCATTGTATGGATAGATTGATCGGGCTTTTCTTATGTTAATCGGAAATATTTCATTAAGAGCACATCCAAAGGTATTGGTTTCGCCTCTCATGAAAACTTCTAGCCTTTGTTGTTCATTAAATGAGCCTGTGCGTGACATTCCCAATAATTTGAAATAAGCCTGAGGCGCAAACAATCAGCAGCCTAGCTAGCAACACACTGCACTTAATAGTAATGCGTTTTTTAATTGTTTGAATGAGTGTAAGAAATGAATGAATGGAGCAATGAGAGAGAGAGAGATTTAGAATGGTTTTGATTTAGATGAAAGTAAATTTCACGATTTTCTTAACTGTATGATGTTTCCCTACATTTTCAAAATCTGTACAGAGTTCATGATGGAAATTGTTCGCGAACCTGTTTTGTAAGCGGTACCCAGCTTTGCACGAAGATGCTTTGCCATTTTTAAACCCGAAATCATTAAGTTTTTGCACCCTGAAGAGAGAGCTACTGCTCTCAGTTCCTACAAAATTAGGTTTACCTTACTTCGATCTTTGTGGACAGGTAAAGGGAAGCAACTAGCATTAAGTCATTTAAATGATGTTTAGAGTTATGCCTCTGTACTTGTACGTATTGCTCAACTGGACGAAATCAATACAAATCTCGGAGTGATTTCAAAAGGTAAGTTCATTTTCACCGGCTCATATATTGTTGTAAAAGATGTAGTTACGACATTTGGGATTATTATAACAAAAACTACATTTTCCGGTGGAGCACGCAAGACAAACAAAAGGGCCGTTGGCCCTGGGTGCGCTCACCTGAGAAAAAAGCTTCATTACCTAGGTATGTCCATGCAACTACAGAAAAGGAGATTTTCACTTATTCAATCAGATAACATTTGAAATAATCCTTCCCCCCCCCCTCTGCTCCTCCCCTGGTCATTATTTATCTAAGCTTTTTCATAAAAGGTCTGTGATCAGCTAATCTATGCCAGATATACAGGCTGAGTCTGAGACTTTTAAAGTTTTCTTTAATGAGTTAATCAATCCATGTCAAATATAAAGGCTTTAGGGATTCAAAATTCTCAACCAAGCACTCCCCCCTCCCCCAAGATGCTCTGCACCTGGTAAATCTACAGTCATGATTTTAGCTAATTCAATTAATGTCCATATGCTGATCATCCATACCAATTTTCAAGTCTGTAAGACTCCTGGTTCATTAGAAGAAGTTTAAAGATTTCAAAAATGATCCAAAGTACTACCCCCTCCCCAAGACACTCAGCACCTGGTGACCCAACAGTCATCATTTTAGCTATTTTTATTGAGGTCAATATATTGATCACCCATGACAATTTTCAAGTCTGTAGGGTTTCTGATCCAGGAGAAGAATAAGGTTAAAGATTACAAAATTGATCCAAAGTACTACCCCCTCCCCCTTAATGCTCCGCATCTGGTGACCCTACATTCATGATTTTAGATATTTAATTTTAGATCCATATGCTTATCATCCATGCCAATATTGAAGTCTGTAGGGCTCCTGGTTCAGAAGATGAAGGTTAAAGTTACACAAATTTTCACAAAAGTACTCCCCCTCCCCCCTGGTGCTCCGCACCTGGTGGCATTACAGTCATGATTTTAGCTAGTTTTATTAAGGTCTATGAGCTGATCCTCAATGCCAATTTTCAAGTCTGTAGGGCTTGTGGTTCAGAAGAAGAAGGTTAAAGATTACAAAATTTTCACAAAAGAACTACCCTCTCCCCCCTGGTGCTCCGCACCTGGTGAATCTACAGTCATGATTTTAGCTAATTCAATTAATGTCCATATGCTGATCATCCATGCCAATATTCAAATCTGTCGGGCTCCTGGTTTAGAAGAAGGAGGTTAAAGATTACAAAATTTTCACAAAAGTACTACCCCCTCCCCCCTGGTGCTCCGCACCTGGTGGCCCAACAGATATGATTTTAGCTATTTTTATTAAGGTCTATGAGCTGATCATCCATGCCAAATTTCAAGGCTGTAGGGCTGCTTGTTCAGAAGAAGAAGAATTTTAAAGATTTTCTTAAATTTTTAACTTTCGTTGCCATAGCAACCAGAGTTTTTCACCGATTTCAATTCTTTTAGCAATTCTTAAAGGGGATCACCTAAGGAACATTTCTGCCAAGTTTGGTTAAAATTGGCCAAGTAGTTTAGGAGGAGATGGCATTTAAAGAAATTGTTGACGGACGACGGACGACGGACGACGGACGGACGCCGGACAAAAGGTGATCACAATAGCTCACTTGAGCACGTTGTGCTCAGGTGAGCTAAAAACTCTGAATCAGATATTAATTGTTATAGTTATAAAAATATCTATACATATGCAAAACTGTTATAGTCAATATGAATAAATAAAATGAATGAATAAAATCCATTTTCTAATTTAAAAAAAAGTTCATTTTCATACACATATTTGACTAAAAATCATGGAACTTTTAACAATTTAAATATTAAAAAAAAAATTCAGAATGCACATATCTTGATGAACATACCTTTTGTTAAATCATTTGCTAATATAAGTGACCGTTTGGTAGCGCGAGATCGGGACAAAGTTTGATTAAAGTAAAATAGGTAATTAAAGAATAACTTGATACCCTCTCGCCAGAAAATGAATTCGACAAAAGACATCTAAAACAGCCACACGCGAAAAATATCCGATTTATTTTAAATTATTCGGGGATTCTACATGTAGACATTATAATTATACTTATCTCCAAAAGATACGTCCACAAGTACATGTTCTTTTAATACTTAACCTTTTATGACTCACTTGCATTTTTTATTTTTAGACCTGTCAAAACTAACTACCTTTTGATTGACCGATCCCATTTACCTTGCTGGTCTGATGCACAAAGGTCTAATGAAAATTTTCAATAGGCATTGAAAGACAATTCCGCACATAGCAAAAATACCGTTTCAAAACCTTTAAATTCTCGCTGACGTCAAAAGTTACGTTAGAACGTTTTCAGTCAAATTTGGGTCTACGGAGGCAAAGCAATTAAAGTAGGCGTTGTGCTATCAATACAAACTTGAAACTGTTCCTGAAACATGAAGAATTGTCTTAGAAACATTTAAACTGCTTTTAACAATTTTCTAATTAAATTTTAATGTCTTTGCTCGTTACTGCATAGATAAGATAGCGACAACAAGTTGTTTGGCTATAGGGGAAGATCTGTTTATCATTAGCACACTAACGATGAACATATCTGGTTGACATGATTATTCCCGTAAAACGCTCAGTATAACCTTTTTATGAGCCAATTTTTAAAGGAAAATGAGGATTTGAAAGCCCGCTTTATATTTGTCAAATGTTTCATAACTCTTCAAGCGTATTTAAGCATTAATTTATAGATTTTTCCCTCATAAGGCAGGTTTTAAAACTGATCACATGACCAAAGCTTACCCCATCTAATTCTAACCATGCAATGTGAGTGAGCTACGAAATATCTATTTGACAAAATGCAAAGCTTTTTGATACCGATTTATTATGAGAGAATTACATAAGAGCTCACTTGCGAAATGGGTAGTCTTATTCATGGTGGAATTACCATTTGTATCCTTGTGAACTTTTTTTGATAGTGTTGTCAAGTGCGGCGTTTTTGTTTCACAACGACCTCGGGTAGCATCATTTATCTTATAACTATACAAATATCTGTGTGATAACAACCCGTATGATATTTTTTATGATATCACATAGTTATTTTTAGAACAATAATATCATGCAGTTATTTTTAGAAACTTGCATTTCGGTAAGAAACATCGACGAAAACAAGACAAAAAGAGGTTATAAGATAAATATAATACATTCTTAGTGTATTGTATGAAAAAAATATCAAACTCGGTTGTGAGAATTGACAATTGTCTCGGCAGAGCCTCGACAATGATCAATTCTCCCAACCTCGTTAGATATTTTTTTTCATACAAAACACTAAGTATGTATTATATATTTATCCATCCCATACATGTGGTAATATGGCTGTTCTACCAAAAGTAGCAAAGGAAGGTTTAAATTTTTATATTTTTGTTAAATAATTTCAATTTATATTTTGTGGACGTTTCTTTTGGAGTTAGGTATATTTCCGAAGCATTATAGGTTAATATTACTTGACAAAAGACCGGCTTATGTTTTGCAGTTCAAAGTTTTTACCAACAGGAAGTGCAAAAACGCTATCAATATTCACGAGGAATGCAAACCCTTTGATAGTTTACTAATTTGCCAATAAAGTAAGGTAGATATACTTGTTTCCGTGTCTAATTGGCTAAAATAAATAGGCAAAAATATTGTTCGATATCCATTATGACCGTGGGTAACAGCACGAAAATGATATTTTATTTCAACGGAATCCCCCGGTATCTTTTTTTTTTTTTTTTAAAAATCATTAAGGAAGCTTGATTTTGTTTGTTATAATGCAAAGCATTATTTATAATTGCTTATGAGTACAGTTGAGTAAATTTAGTTGATATGACCAAATATTAACATGTATGTACATTTTAATTTATATAATGCTAATTATAATATAACCGACGTCGCGGGAGTGAAAATAAAAACGTTAAATATTTTTGATATTACACGGTTGTTATTACACAAGTGGAACAACTATTAAATGACGTCATGATTTATATATTATGACGTCAATTTTAAACGGCGTTATAAGGTTCGCGGAAAATTGAAATGTTGAATTTCAAGAATTTTGACGATTTTTTGCAAAATTCGGGTCATATTATAAATAGAATAAAAAAATTGTACTCATAAAATACAGAATTTATTAATCTCGTCACCTATAAACAGATAAAAACTCGGCGAAGCCTCGTTTTTATCTGTTTATATATGACTCGTTTAATAATTTCAGTATTCCATGACCGCTCATTCAATATCCTCTATTTATGGTCCATACAAAAAATACTGATCTGTTATCCAGGAAAGCCCTCATATATGACATATTAACAATAGGCGTAAACTCCAATTCTAGAAAATAAAATAAATCTTGTTAAAAAATGCTATTTCCCAAAATGAATTAAATGCTTTGTACCTGTTTGTGGAACCATGTTCCCACGAATGGGATATGTTCATGTACTGTAGATAGTTTTAAGAAAAACATTGAGATAAATGGAGAAATTGCTAGTTTTAAGCATTTTTCCCTTTTCCATTATTTCCTACACTGATATGAGATATACTGTCTTTTTCAACACACAATTCAAAATTAATGTCTGCGAGTTCTATGAATTAGTCTAGAATCATTTGTTTTATCGTATCTGCTTAAAATCTCTGAAATTTCAAAGTGTCGTCATTTTGGTACTTTTCCTAAATAAAAGAATCATTTGATGGCATTTAATAGCACCTGCAACTCTGAGTGAGGCTAATAAGTTTATATATTCGTCAAAGACACATATATACATAGGGAAAGTCGGAAGCTTGCATGATAAAATGATACCTGCTGAAAAAATAAAAATGAGCATTAACAATCTTTAGAAATATCAATTGACACTGAAAATTATATTATTTCATCGTGACAACACTTCTTTGATAAATCTGGTAATGTTAAAAAGTTCGGACTTATCCTTTGAGCAAATTGATTTGATACATTTGAAAACAGAGGGGCTGATGTAATACTTGGCATTGATATATCTTTTTCTTAGATCAGAAAAAACATCTACATACACAAATAAAATGGTATTCGTCCTTGACGTCGGGTTCATTACAGCAAAGACAATTTCGCGATTCGCGTTCGATAGGATCTCTCCCATTTCGGCCTCTTCGTATTCTTAACGGATGACTAGACGTTCTTTAACGGCTAAAAATTGCTTTAATCGTTTTTGGTAAAATATCCAAATATGATTCATAACCGAATGAAGTTTTAAAAAATCTACATCTAAAATAGTGCTTGTGTTACTCGGTGTTTACCAGTCCGCAAGGGAGGAATCTATTACTCTTTGCTTTAATTCATTTAAGAATACTTTCACTTCTATTTTTTGAAACGATGAGAATGTACCAAATTCGTCAAGCAGATATCTAACGTCATTGACCCAATTTGGCAGGCCCGAACTGTCTTTTAGGGCCGTATCGATAAACTGCTTGTATCATTATGTTACCAGAGTTCACTTCTTTTAATCAGTATTCAATTATTCTACCGTATCTGTGAACATAGATGGGATAACGGCCTAGTTCTCCATAAATAGAAGTATTGCATGTATTGAGTTTTACATTCATTAACCTTTTACAAAATTTTAAATGTATGCGTTCAATCTCTTTCGATATACTGAATCCCCAAATTTCACAGGCAGTACTTGGTATAGAACCTACAAATGCGTCAAATAATTGACACAATTTTTTGGACTTTAGTCGTTTTCCTTATATTTATAATGAAAAAAGTTTAAAGCTTTTAAGGCTTTTCCTGTTAAATGCTCTTAGTTAATACCACATGTCCCGGTATAATTAAAAATGACACCCAAGTAGTTAAATTTATCAACGATTTCAATACTTTGGTCTCTATATGACCATTATTCACGACCAGATAATCGGCCTCTTTTGCGAAATACTATATTTTTTGTTTTAACAGTGTATACTTTCCGTCCCTAATCATCGCAATATTCTTCAACATATCAAGCTTTTGTTGTAATTCTTGAGGAGATTGCCTAAGATAACCATATCATCAGCAAATTATAGTTAAATGTAAAAAGAATCGTCTAAATTAGGACCGGAATTAGTTTCTTTTTGAGGAAATAATTCAAGGTCTTCCACAAACAAACAAACAGAAAACAAATATGGGGATTTTTCCCCTACACGTAAACCAATGGCAGAATTAGAAAAAAAAGACAATAAACAACAAATACGAAGAACAAAAATTGGCTCGAGACTTCAATTGTTGAAACAAAGGTCAATATCAGGTTATTTAAACCGACCCATCCATGTTTCATAAGAACAAAGTATACCGCGCTCTAAGCCACTTTCTTAACAGTTTCACTGTGTTTAGGTCATTTATCGAGGTGTATAAAATACAAGAACGAAATGTACTTTTAAGCCTTACAAAACCAACAACAAAATAAAACACACTCATAAAGGTCGACAAACCGAAACAAGAGGACCATGATGGTCCTATAGTTAATACCAAAGGTCCTGAGTCCTTACCTGAGTAAGTCAACTCTTATCTTGTCGACCATGTTATGAATACCAGAATTTGTTTGATGTACATTTAGAGTGGTTTAATTTCGTCCTAATGCAATTTAATTTTTCTAAATTTTCGTAAATTTCCAACTTTTCCCTTACCATGGCAAATTCTTTTAATAACTTTAGTAGACCTACATGTTAGGAACATCCTTGCTAAGTTTAAGCTTGATTGGCTGTATTGTTAAGGAGTGAACTAATTTGTTCTAAGATTTTACGCAATTAAGGCCGATTTTCAGCCTTTCTGTTACCATGGAAACAAGGGTTTTCTGAAGAAATGAAATATCTAAAACAACTTTTGTAGAGCTTCACCCATAGATCATCCCTGTCTAGTTTCAGCTTGATTGGCCAAGTGGTTTAGGAGAAGATTTTTTTTCTAAGATTTTCGGCCATTTTCGGTAATTCATCAGACTTTCCGTTACTATGGAAACCAGAGTTTTTGCTGAAATAAAATTCTTTTAACAACTTTTGAAGAGCCAAGGAACATCCCTGCAAAGTTTCAGCTTGATTGGCCTTGTGGTTTAGGAGGAGAAGAATTTTTCTAATATTTTCTGTCATATTCGGCAATTCTTCAGACTTTCCGTTACTATGGAAACCAGAGTTTTTGATGAAATAAAATTCTTGTAACAACATTTGAAAAGCTTCATCCAAGGAACATCCCTGCCAAGTTTCAGCCTGAATGGCATTATGGTTTAGAAGGAAAAGATTTTTTTTCTAAAATTTTCGGCCATTTTGGGCCTTTATGTAACCATGGCAACCAGAGTTTTTGATTAAGTTAAATTTTTTGGACAACTTTTAAAGAACTTCACCCAAGGAACATCCCTGCCATGTTTCAGCTTGATTGGCCCAGTGGTTTAGGGGGAGAAGATGTTTAAAGAAATTGTTGACGGACGGACAGACGGACGGACGATGGCCGGTGAGTGATCACAATAACTCACGTTGAGCACTTTGTGCTCAGGTGAGCTAAAAATCATGGAAATTAAAATAGATGAAACACTAAGAAAATTACGCTAAAGTACAAAAAGTTTAAATACGAATCTAATCACGTTCTTATGGATATGGGTAAAACTATCTTACATTTTATGCACCATAGTAAAAAATCAAAGCACTGAAAGTACTTATGGTGAACGAACCTGATGGCATTCTGGAGTGATATATTGAATTCAATTAGAAAAGAGAAATTACGAATGTAAAAAAAAGTGGGAAGAATTGTCTCGACAAAATTTCCGTTATTCGGAAATTTCACTGCCAAGAAAGGGAAAGAGAGGAAAATCCTGTTAGAAAAATATTTGTTAGAATATGAGATGTTACTCTGTGAAAATTTCTTTTACACACTTGAAATAGGTACATTTATTAATTAAACATAAATGGAGAAAACGATTTAATCCTATCTAAAACTGTCTTTAACCTATAACCAATGGTGTTTGTTTTTACAAAAGTAGTTGTTATCATGTTTACAAAAGTAGTTGTTCATTTTTATTGAACAAATCATTCTTCGATTGTTTCAAGTAAATTTGTTGTATTTGTTTTAACTTTTTTAACTATCTTTGTTTCTTCTCAGAGGATGAAAAGGTCTTTGAGTACCAACCAAAGAAACACCTATGAATATCAGTCAGACCTGAATTGTACTCATTGTTTAAAGTTATGATTTGTTAACTTATTAATAGTATTTTGAACCATAACCTGAGAGATTAGTTTTTAACATATACTGAGTTCCATAAGAAAGTGTGCACTTTCACTTTTTGCATTTCTCTAGATTTTTACAAAGTTGGAGGGAAATTATGTAGTAAACATGATACCAAACTTTAGTCAAGGCCTTTGGAAAGTAAAAGTCAAATCAGATTTTGATAAAATATCGCATGCTGCATACGCGCAGGCAGAACTTAAATTGTTGCGATTTGACCTTCTTATATTTTTTTTCTATGTTAAAAGCTATGTGTTGATGTTGTCTTGCAGAGTTTCAGAAGCCATTCCAAGCCATTTCCAAACAAAACTTTTAATTTTTATCTAGATGTTACGTGTACGTAAGCGTTAGACATTGCTACGTTGTTAGGCCAGTAACTTGTCGTTGAATGGTGCCATGGCGTTCTATGACATCTCCTTTTGCTTATTTAAGACCTTACAAAATGATGACCTCGATTTCTATTGGAACATGAATGCTCAATCAATTTTAATGACGTTCTTAATCTGACAGGGTTCGATTCTATACAACAACGTTTATTGGTAGCCAAACTACGCTGTAGCATCACGCACAATTGTATTGAAGATGTGATTTTATGCTTTGGAAAGCCGCAAAGATACAACTAAATGCATTTTCAGACCAATTATTCGTCAAACACGTGTCGCACATGCAAAACATGCAAAATCAAATGTCTCAATTTAGCTGAAAACGTTTGCTCATTGCGTGATTTTTGTTTTCAAATATCGTTTGCACAAACTCTTGGGGATGGTCATGCGACATTTCTTGACGATAGATTGCATATTTTCAGAGATATTCAAAATTCAAAAGTGCACACTTTCTTTTGGAACTGAGTATATTTGAAGCCATAACCACTTCCGTGGTTGACACTAATGTCGTTATTCAATTTTATAACACTGCAGGATGAGAAATATTTAGGTATAGGTTAAAGGAGGTCTAGTGCCCTATTAGTATAATTCATAGATAATTTCTGTTTAAGGTTTAGAAATTAAAGTATAACTTTTTATATTAAACAATTGCTCCATAGTAAATTGCATACTAAAAGTCTTTATAAATATTATTTTTGTAACGTAATTTCTACATCAAAAGCGAATAAGAATCTTATTTAAGAAGTTTATTTTTAAAGGGAGGTAATAATTGCGTGACTATGTCTATGACTATGTTTAAGTATAATACAATGTTTTTTTTCCTTCCGACTTTCTTTCCAAAAAGAGTTGAGAATCCTTACAATTGTCGGTTTATTTTTTGCACGAGAACCTATTGTTTACATTCAAGAGTTTGGATGCTTGTAAAATCACTCACTATCGATATCATATTACAGTATTGCGGCTGATATTAGACTTTCTGCTCGGAGCTAGTTTTTGCTTAAACTGTAGTTAACCAATTCTAAACGTATTTTGGGAAGGATGGAGCCAGTTTTTATTCATCGATTTAGATTTTTATGATTTCTGTAAAAAACGCAATGACTTTTCCAGAATAATTTAACAACTAAACCCGCCTGTCGAATCGTAAAAAAGTGCATGACGGATCTGGTCCCCCCTTGACCACGGCAATATCTACTCGTCAATTGGAGTGGTATCTAGGGTTGAATATTTAGCTATCATTTATTTAATTTTCAAATAGAATTTTGAATTGATATGGTTTAACAGATTGAAAAAATGCAAAGTAGAATGGCCCCAATGAAATATCTTCCGTGCCTGTCGTAATTGGTATTCGGCAATATTCGCTTCTGAGACAGACGAATACGAAACGTTTTCGCTGGGAATAAGTTCACCGAATATTCGAGTGTATCCTTACAAGCCCTACTTCAGCCAACGCAATTTTACAGAAAAATCTTAATAGCGGCGTTTATCCCTATTCAAATAAAAGTACAAGAAAGGTTGTACATGTAAAACACATGTCGAATCATTCTTAAAACCCGTCTCGAGCCTGACTGTCGCTAGTTGAAAAGTTATGTAAAACCGCGTTACCGTTTCTAATGACACAAGGTGTCTTGATGCGTCATTCGTCTCAACTCGGCCGATTTCTCTAACCTACATTTAAATCGGAGCCGTCGGAGATCGCCCGAGTATTGCCGAATGTAAGTTCAAGAGGACATGACCTAAATAAACACGTATTTCCGGCTAATTACTACAAGTTGCACCAGCGAAGGCTTGGGTCAAAAACATAGTATCTGTCTCTACGGTGTCTAGACACAAACTTTGTTTTTGCTTTAAACTCTCGACAAGCTTACGCCGATCAAAAATTCCCTTGATAAACATTGCAAGATCATTTTGTGTTTTTCAAGGCGAATTTTCATTATTTTCACTTGATAAAGAACACTAGTAGCACGCTTTTAAAGAGAAAAACAGTGATTTTGCGGAGAAAAATATTGAAAGATACTAAATTGAATTTCAAGAGGCGCTACTTTATTTCAAATGTATTAACATCCAACTGGATTTTCCTGACATGGTATATAACACTGGTGAACGACGTTCGTTCACCAAAAAGTCTGTTTTCTAAACAACGCATTAAGATACCTGTATTTCTTTTAATTGAGGCTATGTGGATTGCGTACATTAATGCATTCCAAGTAAATTTCGTTAATGAAATTGACCGTTTTTAAATCGGACTGTGAAGCAGTCCGCATTTATATAAACCGTTTTCCAGAAATCCAGTCTGTTTGACCCACTGCATTTTTACCTTTATCTTCTGAGCAATGTGTTTAAACCAAATTATGTGATTTCAAACACCGAAGAAACGGCCTTTTCAGTCACAATCTACAAACTTTGTCTTTATCTTATTTACTTTTCGACAAAAAGAGAAGAGACTAATACAAAATTTGATGTTATTTTCGCTTTTAGTAATTACCAGTTAGTATTTTCAGTGTTTATAACAAGATATTCGGTTGTGTAAAGGAGTTGAAACGTACAATAGGTTAACTGTATAATAGATTTGTAGCACTTACAATATTACTGCTCTGATTTTTTTTCTCGAACGGTCATTTACCAGTTGTAGGGCTGACAACCAATCAAATTCTGTTACGAATATCACTCGGTCAAAACCAACGCGTAAATTCAGACCACGTGGTAGATGCAAATGGACATCGTCTGCTCGAAATGTGTCAATTAAGTTGTTTGTCATTGGTCAATGGTCGTCTGCACTCGGACAGGGAGCATGGGAAGTTTACTTTTTGTTCGCATGGTGGAATGAGTACTGTTGACTATGTGTTAACAAATAGAAATAATTTTTTAATTTTGAAATATTTGATTTCAATGAGCACTCTGATCACGCCCCAATCCTATTTTCAATAAATTCAAATTTGAGTATAAAGAAAAATTATTCAACAACAAATAAACCGACTAAAGCATACGATAAACTGATATAGGATAGCAGTAAGAGCGATCTATTTTAAGAACAACTCATTAATAATCATAGAGTGCTGCTAGATTTAATTGATTGGTCAGAAACCAAAGATATAAATAGCATAGTTGGCGATTTCACGTGTTTTTTGAGGGAGAATGCATTTATAGTATTTGGGAAAACCCAATGCTTGAAATACAAACATGTTGGTTATCAAAATTGTAAATAGTTTAATGAAAAATGTTTTGTTGCTAAACAGGCTTTTAAACTCTATAGAGAGAGGAATAATATTAACAGACAAGCTTATAGCTTGGCGCGTGCTCATTAAAACAACGTAAAAAAATCTGCTTAGAAATAATTTAGACTAGCAGAGGGCTATCGAATCAGCAAACTTTCAAACTCGTACCCACGAGGTTGGATGAGCTGGCGATGTCCTTGAAAAGATGGAATGTTAAGACAAAAAACTCACAAATTGGGCAAATATTTTACCAACTTTTATTGTCCAAATTTGAGCCCTTTCGATTGGCGAACTATTGCACTATCCCAGCCTCTCAATGATGTCCGATTTACAGTGCTGACAGCACTTTGATTATATTTACCCATTTGTCTTTGATTTTAGTTATAACAGAAAAGAATGCTATTCTGTTTAATATGTTCTCTCACATTGAAATCACCAATTATCGTCGCTAAAGACTTGTCTGAGATTTTAGCTCGTGTTTGACGTAAAATTTTCTACCAAACTAACAACCTGACCTATTTCGAGGTTATAAAAACTCAGAATATGTCCTTGAATATGCCCTTTGGAGTCCGCTATTTTTTTCTCTCGAGTCCTTCAACACTAGCACATATGTCTGATAAAAAAGCCTCTTTGTTTATCTTGGTGTAAAACCTCAATCAATTCTCTATAGAGTCTGAGTGATTTTATTTTAAGTATTTTATAATGTTACTGAGTTTTATCCAAATGTGACATAAAGATTTCAACTAAAACAAAGATTCCGCCACATTTACTCGTTATTGTACTGAAATGTTGGTTCTTATGTTTGCCAAAGGATCTGTCTGAGGTTTATCTTGGTTTTTTTAATTAGGTAAATTTATATACAATCAACAGAGTCTTAAGCAACATTAATATTCTGATCAGATTCATATTGATTTGGCTTAAAACACACATAAAAGAAAAAAAACAACAACTGGACCTAAGAACTTCTAGGAAGTGTTATTTCCTACAATTTCACCTGTGCCCGAAGTAAAGATTCCTACAAGCTTATTAGTCTGGCCAGAGTCTCCACTATGCGTTCAAAAGATAAATTCTGACTCATGATGCCTCCTCATATATAGATACTATGTGACCCGTCTCGCGAAAAGGGACCAACTTGGAACTCCGTGGAATAAACATTTCAGGACAGGACAAGAACAGGTCAAACAGAGGGCGCATTTCATAAATTCTTTCACTGGAGGGTTGTTTGTTCATTCTAGATTCAATTAATAAGCAAAGTGTGAAAAGTTTCGACCCTTGTCAGTCTGCACATTCCGCGCAGTCTGACTAGGGTCGACACCTTACGCATTACCCAGATGGTCCCTTTTCGCGTGACGGGTTACATATGTTTAATGCACTGCATGGTGGTTTACAATTCTCAATGTCTGTCCATAACGCACACGTGCAATGGACGAGATTGTTACGCACATGCTCAATGCGATTTAGCACCCTACTTGCTTTAATTGACGCAGTTTTAGTTTCTTCTTCAATAACCTAATATATCAACCGTCACGGTGATAAAAAAAAAAACAAACCCGCATCACATTATCTTTTTCGTCAGCCAAGTATTTTGCTGAAGAGAAAAAATTAAACTACTACACTTTTTTTTTTTTGATCCGGCAATGCGTTAATCACAAAATCAGATAACAACGCACGCAACGACTAGCTTTAATCAAACAAGAATCTTTTACGTGATTTCGTGCATAAAAACCTTAATGTGTGGCATACATTGTCTGTGTACCGGGAAGTACAAAATGAATCTTACCACGGTACCCTGTTAATTTATTCTTCTAAAGCTGAGACATCCCTCCCCGAAAATCACTTTATCATAAGGATAACAGTCTACAAAGAACATCTTGGTTCTGCCATTGGCCCACACATTCGGCGCGAGTACATGTGAATTTTCCAGGAAGCAGAATCGAGAAGGATTAATATAGGTTGAAAAACCTGTTTTCCTATCGATGTAAAATAAATAGGTTTAAAGCAAACAAAGAACATGCAGTGTGTTAGATTTGTTTACTGCGCTTCAACACTATGTGAGATATATGTCGTCAGCTGGAGCAGCGAAATTCCTGATATTTCTCACACCAGTACTACCGTTACATCCTTTCTTAGCCCCCTGCAGTCAACTCCGCTTATAACGATATAAGATAATACAATGTATCCTTAAAACGAAGACTCATTGATACATTGGTCGTTTTTAAAAAGCAAAATCGTCGCTTATAAAGAAATTTTGATATAAAGATGCTTCTTGGTCGGGACCTTCGAAAGTCAAGGGTTCTAACTTAACTATGTTCCGTACAAACATAGTGGAGTTAGAACCCTTAGCTTGCGAACGCATTTGGAGAGCGTGGGACTGTCAAGTTAGAGGTCCCGAGTTCGATCCCCAACGGAGGCACTCATTCTCTCCGAACATTTGTCTCACCAATGGGTGATAATCGTAGACATATATGAGATAGAAGCTGGAGGCTAGGAAAAGATGTGGTGGTTGTACTGGTGAGATAAATACCAGGAAACCATTATAAGTTGCTCCAGCCAACGCGATATAACTGAAAAAATATTGAAAGTGGCGTAAAGCACCATTCAATCAAGCAATTGTGTAGGTGGTCAACAAAACATCTTTATTATATCCTAAGATTAAACTTTATATCAGGAGCGCAAAAGTCGATCCTACAGCTTAGACTGTACAATTTGCTTAGCCTGGCCTTCAAGATTGGTAATTTTCACATTTCAATAAGCCCCTTTCCACATGACAGCTTTCGTTCGGGTTTTGAGACGTAACTTGAGTTTCTGAGTTTAATTACCCATGTATCTAATAGTACCATTACTACTTGAACTATAGCAAGACGAAATATTACTCTCTTACACGTAACTTTGTCACTGAATGATATGAAAAATAGTCTGCTTAACAAAAAAAAGGGAAAAGTACCTTTGGGGAAACTAGAAGATACAAATTGAAGTGTTTGTAAATGACTAATTACAATCCAATAAAATAAAGAAATTTGGTGGGTGTAAATCGCATTAATTACACTTAATTTCTGTTTAAAGTACAATAGGTCTCTCGGGAAAACCCTCAGAACTTTGATCTGTAAGTCCTGTGTAGGAACTCGAAAAGCCCTCATTCTCCTTCCATAAACTATAAATAGAGGATATTGAATGAGTGGTCATGGAATACCGAAGTTTTTAAACAAGTCATCTATAAACAGATAAAAACGAGGCTGCGCCGAGTTTTTATCTGTTTGAGATGACGAGTTAAATAGTTTCGGTATTTTATGAACACAAATTTTATATTCTATTTATAATATGACCCGAATTTTTGCGATAAATCGTCAAAACTCTTGAAATTCAACATTTCAATTTTCCTCGAAACTTGTAACGCCGTCACAATATGTACATTATGACGCCATTTCGCGATTACAAAATAGCGTTGCTATTCGCTCTGGGATCATTTGCATAGTTATTCCACTAGTGTAATAACACCCGTGTAATATCAAAAAGTATTCAGCGGGATTATTTCATTCCCGCGACGTAGGTCATATTATAATTGCTATTTGATAAATGTTGAATGAAGATATTTTCGCAATAAGCGTGCAGTTCGTATTCTGAGTGAGCCGCTGTTTACAGCGAGTGGACGAAAACCACCAAGCAACCATCTCAACTAAGCCAGATCGCGCCTATTTCGGTTTGAATTGAAGAAATACTCGGCAGAAATATTTATGTATCATAAGTAGCTCTAGGAATATCAAAAATGTCGTGTATTTGTGTACGATTTTAATAACTTTATGCCAGCAAACTTCGAAAGCGAGACACCAATACACATTTATACCGATTTAAAAATAGATCCTATGTATTGATCTATACGCTCAGAAAATAGACTTTAATATCAAGCTGAGGATATATATTGTTTCGTAGATCTGAGGGATTACAATAATAGGTGACGAGGGTCTATACGATTTTGTTTTCAGAAGTATTAACTACACTCAAAGAGTATGATAATCCACAAATAATGTCTTAAAGAGTATGATTATCAATACAGATTGTCTCAACGACTTTATTTATACCTACTTATTGTCTCAACGAGAATGGTTACCATACATAATGTCTCAACGAGTATAATAATCCATACATATTGTCTCAATGAGTATGAAAATTAATACATATTTTATCAACGACCATGATTATCCATACATATTGTCTCAACGAGGAGGGTAATCCATACATTATGTCTCAACGATAATGATAATCCATACATAAAGTCTAAACCAGTTTGATAATTTATACTTTATGTCTCAACGAGTATGATAATTCATACCTGATGTCTCAACGAGCATGATAATACATGGATTTTGTCTCGACGAGCATGGTAATCCATACATATTGTCTCAACGATTATGATAATCCATACATTACGCCCCAACGAGTATGATAATCCATACATTATGTCCTTGCGAGTATGATGAGTCATACATCATGTTTTACTAGTATGATTATCAATACATATTGTCCTAACGAGTATGATTATCCTTATATATTGTCTCAACGAGTAGGATAATTCATATATTATATTTGAACGAGTATGAAAATCAATACAAAATTTCTCAACAAGTAAGATAATCTATGTAGATTGTCTCAACGAGTATTATAATCCATATATGTCTCAACAAATATGATAATCCATACATAATGTCTCAACGAGAATGATAATCCATACATAAAGTCTCAACGAGTATCATTATCCATAAAAGATCGTCTCAACGAGTATATTTATCCATACATATGGTCTCAACGAGTAGGATAATCCATACATATGGTCTCATCGAGTAGGATAATCCATACATATGGTCTCAACGAGTAGGATAATCCATACATAATGTCTCAACGAGTATGAAAATCCATACATATTGTCTCAACGAGTATTATAATTCGTACATAAAGACACAATGAGTATGATTATCAATACAGATTGTCTCAACGAGAATAAAAATTCATACATATTGTCTCAACGAGTATAATAATTCATACATATTGTCTCAGCGAGTGTGATGAGTTTACATTATGTTTTAACTAGTATGGCTATCAATACATATTGTCTCAACGAGTATAATTTTCCAAATATATTGTCTCAATGAGTATGATGATCCATACATCATATTTGAACGAGTATGAAAAACAATACAAAATGTCTCAACAAGTAGGATAATCAATGTAGATTGTCTCAACGAGTAAGATAATCCATACATACTGTCTATACGAGTTGGATAATCCATACATAATGTCTCAACGAATATGATTATCAATACAGATTGTCTCAACGATTAAAACTGTCCATACATATTGTCTCAACGAGTAGAATAATCCATATTTAATGTCTCAACGAGTATGAAAATACATACATTTTGTCTCAACGAGTATGTTAATCAACACAGATTGTCTCAACGAGTATGATTATCCATACTTATTGTCTCAACGAGTATGGTAATCAACACAGATTGTCTCAACGAGTATGATTATCCATACTTATTGTCTCAACGAGTATGATTATCAATTAATACTGTCTTTACGGGTAAGATAATCCATACATGAATTTCTCAACAAGAATGATAATTAATACAAAATGTCTCTAAGAGTATGATAATCCATACATAATAATAACAATAATGATAATATATCTTTATTTAACGAAGGTTACTTATTAAGATATCATTACAAAACAACTTCATAATGATTAACTTATTTACAATAAGACCTTCAAACAACATCATGCAAATAATCAACATTCATAGGCACAAACTTAAAACTAAGGGAAATATGTTCACATATCCATTAAATTTCAGACACACACAAAAAAAAGGAAAAAAAATAGCAACAATGATAATAATCAATTACATATTGTCTCAACGAGTTTGATAATCCATCTATATTGTCTCAACGAGTTAGATAATTTATGGATGATTATCCATACATAATGTCTCAACGAGAATGATAATCAATTCTCTTTTGGCAAATTTTGAATTTACATTATTTCAGCAAATTTTAGATTTACATTATTGCAAGTATAAAAAGCATACACCGAATGACTTTTAGTCATTTGATTGTAATTTTAGCATCAAACCGTGTTACAGAGCTACTTATACCAATAGAAAGTGTTTTTTTTTTTTTTAATTTTTTTATTTAAACCTTATTTTAAAATACTTGAACAAACCCTATGTTGCGGGTATTCATTAATAATCGTTTACTGAGTACACACATCAGGGATTCGTTAAAGGTCCTAGACGCCCCCCCCCTTTAACTGCCAGTTTCGTTGTAGAAATGCATTTCCTTCCTCAAAATGAGCTTACTGGATTGAAATGACAGACAACATGAAGGGTCAGGGTCAAGTGTCGCGAGTGGGCGGCGTGAACATAGAGGTCCACCCTTGCTGTCGCAGCGTTATTTGTTTACAAATACCGCATTTAAATTAAATTGAGTTCAACATTGTATTGTTAACTAAACAAGACTTAGTTCCAACAAACTTTTAGTTCAGGCCTCAGCAGTTTTGCTAGCTACTAAGAAAAATAAAGTCAAGCACTGTATTGATATAAAAACCCAGCTAAAATCCCCCCAATTGTCCCATAGTTTAAACTAGGTTGGGCATTTCCAAAGCGCTTTTTGTCTGCAAGCCTTTTTCATTTCAGTTGCAATCGAACGTTGAAAATCTGGAATTAATGCTGAAACAATCATTCAGGTAAATTAAAATCTTTTTCGATTGATAGGACCAAGCATCTTGTCCTTTGGTCTGCAGAAATATGTCAAACTCTCCCTAATCCCGGGGATATCTCAAGCGTGCAAAATGGAGTGTTTAATCTATTTGATTATCTTATATGGATATATGCTGGAAATGTGCAATTCAATCAGAGTCAATTTCATGAATTGAAAGTAAAAGGTAGCATCGCGACCTTTTTAAACGCCAAGTGTATGCATATACAAGATAGATTTATGATAACTATCCGTCCAGATGACCTGTCGCCTCCGGAAAAAGCTGCAAATAAGGTCAAGGCAAGCCTCGGTGTTGCCGGTAATTGTAAATGAATCTCAAACTAAAAAATGAACACGTGCGTGACATTTCCAACAATTAAACACGTGCGTGATGGATAGACGTAGAGCAGTCTTGACAGCCGCACAATATTTCACGATTGTTTCTCAATATTGGAAGTATCTTTGGATCTATATCTAGCGTACTAATGTGTACATAGTAAATATTTTGATCAGACTGTGCGGCTGCACAGACTGATCAGAATCTAAACTTTGCACACATGTCAAACTGTTTGACTTTTCACGCACACGCTCAGATGTGCGTGCATTAATTATAATTTGCTTCTTAAGCCTGGTAAACTACATCTGTCTCAAACGCAATTTTGGAATTTTCACAAGTAACCATATATTTAAATGCTTGCACGCTACATTGCAGTTCATTAGATTAAGCACGACGATGTGGCTTTAACCTTTACCTTTGCAACATCTAACTCACGCGAACTTTCCGATAGTCAAAAAAAGTGTTTGATTTTTAAATAATTTTTCCCTCACAACAACGGTTTCTTTCCGATAAAACATCGAATTTCCAAGTTACACATACCAGGTCATTTTGTATGTTTGAGATTGATTTCATAATGTGTTTAATATTAGATAGGTATGATTTTGTTAATATTTTGTTTAAAAAAAATAAAAATAAAATGTAGATAAATTGATAGAAAATCACAATCTATCGTTTTTGTTAAAATAAATAAATGGATAATCTTAAATGAAATGATAATGAATAAATAAAAAAATAAATAAATACATAAGCTACATGTGCAGAGTTTTCTGAAGATCACAGCATAAAATAATAATAATAATAACATGACAATTCTTTCTACAATTACTCTTAATATTATAATTGTTTGGTGACAGAATAAGTTCTTTACAAATTCTGCTTTGCTTTGTGTTTTAATAACTCTTTAAAAGTTGTGTTTTACAAAAATATTTGATTTGTAAATCATTTATACCACCCAGTTTTAAACAATCGGTATTTTGCTAATTTTCTTCATACATTTTGATGACTATGTAACAAAATTTGAATTTTGGTTGAACAGAATTTCTAATTGGCGGATGTTAAACATTCAAGAAATACCTTGATAAGTGTACAAACTCCTGAAATAAATTGATAATAATAAAAGCTCTTAGATGATATAAGATTTTAAGTATTCGTCATAATATTTTAAATATTTATTACTTGTATAACTGTAAAAAAGATGTATTTAGATTCAAATAAAACTTTTCCGAATGAAGTTATTTTTTTTTTTTTTTTTTTACTTCATCTATGTTTGAACAGATAGGTTATAGCAATAAGAACAAACTGCTAAAAAGAAAAAGCAAAATGTTAATAATGTACATGATTACAATGTGTAGACAAAAAATGATATTAGTTAATGATTGCAAATAATAAAAATAAATATAAACACTGGTATAGATAGCACACTGTCGTTATTGTGTAATAAAAATAAAAATGAAACATAAATTGACAATGAATATGAAAATAATAATGATACTACTACTACTACTTCTACTACTACTACTACCTCTAATAATAATAATAATAATTATTATAATAATAATAATAATAATAATAATAATAATAATAATAATATCAATAATAATAATAAGTATGGTTTAAACCTACTTATTTTACATCGATTAGGAAACAAAGTCTTACAACTTAGATTATTCCCTGTCGATTCTGCTTCCTAAAAATTCACCAGTACTCGGATCGAATGAAAGAGCCAAGATCGAGCCGCTCCTGGAAAACGAACTCAGGACAATTGGCCAAGAAGCCGACGCTATATCTGTAGATCAGGGACACCAAATATCAAAAAAAATATATATATATATATATATATATATATTAATAAAGTGATACTGCTGGTGATGTGATAATAATGATGATTACAATGATGATGGATGGCGATTAAAATAAAAGAACAAAGCTTGCCATTTCAAAAGGAGCCTGTTTGTGATATTTTCATCAGATTCGTTTGTGCGTGATGGACAGACATCTAGCAGTCTATACAACCACGCAATATTGATTTTGAACAGAGACTACTAGTCCATAGCCATCTATTGTACGCGTAGTGAAGACTTTGATCAGACTGTGTGGACACACAGTCTCATCTACATAAGACTGAATGGACACTCAGTCTGATCTAAGCCTTCATGGTGTGATTCTTTTGGGAATGTCACATATCGAATCAAATAATGTCTTCGACTGACACAGTTTAAATACAGGTCATGACCGTCAGATGACACAGAAAACAAATAATTATAGGGTTTAGAGATACAAAACTTCCCGTTGTTCAAGTTTTAAAGCTTTTCCTTCCTCTATGTTAAAATTTCATTATGGAATTGGACGTAAATTTCATGATATCATTTTTTATACAAATTAAGATATCAGTGATTTGACCAAAATCAAAAAATGAAAATTGATAAGACCAAAAGTCATAACATTATTAAATAAATTTTATTTGTATCAATAAATTCACAAATATTTCAAAAGCTAAATACCAGAAGCTAATCGATTATCGATCTGCTGAACTAAAAAATCGAACAACAAATATTTAATAATTTATAATTGCAATCTTATAAAATAAAGAATTTTGATTGGTTTAAATCGTATCACGTGGGGAAATCCATTGCACTTTATTTCTGTATAAAATGCAATAGGTCATCGGGAAACCCCCTACCTTCGATCTGCATGTCCTGTGTTTTAGGAACTCGAAAACCCCTCGTTCCCCTTCCATATCGTAATATTGATATTTGATATATTAGAAATTAAGATTTTTTCGAAAGAATTTATGATTAAAAGCATGCAGTTCAGATTCTGAGTCGATGTTTACAGCGAGTCGACGAAGACCACCAAGCAACCCTCTCAGCTAAGCCTGATCACGATAGTTTCGGTTTAAAATGCAGAATAACTTGTCAAAATTATATAAGTACCTCTACGAATGTCAAATTGTCGTTCATTTGTGTACCATTTGTTTAACTTTATGCCGTTTAACTTTGATAGCGAGAAAAATAATACACGGATCTAAAAATAGATTGTGTAATACACGCAGAAAAGTAGACTCGAAACGTAAATGTTTAGCCGAGTATTTTAATAGTTTAATAGTTTTATTTTAATAGAGGGTTGCAATTATAAGGGCAGAGTGTTTTTTTCACAGCGTTTATAGGGGTATAAAGTGCAATTGCCTTAGCACATGGCTTAAACATAACGCCCTACGGGCGTTAGTTGCCATGTGCTAAGGCAATTGCACTTTATACCCCAATAAACGCAGTGAAAAAGACACTCATCCCTATAATAAACACGTCCATTTGTAAAGCCTAATTTTAAATCGATGGCAGTCACTTTGTAAAGTAAATCTGTCCATTGGCTTGATTTAAATTGTAATAGCAATACAAAAGTACATGTACAGTCAGTTACATCGAGAAATTGACATTCACCTCAGCCAAAACCATTCTAAATCGCTCACTCAGCGCTCCATTCGTTCACTCCAAACACTCACTAAAACCATTCTAGAACGATCAAACCCAAACAAAAAAATATTGAATCAATATCGTCATTCAAAATAAATTTAGATAGAGAAAAATCGCGGTTTCACTTACATAATTCAAATTGTAAGCGTCTAATGGGTTCTTGAAGGAATAACAAGTTATCTATAGAACTTTTATCCCACTTACAAATATACAAAAATTACCTTATTCGGCATTGTATAGTTTTAAAACAAAATCGTACATATGCACATTGAAAAGAACAACAACATGATAAGCTGTAGTAAATCAGAAAATATATTTTAACGCCGCCGTCGTACTTGGGAAAAGGGCAAACGAGACTTTTATTTCAACAATTATTTTGTAATATTGAACCATTTTCTTTTTTGAATTATGATTTCTTTAACTTTGACCGACCAGGTTATATATCTTCTCGATTTCTCGTATAAACCAATTTGGTCAACTTTTTAAAAAGATGGCTACCTCTTTGAAGAATTAAGGAGGCTGTCAAATGTGTTTATCCCTTCTAAATTTAATAATTCTTCATACATTCCTTGTCATTATTTTATAATTGTAAAACTTTAATTAATACATTTGTAATTTCAAATTTCAAAGTCGTTTTTTCTTTTATTGGTCTTTTAAAAGAACTATAATAATCATTCCGGGTATTTCCAATGAACTCACCTGAGAAGCTGTAATGAATTCAATAAGATTACAAAAATGCATAATAATACATGATTTCCCCTAAAAAATGTGTTAAAATTTTCAGATGAATTTAAGTGCAATTATCAGAACGGATAAAATCAACACAAAATTTTGTAAAGAAAATCCATTTTCAACAGTGGCTGCCATTTCCTAGATACGCGGTCACACCTTAATCCCTTTTTATGTGATGTTTTTGTCTACTTTCGGTAAGGACCTATATTTTAAGCAAGAAAAATACAAAACCTGCCAATGAATTTTCTATTTATCCGCTACCAAAGTGTCAAAATACGATAATTTAGCGTGACATGGCAGCTATCTTGGAAAATTGCCGTCAAATGCGGAAATTTGGGTGGCTAACGTTTTTTTCAAAACAGCTATGGTATATGCATGACTTTTTCTGTGTAGTCTTTTTACATTTTCTGCATGCTTGGCGTTTTTAAACGCATGTTATAGCCCGTCATACTCTACAGCAGGGTTTATTGTCACATCAACAAAATGGGGTCCGAAGAACTCAATAGTTAGGCTCAAAGGAGTCGTTCCTTAAATTTGGTTGGTCGGTGTTTCCCTCACCTAACGAGGTTTGAGGACGAGAAATAACTTGTTTAGTTTAGTTTTCAGCTTAATGTAGTACCATCCTGAACACACAAGATATTCAAATTTTCCTCCAACGAGAAAAAAAAGATATCAGTAATAACATTGTTTAGTTGGACAACATCCATTTCTCATTCTTACT
Source organism: Fragum whitleyi (assembly GCA_948146395.1). NCBI lineage: Eukaryota > Metazoa > Mollusca > Bivalvia > Cardiida > Cardiidae > Fragum > Fragum whitleyi. The sequence goes on along the minus strand of OX411550.1, from coordinate 39,731,570 downwards.
CAGACGTGGTAATTTTCTTAGCGGAAAGTACCATTGGCTTTGTTTTCTTAAGATTTTGGTTTTATGCAGTTTTTATCCACCCTAAATTAATGCTTGACAAAAAACCTTGAAGAGACTTTATAGTTTCCCGTAGTGCAAAGCTAATGTACTTATTCTAATGTACTTATTGTTTAGGATCATCTTCAAAATGATCAGTAGATTAAACACCAAGATGCAACGGAAGACCGTCGGTGTATATTAAGAAAAGTATTGGCCATAACACAGAGCCTTGTGGAACTCATGATGTTATTTCAAGGGGTAATAATAATGTGTCCGACATTGCAACCTTTTGTGTTCTATTGACAAAGTATGACACAAAACATGCGTCTGCTTACCATCTATGTTTTAAAGCGACATTTTTGTTAAGAGAATTTAGTGATTTTTATCAGGTCAAAAGCTTGCGATAGGTCAAGAAAAATGGTCCCTAATATAGTTAATTACATCGTGAAATTGACATTCATCCGAATCAAAACCATTCTAAATCGCTCAATCACCGCTCCATTCATTCATTCCAAAAGACTCACTCAAACCATTCAAAAACGCTCAAATCCAATGAAAAAGATAAAATCAACAATGTCATTCAAAATAAATTTTGATGGAGAAAAATCGCGATTTCACTGACATAATTCAAATTGTGAGCGCCTCATAGGTTCTTGAAGGAATAGGAAGCTATGTATAGAACTTGTTTGCATTTTTTTATCAAAGGGAGGTAATCAATATCGCTAATTTTATTCATCCTAAACAAAATTTGCGATATAGGATAACCTCCCATTAAATACACTCAAAACTCGCTCCTTAATCATTCCAAAATTATTCACCCTGTCAATTTCACGATGTTGTTAACTGTACAAATGTAACTGTTTGTCATTTATTACATTGATCTAAGTATCAGAAGAAACAGAAAAAAACCCTCACAACTATTGCTTAACACCTTCTTTTTCAATCAACCACGTGTTGATGACTCTTGAACATCCTTACCATTAGATCGCAATCGGTGTTATGAATATATATGACCCGATACGCGAAAAGGTACCATCTGGGTAGTGCGTATAGTGTTGATCCTAGTCAGACTGCGCGGACTGCGCAGACTGTCCTGGGTCGAAACCTTTCGTTTTATTCTAATATTCTGAATCTAGATTGTTCATTCTACCATCCAGGCTGTGAAAGAATTTTCAAAATGTGACCTCTTGTTGGCCTTTACTAGAACGAACCTCTTTCTTCAAATGTTTATTGCCTCGAGAGGTAGATAATGTTTTTCAATTCATCGCTATTTTTAGCCAGCCATTTTCGATTATTTTCCCTAAAGAATTTTGATTATGAATATTCAAATTTAGAAAACGTATCGTCAGACACAAATTTAGTCAAATATATACCGTCGTTATTGCGACTTAAATATCGTAACTGCAGCTTTATTTAAGCTATAGATACGACGTTGGTCACCCAGGGGAGGTATGTGATCCGTCACTTGAAAGACAAACCATCTGCGAAATGCAAAATATATTGGCGACTCACCACGAGCGCTACGCGTCGCTTTTTGTAGAGTTAATGAATATTAAATGATCATTGAAGGGCCTTCAAATCTAAATATTTTTCAGAAATGCGATATTTTGTTACCCTGGATCCAATAATTTCTTTCTTGGGAGGCCTCAGAATACCCCTTCTTGTGTGAACTGTGTAAAATTGTTTGTGGCTAACCAAAATGTCATAAGTAAAGACCTGTAGCTTGGACATGATTTTGATCGCACACTCACAATATAATTTGCGTTATTTAGCTATTAGTCAACGTTCAAAGGGACAAAACTCCTAAGACCACTAAATTTAGAAATGAAGAGTTATTTGTGAATTGCGTCAATAAAACTATTTTGACTTTAATGAGAAGTGTACAATTTTGAATACAAACTAGCGAAATTTTCCGAATATTCGCTCCGGATTCCACAGATTTCATGTTCAAAACATGAATCACTTAAAATAATGTGATTTGAAAATAATGGATTTCTTGGGGAGAGTGAATTGTATTCATTTCCGTATTCAGGCTGCTCAATCTGCATAGGCAGACCAGCTCTGCGTTCAGGATAAAAAAAAGTAGTCTCAATTTTTGACGTCACATATTTCATTGCGACCAGTCCAAAAATAGCATCGCATTCCGAGGACAGAAATCTGTACTAGATAAAAAAGGTGCAAGAAGTTTTCCAATAATACCCCGCTTGGCCAGTGCACGTGCAAAGCGGGGTTTAATTGGAAAACTGTTTGTACCGTTATGAGATCCTTAACCAAGGGCAGGGTCCTATTCGTTATTTGTAGACTTCCTGTATTTGAAATGGCCATTCTACCCTACTTCTTTTTTCTATACAAATCGCCACCTCTGCTTGACCTTTGCAGGATCCTTTCAATAATTGAAATGCTTGTTTTGCAAAGTCCTCGGATATCCTTGGTAAGGATAACAATTATATCGGCATTATCAGAAGAGGGCCTAGGACCTGCTCTTTTATCAGTCATTTAAATATTTGGGTTACCTTTTTATATAAATTACGTCATTCGGAAATTAAGATTTTGCGTTGAATTAAACGTTTGCCAACGTCTAAATTAGTCACGAGTGTTCGTAGATGATTCATAAAGAACAAGGTAAAAATTTTTAACTTAAACAAATGAATATCAATACACAAAACAACAACAGCAACAACAACAACAATAATAATAATAATTATATCAATAATGATAATAATGATAGTAAATATTTAAATAACTCAATGCAGGGATTAGGCTACTTCCATTTAAGTTATGTTTTCGCCCTCGGAAAATGGGTCTACCAAAAAGTCGATCAATGAAAAAAGTAGAAACAACAATGAATTAATTAATATGATGAACAAAATAGATAAAAATAAAGAAAAGAATGAAAATAGATAAATTGTATAAATGAAAAATCAATTGATAATTTATTTCTATTCTTGGTCGATGTGCAGACAATTTACAGAAATTACTATGAGTTATTAAGTTAGTTATAAAAAAGGGGGGAAAAAGAAGAAAGAAAGAAAGAAAGAAAGAAAGAAAGAAAGAGAAAATCTGAATAAATTTCCGTGAATTATTCACAATAAAATTCTTATTTATAACATACACACGTGTACAAATGAAAATAGAATATGTTTCTAAAACCCATCTTTTGTGAAAGTGAAAAAAGTAAACTTTTCCGTAGTGATTCACACAAGGAGGAAAAATGTAAACGGTTTCACTTTGCGTCAGAAACATCCGACAGGTTACAGGTCTAGATTGAAATTTGTGGGCTTAATTGTATACTTTCAAAAAGTATTAGTCGCAGTATTTGACAGAATTTCGTGTGTTGGCGGTAAAAACTGTGAATATTTGAATACCACCCTATGTTCAGGACGAAAAGGTTTGGCAAATGCTACCCCGCCTTACATATTAGCTCACTTTTAGCGAGGGGTATTATTTCCAAACTTTCGCAAACACTTTTGCATCCTGAACGTATTGTAGAACGGAATACGTAAAGCGCCTTTTGAAGATTGTTGTCGCGAATCTTACATGTGAGAGAAATGATCTTGAAACAATCATTTATTGTTTATTTGAGAAAAAAGTAGTGCTTTTGAAACGTAATTTCTTCATTATGTATTTCATATCTTGAAAAATGACAAATTTAAGAAGTGTAGCCAAATCCAATATATCGCATGTAGACATTAACAATTGATAAATGCTGTCTGCTTTTGACTTGAAAAATCTTGACACTAAAAAAAAAAAAAAATCCCGCTTTGCACACAAGTCAGCGTGCCAAGTAAATTACAGTTAGAAATTTCGTGAAAATGACATTCATCTGAATTAAAGCCATTCTAAATCGCTCACTCAGCGTATGTGAAAATGACATACAGCTGAATTAAAGCCATTCTAAATCTCTCACTCAGCGTATGTGAAAATGACATACAGCTGAATTAAAGCCATTCTAAATCTCTCACTCAGCGCTCCGTTTATTCATTCCAAAAAACCCACTCAAACCATTGAAAAATGCTCAAAAATCACTTAATGATGAGATTATTATTTTTTTTTTCAAAATTCGGTAGATAAAATCCAAGTTTTCACGAACATAATTCTATTTTGTAAGCTTATGATGGGTTCCCAAAAACATAGAAAGCTATTCATAGAATATGTATGGATATTTTATTAAAGGGATGTAATGAATATTGCTAATATTTTAAATCCTGAACAAAATAAGCGATGCTGGATTACCTCCCTTGACACTCGCTCCACACACTCATTCAATGTCATTCCAAAATTACTCATATATCATTCACCTTGTTAATTTCACGATGATCTTAACTTTACCATTCCTTAAACGTTTCTATCATATTTTCATCTTGAGGAAAAGACTCGATCGCGCCACAAAATCTGGAATCAAGAAATACTGAAAATATAGAGCATTTTTGGTGATAAACGTCGTTCACCAGTGTTATACTATGTCAGGAAAATCCTGTAGGATGTTAATACATTTAAGATAAAGTAGTGTCTCTTAAGATTCAATTTAGTATCTTTCAAGATTTTTCTCCGCAAAATCACAGTTTATTTCGTTAATGGCGTGATACTAGTATTCTTCATCAAGTGAAGATAAAGAAAATTCGCCTTGAAAACCACAAAATTATCTTGCAATGTTTATCAAGGGAATTTATGATCGGCGTAAGCTTGTCGAGACTTTAGAGCAAAAACAAAGTTTGTGTCTTAACACCGTAGAGACGGATACTATGTTTTTGACCCAAGCCTTCGCTGGTGCAACTTGTAGTAATTAGCCGGAAATATGTGTTAATTTAAGTCGTGTCCTCTTGAACTTACATCCGGCAATACTCGGGCTTTCTCCGACATCTCCGATTTAAATGTAGGTTACAGAATCGGCCGAGTTGAGACGATTGACACATCAAGACACCTTGTGTCATTAGAAACGGTAACGCGGTTTTACATAACTTTTCAACAGTCAGTCTCGAGACGGGTTTTAAGAATTATTCGACACGTGTTTCACATGTACAACCTTTCCTGTACCTTTTATTTGAATAGGAATGAACGCCGCTATTAACATTTTTTCTGTAAAATTGCGGTGGCTGAAGTAGGGCTGTAGGGATGCACTCAAATATTCGGTGAACCGAATTTCTTATTCCCAGCGAAAACGTATCGTATTCGTCTGTCTCAGAAGCGAATATTGGCGAATTTCTAATGCAACAGGCACGGAAGATATTTCATTGGTGCCATTCTACTTGCATTTTTTTCAATCTGTAAAACCATATCGATTCAAAATTTTATTTGAAAATTAAATAGCTAAATGAAAAAACTTAAACAGAAATTATCTATGAATTATGATAATAGGGCACTAGACCTCCTTTAATCTATACCTAAATATATCTCATCCTGCAGATAGCCTGTGTTATAAAATTGAATAACGTCAGAAATGTCAACCACGGAAGTGGTTTTGGCTTCAGATATGATAAAAATGAATCTCTTAGGTTATGGTTTAAAATACTATTAATAAGTTAACAAATCATAGCTTTAAATGAGTACAGTTCTGGCCTGACTGATATTCATATGTGTTTCTTTGGTTGGTACTCAAAGACCTTCTCATCCTCTGAGAAGAAACAAAGATAAATAAAGAAAAGTTAAAACAAATACAACAATTTATCTAATTGAAATACATGTAAGCTTAAACATGATAACAATTTATCTAATTGAAATACATGTAAGCTTAAACATGATAACAATTACTTTTGTAAAAAGCAAACAAATATTATTGTTCCAGGATTTTTACTCTCTTTCCCTTTCTTTGAAATTGCAGTGAAATTTCCGAATAACGGAAATTTTGTCGAGACAATTTCCCTATTTTTTTTTGTTTTTTTTTACATTCATAATTTCTCTTATCTAATTGAATTCAATATATCACTCTAGAATTCCATCAGGTTCGTTCACCATCAGCACTTTCAGTGCTTTGATTTTCTAGGGCAGTTTATTAAGTTTTCAACGACAACGAGCATTAAAATGACATCGTACAGTTAAGAACATTTTGAATTGACAAGTTTAATGTTTTTGGTGCGATTTCCGAATGATATTGACTGAGTGTGTGGAGCGACTGTTGAATGAAATTCGAGGGAGGTCATACATATCGCTAATTTAGTCCAAATTTGGCGGAATTAGCGATAATCTATTACCACCCTCTTATAGAAATTATCGCATTTTCTAGTTTATGCATCTTTTCGGGATTAATAAACCCTTTGAAATTCTCATAAGATGATAAAATATTGCAATGATTTGGTCGATTTTAATGAGATATTGATTATCATGAACGATTTTGAGGCGTCTTTGATTGATTTGTAGCACTTCTGAATGGTTTAAGTGAGTGACTGTTAGGAATGAAAGAATGGAACGCTCAGTGTGTGTAATGGAATGGTTTTGATCGAGTTAAATGTCTATTATACTATGATACTGGCTGTACCCTGTCAAAAAAGAAATTGGTAATTGATGGAGTGTAATTTGAACGCCACTTTCATTTTGCGACGCCCTGATATGTGAAACTTACACCAATAAAGCAACATTCGTCTTTGTTATCGAAATGAGGGTGCTCATAAATCAGTTTCGTTCTTCTTCACTTACTTCATTCCTGTGTTCAGGATGACAAATAGGGTACAAACTGTTTGTATGTGATACCCCGCTTTGCACTTGCAAACAGTTTGCACCGTTTTGTCATCTTGAACGCAAGGCAGGTTTCACTGGCTTTTTTTCAAACCTCATTCAGTTAACCCTTTCCTGTTTTACAAAATTTTGGACCTGTCCAAATTCAAAGGTTTTGCAGACAAAAGTTAAAGTGGATTTAATTTGAAAAATAACCATTCAGTAGGGTAGAAAATAGTGTGGAAAAAGAAGGAATTGCTTGTCAGAAGCAATTTCTTCTTTTTTCACATTGTTTTCTCAATCATGAAATCACAGGCACGTAAAAAGCGGGGATTAAACAGCAAAGGGTTAAATGCATCCTTCTTATTGTATACTCCCCCTATGCTAAACCAGAACTCAATAGAGTTTGTTGCTTCACAGCGCTTGTTGAATGAGCTCGACTACAGTTGTAATGCAAAATACATTTGTTTAATTTCCAAATGTATAAATTCGTGTGATGTTAAGCAAGGTTTATGATACTGGCGTCTCAAAAACGTATTTTTGACAAAGATAAATCATAAATCTTTAAAGAGTGAACTTCATTTAAGCAGTGACATGATTTTAAATGTCTTTGAAAATTAAAAAAAAAAAATGCTCATGATCCCTCAAGGTGTGTCAGCACAATGTTCTGGTTTAATTCGAAACTCGAGATTTCTTGTCAAAGCAAAAGTGCTTATGAAATAATTTTCGGAGGAGCCACATATAATTCGTTACATTTGTCTGCCAGAAAGTGATGGATAAAAGTAAGCTTAAGTGGGATAACAGCTAGAGGCTACAGTTAACAACATCGTGAAATTGACACGGTGAATAATTTTGGAATGATTAAGGAATGAAATTTAATGAGTGTGTGGAGTGATTTTTGAGTGAATCTAATGGGAGGTATTCCTATATCGCAAATTTTGTTCAGGATGAACAAAATAAGCGATATTGATTATCCAACATAATAAAAATGCATATAATTTCTATACATAGCTTCCCATTTCTAAAAGAACCTATGAGGCGCTAACAATTTGAATTGTGTCAGTGAAATCGCGATTTTTCTCTATCAAAATTTATTTTGAATGACGTTGTCGATTCTTTATTTTTCAATGGGTTTGAGCATTTTGAATGGTTTGAGTGAGTGTTTGGATTGAATGAATGGGTTGAGTGAGTGATTTAGAATAATTTTGATCGAGATGAATGTCAATTTCACGATGATGTTAACTGTAGGAAGAGATTAATGGAAGTACTGATGCAAGAAATACCTGGAATCGATTTTTAGGTTCCCAGGCGCGAGATATGACTGATTAGTGTTAAAAGCGGCGTTAAACCCCATTCAAACAAACAGAATGAAATATTGACAGAATCTTATCTGGTATTATTTTGGATAGGGTAATTGTCTTGAACTTTCAAACAGTTACCAAAGACAGATATGTTTGACCATCGTTGGAACGCCCAAGAACTATTTCGAATTTCTTAAAGGCTTACTGTCAATTTATGAAATAGTCTCATTTTACTCAAACAATTGAATAGACTGACCTTTTAAACTCTAAGAATAAGGCCTACATGCCTACTCAAAATATGTAGATAAATACCTTAAAATTACCTTAAATGGGATTTAGGTGGATTGGAAAATCGGCTGTGTAGCTCTCTTGAGCATATATTATACAGAAAAGAAATGCATGTTCAAAAAGATATATTATGTATAATATCATCTAGTCAAACCGAGGGTTACGAACGTTTTACTTACCACCTGAATTCCTTTTTTTATACAGAAAAACTTAATGATAATAAATTTTGAAAATAAATTTAGATACAATTGGTATCATCGTGAAATTGACATTCACCTCAATCAAAACTATTCTGAATCGCTCACTCAGGGCTCCATTCATTCATTCTAAACACTCACTCAAATCATTCAAAAACGCTCACACCCATTAAAAAATATAGCATTAACAACGTCATTCAAAATAAATTTGGATAGAGGAAAAACACGATTTCCCTGACATAATTCAAAGTGTAAGCGTCTATTAGGTTCTTGAAGAAAAAGGAATCTATCTATAGAACTTGAATGCATATTCTAATAAAAGGAGGCAATCCAATATCGCCAATTTTGTTCATCCTGAACAAAATTGGCGATATTGGATTGCCTCCGATTAAATTCACTCAAAGCTCGCTCCACACACTCAACAAATTTCGTTCCTTAATCATTCCAAAATCATTCACCTTTGCAATTTCTTGATGTTGTTAACTGTAGAACAAACAGCGCTTTCGGCATAAACTACGATTTTTTTTTACTTTGCAAGGGTTTATATTATTTAGCCTGACAATGGTTAACATTTTTAAATATTTTATAGCGCGAAATCATTGACATGACTGACCGTAACCTCTATTAGCATTAATTACATGCTTGACTGATTGTCGCATGGCATCTCCGTTAGGTTTCGTTTAACTTCGTGAATGAAGTTTCATAATAAATACCTATTAAATGACACCATTGTGAGTAGACATTTGTCATTGTACGTGAAAAGAGGAAGGTATAAGAAGTTCGAAAGACAGTGGTTCGAGTCACCGCAGCAACATAATTATTTATCCTCTAGGTTTCAAGCTTTTTAATTTTTTTTTTTTATAATGTTGAAGATCACGCGATTCTCAAAGAGATTTGCCATACGTCATATGCTACTTTTAAAAAAAAACATAGCCGTAAGTGTCTTTTTTCTTTTTTGTTTGTTTGAATGGGGTTACATGGCTATTTTTTTCGATTTTATTGCGCGGCTGGAGCACCTAACTATGGATATCTTTTTCCTGGTATTCCTGGTGTGGGTATTCCTATCTTTTTCCTTACGAATACTACCACGACAACTCTTCCGATTCCCCAGTTGCTCATCCCACATAGATCTTCGATTATCAACCAAATTTGCCTTCAAGACCATTTAACAACGACTTGTGTTTTCCATATTTGAGTTCAGGACATTGTATGCGATAAATGAAATGCGACAGTGCAAAAAAGTTAATTGTCATTCACAAACTAGTCAAATGGGACTATCAGAAGAAAAAAAAATATAAAAAAGTGGGATAAAAGCTGATTTGAACCCTTGACCCCTGCAACTGTAGTCGTCAGACTAGACCTCTCGACCATATAGTCATACAAAGTGTGTAGATACTAACTTACGTTATACAAACATTATTTAAAACCCATATCCTCCGCGAATTTACGATGTTTTTCGAAGGCTTGCGACTACCCTCGATGATAAATGTATTCATTGGTTAATTTATTCATTGCATAAAGGTCAAGTCATGTCAATAATTTCAACCTATACAATCACTTGTGGAAGGATAAATGGTCTTAATAATCACCGTCGTATACCTGGTACAGTATAGTAAAAAGTCATCCGCCACCATAGCGCAGTTGGTTAGGCATAAGACTTCCAATCTGGAAGTCGTGGGTTCGATCCCCGGTGGCAGCAAATATCCTTTCCGTCGTTTGTCTCTCACTAATGGGTAGATATTCGTAAATCTATGTGAGATAGTAATCGGAGGCTAGGCATGGGTGTAATGGTAGTACAGGTGAAAGAAATACCAGGAATCCATTGTTAGGTGCTCCGGTCTCCGCGGTATAACGAAATTGTTGAAAGCGACGAAAAACCCATTAAAAAAAAACAAAGTATAGTAAAAAGTGTCGGAAGTAGAAGTTCATTTTTAATCTCAAAAATACAGATTATTTCCAGCTTCCTTATTCGTCAAGAACCAATTAGACGCTTACAATTTAATTATTTCGGTGAGATTGGCTTTTTTCTAAATATGTTTGTTTTAACTGAAGTTGTTGGTCATATCTTTTTAAGTGCCAATTTCAAAATGCTACTAACTGTAAAATGCTAAAAAAATTTAGATTGTTCTGGGCAGCATTTAACTTCACTTGAAGTACGTTTCAGAACTCAAATAATGATTCTACTTCACAATTTGAGTAACGTCTGAATTCCCACTGAATAATCCGAATGACTTTGTCACGTTCAACCAGGTCCGGTCAGCCTAGTGAGAAATGGGAAAGGCAGTCAACCCTTTAGTTATTAGGTCGAACTAGGACTCGATAATCGGACACTGAAATTTGGCTTATAAGACGATATTTTGAGCGTTTACAAGAGTCATAATGTCAACCACATTTGTTTATCGTAAGTGTGTTTCGTCCGCTATATTCAAACAACAATACGACTTGATATTAGTAGCTTGTCTTCGCAGTAACGAGCGTAGAATAAACACATCTTGAGTTGCACCGGTTTTTGAAATGCAATCGGAAAACTGTCCTAATCAGCTAACATTTTTATTAAAACTACCCTTCAATTTTAAGGAACTGTATTGGCTTGCCTTTGTAGACGTAGACACAATTTTGGTGATGATGTTCTTGTGTTCAAATACAAATTCTTCATTTGCTGTACAAAGTGTCCAACATGGGCAGAAAAATTTACAACAAAACAAAACATCAAACAAATGAACATATCAACGGATAACGCATACAAGTACAAGTTGCATTTGGCTCACAGATAGCTACACGCAATGGGGCCATTTGATAAAGAGGAGGATAAAAATATATAGTATTTTTTTATCAAGGAGTTTAATGAATAAATTGCTAATATATCTTAATATAAAAAAAATGTTGTCTGAGGTCATCAACCAGATAAAAAGTTGATATGTTTTAAGGTTTAATAGAATGTGTACCGGACCTTTCTTCTTTAAGATTGGGACATTTAAGAAGAAAGTGATTTTCATCCTCTACCTCAGATTGACATAATCTACGTATTCTTTTTTACTACTTAAATTTTGTAATATCGCCTCTTTTGCAATTTCTAAATTATGAGCCGATATTCGAATTTTACATATTACTCTTTTCTTCAAGTCTACAGTATCAAGGTAATTTTCTTGCTTTACATGTAAGTTTTCAATTTATTACCAGTGTTTTTTCTGTTTTCAATTATCATCAAATAAATGTCTATGCCAACTAAAACTATATATAGATTTCAATCTATGTAGATATACGTTTTCAATTTAGTATAAATCAATGACGAGATGTTGAGATTCAAATAGCTAAGGATTATTTTGACAAATCCCTATGCGAGCTGCTAAGCTTTTTATCTTATTTCAGCATATTTATAATAATCTCAATCATAAAAGGGTAACCACCAGTCTGTCCGGTCACTGCCAGATTTGTAGATCTCCTATTCACTATCAGAAAGCCTTTACAGGCTTTAAGATGGATTTTCTCAAATGTTAACTCATTGCATATGTTAACGAAGAAATTCTCATCAGTGCCCCGTAGTAGTTTATATATATACACTTGAATATATATATTATATTATATATATATAATTTTGGATAAAGCCCCAAACATCACTACGATAACGGAAAACTTTGACGTCAGCAAAAATTTAAAGATTTTGAAACAGTTTATTTCTAGAGGCTATAGTGTCTTTCAATGCACTTTAAAATTTTCAAAAAACCTTTGTGCTTTAGACCCTGCAAGCTTAGGGGACACGCTTACTAAAAAGGTGTTGCTACTGAAAGTAATATGAAACCTAACACTCAAAATTCGATCTAGAAAAGAAATTCGGTTCTGACAGATATTAGAATAAAGACTGCAATGAAGTCATAAATGGTGATGTTATTGAGAGAACATTTATATATATATTCATGGACGTTTCTTTTGGAGTTAAGTATATAAATCGATCTTACACTGAAAAATACGATTATCCTCTAGTTAATTTCAAGTGTATCGATCGATCGTTTCTTAATAGAAATAAGCCACTCAATTTCTGAATAATTGCTCTTTTCAACCCAATCTTTTCGATTAACTTAATCAAATTGTATCCGTATATTTGCGACCTCAACTTGGCGAATGACTGTTTCTGATTCAAGAACTCAAGGTGCTTTTCAACTATATATATCTACTCAACTGTTGTTACATTTAACGATTTTCCCCACATTGGGTTTTTCCAAGTAGGCGTGGACTTGCGTCATTTGATAATAAATGTTTCGTGCTTGGAAAATAATGCAGTAAGTTTTTCATTAAACGTTTTATAATTTTTACTGATTGATTAAATTCGGTAACGGATAGAAGGCAGTCATGCTCAATTTTTCTTCGAAATAGTTACGATTTTTGCTTTTAATGATTGTGTAGATTCCTATTCATAATCATCATAATTATTTCATACTTAATTATTCAATCCTGTCTATAGGAGTTTCCTTGCTAGAGAAAATCGAAATATTCAGACGACGTTTTCTAATGTGAGTACTCATCAGCTGAGACCTGCCTGCCTGACCAGACGTTGACTGAAATAAACCCTTTCATTTTTTTTCGAAATGTTTGCCAAATTTCCGAAAGAGATTGCAGACGATAATGAATAGAAGGTGCAATTGGATAAGGAATCATCCGGTGTGAAAGAAAATGTTGTGTTAAAGGGAGGAATTGTAATGTACGGACATATTCCGATTTTTTTGTTATTTTTTGCTAATATTTTCTCAAAAATCAAATTGCATGAACGTTCAGGACTGTACAGAAACGGAGTGTGAGAGAGAGAGACAGAGAGAGAGAGAGAGAGAGAGAGAGAGAGAGAGAGAGAGAGAGAGAGAGAGAGAGAGAGAGAGAGAGAGAGAGAGAGAGAGAGAGAGAGAGAGAGAGAGAGAGAGAGAGAGAGAGAGAGAGAGAGAGAGAGAGAATGAGAGAGAGAGAGAGAGAGAGAGAGAGAGAGAGAGAGAGAGAGAGAGAGAGAGAGAGAGAGAGAGAGAGAGAGAGAGAGAGAAGGAAGGAGGGAGAGAGAGGAGGAGGAGAGAGAGACAGACAGACAGAGAGACAGAGACAGAGACAGAGAGAGAGGGAGACAGAGAGAGACAGATAGAGGGCTAATTGTAATTGAGGGCTTTGTTGTCGTTGAATGACAGTTGTCTGTTGTCAGTAGGGTCTGGTCAAAAAGTAAAACCCTGTTGGAAATGTGGTGTAGGGATGGGACTTTATGAAAATTCCAAACTAAGGGCTAGAATTTCGACCCTGTCTTCATGAGACTTGGTCAGAATCTTCGCCAGCTCACAAGGATGACAATAATTTTCAATCCGAAGTTTCAATTCAAAACATAAAACATGGGAAAATCGGCCTTGATGACAATTTAATTATTGATACTTTAGAGATTTTCGCCCACCCTCCCATCCCCCAACCCCAAGAAAATGTAGAGTGTGTTTGTGTGTTAGGCATGATTGACAGTGATATCTTGTACATCAGGGTCCGAGTTTATACATGTATAACTTTTCTCAGGCTCAACTTAAATTTTCTCAAATTTTAGATTTATATAAATGTATGAAAATTAAAGATAATATTAATAAGTTGTTATTTTAATGAATTAACATAAAAGATAATATTTATAACAGCTTATAAATATTATCTTTCTTGTTAATTTATTAAAATGAGTATATAAACAGAATTACTACTCTAATCTCTAATTTAAATTTGAGAAAATTTTGAAATGAGAATGAGAAAAGTTTTATAACCTCGGGCCCAGGTTGTTGCAAGATTTAGAGGATTTTTTTTTCGCTCGTAGTCGAAAGTGCCTTTCAAAAGCCTAAACCTTACGTCATTTCAACGATCACTGTTCACAACTTTATGACAAAATACAATAATATGAAGGATAAACTTAACAATTACTTCACAGCTAAGTCATGACCTACCAGCTCAAAATAACTCAGCATACTTTTTTTATGCGGTCTAGTATATTTCCAAACCGCAACACTCCTATTTCTTTTAATCGACCACTCCGATACGGAAAAAGAAATGTCCAACCCTTTTAAATTCTTCATACTATTTTACTTTGATTTTATTCCACCCTTCGTTTAGAGTGAAAAATATTCGCAAGGGTTTAGAAAAGGTTCCCGGTTTTACACGCGCTTATTCTTATCGAAGCAGAATCTAGTGGGATTAAAGCAACTTACTACATTTGTGTTCTGAATGCGAACATAGAAAGTTGTAATAAAGTTAAATAAGACAAACCTTTAATTGTTATTGTTTACTATATTGGATACAGCAATTCTAAATTTTCCATAATTAATGTCGAATAAGATGTGGTTAGGATGTTGGTCTTCTCTGGATCGCCATCATAGGCCTATCATTGGCATAGCGAGTTGTACGCATAATAATAATAATAATAATAATAATAATAATAATAATAATAATAATGATAATAATAATAATGAATAGATAAAAAACCGTTGTTCAGTGTATGTACATCGTGACTTCAAAAACGGATGTGTGTATGTGCGTGGTGGGGGTCGGGGTCGTAACAATAGCCAGAGAGATATGGAAAAAATATTTGTATGAAGTTTAAACTACCATAATTATACCACAAATTAAGAATAGGAAGGCATTAACTAAAGGGGGGTAAACAAATTCTACATATAGGAGTTCGGCGCCAATAGAATGCTGCGACAACGTAGCCCAATCAATGGGTTAGCTAAAGGAGAGAATCTCCATAACCAGTGCTACAGTTACTGAACAACATCGTGAAATTGACATGGTGAATGATTTTGGAATGATTTAGGAATGAAATTGAATGAATGTGTGGAGTGATTTTTGAGTGAATTTAATTGGAGGTAATTCCATATCGCAAATTTTGTTCGGGATGAACAAAATTAGCGATATTAATCACCTCCCTTTAACAAAAAATGCATACAAGTTCTATTACATAGGTTGCTATTTACTCAAGAACCTTTGGGGCGCTAACAATTTAAATAATGTCAGTAGAATCGCAATTTGTCTCTATCAAAATTTAGTCTGAATGACGTTGTTGATTCTATAATTTTAAATGGGTCTGAGCGTTTTGAATGGGTTTAGCGCGTGTTTGGAATGAATGAATGGGGATCGTTTAGTGAGTGATTTAGAATGATCTTGATCGAGATGAATGTAAATTTCACGATGGTTTTAACTGTACCATACTCCTTCCGCTAGCCGCTTTTAGTGGCTATCGGGCACTAAGGTGCCATTCCACCCATTGATGGGAGACAAGTGTCGGACAGGATATTTGCCGCAACCGGGGATCGAACCCCTTAATCGAAAATTGGGAGCCAGACGCACTACCGTGACTGCTCTGTGACGGCGACCTGATAGAGAGGAAGAAATTCGGTTCAGATTGGAGAGGGTTCAGTTTTAAGGGAAGCAAAATGTAAAGCAGGGTGAAGAATGTGATACAATTATTTCCCTTTGACTAACCCGGAAATAACGCCGGCAGATAATCATTTCATGAACTCACCGCCTTACCAGTGAAATTATCAAAAAATTGTACCCCCCTTTCGATCATTTAACCCCTAATGACGTATGATCTTAGCAGAGCTCAATAGGTTATCATGAAAAAGTTGATAATCAATCACCTGCAAAATGACGTTCTTTATCAAGGGAATTTGTCATATTTTTTTTTTAATTTTGTCTAATTTTCGTACGGTATATAAGAAATAGAAAAGGCTTTTGTTTTACGGTTAAGAGAGCGGTTACACGGTATACTAAGCATTTTTGAAAAAGGGATATGTAAAAGCGTATCTGTGTTTTTGGGATTACACTGTATTTCTTTATTGCTTTTTGGTGGTTTATCGAAAATTAACGGTAGATTATCAGTCAGTGATAATCTCACCGCAAAAGCAGTGAAATTATCAAAAAACGTATGCCCTACTTTTGTGCATTTCGACCAGTATCTGACGTCATCTACGCGGGGCAAAATAAGTGACGACACAATGAACGTTGCATAGTACACTCATTCTCACGAGAATTGGGATTTTATTGTCGGCGCATTTTTGAAGGCCTAAAATATATTTAATGTGATCGTTTGGTGCTTAAACAGAACCTAGTTTATGCGTACTAAGAAAATGACCGTGGTTGACGTTTCGGAGACAAGAGATTTGTTTATATGTGCATTTTGTAATATTCGATACTGTCGCTTTTTCATTTGATGATTTTTGCTCGTACATTAAGCCGAGATGCCTATTTCAGAACAGAGCTATTCTTTCAATCAAATCGTACACATGTCCTTTACCTCCAGAAAACGCGCCGTGCACCGTTTCGGCCAAATTTCAATAATTATTGAGCCAAAATTGGTGTCGCCGAAAAAAGCAAAAATGAAGTAATCTTCGATTCCGAGACTTTGAAGGGGCTAATTAGATGGAATAAAGCCCAAAAAATCGAGCAATTTCCTTTTCCTTAGCATGCTGAATTTATGCTTCAAAAATAATGCGTTTTAATTATAATAAAGAAATTGACACAGAATCTCTTAAACCTGTTCATTCAAACAAGGGGTCTTCTTACAATGAACTAATGTAATCTTCGATACTAGGTTTTTCAATATGTTCCACAACAAGATTATTACGTATGAGAAGATCAAAACATGTAGCATAACCAGTATAAACAATTATCACTGAGAAATGTTGCATACAGCGTTCAGTGTGTTAATTATGCTGTAAAGCGGTGCGTTTTGTAATCATCGAGACCGTAATATTCGATACAAAATTTTAATGCCTACGAAAAACTTTAACCGAAACACGTGAATAGACCAGATATCCGTTCCTATGGTACCGAAAAATGCAAAACAACATTTCTATGAAGGGTAAACCTAATTCTCTACCTTTAAATGCTGCAAGAATAAGTTTTTGTAACCTTCGAGACCGTCTGAATATATTTCATTGCAATTGGTATTTCAGGGTGGTAAAATTACCATTTGTTTTTAATCGGCATTCTAAGTCTTGAGAAATAAAAGTTTGACCAGGCCATCATTGCATTTTACACTTTAGCATGTTTGAGAAACTATAATCTTCGATACCGTGAAAATTGGGCAAAAAATACAATGCTTAAAGTGATGACAAATAGTCTTTATGAGTGGGTCAACCCCGTTGTGCGATGTGCATAAGTATTCAACCATAGAGAAGTTAATTTGCGTTTTATATTTAAAGAAATTTTAATGTTCAAAAGGTGACTTGCCATTGTTTTTTTTATATTCAGATTATCTCACCTTTTTTTTTTAAAGAGACTAGATACCTAAAACCATTTCTTTCAAAGCGTCAGATAATTTTTCAACCAAGCATGGTTTTATATATAATTTAACAGGGTTTTTGGGCTGTGGGTCATCATTTGAACTGCACTCGATAAGTCATGAGTAATCTTCGACACAATATACCTTATTCGAGAATTCAAACAGAAAATCACAATTGTACAATGAAAAAGAAGGTAGATTCATTATTTTCATTAAATATGTATTCCAGATGATTTTTCGACGAACTTAAACTTTAGAATGTTATCGAGCACTTTGAAAACAAAAGTGAAAGTCGGTGTAAAATTAAAAATCTATCTTTGAAAAGGTCTGTCACTGATACGCATTCTAATATCGGGGAAATATCCGTTTCCTGAAAGTGGATAAAACTACAAAACTGTTAATGTGCAGAAAAAACATATCTGGTTTTAAAGAATATCAAAGCAAAAGATATCAATTCTTTTTAAGTTTTATTTACTTTGATATTACTGCGACTAGGGTACAAGTAGCGATTATTACTTGATGAAAAACACCAAAAAATAAGACAGTTACGCGCTGCTTAATAACTTTTCTTCCTCTCGGAAGTAGTATAAAAAAATTCACATCATTATAGGTTGATGTTTACTTCATCTGATTTTAGGAAAAATTGGAGCGGTACTAAGATTTTTCTTTTTTTGATTTTTTAGAACCCAAAAATCCCAATTCAGTCGTGAGAATGAGTGAGTAATCACGTGCAAAATGACGCGCTTTACAAAAATATGCCCTAGAAACTTCACATTTTGTCTCATTTTTGCAATAAAGAAATAGAATAATCGTTTGTTTTCGAGTAAGATCCGATTAATATTTCATTTCGTAAACAACAAAAGCTATATTTTCATCCGTGAAAATATAGTTTTTGTTGTTCACTCAATGCATATAAATCGACCTTACACTGAAACAAACGTTTATCCTCTATATATATACTCATTGAGTGAACAACAAAAAATATATTTTTCTCGAGTGGTGGAGCCACGGGTGAAAATATAGCTTTTGTTGATTACGAAATTAAATATTAATCGATCTTACTCGCAAAACAAACGATTATTCTACCGCGCATAGTTTTAACCCAGATGACTTCATAAATAATTTATCTATGAAATTTATATTACTTTTGACAGTTTAATATTGTATTTATTGCAAATAAAATGCACCGGTACAAAACTTTGATTACGTCTGTACATAAACGCGGCCATTCAATGTTGAAGGCGGTCTTCTCTGAAGCTCTATGTAGTTTAATTATCAATGAGATATTTTAAGAACTGCTTTAAAGGTAAGCATTTTGCATTATGCATTAGGTGTTGTTAGTTTACAGCTGCGTTGTGTGCTAAGGCTTAACACGAGGCGAAATGTTGGAATTTGAATAGATATATACATGTACACACGAAAGCGATATGCCTGCAGGATAAATAGGTCAATATGTGTGTACATGAACTGGTGTCGCTTCTTATACACATAAGGCGCTATGCTCTTAAGCTTTTCGTCCAATATTTTGAAATATCTATTACTGCGTTATTATTTTTACCAATGCAAAACTGTAAGATACAATCGTGTGATGATTTTGCGCATGTTTATCCTGTTTGCGGTTAAAATATACATGGACCTTTTATTGTCTATTTATAGAATCGAGTAAAATATTGGGTATTCCCCTTACTACAGTCATGGTGAAAAGTCTTGATCCACTTATCGATGGCGAACACGCCGATAGTTCATTAGACTACGGTAAATATTCTTCTATTTTGTTTGACCATAATTATGACAGAACAGTAAAATGAGTGAAATAACGGATAACAAGAACCCCCCCCTCCCTCAGGCAACCATTCGGTAGTAATGAATAGGTTTAAAACTTACAAATGGCTTAACTACCATGATTACGCACATACCGGCGGCTAGTGTATAATAGAAAAAAAATCCTCTTTCGAAAATTATCGTTGTTGAATGATCATAACATCGAAACTTCAGCTTATTGAAGTTTATAATGTCACATGGTCCCAGCGTAAAATTAGTGCTTATGTTAATATACTGGCGGCCTTCCAAAAATCTTAATTTTACATTATCTAAGAGTTTTTAATCAAAAGATTGGCCAGGTCATCACAAACATATCGTTAAATAGAATCATCGAACAAAACCACGCTCAAGGCCAGCTACCTGGGGCCAGTGTCATCAAGACATTTAAGACGTATTTTTGTCTTACTGATGACTTTCGAAGCAGTAATAACAACAATCACTTTGTATATGTATTGATAGATTGGTGATACGTGTTTTTTGACCTAAATATGTGGTAAATCATCGGTAAGACAAAAATGCGTCCTAAATGTTTTGATGAAACAGGCCCCTGCAGCCCGAAAAAGAGCCCTACGTTCAGAGGGCAAGAACTTTTGATCGGGGTGTTATTCCTCAAGTAATTCATGAACGTTTTCAACATGAACGCAGGGCATATATGCACCCCGTTTTAGCTTGCTTATTGTGTGGCTAGTCAAACGATATGGGCTCCCCAGACCAGCCATAGGGCCACAGTGCAAACAGTTTTCCAATTATACCCCGCTTTGCACGCAGGTGCACGTGCAAAGCGGGGGTACAATTGGAAAACTGCACCGTTTTGTGATCCTGAACATAGGGCTCCGCTCAGGATGACAAAATGTGTAAAACATTTTGTTAGTTATGACCCGCTTTGCTCGCAATTACTCAGTAGGGCAAATCCGTGCATGATTTGCAAACAGCTTGATTATGAAACGATTTGTCATTCCGAACGTAGGACAGGGAACAAACAGGGTAAAAAACGAATGAATTTATCCAGCAAAGATCAACCAGCGATTGAATATCATTCGGAAGCAAGGCCGAATGGCCAAAAAAATAAAATAAAAGTTGCAAGAGAAATGAGTAAAGGCATAGCCTGATTATTGTCGACGCTTTTTGCTCTTCCATAATGCCCCTTTTCGTCTGGCGGATCACATGTTTGCAAAAAGAAAGAGATAATCCATGCGTTTAGGATGGATTATGTGCAAACTGCTTGAAAAGTATACCCCGCTTTGACACGCGTAAGCGTGCAAAGCGGGGTTTAATTTGCAAACAGTTTGAATATTTTTGCATCCTGATGGACGACCTTGTATAGATAGGATAGATTTGAAATTTCAATTATTATACAAAGAGCTTTATATAGCGTCGGTCGAATATCAAAATTACAAAATGTTTTTTTGTGATCGGTCTCTACTCTTTATTGAAAAGGTATATATGTACATGTACATGTTTCGTTTTTATGTGAATTCTCAGATCGATTGTTTGAGCTAGTGGGTTTTTCTGCTGTAGAAACGAAACTAGCAGTTCGAATGTTCTAACTATAGTGTAAACTAGTACACATGCACGTTGTGTTTAAGGGTTGTAATCATTTTCATTTATCATCGCTACGGTTGCATTTGTCGAAAATAGTGATTGACGCCTTAAAAAACAGTTACAGTAAAGACCATCGTGAAATAAACCTTCATTCCTATTACAACGTTGCTCCATTCCGAACACTAGCTCAATTTATTTCAAAATGCCCCGAAATCATTCGAAAGTACTTAATCCAATTACTACAAACTCACCATCAATTCTTTAACTGAAGTGAATTTGGAAATATCTGATTGGCTAGTCGGGATTACCGTATTTATTAAAAAAAAAAAAAAAAAAAAAAAAAAAAATCACACACACTTGTGTCGTTTAAAAGGGGGTAATAAGCATAGATTGTTTCTCCAATTTAATTTCGCTAGAAATTTTCTCATCTCATGCATAAAGATTTGTTTTGAAATCATTACATAGAGGATAATCGTTTGTTTCAGTGTAAGATCGATTTATATTTCATTGAGTGAACAACAAAAGCTATATTTTTACGAGTGGCAGAGCCCGGAGTCAAAATAAAGCTTTTGTTGTTCACGAAATGAAATATTAATCGATCTTACTCGAAAAACAAACGATTATTCTATTTCTTTAATGCAAAAATGAGACAAAATGTGAAATTTCTAGGACATATTTTCGCAAAAGTGCGTCATTTTGCACGTGATTGCTATGCAACGTTCATTGTGACGTCACTTATTTCGCCCTGCATAGTTGACGTCAGATAGGGTGAGATGCACAAAAGCAGGTTTAAAATTTTGATAATATCACTGCTTTTGTGGTGAGATTATCAATTGAT
Organism: Fragum whitleyi; assembly: GCA_948146395.1. NCBI lineage: Eukaryota > Metazoa > Mollusca > Bivalvia > Cardiida > Cardiidae > Fragum > Fragum whitleyi. The sequence continues at coordinate 39,709,619 of OX411550.1, read as the reverse complement.
AATCCAGCGGTTATTTCTCGATAAACCGCCCTGTTTTAAGTAAATGATATATTTAAGTATATTGAATGAGTGGTCATTGAATACCGAATTTATTAAACGAGTCATCTATAAACAGATAAAAACGAGGCTGTGTCGAATGTTTAATAAATAAGGAATTCCATGAACACAAGTTTTATAATCTATTTATAATATGACCCGAATTTTTGCGATAAGTCGAGAGAATTCCAGAAATTTATCTATTCAAATTATTCCGCGAAACATTTAACACCGTTTGCGAAATAACGTAAGCAAATGACTATGACGTCATTTTCACAACGAAAATATAACGTTGCTATACGTTCTTTGCTCATTTGCATAGTTATTCCACTAGTGTAATAACACCCGTGTAATATCAAGAATATTCAACGGTGTTATTTCACTCTCGCGACGTAGGTCATATTATAATGAGAAATATTTATTAGGGGAACAATGAAAATTAAGTATTCTACTCAAAAGATAGATGGACCCTATTGTTAAGACGGCCTTAAGGACAGTTGCTATATATATTTCAGTTATTAAGTGCTATTATGAAAACATAAGAAGAAAATGCTGATAAGGCAACACTCGCATTGAACAGGACTGGTCCTTTTGTCACGTTTAAAAATATTAAAATATATTGATTGGTTCAATGTGCTTTGCATGCATGCATTTTCGATAATACAAGGGAGATCATATTGCTTCATTACTTAAGAGAACTCAAGTTGCTTCCCTTGTACATGTTGTAAATGGAGTAATATAATAAGGAAATATATTATTCAAGCACTGATCCAGATGAAATAAGATTAAATTGAAATTAAAATTGTCAATTTTCGAGACATTGCAATTATTTTGTGTCAAGTTTTCCATAATAATGAAGTAGGGAGCAGACTTTCTTTAGTGCTTTTCGGTGGTTTATCGAGCAATAACGGTAGCTTATCACTTGATAATCTCACCGCAAAAGCAGTGAAATTATCAAAAACTTATACCCTGTTTTTGTGCTTTTCATTCTATCAGACGTCATCTATGCGAGGCGAAATAAGTGACGTCACAATGAAAGTTGCATAGCAATCACGTGCAAAATGACGCGTTTTACGAAAATATGTCCTAGAAATTTCACATTTTGTCTCATTCTGCAATAAAGAGATAGAATAAACGTTTGTTTTCGAGTAAGATCGATTAATATCTCATTTCGTGAACAACAAAAGCTATATTTCCACTCATGGCTCTACCACTCGTGAAAATATAGCTTTTGTTATTCACTCAATGAATATAAATCGATCTTACACTGAACGTGACAAACGACTATCCTCTCTATATATGCTAAGATCAGACTACAGGATATTTTAAGTTCTATTCAGTTTGTTAATTCTTTGTCTACAACAACAAAATGTCCAGAGAAGCAGGAAAAATGTTAAGACTGATTATCGTCTTTTTTCCCTGATTTCGCCTACATCAAAACAAACGTGTGGTGTAGACCCAGGCATGAAGGGCGATCCAGTTACCAAAGCGTCTAAGTTTTGAAAATGTTGTCATAATATATGTCACAAGATTGCTAATAAGGGTTATTGAGGAAATATTTTTTTAATGGTTCGATTACTTTGTAAAGTTTAACATAACCACAACTATGCAAATGTATGTAAACTGGTATTTCTACTTTCATTTTACACTTCGACTTTCAATTTACATTTTCACCTCATGTTTATATAATACCTTTCTCGAAGTCGACTGATTAGATAATTAACGTGAAACTTATAAAGATAAACTCTTGAGCATTGACTTGGCATATTAAAAGGGGGTCATCTAGTAATTTTCTCGAATTTAGTACGACATATCGTATCTCACAACCCTACAACATTTTCTTTCCTTCGAGGCTGCCTATCCCAGTAAGGCGTACTTCTAATTTGCATATTGAAAGGGGGGGGGCAAATTGCGCATGTCCTTATGATTTTTGTCAATAAGAAGATGGTAGTTGGCCGCGCTAGTTCTCGAACTCATGACCCTGAAAATAAAAGCCACATGCGTTACCGACAGACCAAATTGGGCTCGGCAGCAACAAATATGTTTGACCGTCTCTATTTTTTTTGTGCAAAGAAGTCTTTATAGACATATAACCTGTCTGATAACAATGTATTTTATCAGACAGTCTATTTTAAGAGACAATGCTCATTTTCTGGATCTTTGACTGAATATATTAACTTATATATCTTTGATTTCAAAGGTGTCATAAAAATACTAGCTCTAGAAACTGATTGCTTGATAAATAGATTTTGTTTTTGGCATAAATGTTAATGTCATCCTGTCTCGGCTGTAAGAAATTTTCATGACTCGGCTATGCCGCGTCATGATAAATTCTCCCACCCTCGACTAGATAATAAAGATTTTTCAAGACGGAAACTTTTCATGCTCTACTCGTACAGTTAACAACATCGTGAAATTGACAGGGCGAATGATTTTGGAATTATTTTAGAATGAAATTGAATGAGTGTGTGGAGCGAATTTTGAGTGAATTTAATGGGAGGTAATCCAATATCGCTTATTTTGATCAAGATGAACAAAATTAGCGATATTAGTTACCTCCCTTTTCGAAAAATATGCATTCAAGTTCTATAAATAGCTCATATTCCTTCTAGAACTTATCAGACACTTACAATTTCATATGTGTCAATGGAATCGTGATATTTTTCTGTTTATATTTATTTTAATTGAAGTTTTTGATAGTATCCTTTTAAGTCATTTTGGAGTGTTTTTGAGTGGTATGAGTGAGTGTTTGGAATGATGAATGGAGCGTTGAGTGAGCGATTTAGAATGGTTATGATCGGAATGAATATCAATTTCACGATGTTCTTAACCGTGTGTACTTGTGGTTAAATCGAAAATGGGCTTTTGAAAGTACCGTTTAGGTGTTTTCCCCACTACTTCCTTTTTTGAATAATCATTTTCAAACTGCAAGTTATGGAGAGTACAAAAAGATTGCAAAGTCGGACTAAATCTAGGTTAAGTCTTTTAAAATTAACGTCTTTTTTTCTTTTTCTAAGTAGGCTACAGGAGGATAGGAAAGGATGTATTGGTAGTACTAGTTTGAAGCGGGGTTAAAAGCCATACCAACAGCCAAAACAAAAATTATCAACTGTGCAGATATTCCTTATCTATGCCTTTTCTTAGTTGTTTATCGGAGGTTGACGATCCGGAGGCTAGCAAATCTACCGTGAATCTTCAGAATGGTGGAACGATATATTAATCAATTGACATTTCCATCCGATTCTTTTCTCGGTTGCTAGTTTACATGTACACGCCATTCTCCCCAGTTCCAGTAATGGAATTATATGTATATCGACAGAAAATCTACAATTGGATTCGTTTGCTTCACATTTGTAAGTGTATAATTGTTTGCAATAACTAACCGGGAGACAACCTTTTGTATATAACGCATTTTGATGACGAAACCGCGTTACAACATTCAGGTTTTAGAACGTCCTGTTCTTTTAGCATTCGATTTGATAAGTTCTTTTCATACCCGTTCATGACCTTCAAATAATCGGTGGATCAGGGCTTGTGCGAGCTTTTTCAAAATTGGGGGTTACTGGCCCGTTGGCCACAAAATTCTCGGGGTCAAAACTAGTTTTAAAGGGATAAGAGTAAACCATAAAATTTTCTCGTCAGTAAAGAAGTCTATTTAAATGAGTCGACATTAAAAATAAAATGTGGACACTCTATTGTTAACGTTGATTCATTTATAATTATAGAATTTTTATAATAACTTGAAGAAAACGATAATTAATTTATGGAACTTTTTATATTGTATAGCTTTTGCCAATGGAAGTTCAGTGGGTCAATATGACCCCCCACAGATAATTTTCAGGGGTCAAAATGGGATTTTGGGGGTAAAAACCCTGGTTTGAGGGTCAAACACGAACCCTGTGGATGGTCGATTACCTAAATGTGATTATTAGCTGCGGGCTCGGAGAGGTTGGTTGATTGATTGAATCGAGTTTAACACCGCTTTCAACATTATTTCAGTTATATCGCGGCGGCTAGAGCACCTAACAATGGTTTCCTGGTATTTCTCTCATCAGTACAACCACCACATTCTTTCCTGACCTCCAGCTGCTATCTCACATAGGTCTACGATTATCAACCCATTGGTGAGAGACAAATAGTCAGAAAGAATGAGAGCCGCCTTGGGGATCGAACCCGGGACCTCTAGAGTGACAGGATGCAGTGGTTATAGTGGTTTGAGTAATACAATGGACATATGGTTAGGTGCTCCAGGCTTTGCGATATGAATGAAATATTGCATAAAAACGAAGTTAAGCGATATTCAAACGAATGACTGAATAAGAAATTCAATATACATCTTGTCGAACCAAGGGTTACGAACGTTTTACTTATCTTCTATTCGAGAAGAAGCTATCGATTTGATACCCCTTGACTCGTGAAGATGTATACCAGGTTAAAGATGACAATACGTCATTCAAAGATCTAAGACTATAAAAATCGCTCCTATTACCTGACGATGGTTATTAAATGTCGTTTATAAGTTTAGGCACGTTTGACAATATCACATTCTTTAATTTCTTTCGATGGATTATTGAGAATTATCGGTAGATTATCATTTGATAAACTGGCCGCCTAGCAAGTGAAATTATCAATAACTTTTACGTCGTTTTCGTTCATCTTACCCTATCTGACGTTATATAAGCGGGGCCCAATAAGTGACATATATAATACGTACTTAGTGTATTGTATGAAAAAAAATATCTAACGAGGTTGGGAGAATTGAAAATTGTCGAGGCTCTGCCGAGACAATTATCAAGTCTCACAACCGAGTTAGATATTTTTTTGATACAATACACTAAGTACGTATTATATTTATCTTATAACCTCTATTTGTCTTGTTTTTGTCTATTTTCTGACTGAAATGCAAGTTTCTATAAATAACCGCATTATATATTTGTTCTAAAAATAACTATGTGATATCATAAAAAATATCATATGGGATGTTATCATACGGATAGGTGTATAGTTATAAGATAAATCATAATGAACGTTGATTATAAAAAAATGACGTGCAAAATGACTCGCTTTGAGAATAAATCCTAAATTTTTAACACTTTTCAAATTCTTGAATTAAAGAAATAGATTTATCGTTTGTTCTTCGAGTAAGATCGATCGATATGTCATCTCGTGAACAGCAAAATATATATTTTCACTCGTGGCTCCGACGCGTTTGGAAATAGAGATTTTGTTGTTCACTAAATGAACTATCAACGAACATACACTGGAGCAATCAAATATCCTGTTTATATCGTATTTACAGTCGACATTTCAGTGGCTGTTTTAGAACAGTAAATATATAATCTGAACAATCATGTTTTATTTGCTTCTTTTTCATTTCAATCAGCGGGTTGTTACCTTATCATGCATAAAAATCTAACTTCGTTACATGTAGTTTCTTGTTTTTCATTTGTTCATATGTAATAATATCAAGTTTCTTTCTAGAAATATCGAGATAAAATCTTTTTTCTTCTTTAAATAAGGAGCGAAATCTTTTATTTGCCTTAATCTTTCCGAGAAAGGAAATTAAGAATACGTGTAAATTCAAGCTTTTTCGGCGAAAAATGTTCAAATTAGGCGATTGGATTCAGTTCCTTATTCTTGATAACCTTTAGTAAGAAGGTCGAGAAGTTAATGCAGTTTGATGATGCCACTCAATTGCCCGTAAGTTGTATTCACTGTATTATACGTTATAATTAACCAGACGGGCTGTTGCGTAGCCGTAACGTAATTTGGCGAGAGTACTTTTCATTTTTAGCTCACCTGAGCACGAAGTGCTCAATGCGACTTATTTTGATCGGTCTAATGTCCGTTGTCCGTTGTCAGTCGTGCGCCTTCAACAAACCGTTGTCTACAATTTCTTTAAACAGCTTTTCCTCCGAAACTGGTAGGCCAATCTTGATGAAACTTAGCTAGGGTTTTCCTTGGGTCAAAATCTACCAAAGTTGTTCAAATAATTGAAATCTATCTTTAACTATGGTTGCAAGGTCAACGAAAAGGCTAATGTTGGAAAATCGTCTTCTCTGAAACAAGCGTGCAGACAGGTTTCATATTTTGTATGTATCATCATCTAGTGGACCTTAATCAAATGTGATCATGTTATGTCTCTAAGTTCAAATTTAGACTGCTGACGCCCTGACGCATCCACCTTGACATCGAAACGAAGAGTAAATACTTCTTTTTCTCTGAAACGAGAGGGTAGAGAGCTTTTTTTTCGGTATGTAACATCATATAGTGGACACACTGGGATGAAATTTATGTCTCCGCACAGTCACACCACATTTTATATATTTGCCAAAAGGAAAATCTTTATAGAAAAGTGTGCACTAATACCAAAGGGCAGACAACTTTTATATTAGGTTTAAACTATCATGTAATGGACCTCTACCAAGATATTTTCTTGTACTACCCATAGGACAATGTTTTGGCTCCACCCAATCGCACCCCATTTTACGAAGAAACAAAGAAGGAATTCTTCTCTGAAAACAAAAGTAGGGTGTTTGCATATTTGGCAATATATACTTTGTGTACTTAATTCTAGAAGAAAGTGTGCACTTTTGACTTTAAAATATCTCTGAAATTACACAATCTATCATCATGAAATGTCGTATGATTATTCCCAAGAGTATGCGAAAACGATATTTGAAAACAAAAATCGCGCGGTGAGCAAATATTTTCTGCTAAATTTAGACATTTTATTTTGCATGCTTTGCATGTGCATCACGCGTTAGACGAAAAATTGATCTGAAATTGCATTCAGCTAAATCTTCGCTGATTTCCTAAGCAAAAAATCACATCTTTATTAATTACAAATGTGCATGATGCTACAGCTTGGTTTGACTACCAAAAAAAGTCGGTGAACAAAATCGAACCTTGTCAGATTAAGAACGTCATTTAAATTGAATAGGCATTCATGTTCCACTAGAAGTCGAGGTCAACATTTTGTTAGGCATACCAAGCAAGTTGAGATGTCGTAGAACGCCATATGTAGCACTATTCAAAAACAAATTACTGACCCATTGACGTAGCAATGTCAAACGTTGACGTACAAGTACACGTTATGTCTGCATAAAGATTTACACTTTTGTTTGGAAATGGCTTGGATTGTCTTCTTAAACTGTATAAGGCAACATCAACACATAGCTTTTATCACAGAAAAAGTTGTATGGTGGTCAAATATCAACAATTTAAGTTCTGCCTGTGCGTATGCAGCACGCGACGCTTAATCCAAATCTGACTTTCTTTCAATTTCAAAAGGTCTTAACTAAAGTATGGTATCAAATTCCTCCATGATTTCCCCTAACTTTGTGAAAATCAAGAGAATTGCAAAAAGTGAAAGTGCACACTTTCTAATGGAACTTAGTAAAGAATCATTTAGATGGCTTTTATCAAGTTTGTTAAAGCAATACCCCTTTGGTCAAATTTGGACTGTGTCCGGGCGCATCCTTTTTACAAAGATACAAAGCAAAAAATATTTCGCTCATAAAATCACTTGTAAACGGTCTAAGATATTGATATTATGTAGAAATTATCTCCCTTTCGACTTCTTATTGATTTGGTTTTCCAGGGTCCAAGGAGACTCAGGTGAGCGATGTTGGACCATCATGGATCCTTTGATATGAGAATCTGTCTAAAGTCGGCTGGCAATTTTCATAATCGATGAAAACAAAACAAAACAAAAAAAATGTTTTCATGATTTCAATGGAATATTCAAAAGACAATTTATCGTCTATTTACAGATGCCACTTCCAACCAATAAAACTGCAACTTCCAGCGATCAGTATAAGACTGGTGCCCTGCAAGAAACTGTTAACTATACCTGGAATACAGCTGACATCCTGGGGCGCGGGGCTACAGCAACGGTTTATTTTGGGCGGCAGAAGGTTTGCTTGAATCCATTTTACGTATTTTTGTCAATTCGAGCAATTACGGTTAAGGTCTATCTAACGTCGAAAAGGGCTAGACACCAATTGACAAATGATGAAATTGGCGTTTAAAAGAATTGAAAATCTTGTTATTGTTCTTGCCCGGGAAAATCGGTAACGTTGGTTAAGCGCACCGGCCGTCGAAATTCAATTAAAATACCATTGAAATAGCTCAAACTATTTACGATGCGTAATATCAGTGATATGGTAAAACGAAAATTTCACACATATTTATAAATAAAAAAAGAAGAAAAAACCCGAATATAACGTTATTTGCTATTATAGTTCTATATCGTGTATATAAATAATGTTTGGGACAAGCACCATCTAAAATCATTTAAAGTAAAACTTGAGTTACGCGACTGCTTAGGGGACCACTAAAAAGCGGTCGCTTATTGGAATGATCGCTTAGTATATAGTGCCACAATTCATGATCATTCTAAAACCATATACAGATTGTCTCATAAGTCTTTTGAATCCTTTGATTTTGGAACCCATTAGATCGTCTTATTAAGACAACAATTTCAATATTCAACATTTTTTGTCCAAGAATGTCCCTTTATTCAGGAAATTCGCTTATGGTGATGAGACTTTTTATGATGGTCGCATAATAACTTTGGAGGCTTAATAGAAGTGATCGCTCGTGCAATATCGACTATACTTGAATGAGGTAATACATACTTACATGTACTGTGACAAATGCAAATATTCTATTTAGATTATCTCTTATGCGCCACATACATTACCACATAAAAAGACACTAGCAAACATCCCCCCCTAAACACTTAGATTCGATTCAGTATGGCAGCCATAAGTTTAATTAACCTAGTAACGATCGCGCACATGTAAATTCCGTGACATCTTTATGAGCATACGATTGCCACGAATACGCACTGGTTAAAATGCATATAAATACAGTTTACCGGCATGTTATTGTATACCATTATTCCATCTGATGTTTATACGGGAAAAGTAACGCAAAGCGCCGGCGCTTTGCGGCTTTTCCCGCTTCTAGATAACGCGTATAAAACATAAAAATAATCAAAATAAAAATAAGATACAAATACCATCAAATTTAAAATTCGTGTCGTAATGGCGGCCTCCATGGAGGATGATGATCTCGCGAGATTTCGCCATTTGTTTTATTATTTATTTTAATTTATCTACTTTTTTCTTCGATTATATTTCTGTCGATCATTATCAAAATTTAGATTGTAGTGAATGTAAGATTAGGATAAGAATCAGCCTTACATGTAAAAAAAAAATAAACATTCTAGCTTAAAATCTCGTCTGGTTGACGTTTTCTGTTTACCCTCCGCAAATGACGTCATTTTACACTTTCGGGAAATAAGACGCTACTATTTCTCGATAAAACAGCGTCATTATTGTTGCGTTTTAACGTCGGGGTAAAAAGTTGGAACAGACTTGAAAGAGATGAAATTTTTAGCAATATTCCAAGTTAAGACTTGATAAAGATGAAATCTATGGCAATATTCGCAGTTAAGACTTGAATGAGATGAAATCTTTAGCAATACATGCAGTTTGATTTCTAACAGAAATGTAAATACAGCTATTTAATTTTAAGCAAAAGCTATGCCGGCTATCATCTTGTCGGAATCGCATCCTTTAGGATTTAGACCTGACCACGAACCATGAATATTCGTTAAGTCCCTGACCCGACGCAGTGGCTATGATATTTGCGCCCATATTTAAATTGTTTGTTTGAATGTGATTTTACGCAGCTTTTGTCATTATTTCAGTCATATCGCGACGACAGGAGCACCTAACATTTCTGGTTTTTCTCACACCAATACTGCCTTCACATCCTTTCCTAGCCTCCAGCTCCTGTTCCACATAAGTCTACGAATATCAACTCATTTGTGGCAGTCAAATAGTCGGAAAGATGAAGTACATATGTATATGAGTATCTGTCATTCATATGTATCATTTCTTCTAAATGGCTGTGACTGAGAAAATCAATATAGTAATAGATTAGCAAGAAGCCATCGATTTTGATAGATAGCATATTTTGCTTTTCTGAAATAAGTTTAGTCAAATTACTTTTCCCGTCTATAGGTTAAACCTATTATTATATCATATTAATATAATGTTAAATGAAAAAAAGAAATCTCATAACACGCAACACACCATTTAAACTGATTGTTATAATATCACAATTTTTTTCCGAAGGGAATAGAATAAACATTTAATAAAACACTCTGTATTCAATATTTCGACAAAAATTGCCTTTTTCAAGAAAACGAAAAATATTCTAACACTACTACATAATAATTTTAACTGATACAGCCATTTTAAATTTATCTCACAAAGGATACGACGTCAACGTCGTTTTTTCCACGTTCAGGCGACGTTGACGTTGGCATGTTATTGTATACCATTATTCCATCTGATGTTCATATATTAATATAATGTTAAATGAAAAAAAGAAATCTCATAACACACAACACACCATTTAAACTGATTGATATAATATCACAATTTTTTTCCGAAGGGAATAGAACAAACATTTAACGTTGCAACCCAATGGCTGTACAGTTTGTAAACCGATAAATCTCCATTTTAAAATGGGCGAGCATTCAAGCTCTGATGTGAGATTTACGGTTTTAAAGAAGATGTACTTCGCAGACCGGACAGAGCGCTAAATCCATGAGTCAGCATGGATCAAAAGGCTACAAACTGTACAGCCATTGTGTTGTAACGTAAAAGACGCGCAGTTCCACATAACGTTAGTTGACGTCTAATTATGCGCGGGAACGTCAACGTCGCCTGAACGTGGAAAAACGACGTTGACGCCATATCCTTAATGAGATAAATTTAAAATGGCTGTATCAGTTAAAATTATTATGTAGTAATGTTAGAATGTTTTTCGTTTTCTTGAAAAAGGCAATGTTCGCCGAAATATTGGATACAGAGTGTTTTATTAAATGTAAACTGATTGAGATTATACAAAAAGGCGAGTCTAAAATGAATACGTGATTTCATGTAGATTTCATGCAATTTGTATTCAGAATTTCCAAAACCACATCTTATAACAATCATTTAATCTGTGGAATTTTCGGAGGGTCAAAATCATAATTGCGTGCTTTTATTTTACATCTATAAAAGTAATTGAAGCTACATACGTATGTTGGAAATTGGTTTAAATAGTTAGAAGATATACATAAAGAAATATTCTCGGGCTCTGCCCTAGGATTTTATCTTTTTGAATATACTTCCTAAAAATCAATCTTTGTTCTTCCACACATGCCGCTCAAAAGTATTACTATTATTTCATAAACAATGGCTATTCTTACTTTTCTTAACGATTACACGATTTTTGCTGATAACGCATTACCAATAAATGAGCTATAACTCATGATAGGAAAAGAGAGGTTTAAGACTTAGGATGGTATAATCTAGGATTGAAGCCATTTGCCAATTTGCCACAAGATAATCATTTAATTACATAGCAATTCGAAGATTCTCGCAAGTGTTTTAGAAAAAGTAATAATTTTAAAGAATCTGTTTATTTGATTATATGTCTGTTACACGAATGTTTTACACTTATTTTCTCGATCAGATCTAAAATCTTTGGAAACATTGAGTAGCTTACGAAAAGAAATTGCAATTCGAAGAGAGATCATACGTGATTTAAGTCGTTCAAATATTCGGTATGTTTTAAATGGGTTTATAGTGTTATTTTGGTAGAATGCCTACCCCAGACTCAGAATATGCAAAGTAGGAGAAGTTTCGATTCCTATTCGGTTGCCAAGTCTGTCAGTGTTTTTTCTCAGGGGTTTGGGAACGGGTCAAAACCAGGCTGATTGGGAAAAATGTTTCAATTTCTCAAAATTTGGAATAAATTATAATTAATAATTTGGTAAAAACTTACATTTATGTATATCTTATCAAATTAAAGGTTTCTTTGCCTATTTTGTTATTTGAAATGAAATTGAACTAAGATACAATATGTCTATCTCTTCTTTTTCACTTCCAAAAAATTACTAATTTCCTAAAGTTTAGGATCTTGCCAAACTGATTTGACAAGATCCTCAACTTTAGCAAATTGGGATTTTTTTCCCGATTTTGGGGAAAAAAGTGGCACTTTTTTGCATTGAGAACAGATCCGATTTGGGGATCCAAACAAAGAAGGAGAAAAAACTCTGTCTGTTTTGTCTGGTCTTAGCCTGTTCGATTCCATATGCGCTTCCGAAGTAGTCCCTTTTCTCATGGCTTGTGGCATGACTTCATAATTATGAAATAGCGATGTTTCGTATTTCGTTGATTCATTGTTATATAAAGGAATGCGGTAGAGAATGAATCGAACAATCACACAATTCTGGTTACCGTGTGGTCTAAAACTATTTGTGCGGGCTTTAGTGTCCTTGTCGTGCTTATTTATCTCAACAAGACAAATGCTAATTTAAATGACAACGTAAATGTATGTCTCATGCTAGTTTCCCAATGCTGATCCGTTCAAATCGAACAAGCCTATTCAAGCTATCGAATACTGATCGAGCTCGGTTGTAGTGTGTGATCGGGGGTGGGGGGGTGGGGGGTGGGGGGGGGGATGATCAATCTTGGACGGCATCGGTCGTGCCTTCTACACGAATATTCTTGTCAAAAATACTTATGTTGCAGTTGAGGAGTAAAATGATCAGGAAGCGATCGGGAATCGATCGTGAATCGATCGAAGATCAGGCTCACCGTGAATCAATCGTGTTGAGTTCAAGCATGATCGGTTTGATGGCCTTAACCCTTTCCTGTTTTACAAAATTTTGGACCTGTCCAAATTCAAAGGTTTTGCAGACGAAAATTCAAAGTGGATTTAATATGAAAAATTACCAATCTGTGGGGTAGAAAATGGTGTGGAAAGAGAAGAAATTGCTTGTCAGAAGCAATTTCTTCTTTTTTCACAATGTTTTCTCAATCATAAAATCACAGGCACGTAAAAAGCAGGGATTAAACAGCAAAGGGTTAACCCGAACTGTACACAATCATTATCGGTATGTAGACGAATAATTCCCGACCTCATCAACTCGAACTGGTACACGATCACACTCGACTATTTTCCAGCGTTATTCAGGGACGGAGGGGCCTGTTTTACTAAACTACTTACGAAAAAATTGATCGTAAGTCAAAATTACAAATCGTACCTGGTGTTTTCAACCATTGTTAGATTCTACCTTGCAATATATCATTGGGATCGTCTTTTAAAGACGATTCCATTGAGATAATGCATGGCAGAATTCCATATTTAGTTACTCCTGTAGAAGCAACTTTAATTTCTGACTTAAGCAAAAACTGATCGTAAGATGTTTAGTAAAACAGGCCCCTGGAAACGTTCGAGTAGAGACCGGGGTGGTCAGGATGCGATCGTGTAGAACAAGAGTATAGGTCGGTATATTCGAGTAGGAATCGGAAGGTTGGTGGTCGGGTAAGGGTCTGGTAGCAATCGTTTAGAGATTCAGATAGTCGAGAAATGCTTGAGTAGTGCTCGAGTCAAGGCTGGGATGATCGGGCGGACATTAGAATGATGATCGGGCGAAGGAATAGATCGCGTTGTTCGGATCGGAAGGGGAGGCCTAAGTACAATTTCCAAACGTTCTCAAACGATTTTACATCATCAACACAGGGAAGATTTCGGGTTAAAAGTTAAATGTTACAAAATGTCAGTTAAGATTATTAATTACATTTAGTTCAAGAACGTGTCGAAAATGGACTGAACCAATTTCCATATATAAACATAAAATTTTAAGGATTTGGTTGAAAAAAATAGAATGCCTTTTTGTACATGTGCAATCAATAAACATGTACATTTACTCTTACAAGCAATCCTCCAAGTTTTCTAGACGGAACTGAATTAGACTTTCCATAGTGTTTATCATCAAGTGGCCTATCCTTTCTTGTTGTATTAAGCGAAATCATCGGCAGCTCAGAGCGAAACAATCGCAACTGCCTACACTTAACAACATTGTGAAATTGACATTCCTTTCGATCAAAACCATTCAAATTCACTCGCTCAGCGCTCCATTCATTCGATTATTCATTCATTCCAAGCACTCACTCAAACCATTCAAAAACGTCCCAAACTCACTAAAATAGAAACAATCAACGATGCCATTCACAATACATAAAGCTATAAAAAAATCGCGATTTCACTGACAAAATTCAAAGTGCAAAAAGTCTGATATGTTCTTCAAAAAGGTTCTTGAAGAAAGAAGAAGCTATTTATAAAACTTGTATGCATAATTTATTAAAGGGACGTAATACATTTCGCTAATCAATTTCACGATGTTGTTAACTGTAAAAACACATAGGAGGTAAAAAGAGTTTTACTCTGAACCGCCATGGATATGTTGTAAATATGGAATAATAATTCTTCCTGGTATTTAATTGCAATATGATAGCGCTCAGTACTAGTGATCTTAACTTCGGGAATGCGTGCACCCGCGAATGGCGAACTAATCTAATCATCGAAATTCATTTGAGGCGCTATTTTCTCGGCGTTTCCGCATACTTATAGCGTGTTTAAAATTCCGATATATTGTATCAAAATTGATTAAATTATCTAACCAATAAGAAAGGGGTTCCTTGTTCCTGGTGCGTAATCAAAGCATAAGCTATGTGAACTGTTCAGCGATTAAGGACTATCCGGGTTATTTGAAAACTACCCCTGTCAGCTTGCGTAGATCGATATTAAAATTTGGTTTTGTGTCAATAATGTGCGTGAAAAATGGTTCCTCCAACGCACCATTTTTTTTGTTTAAACACTTTTATTATTTGGATTCGTTATTATAAAATGATTGTTATGCAATTACTCTAGAGGGTCCCTTTATTCGTTACATATCACAAACCATTGAGCGAATCCATTTTTCCTATGGAGTGTTTGGAATGAGTGAATGGAGCGCTGAGTGAGCGATTTAAAATGGTTTTGATTGAGGTGAATGTCAATTTCACGATGCTACTAACTGTAGGAGATCTTACCGAAATGATGTGTGCCACCAAACGAGGGTTGAACCCGGTAACCAATATTTGGGTTCTATGAAATAAACACAAGGACTTCACATGAGATACCACTAGCATATGTTAATTATTATAAATACCATTTTAATTGTACCATCTGATTTCAAGAAGTGGCACTTTGTGTTCTATCATAGACGCCGTCATAGCGCAGTTTGTAGCGCGTCGTGCTCCGAATTATGGGAGCGCGGGTTCGATTGCCGATGGTGGCATACATCCTCTGACATTTGTCTCCCACCGATGAATTGATAATCATAGAACTATGTGAGATGAGTAGCTGGAGGCTCGGAAGGGATGTCGTGGTAAGGAGGTGAATTTTATACTAGGAATGCGATATAACTAAAATATATTAAAAGCGGCGTTTAAGTTTATCAAAAAAACCCAATCAAATTGTTTTCAATGGCGTAAAACGCATATATTCATTAGAAAAAATAGATCTCTACATAGATTTGAAATGACAATAAAATTCATATATCATGTGTTTACAATTTATATTGATAAATCCGCCCATTTATGACGTCATATATCATCTCTAGCGGAAATGAGTACATGCTTTTGGCGTCATATAACGTAATGACGGAATTCGTTTTCTATAAAAGTCCCCCAATATCAATATCATTAGGTACCTACATATTTATTAATTTTACACCCTAAAAATGAAATTTTACTATTTTACAGCCAGAAAAGGGAAAAAAAACTAATTTCAGAATTGTGATCGTGTTATAGGCCTAATGGATATAATCTCCATTATATAACTAAAATCTCTGAAACTACTACTCAGATTTCAACCAAACTCTACAGTTACAGTTAACAACATCGTGAAATTGACAATGTGAATGATTATGAAATGATTTGGGAACAAAATTGAATGAATGTGTGGAGAGACTTTTGAGTGAATTTGATGGGAGGTAATCCAGTATTGCAAATTTTGTTCAGTATGAACAAAATTTGCAATATTGATTACCTCCCTTTAATAAAGTTCTATAGAAAGCTCCCTTTTTCTTCAAGAACCTATCAGACGCTTACAATATCAATTAAATAAGAGAAATCCCGATTTTTTCCGCCAGCTATTTTTTATTTTGAGCGAAATTGTTGTTATATGTTTTTCAGTGAGTTTGGAGCGCTTTTGAATGGTTTGAGTGAGTATCTAGAATGAATGGATGGAGCGCTGAGTGAGCGATTTGGAATGGTTTTGATTGAGTTAAATGTCAATTTCACGATGTAACTAACTGTATGATCCTAAGGACATGCTGTTTCAGATTTCTTCGAAAAATACCGACCGGGTTGATAACACGGGCTCTTTGGGCCGACGTGTCACCAGAAATTGGCCCCAATGGTGAAATATATATATTCAAAAATCTTCTCTAAAACCACTGGTCTGAATTTAAACAAACTCCACAGAAATGATCCTCAGGGCATGCTCGTTTAGATTCCTTCCTTATATTCAGATCGGGATGATAACATGGGCGGTTTGGCTGAAGTGTCACCAAATTAGGGGCTCAAATGTTGAAATTAAAAAAAAAAACATCTTCTCTAAAACTCCTTGTCAGAATTTAACCATACTTTAGAGAAATTCTCAGGTTTTGTTTTCAGTAGATTCCCTCGTTAAACCTTGACCTTTGACCTACTCTCTGAAATATTGCAATATAAGATCTAGGATTTTAGTAATTCAATAATAGTTGTTGGTAGATGATCGTCTTTGACTCTGGCATCATGTTGAACCCTTGACCCAGACCAATAACTTTGGCCTACTTTCTTCAAATTAAAATATACGGATCTAAGACTGTATTATGTCACTTAGAAATGTTGGTAGATGATTGTCTTTGTTTCTGGAATCATGATGGACCATTGAATCTGACGGTGACCTTTGACCTACTTTCTTGAATATTGAATTATTAGGGCTACAACAGTATTAAATCAACAATAAAGCTTGGTAGATGATTGTCTTTAATTCTGGCATCCTATTGAACCCTTGATCCCAACCTTGACCTTTGACCTACTTTCCAAAATGTTGTATTATCAGGTCAAGAACTATATTTTGCACTTAAAAAGTATTTCAGGATGATTGTCATTTATTCTGTCATCCTGTAGAACCTTTGACCCTAACATTTGACCTACTTTCTTAAATTTAGAATAATAGGGTCGATGTCTGTATTGATTCAATAGTGAGATAAACATTTTCACACACATGGACCTAGTTGGTAAAATCATAATTTACATGAATTGCATTTAAAGCAAATTAATGTTTCTCCTGGTTTTCTTGGGGCAATTCCAGTGGAGCGATACTTGGCCCTCCTGGGTCTCAAGTATTTCTTGTTTCGTCAATAAACCCTGTAAGGGAAACAACGGAATAATAATAAGCACTGTATATCGGCTTTAATTCATGAGGGTTTCACTTTACGCTCCTATCAACTTTTGCTAGGGATAAAAAAAGAGCAGGGTAACAACGGAATAATACTAAGCACTGTATGTCGGCTTTAATTCATGAGGGTTTCACTTTACGCTCCTATCAACTTTTGCAAGGGGTCGAATGAGGGCACCCCTACACACAGCAACTTCACTGCAGCTGCAGTATAAAAAATCTGAGTGAAAATGGGACATGGTTAATACAGATAACTTTAAGAGTTATCCCCATTAATAGTTTGAATTGCTTTTGTGATGATTACCACACTTGCTAACTCAAGTTTTCTTCAATAACAACAGAAATATGACCAAGGTTAAAGTATACAATACCAACGTCAACTAACGCGTCAACGCCATCAAACATACTGATTACACTAAGGTCATTTTAACGAATGCTCATTTTTAGTACCGAGCTGAAAAGATGATAGAGGATGTAAAAACATGTTTGTATTAAGGTAGTGGAACCGTAATAGTTCCACAACATTCGGAACTCATGATCTTTCACGATGTTGTAGGAAACTTCGATTAACACTGTTAAAAGTAAATTACTTCTGAGACGCTGCAAAACTATTACGAATCTACTACCTGAATGTGATAGAGGATTTAAAAATGTTTGTATTAATGTGAAAATAAATCTAAGGACATATACATGTTTATTCTTTTGGTTTTGATCCCTAGCCAAAGTTGAGTGGTATATTAGCGTCTGATCAAATAGCGAATTTAGAATAAACCCCTTTGTTTATCTGCCTTTTTTTCTCAAAAGTTCATTTAGTAGCGCTTCCTTGTTGATTTACAGGGAAACATTGCTTTTTAGCTCGACTGAGCATAGCGTGTTCAATGTGAGCTTTTGGGTTTATCTTTTGTCCGTCGTCCGTCGTAGGTCGTCAACATTTCTTTAGGCATCTTCTCCAACCAGTATGACATATTGGTGTGGTCTGGCCACTTTATTCTGCGACATAGGAAAAGGGGCCTAAATGTAAACTTTCTTGTTAACAAAAATACTTTTAATTAATGAAAACATTCATGTGAAACTGTAAAAGAATATTCCATTTCCAATGTGTATGTGCATTTGTGACGTTTTAGTTATATGCCGCGTCATGATAAAAGGGGCCTTTATGTATATTCTTTTTTAATACAACTCCTTCATTTATACATGGAAGTTAATGAAAATTTTACTAAGTAATTAAGTTATGTGACCATGTGCATATTGATGTGTTCTGGTGATTTATACAGCGCAAGAAAAGGGGAACTAAATGTAAACTTCCTTGTTATTAATGAATACATTCATTGGAAACTTTCAGAGAATATTCCATTTCCAGGGACTATGTGGATTTATGCTTTATGCCGTATTTATGCCATGTTATGATACGAGGGCCTTTATGTATATTTTCTGTTAACACCACTTCTTCTTTTATACATGAAAGTTAATGAAAATTTCACTTAGTATTCTAAATCATGTGATCATGTGTATTTTGATGTGGTTTTGTGATTTTATACTGCATCATAGAAAATTGAGCCTTAACGGTAACCTTTTAAAACGAAACTCATCGATTTAAAACTTTTACAGACTATGCCATTTCCAGTGACCATGTGCATTTTTGGCAAAATGGTTATTTGTTGCGTCATGATAAATGGGCCTTTATGTATTTTTATTGTTCACACAACTCCTTTATTTATATAAGTAAAATTCGCTATTCTGACATGCCGATTGTATACAAATGTACTGTAATCACAAGTCACGAAACCGTATTCGAGTTATACACAGATTTTCATAAAAACTTAACAGAATCTTTACAGAATATTTCTCATCATGTGACCATGAAAAACATTTATTTTGTCAAATCGTGATATGCCACGCCACGAAAAAGGGGCCTTTATGTTAATTTCCTTGTTAACACATTTCACGGTTGTTTATAGATACATTTAATGGGAAAAAGGGCTTTATGTAATATTTATTTATTATTGTTTACATAACTTCTTCATTAATGCATAGATTGTCATTAATCCTATTAATATTTCTCATGGTACCATAGCCACAACTTTGCCATTTGGTGCAGTTATGCGGCGTTACGGGAAAAGGGGTCTTTAAGTAAGTTTTCTTAAAAACACAACTCTTCCTTCATTTATGGATATATTTTCAGGAAATTTTTTGTTGTTTTATCTCGGATAGCATTATTAAGACCTAGACTTTTCAGAGATTCAGTAAAGCGGTCTCAGGCCCTAATGGGCCTCTTTGTTTCAAAATATTTAGTTATGGAAGCGCTACTTCAATGACCTAACTAAAGCTATGGTTACGTTGTTTAAGTCGGACATCGATGATTTTTTTTTCGCTCCAACCTATTTTTGTATAATGGCGGCCTAAACGTCGTAACTACAGCTTGGGTGACGTCTTTAGTGTCTTTCTATGATGTCCTGTTACTTAATTCTAAGACCACATATTTTGCGGATTAATTACCCGGTTAACATTGTCCCTGCGTTCAGGATTACAAAACGGTTCAAACAGTTTTCCAATTATACCCCGCTTTGCACGCAAGTGCATGTGCAAAGCGGGGTATAATTAGAAAACTGTTTGAACCGTTTTGTCATCCCATCCTGAACGCAGGACTGCTGAGTATGACGCAGGTCAAGGGACGGAGCTTACGATCGATTTTGAGATACAAAAGCTCTAATAGCTCTATCATTTTCGAATCAAGATATGATTTAGTTAATATCTTGATTGATTTTCATATTCATTCTGTTTTCATATTCATTCCAGAATACCGGGGATGTCTGCGCCGTCAAGGTGTTTTACGACCGTGAGTGGCGTCAACAAACGTCGACCAGACAACGTGAAATTGAGACGTTACGTAGCCTTGATCATGAAAATATCGTAAAACTACAGGCGCTGGAAATTGAAGTAAGTGTGAAAAATGAAATGGCTTTCAATTTGGTGTAAGTCGGACATCGATGATTTTGATGATGGTGTAAAGAATTGTAACATGTATTTACTATTTCATGTCATTCTCTTTGCACCCGTATGATAAGCGCGATTTATTTCCGCTGCAGCATGGAATGTGCATGCGGTTTTCCTCGGCTTTTTTACGGAAAAGACCTAAGGAATAGTAAGCGCAGACATGAAAGCGCTTCGTTGCGCATGTGGGTTTTATTTTTTAGCTCACCTGAGCACGAAGTGCTCAAGGTGAGCTATTGTGATCGTAGAATGTCCGTCGTCAGTCGTGCGTCGTCCGTCGTCCGTCGTCCGTCGTCCACAATTTCTTTAAACATCTTCTCCTCCTAAACCAGCGGGCCAATCTTGATGAAACCTTGCAGGGATGTTCCTTGGGTCAGGCTCTATCAAAGTTGTTCAAATAAATGAAATCCACCCTTAACTTTCTTTGACCCTTAACAAAAAGGGCGAATATAGGAAAATCTTCAATATCTTCTTCTCTGAAATCAGAGGGCAGTCAGCTTTCATATTTGGTATGTAGCATCATCTAGTGGACCTCTACCAAGTTTGTTCATATCAAGAACCTGGGGTCATATTCGGGCTTTGCCCGGGCGCCTCCCTCTTTGCTCTTCTGAGCACGAAGGGTAAAAATAGGAAAATATTCAAAAATCTTCTTCTCTTAAATCAGAAGGCAGACAGCTTTCATATTTGGTATGTAGCACGATCTAGTAGACCACTAGAGCTCCACCTGGGCACATCCCGTTTAGCTCATCTAAGCACGATGGGTGAATATAGGAAAATCTTCAACAATCTTCTTTTCTGGAACCAGAAGGCAGACAAATTTCATATCTAGTATGTAGCCATATCCAGTGGACCTCTACCAAGTTTGTTCAAGACCCTTGGGTCATATTTGGGCTCTACCCGGGTGCATCCCTTTTTATATAGAATCAAAGAGCGAAATGGCATATTTTTCTTATTCTTGGCTGAAAACTATCCATGGTATTGATCTTATGTAGAAATTTTCACCTTGTTGACATCTGCCTATTTAATCAATGTGATGTCCCAGGGGTCAAAGAGACTCAGGTGAGCGATCTAGGACCATTATCGACCTCTTGTTATCTTATAGCCTATAAATATATATGCCTTGTTTTCGTCGATGTTTTTAACAGAAATGCAAGTTTCGAAAAATGTCCATGGGATTTCATAAAAGATATCATATGGCATATTTTCACACGGATATTTATAAAGTTATAAGATAAGATAAAAAAATAAATTACACATATCGTGTAAATCATAAAACTATTAATAAGTGGGATGGAAACGGAATAACATTTTACCATGTGTTGGGTTTTACAATGTAATTAAGAAGATACAAGTTAACGACCCTTATATTTTAAACAAGCCGTTACAGTGTTTGATAAGATAAAGACCATATGTTATATACGTATATGTAAAGGACAATACAGCAATCGTAACGTCATAAGAAAAATAAGACTAAAAACATTTGCAAATGGCCAGCATCTTTTTCATTCAAAGTCAATTTTCAAGCGGTTGCCCTAAAATACGTTATTTTAACCTTCCAAAGCCGGTCATTTGATTAAGAGCCATATTTAATGATTGGGACTTTTTTGCTTCATTTAAATCAATAAAAAATATTATTTCACACCTAAACCTAAACCTAGACCAATGACGTCGCTTATTTTGCATCACGTGAGAGTGGAATATCTAGATCCATATAGTACAACCAAAATCGAGGCTACTCCATATAGTACAATTCCAAAACGAGGCAACCTATATTGTACGATGAAAGTTAGGCAAGCTATATTGTACGATGAAAGCGACGCTGCAGTCCCGAATATGGAAATCACCTCTTTTTGCAGCATTTTCAGTGTATCAAACCCTCTGCTCGGAGGTATTGAAATAA
This sequence comes from Fragum whitleyi, assembly GCA_948146395.1. Classification (NCBI taxonomy): domain Eukaryota; kingdom Metazoa; phylum Mollusca; class Bivalvia; order Cardiida; family Cardiidae; genus Fragum; species Fragum whitleyi. The sequence goes on along the minus strand of OX411550.1, from coordinate 39,687,346 downwards.
GTTTGATCTTGAAAAGATTCTTGATTTCCTCATTTGTGACATTCATTGTTTAGAAAGTAAGAGAATAATGCAAGTGACATAGAGGGATACAGAATTGTTGTTTCTTGATTTTAGAGTATCATTTTTGATTTTAGAATATCATTTGTTTACATGAAAATGTACATTTCAAGCGACGACTGGTAGTCAACCTTTTTAGCTCACCTGAGCACGAAGTGCTCAAGGTGAGCTATTGGGATCGAAGAATGTCCGTCGTCCGTCGTCAGTCGTGCGTCGTCCGTCGTCCGTCGTCCACAATTACTTTAAACATCTTCTCCTCCTAAACCAGTGGGCCAATCTTGATGAAACTTGGCAGGGATGTTTCTTGGGTCAAGCTCTACCAAAGTTGTTCAATTAAATGAAATCCACCCTTAACTTTCCCTTTACCCTTAACAAAAAGGGTGAAAATATGAAAATCTTTAAAAATCTTCTTCTCTGAAACCAGAAGGCAGACAGCTTTCATATTTGGTATGTAGCATCATCTAGTGGACCTCTACCAAGTTTGTTCATATCAAGACCCTGGGGTCATATTTGGGCTTTACCCGGGCCCAACCCTTTTTAGCTCGCCCGGGACGAAAGTCTCGGAAGAGCTATTGTCATACCCTCGGATGTCGGCGTCGGCGTCAGCGTCGGTGTCGGCGTCCACATTAGGTTAAAGTTTTTTATTTCTATCAATATTTATCCTAGAGGCTTTATTTTTTACAGAAACACTCATTAGGGCATAGGCTTTCATTTGAGACCAACATCCATGTCAAAATGACCTTTAAACTGTGACCTTGACCCTTTCAAAAAAACTTTAACCAAAAACTTTAACCAAAAACTTTAACCAAAAAAACTTTAACCTTGCTTATATTTTCTGTAAGCTTTAACCTAGAGACATCATTACTCCATATGCACACTCATTAGGTGATAGGCTTTCACCATAGACAAAGGTCCTTGACAATTTGACCTTGACCTTGACCCTTTGTGGACTTAGAAAAACTTTAACCAAAAAACTTTAACCAAAAACTTTAACCTTGCATATTTTTTTTTAATGCTCTAACCTAGAGACATCATAGCTTCATATATATACTCACCAGGTGATAGGCTTTCACCAGAGACCAAGGTCCTTCACAATTTGACCTTGACCTTTACCATTTGTGGACTTAGAAAAAATTTCACTGAAAACTTTAACCAAAAACTTTCACCTTGCTTATATTTTCTGAATGCTTTAACCTAGGGACATCATTATTTCATATACATACTCATTAGGTGATAGGCTTTTGTGAGAGATCAAGGTCCTTGATAATTTGACCTTGACCTTTTATGAACTTAGAAATACTTTAACCGAAATTCTTTTACCAAAAACTTTAATCTTGCTTATATTTTCTGAATGATTTAATTCTAGGGACATCATTACTTCATGTACATAGTCACCAGATGAAAGGCTTTCACCAGAAACCAAGGGCCTTGACAATTTGACCTTGACCTTGACCTTTTAGGGACTTGGAAAAACTTAAACTGAAAAACTTTAACCAAACATTTAACCTTGCTTATATTTTCTAAATGCTTTACTCAGGGACATTATTACTTCATACCCATAATCACTAGGTGATAGGCTTCTACAGAGACCAAGGTCCTTCACAATTTTACCTTGATCTTGACCTTTTGTGGACTTACAAAAATTTTAAAGAAAAACTTCATGTTTGATACAAAGAAATTCCATTGGTAACCTCATCTGCTTGTAGGCTTTCACTTTACCCTAACCTTATACATGCCATTAAAACAAATAAGTTTATATTTCTTAATTACTACTCAAACAGATATATATTAGATCATGGACTTTAACATTGAAAGAAACCACTTTGAACTTCGGTCTTCGATCAAGCGCTGTTTGTGACAAGCAGCTGTTAGGGCGAGCTACGTTGTCCGCGGACAACTCTTGTTTCATAGAATAAAAGAACGAAAATCTTTAAAAATCTTCTTCTCTGTAACCAGATGGCAGACAGCTTTAATATTTGGTGTGTAGCATCAACTAGTGGGCCTCTACCAAGTTTGTTCATATCAAGACCCTTGAGTCATATTTTGGCTTTGCACGGGTGCATCCCTTTATCTCGTATGAGCACGAAAGGTAAAAAATTGAAAATCTTCAAAAATCTTCCTCTCTGAAACCAGACAGCAGACAGCTTTCATATTTGGTATGTATCATCATCTAGTGGACCTCTACCAAGTTTGTTCATATCAAGACCCTGGGGTCATATTTTGGCTTTGCTCGGGCTTAACCCTTTTTACATTGAATCAAAGAGCGAAAATCTTTAAAAATCTTCTTCTCTGTAACCAGATGGCAGTCAGCTTTAATATTTGGTATGTAGCATCACCTTGTAGGCCTCTACCAAGTTTGTTCATATAAAGACCCTGGGGTCGTATTTGGGCTTTGCCTGGGCGCATCCCTCTTTGCTCTTCTTAGCACGAAGGGTAAAAATAGGAAAATCTTGAAAAATCTTCTTCTCTTAAATCAGAAGGCAGACAACTTTCAAAAATCTTCTTCTATTAAACCCGAAGGCAGACAGCTTTCATATTTGGTATGTAGCATCATCTAGTGGACCTCTACAAAGTTTGTTCATATCAAGACCCCGGGGTCATATTTGGGCTTTGCCCGGGCTTAACCCTTTTTACATAGAATTAAAAAGCGAAAATCTTTTAAAATATTCTTTAATCGAAACCAGAGGGCACACTGCTTGCATTTGTGGTATGTAGCATCATCTCGTGGACCCCTACCAAGTTTGTTCATATAAAGACCCTGGGGTCATATTTGGGCTCCACCCGGGAGCATCCCTTTCAGGTCATCTGAGCATGATGGTATGCCATGGTATTGATCTTAGGCAATTATCTTCTTTTTGACATCTGCCTATCTAACTAAAGTGATGTCCCAGGGGTCAAGAAGACTCAGGTGAGCGATCTAGGACCATCTTGGTCCTCTTGTTTATGTTAAATACATTTTTATCAGGATAAGCACTTATCGATTTCACACATGAAATAAACGTTTTACGTGGAATTCTATTTTTAGAACAAATATTTGTTTCAATTTTATCATGTCCATAGTGACTTGCATTTTACGTCCTTATCCGGATCAGTTTTGGATCTATTCCCTTTGTCTCTCTCAAATGCCGCAAATCGTTAATTGTGGAACTTTCACTGTATGTTGTGAAATAAATATGTCATTTAACATGATCGTGTACAATACTGAATTTATTGGATTTGTACCCTGCAGAACCAGTCTATATTTTGACTCGGCTATCGCCTCGTCAAATATAGGCTGGTTCTGCAGGGTACTCATCCAATAGAATTCAGTATTGTACACGATCATGTTAAATAACCTCTTAAAAGTACATTAAAAGCGTGCTCAACCAACTTTGATTTATAGAACCTTTTGAGAATTCCTCATGCAAAAGAAATATTTTATGGGACGCCGAAACTGAAACCAATTCCTTAACCCAATCAATTCAGCACACTTTCTTTTTCGATTTCATCATTCATTAATCTGTCATGTAGTGAAATAGGGTAATTAATGGTCACATTCTAGCAACAGCTCGACGTTCAGGTAGAGGACCCGTAATAGTTCCGCAATGTTTTGGAAGTAATGAACTTGAACAGTGTTAACCGTTCCATAGGAAACTTTGGTCAACACTGTGAAAGTTCATGTGAGTGGCGAATGTTGCGGAACTATGACGGTTCCTTTACCTTAAACTTATTTGGAGCCTTCATTTTCCTAAATGAATGAATTTGAAATTATTCAGAAAAAATATCAAATTGATCGCTAAACACATTTGATTATTAATCATTTATATATAAATGAATGATACAGATTAGTAAGTTAAAGATTCAGAAAAAATACAAGCGCACCGCATACAGGTGTCTACGCTGGGTTGTTGGGTCCTTGAAATCTTATAAAAGTCTAAGTCGAAAAGGAACATAATTCACAAAAAACATCTAGAGCTATCCCCCTTGATAGATAAGTTGCTCTTTTGATACTTAACATGTGTGCCAAGTTTCAAACGAAAGTTATTGATAGAACCAGAGATTTCTCAAAATGCCAAAGTTTTCGGACGACGACAACGTCTACGACGGCGCATAGGCTATAGGTGTATTTTCAACTGAGCTTTGACGCAGGCGTTCAGTCCATTACCATAGGTAAATCGGGTATAATTAAAAAGCAAATGATTGGAATTTAAACTGATCCCTTCACTGCAATTGTGGAAGTACATGTTTGAGTAAACTTTACGTTTAAGGACAAGCAATAACGTTGGTTTAAAAGGTAAATTATAAGCTTTATTCGTTATTTTAACATGTTTCATTTATTTCGAACAAATGGCACTAAAATAGCACGTGAATTTAACGGTTAAAAATAGATTTCACGGCTCACCGCGCAAAATTTTCCTATATAGCAATACCTCGTGTTTTCTCAGAAAACAGGCGGCCGCCGTCATAGCGCAGTTGGTAGCGCGTCGAACTGTCAATCTAGAGGTCCCGGGTTCGATCCCCGACGCCGGCAATCATTCTTTCCAACTATTAGTCTGTCACCAATCGGTTGATAATCGTAGACCTATGTGCGATAGCAGCTGGAGAATGTGAAAAAATATTATAGTTGTGTTGATGAGAGAAATACCAGGAATCCATTGTTATGTGCTCCAGCAACCGCGATTTAACTGAAAAATAAATGTTTAAAGCAGCGTTCAATCAATCAGAAAACGGCGAGTTATTAAACGGGTGAATGCAGGACGTTCTTGTCAGCGACTTATATAGCTTCAGATACATTCTTTCGAAGGCGTCACTGCAACCGTTTCTTAGCTCCGCAGAGAAGTTTCTACGTATGCGCTAGCCGGAATATACACAAATCATAAATTAGATAATGTTAATTTTCACATTTAACAGCAGTCAACGGGTAACCATGTATTGGTGATGGAATATTGTCAAGGTGGAAGCGTGTTCACCATGTTAGAGATGCCGCAATACGCAATGGGTTTTCCAGAGGACGAGTTTCGACTATTTTTAACACATATTGGTAAGAAAACACATTTCAAACTCCAACTTATGTAAAGTTAGGAACAGTGTGAAATTAAATCTCATTTCATTCAAAACCTTGATAAATATTCCTTTCGGCACTCCATTTTTAAGCATTCAAAACGCTCATTCATAGCTTTTAAACGCTTCAAAATCACTCAAAACGATCCAAAACTTCATTCAAATTGCTCCAAGCATTCAAAGATTTCATTTGGTTTCGCAAAATGGAAAGTCCGATTGGCTCGTCATGACTCACATAGATCTATCTATTTATTGAGTACATAACATACACTTTTGTTAAAAAATGTATTGAAATATCACTTATTTCTTCGTTCAACTTAATTCTGAAAATCATTCGAAACAATTCATCTGGTCAATTTGACGATGTTATTAACTGCAATGATGTCGCCTTCAAAATTATGAATAAACGAACTTCATTGTTGAGAAAAATATTCTTCAAGAACTTGTAAATGATTATGTAATAAGCAAAAGCTATCTCTAATGAACAATTACTACGATCTAGCGCATCTTAATTGAAGCACCTGAGATTTCGAATGAGGACGGAGATGGTTGAGATTTGGCGGTGTTCGTAGTCTTTCATAAAGCGTCCGCCATCAACATCTACGTTATGTGTTCTCAAAGGCCACATTTTCGGCTCAGATGATCTGAAACTTCGTCAAACCATTTCAGTAGATGATATCTAAGATTATTTCAAATTTGGATCCAATTGAACAAAAAAAATTGTCACTTGGCAAAATCTTGGAAAAAAACATGATTTCGCTCTAGACACTACACTTTTGGCTCAAATATATTGAAACTTGGTTAGAATACGTTTCTGCATGCAATATTTGATTTTTTGATAATTTGGCTTGGTCAGAAAAATAACTTGATCACCGAGTCGGATCTTGGAAAAGTTTGGCCAGCTCTCCACTCAGGGTGTATTAGTGATTTTGCATATTTGAATATTTGTATGAAATTGGACGAAATTATTGATATTTCTTTAATGCTTTTCGGTGGTTTATCGAGAAATAACGGTAGATTATGACTTGATAATCTCACCGCAAAAGCAGTGAGATTATCAGAAACTTATACCCTGCTTTTGTGCATTTCATCCTATCTGACGTCATCCATGCGGGGCGAAATAAGTGACGTCACAATGAACCTTGCATAGCAATCACGTGCAAAATGACGCGCTTTACGAAAATATGTCATAGAAATTTCACATTTTGTCTCATTTTTGCATTAAAGAAATAGAATAATCGTTTGTTTTTCGTGCAAGATCGATTTATATTTCATTTCGTGAACAACAAAAGCTATATTTTCACTCGTGGCTCCGCCACTTGTGAAAATAAAGCTTTTGTTGTTCACTCAATGAAATATAAATCGATCTTACACTGAAACAAACAATTATCCTCTATTTATTTCTCCAACCCCTTTAATGAAATTATACGTACTTGTTTGTTTGTGTGTCCTTATGGACCAATTAGACACTTTAAAATCCAAACAGCCAGTACAGTCGTGGAATAATTTGATCGATTATAATTCAATGTTGGCCGTCTTGAACGATTTCGAAATATTTTCTAATGATTTGGAAGCGTCTTTGATCGATTTTAGTGGGTGTTTGGAATGAATGATAGAGCCCTGATAGAATGATTTAGATTGATTTTGATCCGAATGAGTTACAATTTCACGATGTTATCAACTGTATCGTTTATCTCTCATTACAGGAAGCGGACTGAATTATTTACGAATAAAAGGCTACATTCATCGAGACATTAAACCCGGCAATATAATGAGATTTATTTCACTGGATGGCAGGTGAGCGAAAACAATTCAAAGTTTGGGAAAAAAGTAATCGTGTACATGTTCGTGAGCATTCGACGATGTTTAAAAGCAGGGAATAGATTCAAACGCGTGATGTAACATATACTCCAAATCTTCCCTTGTCTGGAATCGAATTTCGTTAACAAAAAAGCCATGGGCTTTCAAAATACTTCACTAAATTAGATGACAATGGAGTGAAAAAAAACATTTAAAATATCCTATAAAACCCGTTAGTCATAGAGCTTTTAAATTTGGCTCCAAGCATTGGCCAATGCTTGTCTACTCTAATTTTTTAAATTACTCCTCTTCGTTTGAAAAAATAGCCCTATGTTGTGGGATTGTGGATTTCTTGTTTTAATGTCGTACAGTTGCCTGGGCAGTGTCCGAGATTTTGACATTTCCTTTAACTTTTGGTTAAAGGGAAATTATGCAAAATGAATAAATCAAGATTTTTTTGCTTTTTAGCTCCACTGGCCGAAAGGCCAGCGGGCTATTGTCAAAGGCGGGGTGTCCGTCGTCCGTGCGTCCGTGCGTGCGTGCGTGCGTCCGTCCGTCCGTCCGTCCGTAAACTTTTACTTTAAAAATCTTCTCCTCATAAAGTACTGGATGGATTCCAATCAAATCTCACAGGAATGTTCCTTGGGTGACCCTCTATCAGATTCCTTCAAAGATTTTAAATCGGTTGAAAATAATAGCAGTAATGGGCGTGGCTAATTTCCATATATGGTAATAGGTGGCTTTTCTCAGAAACTAATTGATGGATATAAACCAAACTTCACATGAATTATCCTTGAGTAGCCCTCTATCAGCCTACAAATCATTGTGATCAGATGAAAAATATGTATTTTATGGGCGGAGGTCATTTCTCTATATGTTATATAGTGAAAACTTAACAAATCATTTTCTCAGATTCTAACCAATAGATATCAACCAAATTTCCCTGGAATGATTCTTGAGTGACCATCAACAAGTCTACAAAAAATATTGTGATCAGATAGAATTTGTGTATTTGATGGCGGAGGTCATTTCTCTATATGTTATATTGTGGAAACTTTGAAAATCCTATTCTCAGATTCTAACCAATAGATATCAACCAAATTTCCCTGGAATGATTCTTGAGTGACCCTTTATCAGTCCAGCAAAAATTATTGTGATCGGATGAAAATCATATATTTTAAGTGCGGAGGTCATTTTCCTATATGTTATATAGTGTAAACTTTGAAAATCATTTTCTCAGAATCTAATCAATGGATTCAACCAAATTTTACTAGAATGGTTCATTAGTGAAACTTTATCAGTCTATGAAAAAATATTGTGACCAGATCAAAACTATGTCTTTTATGGGCAGAGGTCATTTCTTCAGATAGGTTATATGGTGGAATATCCAATATAGGGTAAAATTAACTATCCTGAAAGGTTAAACAGATAGATTAGATATCATGGAAATTTTATTTCTGTGAAGTTGTATCAGTCTGCCAAAAAATATTTTGATTAGATGAATAGCATATTTATTTTATTGGCAGAGGGTATTATAACATACATGTATAAAGTGAATATGATCTCCCTTTTGGTATCATCTCAATGATGATTTTTTCTAGACTTGTTCAATTTATAGGTGTAATGATTATAGATAAGAAGGAACAAAACCTTTGTTGAAATTCAAATGTATAGAAATATTAGTTGAAATAAGTTGCCTGAGAATACCCCCTCAGAATTGGTGAGTTTAGTTGAACGAAGGGTGAACCTGCACAATTATCAGGATATTTAGGCCTGTGGAGCGAATCAGGCGCTCAAGCGCCTCTAGTTTTTCTTGTAATGTTACTGACCATAAAAAATCTGAAGTAATGATATCCTTACACAAGTAATACGTATATTTATACAAGAATCCTTTTGCATTTAATCCTGGCCATGCTGAATCAAAACCATGACGCCCTTGTATAAAATTCAAAGTGCTGAAGGCAGTTAAAACCTATGTCTTTTTGTTCAGAAAAAAAAAAATGTTACAGATGAAGAAATTGCGGATACTTTTCTAAACAATTTTTGGGAATAACTCAATCTTAAATGAAAGACTGAATTAATTGTATATATATTTCAGATCGCTGTTTAAACTGACAGATTTCGGGGCCGCACGTGAGCTACAAGATGACGAAACTTTTCATTCCATATATGGTACTGAGGAATACTTGGTAATGTTTACTTTTTTATTTCATTCAAAACATCGGTGTTATATTGTTCTATTTTTGCCCAGCCCTGCGTTCAGAATGAAAACGTTAGCGAAGCGCTTTCGAAATGTACGCGCACGTGCAAAGCGGGGTATCATCTCAAAGCGCTCACGAAACGTTTTTACACCCTGAACACAGGGCTGGTTTCATCCGTTACAAAACGATTGTAAGTCATTTAGGAGTCAACAATGGTTTAGAAAGAAAATCAAGTACCATTTCGTATCAGATAGTTATAAATAATTAACCTTTCTAACGAATTCAAATACAAAAGCTTACAAACATATGTTACCCGTCACGCGAAAAGGAACCATTTGGGTAGTGAGTAAGGTTTCGACCCTAGTCAGACTTCGCAGTTTTTGCAGACTGACTAGGGGCGAAACTTTCAGCAATCGGCTTATTTTCTGAATCTAGAATATTCAATCTACCTTCTTGTGAAAGAATTTTAGAAATGAGACCTTTGGTTGACCAATGCTGGACCCAATCTCTTTTTCAAATATTTATAATCCAAAGTTCCCAGATGGATCTTTTTGGCGTGACGGGTTACATATATGAATGTTGCCTTTTCAGTGAACGAGAAACGTCATTGAATAAGAATAAATCAATTGGTATATGTTTATGTCAAACGTATTAATATGCCACAGAGTTTTTTAAAATTTTATTTCCTTAAGAGCCATAAATGTTATTGTTTGGGGGGAAAATTTGTAATCTAAAATATCCAAAAGTCAGTTACGGTGTTACTTTTAGTCTTCTCATGCTGCATTCGGAACACCACTCGGCCAATCTCACGATCAACCTCGGATGTACATAGACGGACTATTTTTTTTAAAATTACGGGAAAACCTTGGAAAAACTCGATGACGTCAGTAAAAATGGCGTTAACCCTCGAAACTTTGAGTGAAAACATTCGACGTCGCCAACGCTACTCGTTTGAAGTCACTGACGTGAAACCATCGTATCCTGATATAAATAACATAAGATTCTAAAATAACGGCTGAAAAATCTCAATTTTTGAGAATGATTCGTCATTCTCAAAAATTACGATTTTTCAGCCGTTATTTATTGTAAAAGATATAAATCTACAGTGCTAGTTTTTCTTACACTGTTTCCGCCTAACAAAATGCATGATTTTGTTACATATACCTATCCGCCTTATATACATACGAGGTCTGTTGCAGTTTACGGAAATGGCCGAGTGATGTTCCGAATGCTCATGCTGTTCACGACATGCATTCGGAACATCGCTCGGACTTTTCCGTAAACTTGAAAGTACCTCGGACGTAAGTGTAGTAATTTTTGGTCAATTTTTAGGTAATTCGGCTCCTGGTGGTACTTTGGTTAATACGCTTGAAGAAAAGCAAATTCCTTTAATGCTTTCAGTTCGTCTATGGAGATCATTTTGACTTACAATAATTTGAGAGCAAAACAAAGTAAAACACTGCGTTTTGTTTTCAAATCATAATATGCCCAATTTTACCTTACGTTGATTTTGCTTTTTGCAGCGTCATCCTCAGTTGTGTTTGTGACGTCATATAAACTCTCGCGCGAAATGACGCGCTTTTATGGCAGCGCCCGTATTATTCCCGAGGTCTATTCCGTAGAATCGCCGAGGGTTCCCGATTGCACGACATGTTCAGTTCAGATCGTCGTGAAGTTTACACTCATTCTGATAAAAAAAAACCCATTCTAAATCACTTACTAAGACGTCGCGCACGGTAATGCGGCATTTTTTAAAAAACGTCACCCTCTAGGTTTTAAAACTTATCATTACCAGACTCCTTACACGCACCATCGTTATATCTTATATCGAAATAACGCTTAAACCATGGTCAATGTAAACGTCATACTTTAATTGCAAACTATATTGGTACAAGTTCGTAAAAAAGAGTTTCAATTTGTAATTTAAGCGAAAAAACACGTGTAACATGTAACACGAAAGTATCACTGAAAGATACACATGTTATATTTTAAATAGTTTAATAATGTTTCAACTGCTTGAAAATGTATTAAATTTGAACAGGCATGACATCCAACAATTTTACCAACGGAGATCGAATTTTAACCACAAATAAGAAAAATACCGTTTTATGTTTAAGAAAAAGTGAAGCGTAACATCAAGCTTCAAGACGCAAAAAAATATAACTATTTTCTTTTATATTTTCATTAAAAATTGATTAATTGCAACCAGACTTGAAATTAAAAATATTATTTTTCTGTTATTCTTAAAAATGTAAATCAATATCAATTTGAGTTTTAAACGGAAAATTGATAAGCTGAAATTCTTGTGGAACGAAATCTTTTCAGGGCGTAAAATAACTGGGTTTTTTTTCCATTTTAAAAACGCTAAAAACAGCAGTTCCTTTATTCATACGTTTATTTAAATTCAGACAAGAAATATTATTTTTCTCTTGATAATCATATTAAAATTTCAAGGAAAAGTATTTGCAAATAAATGAGATATTGATATTAGTATGTGTGTGGAACGATTTCTAAAAAACGCGCATTTTCTTAAAGCGACGTTAAGTTTGATGCGTTGAATTATAAAACCGGCGCGCCTTCAGACGTTGATTAAAAACCCACAATGTCAAAGAAAATAAGAAAATAAAAAGAAAGCGAAACGCCATCTGAGAATAAATTGAGATGTAGATATGTGGGTAGGGAAGAACAAAGATATAAATAAGAGGGTCAATATAGCCCGAAATCGCTCATGTTAATTTGATAACAAAAATGAATCTTTAATACATTTTTCGCGAAGATTTGCGAGGGTAAAGAGGCGAGTTTTAATCTTTTAAAGATGACTATTTATTCGGACATTGCTATTGCTACATAGAGAGAGTGAGCAATATGATAATTACGTTAATTTTTTCCGACCCCCCCCCCCCCCCCAAAAAAAAAAAAAAAAAAAAAAAAAAAAACAAAACAAAAAAAAAAAAAAAAAACAATAAAACACTAGACGCTACACCATGGACGTTCGCTATTTTGACGTTACATTTTAGTACCGCATTACCGTGCGCGACGTCTTAGCGCTCCATTCATTCATTCATTCCAAGCATTCAACAAAACTATTTTAAAAGGCCCCAAATAGCTCAAAATGGTAGGATCAACAACTACATAAAAATAAAAATCGATAGATAAAATTCACAATTTCACTGACATAATTGAACTTTGTAAGCGTATGATGGGTTCGTTAGAACATTTAAAGCTTTTTATAAAATCTGTTCCCAAATTTTATTGAATGAATGTAATTAAGATCGCCAATTTTGTTCATCTTGTTTTATATTTTACATATTTTGTAATGAAGACAGAAAAGATTACGTTATATGACCCTTGTTATTCACTCAGTTAAAAGACACTTCATATAATTGAAAATAAGTGACCCACTTTTAAGATAGATATAGATTTATATTGTCCTAAAAAAGCAATAACGAATTTAGTTCCTGTATGGTAAAGCAATTGACCCGGACGAAAGTAAATGTATAAAACCACTTAATGTCGTAATGACCATGTTATTTTGAAAAAAAAAAAAAAAAAAAAAAAAAATACTGACCCCCTTCACCAAAATATCTGTCAATTTATTCTTTTACATTTAGAATAATCTTTATGTGCAGAAATAACCGAGAAGTAATTTTCTAGCCCATTATACATGTGTATATCTCACCAGAACAAAATTGAACTTGACCATTCGATCAAGTTTATTTTCTCTCTTTGTGCGATTAAGACGTTCGTTTTGCAAAACAGGCTACAAATTTCAAACGTGCGCATACTTTTTTGCTGGTCATACTTTTGTGTGAGTCGAGTTTAATTAGTTATAGTTTTATTTTCACTATTAATAGCAACTGAATGATTTTGCGAAATTAAGAATATAACCTCATGAAATCCTAATGAAAGGACAAATTGCGTTCAGGACGACAGAATTGTTCCAAATGATTGCCATTTTTACCCCGCTTTGCACGCAAGTGTACGTGCAAAGTGTGGTAAAATGTGCAAACATTTCGCAATTTTTTGTCATTCTGACCGCCGGGCAGGTATTTCTTTTTCCGCTAAGATATGAAATCGCTTTACCTCTACCAGGCACAGAGATCGGGGGGGGGACCGTCTCGAAAAAAACCTGATTTAAAACACGTAATGTCGTACATGTATTGGCTTTGTTGAATATTTAATATTGGAATATCTTGCTAGCGAGTTGTAAATGAAGTCAAATCAGGGCTCGAGATTATGAATTTTTCATTCTCAATTCAATTTTTTTTCAAATTTCAATTTGAAATTAAAGCCGTAATTCTGTATTATTACTCATTTTAGTGGATTTACATAAATGATAAATATTAATAAGTTGTTATGAATAACAACTTATTAGAATTATCATTTATTTCTTACATTTATTTTAATTTAAAATTTGAGAAAATTCTCATTTGAGCTTGAGAAAAGTTTTATAACCTTGGGCCCTGAAATCAAATTGAAGTAGCATTTATCTCGAACTGACAAACAAGCTAAACAACATGAACACTATGCGAAGAAAATTGTATTTGTACAGGTATAATCCATGATTTTTGCCCTGGCAGGGCGGAGCTTACGTATTTAAAGTTATAGTAAATCAGCTTGCTTTTATATCTACTCACTTTTATAAAAAAAAGTCTAGATAAATAACTAAAAACGATAAATTTTAGGTGGGTAACCAAACCCTCGTAACTTCAACCCGGACAAGCTGAAGTTAAGAGGATTTGGTAACCAAACAATGAAATACAATGTATGTTCGCCGGCTGAGAAAATCGAATCTTTTGATTTAAAGATACAGTTATTAGTCCCCTACCGGCGAACGCCGAAGGGGACTATATGTTTGCGCTCCGTCCGTCTGTCAGTCCGGATTTTCAGTATTCCGGACTTTTTTTCTTAACCCTTGGAGATATTGAGCTGATTTTTTGTATGTGAGTCCGCATCAATGAGTTACAGAATAAGTTTAAGCTTTGTTCCGGTCCATTTTTTTAGGAAGGTACGGATGCTGGACTAAGAAAATTACCAGGAAATTTCAGTTTTCCGGACTTTTTTTCGTAACCCTTGGAGATATTGAACTGATTTTTGGTATGTGAGTCCGCATCATTGAGTTACAGAACAAGTTCGAGTTTAGTTCTGGTCCATTGATTTTTGAGGAAGATACAGATGCTGGGCTTAGAAAATTACCAGGAAATTTCAGTTTTCTGGACTTTTTTTCTTAACCCTTGGAGATATTGAGCTTAATTTTTGGTATGTTAGTCTGCATTATTGAGTTACAGAACAAGTATGAGTTTGGTTCCGGTCCATTGATTTTTGAGGAAGATACGGATGCTGGACTTAGAAAATTACCAGGAAATTTCAGTTTTCCGGACTTTTTTTCTTAACCCTCAGAGATTTTGAGCTGATACATAAAATCTGATCCAACTGTGATATTTTGGAGAGGTAGTAATTAATTCCTTTACCTCCCAAAAAAGATCCCCCATCTAGGGATATATATATATAAATCCGGTAGGGGACTTGGTATTGCCATGCAATACCTCAGAATGCTTGTTTACATTCGATATTTTGTCGATGAACACATGATTGAATCAAATACAATGTATACTGAAAAGTAAACTCGCCATATACGTCAAGGCTGCACCGGCCCTGTCAGATGAATAATACCACAGAATATCTTGAGAAGGGCGAAAACGCGAATGAATCATAGTATAATATGTGCCTGAAAATTCTCATCAATCGCTCTGATTGTTTATGATAGTGACGTCATATTTTACTACCAGTACCCAAAGATGTACGAGCGAGCAGTGCTGCGTCTACCACGACCGGGTAACACGAGTTTCAACATTACTGTCGATATCTGGAGCCTAGGTGTGACTATATACCACGTGTGTACCGGATACCTTCCTTTCCAACCATTTGGAGGCAGGAGTAACGCCCAAACAATGTAAGGATGTGCTTATTAGTTTCGTTGGTGGTTTGATTTTAGCTCTTTCAGAGCACAATGAGCTCAAAATGAGCTATTGTGATCCGCATGTTGTACGACGTACGTCTGTCATCTGACCGTTTGTTGGCTGTTAACAATTACCTAAACATCTCATCTAAAACAATTTAACAGAAGTTGACCAAATTTCACAGATTTGATCCTTAGGTAATGCTTTTACAAAATATTTCAAGGGTTTTGAATCAGGGTAAAAAAGGGGTCAAAAGGTCAAATCTTAAAATGAATATTCTCCTCTGAAACAACTGATCATATTTGACCAAATTTCACATATATGATCCTTGAGTCATGTCAAATACTTAAAAATTTTAAATCGGGGATCAAAATGGGGTAGAAAGTGGGGTTCGAAAAAGGCCAAGTCTTATGTATGCCCTAGAAGTCACAGTTTCGCTTTGGCTCAATCTTTCTGAAACTTGCTCTGGACGTTTGTCTAGGCTTAAGGAAGATCCCTATACATTTCTGTTGCAATCCGACTTATGGCAAGGAAAAAGTTACCTTATAGACAAATATCTTATTACCAGTCGAGAGGTCACATTTATGGCTCTATCCTTTTTAAACTTGTTCAGGATATTTGTCTTGTCCAAGAGACGATCTCTATTGATTATCGACGCACTCCGACTTATGTCATGGGAAAAGGAGCCTTAAAGACAATTGTCTCGTTACCACTCTAGACATTACAATTTTGGCTCAATCTCTTTCAAACTTGCTCAGGATGTTTGTCTGGTCTTAAGAAAGGACCCTTTTGGTTTTGGATGCATTCCGATGTATGTCAAGGGAAAATGAGCCTTATTGACAATGTCATTTTTACCATTCAAGGGGTCACAATTTTTGCTCAATCTCTAACAACCTTGTTCAGGATAATTGTCTAGTCATAAGGAAGAACCCCTTAAATATGGGTGTTGCAGGGTAAAGCTTAATTTGACCCGAAATCTTTATATATCTCCTCCATGGTAACCAAAACGCTGATTTCAATCAAACTTGGGTTAAATGTTCCCGGTTTGACCTACTCAAAAGTTGTTAGAGAATTATGCATTGATCCCAAATATGGCTGTGACAGGGCGGGGCATCTTTACACTTTTATATCTTCAAAACGTCTTTTTCGCATACAAGTTCGGCAATTTTAATTGATTTTGGCATTAATATATCTCAGTCCTTAAAATCGGGTTTGTCAAAATCTGTTTAGCCCGAAAATATTGTTGTTGCTTGGCGGAACCCTTCGCACTATGGAATGTGTGTACAACATCACCTCAAACAAACTTGACATAAATTTTCTTTGGTGACCCTTTTCAAAATGTTCTAGACATTCTGATTGACATGGCAGTGCAGGGTCTATTTTCACTTTCAACTCTTGAAATTACATTTTCTCAACCTCTAGGCAGATTTAAATGAAGCTTTGCTAGAAAGTTCCTTGAGTGCCACCCACTTGAACAATAAGATACAGGTGAGCGGATTAGGGCAAAGCTGACCCTCTTGTTATTGGTGATTATGCTCCATGTATACTTATTACGAGAGAGAAAAACAGTTGCCTATCAAGTAAATTCTTTTCATAAAATATACGGTTGGATGGGATAATCTGTTAATTTAATGTGAGAAAAAAATGACCGCATTAGGTGAAAGAAACCGGAAATTCAAATTCGCCTTTATTGCGGAAGAAAATTAAATTCAATCAAAATAGAAACAAAGCACACGTAACATAAGAGTCATCAATGAGTAATCGAGTTTATGTATAGGTCTTTGAAATATAACGTGAAGTTACTCAAATATGACTCGGTCTTTTAAAATACCGCCCTCGTTTTCATATTATGAGACATAAATGTGACAAAAGACAAGTGTATTTATGTTGCTTACGAACAAAACTTACTTTATTAGATTTTTTGATAAAACCTTCATAGCGTAACGAGAGGGATCATTTAGTACTAATTTATGTCAGATCAGGGTCGATTTCGGCAAAGGCTTAGGCTTATAGAGGGATAAAAAGAGACTGTTTGACTGGATATTTGATACAGATTTTGTGCATGAAAATCTTAAGTGAATATATTAATTTATTAAATGAACTAGGCCTTTGTTGCCAGAGCGAAATAACCACGTTGAATATTTTTGATATCACACGGGTGTTATTACAATAGTGGAATAAGTATGCAAATGAGCTACTGTATGCACGAAGAACAAATTTAGATTTTTGTTTGTAATGAAAATGACGTCATAGTTAGTCTGCTGGCGTCATTTCGCAGAGGGCGTTATATGTTTCGCGTTAAAGATCTTACATAAATCGAAAAATATCGTATTTTTTTCGTTTTTTCCACAAAAATTCGGTCATATTATAAATAGAATATCTTTAAAGTTATGGAACATAATACATAACAATGTGATTTTTTCCCCAGAATCTTATTTTTTCATCGTTACGTGTATTCAATTATTCTGTTTGATATTTTCAAATTTGCATTTTCTATAAGTTATCATCTCTAGGCGACCAAACACATGTGAGAAAAACACAGGAAAATTGAGCTTAATATCAAATTCGTTGCTTCCAAAATTGAAGCCATAGTTTTGGAGCGATCTTCAAGAAATATATATGGGGGGAAAACCCTGGGCTTCACAAGTAAGGCATCATAGCAAAAAGATAGTACATGTATAACAAGTGACTGTAAAAAAATATTGGTAACTGTAAGGATTCAACTATCACATCGATTCTGAAGCGTGTTTTCATATTTTAGCGCATCTTCACGAGTCAAGGGGTATCGAATCGATAAGATCTTCTCGTAAGATAAGTAAAACGTTCGTAACCCTTGGCTCGACAAGATGATTTTAGCGTAGGTGAGCGACCTGTGGCAACTTAAGACCTGTTGTTAGCTTTGGCTTTTGTCATTGTGCTGTGTACGTCGTGCGTCCGGTCGGCCGTGCGTCCGTCCGTTCAAATTCTCTCCGAAACTGCTACATATATTTCAACAAAACTTCTCGGGAATTATCCTTGGGAGACCCTCTTTAAAAATTCTTCAAGTATTTCTGATCGAATGAAAAAGAAAACTTAAATGGGCGTGGCTTATTTCCATTTATGGTACATATGCAACTTTTCTAAGAACCTAACAGATGGGTATCAGGCCAATTTCACTTATGTGTTCCTTGGGTGACCCTTACTCTGTCTACCAAATGTTGTTTTGATCAGATAAAAACGTACCTTCAATCAGCGGGGGTCATTTCTCTATATGTTATATAGTGGAAACTTTGAAAATCATTCTCTCAGAATCTATAGGATATCAATCATATCTTGTTTAACACTTTCCTGTTTTACAACATTTTACAAAAGTGGATTTAATTTGAAAAATAACTATTCAGTTGGGTAGAAAACAGTGTGGAAAAAGAAGAAATTGCTTGTCAGAAGCAAATTCTTCTTTTTTCACAGTGTTTTCTCAATTTTAAAATCACAGACACGTCAAAAGCAGGGATTAAACAGCAAAGAGTTAAAGTGAGCCTTTGTTGACCCTTTATCGGTCTACAAAAATATTGTGATCAGATGGAAAGTGTGTCTTTCATAGACGGAGGTCATTTAACTAAATGTTATAAAGTATAAAGTTTTAAAATAATTTCTCAGATTCTAATCGATGGATGTAAGCCAAATATCCACTGGAATGATCATTTAGTGACACATTATAATCAAACTGCACAAAAATTATTGTGATTGGATGAAAAATATGAATTTAACAGGTGGAGATCTTTTATTTTTTTTATTTGCCTTATTTTAATATCAAGATATTATATTTGCAGAAATATTTTAGCATACATATGACACTTACAAACATTTATTTATTGAAATAAAAATTTCATTCATTCACTTAAATTCTGTCTAATTATATTAGTAGACTCAGGCCTGTGGTGCAAATCAGCTGCTCATGCAGCTTTTTTTACGTTTTTCAATAGCGTTCATTTTCTAGAGTTTATGATCCGTTTGCGCATTACCTGACCTACATGTACATTAAATAATAATAATACTTTTTATCTGACTTTTCATAGGTTTGAAATCACGTCAAAGAAACCGAGTGGAGTAATATCTGGTACCCAGAAAGTACAAAACGGCCCAATAACATGGAGTAAACAACTACCGGGTACCTGTCTTCTGTCGGAGTGAGTATTTTTTTCTGTTTGAAGTATACATGATAGGATTTGTCATGAGATTCTGTACATGTATGAGAAATATGTAAAATTTACTTAGTGCTTTGTATGAAAGAAAATGCCTTTCAAAGTTGATATAATTGATAATTGACTAAACCGAGTTTGATATTTTTTCATACAATACTCTAAGTACGTATTATATTTATCTTATAACCTTTATTTGCATTGTTTTCGTCGATATTTTCTAACAGAAATGCAAGTTTCTAAAAAAAAAGCATTGTTCTTAAGATATTAATGTGATATCATAAAAATATCATATTGGATGCTATCACACAGATATTTGTATAATTAAAAGATAAAAACTGATATTCCTCATGAAATTAAAAAAAGGAAATGCATATTAGTGATCGTTGACGAGCTTAATAACCTTTCTATTGTGGACGAGTTCCCTTTGTCACAAATAAACAGATTCTTTTCTCACATAAACACTTGTTTTGTACGTTAAAACTCATTTTGTATCTCACAGATGATAAAATTATCGCGATTACGTAAGTAAAATGACGTGACGATGACGTCATTTTAGAATGTGATCCTTTCTCTGGTGGCTGTTCGTTATAGAATGCAATGGGAGCTTTGTGAGAATGTTTCTTTATGAAATGTACACTCGATTTCATTCCGAAATGATTTTTAAATCACTCATCTTGTCATCTTGTCAATAACACGATGTTCTTTACTGTAACTTTCAGCTTTAGTAGTACCCTAATGTCTAAATATTGGATATTTAGTCTTTAAGTATTGACTATTACCTACCCGAGCTTATTTTATCATAATTATGACCCGTCACGCGAAAAGGGACCATCTGGGTAGTGCGTAAAGTGTCGACCCTAGTCAGTCTGCGCACTCCGACGAAACTCTTGGCACTGTGCTTATTTTCTGAATCTAGAATGTTCATTCTACCTTCCAGTGAAAGAATTTTTGAAATGCGACTTCTGGTTGACCTATGCTGGATCAAATCTCATTTTCAATAATTCATTTTACATAAATCTCGGATGGTCCCTTTTCGCGTGACGGGTCACAAGTATTTTAGAATATCAATCCTATTTTTTCCTCGTGGGGCGGGGGGGAGGGCATAAGTTCTACTCTTTTCACGTCCCATGTCACATGTGAACGTGCGTCATATATCCAGAAATCAGAATACTTATTTATAAATCTGTGACGCAAAAATGTAATATTTCGAAATATTTTAAACCCTTTCATTTACGATAGAGAAGTATGCGCATTGTATATCTGGATTCATGTATACATTCTTTCACCGCCGTATTAAAAACGCATCGTCCGTTACAATGTGTCATATTAAGCGAATGCTTGCTTTCATCGTAAGTATTTCAACTACATTTTTTGTAAGAAATATAATTTCCATCACATTTACTGTGAGATATTCGATCGTGGTTGTAAAGAGATAGCCCTAATAAACTTTTTGCGGTTAGCAGAACGTCGGATAAAAAGAGCCCAGAGTTCCCAACATAACCTAGTTTCTAACAAAACCATTTACACAACAGTATTTGGGTTTTCCTTTTGAATATCCAACTATAGAAAGCTAAAACAGAGAAAGGAAAACTTTGTATTTTGTTTGAGTGATTGAAATTTGTTATTTTTTCTGTTTTTTTTTCTTTTTTTCTTTTTTTTTTTTTTCATTTCCCTTCTGGAATGTAGGATAAAAATAGGACTGTATTGCGTTCACCAATAATTTCCAAACGTTCGCAAACCTTTCTACATCCTGGATGGTTTTACTGTACATGTATGTTATTCCAGTGAGTTACAAGAATTCATCGTTCCATTACTTGGCGGTCTAATGGAGGTGGACCCAAATAAGATGTGGCCGTTTGAGACGTTTTTTGACCACGTGAAACGCCTGGACGATATGATGGTCATTAAAGTGTTCTTCGCCGGCACCGGGCAGATTATAAATCTACATGTTGAGAGGACGGACACGTAAGTTCCTTTATCTTATAACTAAAATGTTCAAATATCCGTTTGTCGACATCCCATAAGATATTTTTAGCTCCACTGAGCGAAAGGCAGGCGGGCTATTGTCATGGCGGGGTGTCCGTCGTCCGTGTGTGCGTACGTCCGTGCGTCTGTACGTCCGTCCGTCCGTAAACTTTTATTTTATAAATATTCTCCTCATAGAGTACTTGATGGATTTCAATCAAATTTCACAGGAATGTTCCTTGGGTGACCCTCTATCAGATTCCTTCCTGTAGTAGGCGTGGCTAATTTCCATATATGGTAATAGGTGGATTTTCTCAGAAACGAATTGATGGATATAAACCAAACTTCACATGAATTATCCTTGAGTGACCCTCTATCAGTCTAAATAAAATAATTGTGATCAGATGAAAAATAAGTGTTTTATGGGCGGAGGTCATTTCTCTATATGTTATGTAGTGGAAACTTTGAAAATCTTTTTCCTAGAACCTAATTTATGGATAACAACCAAATTTCATTTGAATGATTGTTAAGTGATCCTTTACAAGTCTTAAAATATATATTGTGATCACATGAAAAATGTGTGTTTTATGGGCGGAGGTCATTTGTCTAAATATTATTTAGTGAAAACTTTGAAATTCATTTTCTCAGAATCTATCTGATGGATATCAACAGAATTTCACTTGAATGATTCTTTAGTGATCCTTTATCAGTCTGCAAAAAAATTATTGTGATCAGATGCAAAATATGTATTTTATTTTCAGAGGTCATTTCTTTTGATATGTTATATGGTGTTATTGATGGATTTCAACCAAATATCATGGGAATTTTATTTCTGTGAAGTTATATCAGGCTGAAAAAAATATTTGATTAGATGAACAGCATGCTTTTAATTGTCACAGGTCATTTCAACATATAAAGTGAATATTTGATCACATATATATGATTATTTTTTTAGACTCATTAAATTTAATTGTGTAAAGAATGTAGGTTAGAAGAAACATAAGCTTTGTTGGAATCCAAATATGTAGAAACCTTAGATAAAATTGGGAGATTGAGATACCTCCTGAGAATAACTGGTCAGTTTAGTTGAACGAAGGGTGACTTCACAAAGAGGACAAGTGTTGTAAAGTTGCCTTCTGAGGTTCAGAGTGGGGTAGAAAGAGCTGAGTTTACTGCACTAATGCATTGGGCAGATTAATTTGATATCTTACTTCTTATTATCATAAGTTAGAATTTTGTTTTGATGACAAACAATTATTGTGAAGTAACACCCTTATAGTGGGTTTAATGAAAAGCGGAAAGATCTACTATCGAAATTTTGTGGACAAAGTACCAGTTTATTGTGCAGTAACATTCTCTTAGTGTTGAAGTTTTTATTTTTGGATTGTAAACAAATTTCACTCGAATAATCCTTGTTTTATACAGCCCTATCATCCTCTAATAATCATTATCAGGATATTCAGGCCTATGGAGCGAATCAGGCGCTCAAGCGCATCTAGTTTATGATATCACATGGGATATTTTTAGAACAATGGCCTAATGCGGTTATTCTTAAAAACTTGCATTTCTGTAAGAAACATCGACGAAAATAAGGCAAATAGAGATTTTAAGATATATATGAAAAAAATATATTACTAAGTTGTGAGAATTGATAATTGTCTCGGCAGATCCTCGAAAATTATCAATTACTCCAACCTCGATAGATATTTTTTACAAAACATAATAGTTCCACTACATTTCGGAGGTAATGATCTTTGGCGATGTAAACCGAGGTTTCCTTATGATTTCATTAGGAAACCCCGGTTAAAATTGTTAAAGAGCATTACTTCCGAAACGTGTGGATCTATTATGGGTCCAATAACTTAAAAAAGAATTAATAATTCAAATGTCAACTAATGATCGCATATCCGAAGTGCTCGGTAAGGTAGACTTTATAGTCTTGATTCAAACAACCCTTAAAAGGCGGTTATTTTTGATATTGCTAACTATGCGAATGCCATACAAAATTACCCGAAACATAAGGAGAAAGCTTTTTTTCATGAATCAATGGAATGTCTCATTAAACCTATCAAATGGTTTTCACCCGACATTTTTCTTGTCCGTTACGCGAAAGTAGACTGTCGGGGACCTACGTAAAGTTAACAACATCGTGAAATTGACAATGTGAATGATTATGGAATGATTTGGGAACGAAATTGAATGAATGTGTGGAGCGACTTTTGAGTGAATTTGATGGGAGGTAATCCAGTATTGCAAATTTTGTTCAGTATGAACAAAATTTGCAATATTGATTACCTCCCTTTAATAAAATATACATAGAAGTTCTATAGAAAGCTCGCTTTTTCTTCAAGAAACTATCAGACGCTTACAATATCAATTAAATAAGAGAAATCCCGGTTTTTTCCGCCAGCTTTTTAGCTCACCTGAGCACGAAGTGCTCAAGGTGAGCTATTGTGATCGTAGAATGTCCGTCGTCCGTCGTCAGTCGTGCGACGTGCGTCGTGCGTCGTCCGTCGTCCGTCGTCCACAATTTCTTTAAACATCTTCTCCTCCTAAACCAGTGGGCTAATCTTGATGAAACTTGGCAGGGATGTTCCTTGGGTCAAGCTCTACCAAAGTTGTTCAAATAAATGAAATCCACCCTTAACTTTCCCTTTACCCTTAACAAAAAGGGTGAAAATATGAAAATCTTTCAAAATCTTCTTCTCTGAAACCAGAAGGCAGACAGCTTTCATATTTGGTATGTAGCATCACCTAGTGGACCTCTACCAAGTTTGTACATATCAAGACCCTGGGGTCATATTTGGGCTTTGCCCGGGCCGAACTCTTTTTACATGGAATCAAAGAGCGAAAATCTTTAAAAATCTTCTTCTCTGAAACCAGATGGCAGACAGCTTTCATATTTGGTATGTAGCATCAACTAGTGAGCCTCTACCAAGTTTGTTCATATCAAGACCCTTGGGTCATATTTGGGCTTTGCACGGGTGCATCCCTTTATCTCTAATGGGCATTAAGGGTAAAAAAATGAAAATCTTCAAAAATCTTCTTCTATGAAACCAGAAGGCAGACAGCTTTCATATTTGGTATGTAGCATCATCTAGTAGACCCCTACCAAGTTTATTCATATCAAGACCCTAGGATCATATTTGGGCTCCACCCGGGCGCAACCCTTTTTACATAGAATCAAAGAGCGAAAATCTTTTAAAATCTTCTTTAATCGAAACCGGAGGGCACACTGCTTTCATTTTTGGTATGTAGTATCATCTAGTGGGCCCCTACCTAGTTTGTTCATATCAAGACCCTTGGGTCATATTTGGGCTCCACCCGGGCGCATCCATTTCAGCTCATCTGAGCACAAAGGGTGAAAATAGGAAAACCTTCAAAAATCTTCTTTTTTGAAACCAGTAGGCAGACAGCTTACATATTTAGTATGTAGCATCATCTTATGGACCTTTTTCAAGTTTGTTCATATCAAGACCCTGGGTTCACATTTGGGGTCCACCCGGGTGCATCCCTTTTTACATAGAATCAAAGAGCAAAAGGCATATCTGTCTTGCTCTTTGCTGAAAACATTCCATGGTAGTGATCTTAGGCAATTATCTTCTTTTTGACATCTGCCTATCTAATTAATGTGATGTCCCAGGGGTCATAGAGACTCAGGGGGGCGATCTAGGACCATCTTGGTCCTCTTGTTTTTATTTTGAACGAAATTGTTGTTGTTATATGTTTTTCAGTGAGTTTGGAGCGCTTTTGAATGGTTTGAGTGAGTGTCTGGAATGAAAGGATGGAGCGCTGAGTGATTGATTTGGAATGGTTTTGATTGAGTTAAATGTCAATTTCACGATGTAACTAACTGTACAGTTAAGGTCATTGTGAAATTCACATTCATACCAATCAATATCATTTTAAATCGTTAATTCAGCGCTCCATTTATTCATTCCAAACACCCACCCGAACCAATGAAAACGCTCCAAAATTTCTTTAAAGGAGATCAACAACTTCATTCAAAACAAAAATAGCTAGCAAAATTATTCAATGTCGCTGATATAATTCAAACTGCAAGCAACTGATTGGTACTCGAAGAAATTGGAAGCTATTTATAAAACTTTTACGCATATGTTATGAAAGGAAAGTAATAAATATCGCTAAAAATTGTTTATTATAATCAAAATAATCAATATTGGATTTCTTCCCTAGAATTTCCTAAAACTCACTATCACAACTATTCAATTTCATTCTAAAATAATTCCAAAATCATTGTGAATTTCACGATGTTGTCAACTGTAAAATGGATATTTGAAACGGCGACTGTTTAAAGTAGATGTTAACCAGAAGTCAAATTTGATTTTTTGTCTGAAAATATAGCATAGTTATTTTAGATTTTTGTTTTCTATCTTAGCAGTGGCGATGTTCACAGAAACACTAGAGTTGAGAGAAATAAACATTGAAATGTCAAAAGCTTGTCATCTGTGTATTCTTAAAAAAGTTATTCCTTTTGCCTTTCCGAAATTGGCCCTTTTCGCGAGTTTCGAGTGACGGGCAACATACATTCATTTCTTTTGATTGAACCTTTCATGAAAGTATTACAGTCATTTTCGTCTAATAATGGGAGTTCTTTTCAAACAGTCTTTCCAGAATTCAAGAAAAGTTAGCTGTACAGACGGAAATCCCGGCGATGGATCAACTTTTGTTGCTGGGTGATCGGGATCTACAGGATTGTATAGACGCCACGGCTCCGGCTCACACGTTGGACAGGTCCATTTTAAAAGAAACAATCCTCTTGATAAATATTGCCTCGATGGATGATTATGTTCTAAAGTTAAAGGAAATGCGTGAGTTATATTTGATGAGTGTCTTTAATGTGAATGTTAGTTTTATTGCAAATACAGGATCAATCTTATTGACATTAATATTGATTGACAGTAGAACTTAATTAGGCTCGATATACAGTCAAACTTGCTCGACCGACCACGTCTATTAAGCGACCACGTCTATTAAGCGACCATTGTAAAGGTCCCTTCGCCGTAAGCAAATTTCCGAAAATTTGGACATTCACAAACGAAGAAATGTTTATCATTGAATTTTATGACGTCAGAACCCATTAGAATCGTCTCATTGAGACGATTCTTATTGGTTCGAACATTCTAGGATTCAAAAAACTCTTTTTTTATCATTAAATATTGTATTAAGCGACAATTCCATAAGCGACCGCTTTTTATTGGTCCCCTAAAGCAAGTTTTACTGTATTATTAAATATAGGATATTGTATGAGTGGTCATGGAATAACGAATTTACTAAATGGGTCATCTAGAAACAGATAAAAACGAGGCTGCGCCGAGTTTTTATCTGTCTTAGATGAGAAGTTTAATAAATTCGGTATTTAATGAGCACAAACTTTTATATTCTATTTATAATATGATCCGAATTTTTTGAGAAAAATCGTCAACATTCTTGAAATTCAACATTTCAATTTTCCGCGAAACATATAGCGCCGTTTAAAACTGACCTCACTATATTTTCATTATGACGTCATTTTTGCGGATAGTTATTCCACTTGTGTATTAACCATTGTGTAATATCATAAATATTCTCAACGGGGTTATTTCACTCCCGCGACGTAGGTCATATTATAAATATATATCATTATTTTTCGTTATAATTGCCGATAATATTCAAAGTTTATTTTCCAATTGAATAGCATCAAACGTTTCAATCATCGAAAATTTGATTTCACAGCCTTAATAAGATCCGATTTTGATTTTTAAATCAATTCATTTTTACGTTGAAGAGTGGATGAATAAGGTTTGATCGGGGAGGAATTATATGCTAAGGTAAAATCGGAAATAGGGTCCTTCGGCAGGAGTTCATGCTTAAAACGAGCAACCATGGACAGGATCTATAGACTTTTCTCTAAATTCTATTGTTATCCGACCAAAGTGTTTGTTATTTCGCATTTCGAAAAGACAGACTACTCGTGACTTATTTGACTTACTACTGTAAGAAACAAATTTAGGCTACACGAGAGCCATTGCTGTTTTCAAGCTCCTATGTCAATCAAAGCCTTAGAAACATTTTTACATACAATAATGTATGTTACAAGTATAAATATATATAATGTAACCCGTCACGCGAAAAGGAATATCTGGGATATTCGAAAAATAAATATTTGAAAAGAGATTAGTTTTAGAACAAGCCAACCATAGGTTGCATTTCGAAAATTCTTTCACAAGAATGTAGATTGAATATTCTTATTCAGAAAATCAGTAAAGTGCGAAAAGTTACGACCCTAGTCAGTCAGCGCAGTCCAGATGGTCCCTTTCGCATGACGGGTCAAAAAGTATTTGTATGTTATTTCGCATTGCATATCGACAGACTACCCATGACTTATTTAAATTTACTACTGTAAGAAATGCTACACGTGCCATTGCTGTTTTAAAGCTCCTGTGTCAAGCAAAGCTATAGAAACAGTTTTACACATAATCATGGACATTTTGATTATATATTTAAGAAAACATAAGATACCGTTTCCTATTATTTTTCCAGCGAAACATCCAGAAATTTCCGGAGTTGAAAACCTCGAAGCTGATGCCCAGAGCACGAAGAAGGCAAATGCTCTTGCCAACCTGTATGTGTTGAGAGTATCAACAACACTGGATAAACAAGAGTTTCTCAAACAAACAGAGCAGGGGTTTAGGTAGGTCAAAATGTGTATGTAATGTGAACGTTTTAAGGTAGAGGAATCGTTATAGTTCGTAACATTTCAGAACTCATGATCTTTCACAATGTAGACTGAGGTTTCCTAATGAAAATCATTAGGAAACCTCGGTTAACACTGTTAAAGTCCATTTCTTCAGAACCATTATGGAACTATGACGGGTCAACTACCTTAACTACTTAGCTGAAAAAAAATTGTTTCAATCAAATTGCAAAATTTGGTGACATTTCAAATAGTTCGGATAAAATTTTCCCAATAATAGATAAGTAGAAAGCAGAAAGGGATCAAGTATATTAAGTTTCTTAGATCTAAAGGATTGCAATTATAGGAACGAGTGTATTTTTCACTGCGTTTATTGGAGTTTTAAGAGCCTAAGCAGATTGCTTAAATATAACGCCCTACGGACGTTATTTGCCGTGTGCTGAAGCAGTTGCACTTTATACTCCAACAATCGCAGTGAAAAATTCATTTATCCCTATAATAAATGCAACCATGTTTCATCTTCAATACGATTAAGAAATGAGACTGTGGGTGAAATTTCCAACAATTTTACATGTGTGAAAGGTGCAAAAATTTAGCAGCCTAGAAATTCCTACAAGGCAATTAGAATGTTGTCTGACAGTCTAAAGATGAGACCTTGTCTATCTGCCAAGTGCATAGTGAAGTCTTTGCTCAGACTGTGCGAATGCACAGTCTGCCCAGAGTCTTTGCTTTGCGCACTTTTGAAATTGTTGAAAATGTCACGCACTGGCTCAAAGTGTTTTTGTAATTTCATTATGATGTTTAAAACCTGTTGATCAAATACATGTAAATTTGAAATCGTATTTATTGGGGAAAAAAACAGCATATTAATATTTTTTTCAGGAAGTATGTTAAAAACATAGTGCGGCAATTCGAATTGGTGCTTCCCGAGATATTCTGCACTGTCCAAGAAACGGAGAGACGTCTGAAGGCATTTAATTCCAACTCCGCGATTTTATTGACGCTATTCCAAACGTTACGTTCCTTATTCGACAACGTTGTACTAACGGGCAAGGCAAACACCGAAAAAATGATAGACGTCATTAAACAGTTGGATGAAAATGTAAAAGATACCGCTCTTACCCGATTCTTTGAAAAGGTAAGTGTTTGAACATTCAACATTTGAAAGCAACTTAGAATAATTTGATAAAACAATTTCAGAAAACCGCCAAAGATTCCGTGAATATATTACCAATTTAAATTCAGTTTCAGGCAGCGAAGTGGTAAAATGTCAGGAATATGCTAGATATGGTACATGAAGAAATATATGTTTTAAAAAAGCCGATAAAAAAGTTATTAACAACCAAGTAAAATTTACTTGGTCTCCAATAACTTTTTAACAGACAGATTTTCGAAAGATCTACCACATGCAGCAAATTCCTTGCGTTTTCCCGCCTTTTCTTTTTAAAACTGGATTAAATTTTGCCATTTAATTCCGATTCTTCGTTTTTACTGACGTTATTCCAAACGATATGTTCTTTATTCGACAACGTCGTGCTAACGGGCAAGACAAACACTGATTAAATGATAGACGTCATTAAACAGCTTGATGATAATGTAAAAGATACTTCATTAACAAGGCTCTTTGAAAAGGCAAGTGTTTGGAAAATGACTTTTGTCTTGTACTCGGTGGAGAAAAACTTGATAACACAAATTCTGAAAATCATCAATAATTCTGTCAAAATGTTTCCAATTTTAATTCGGTTTCACTCTTACTCAAGGTTAACCCTCGAAATGATTAAGTAGGAAGCAGGCAGTGTTTGCTTAGATTGCCTTAATGTATATTGTCTGCTAATGCTTTACAAAGGACATGGTTCACAAACTAGATTTTTGCCCTGTAAATTCGAATTTTTCTGATTGCAAATGATCTCAATAAAACCAAGTTTTAATTGTTACCCTTATCCCCTTCTGTCAAATTGTACAAAGATATTCGTTATAACAAATGCTTTAAAACTAGCCCTAAAACTATAAAATTGTCAATGTTTCAACAAATTTTGAAATTTATGCAGCTTAAACAATGTGAAGCCCATATTGTCATATTCACATAGTTCACTATAACCTTCTAGAAGTAATAGCTATTACGAAATACAAATATGGAAGTGTGGCAAGAGGGGCTTCACGTTCTTTTGTAACTTCAACGCACTATTATTGTGGAAAATTAGGCATTTCCGATTAAGGCTATTTTATTGGATTATTGTAAGGAAACGGTGTGGTTTTGTAAAATATTCTAAACACTATTTGAGAGACTCTGTATTCTGCGTTATTAATGAACTGGCAAGACGAGGCTTAGCTAGGACGTAATTTGGCCAGTTTACTTTTCAATAGTTTGGATTTTTCAAAGGTTGGCCGACAATTGTCGTATACGCGTGTAAATAACCATAAGGATACACGTGCTAAGCGAAAGTGACCACATTTTATCGCTTAGTTACCAAGCTTGTACAAGCTGAAGTTACGAGGGTTTGGTTGCCAGCCTTGGATTAAAAGAATGCGACTACCTATTAAACTGAGTAATTATAGATAAAAGCTGATTTACCTTAACCTTAAATGCATACATAAATTCAATATTCTATTGGATGTAATGATAATGAGAAAAACACAAATTTTCGCGATGAATGGAAAACATTGTCGACGTGCATTCAAAAATGATTTACATGTGTCGGTTGGTTATCGTAATCGCGGGTTGATTTTTGAAGCCCGGGCATGTTGTATTTATAGTAATATGACCTATTCTTTTTGCGGGGACTAAGATTTAAGCTACTCGCGAAACGTTGTCTGAAACGTGAATAATTTACTTCCTGGTACATGACCGGGTTTTTACAGATATCATTTTATCAGACTATACTGTATACTGAAAGATAGGATACAATTGTAAACAGTTATATGCAGGAAATAAATAGACGCGCCCAAACAAATTCTGGTCGATGGTCACGCCCCTTGTCCTCGTTCAGGGCAAATCCTTCACATACAATTAACCCTTTCCTGCTTTACAAAATTTTGGACCTGTCCAAATTCAAAGGTTTTGCAGACGAAAATTGAAAGTGGATTTAATTTGAAAAACAACCATTCAGCAGGGTAGAAAATAGTGTGGAAAAAGAGGAAATTGCTTGTCAGAAGCAATTTCTTCTTTTTTTCACAACGTTTTCTCAATCATAAAATCACAGACACGTAAAAAGCAGGGATTAAACAGCAAAGGGTTAATAACATCGTGAAATTGATATTCATCACAATCAGAACCATTCAAAATCGCTCACTCATCCCAAACACTCACTCTAACAATTCATAAAACTCAAAAATGACTCAAATGATTTAATTAACTGCTACATTCAAAATGAATATAAATAAAACAAAAAATAGAGTTTCCGCTGACATAATTGAAATTGCAAGCGTCTGATTGTTTCTTTGAGTAATAGGAAGCTATTTATAGAACTTGTATGAATATTTTATTAATGGGAGGCAGAACAAAATTGGCTTTATTGGATTACCCCCTTTGTTCACTCAAAACTCATTCATCACACTCATTCAATTTCATTCCAAAATCATTCACCCTGTCAATTATCTCCCTTTAAA
This sequence comes from Fragum whitleyi, assembly GCA_948146395.1. Classification (NCBI taxonomy): domain Eukaryota; kingdom Metazoa; phylum Mollusca; class Bivalvia; order Cardiida; family Cardiidae; genus Fragum; species Fragum whitleyi. The sequence goes on along the minus strand of OX411550.1, from coordinate 39,655,839 downwards.
AAATCTACAAACTTTCCAGTCTGTGTATCTTAGCGCTTTAAAAACCACATCAGGGCCCAAGGTTATAAAACTTTTCTCATTCTCATTTCAATTTTTTCTCAAATTTCAATTTGAGATTAAAGCCGTAATTTTGATTTAATACTCATTTTAATGTATTAGCATAAAAGATAATATTAATAAGCTGTTATAAATACCAACTTATTAATATTATCTGTTATTTTCATACATTTATTTATATTTAAAATTTGAGAAAATTCTCAGATGAGCCTGAGAAAAGTTTTATAACCTCGGGCCCAGACAATAAAAATCGTGTAATAACTTGATATATTTCTATGATCGATTTCAAATTGTTTTTTAACGATTTCGGAGCGTCTTTGAGTGATTTGAGTGAGTGTTTGGAATGAATGAATGGGGCGCTGAGTGAGCGATATGGGGTGGTTTTGATTGAAGTGGATGTCAATTTCATGATGTTACTATCTGTAGTTGATAATTAATGTGAGGTCCAATATCCACTTCCATGCTGATTTAAAAGTAACAAAAAAATACGATATACAAGTGATCAGAGTCTCAGCAAGACCAAAACAGAAATAGTGTTTTATTTTGCTTTCAAAGTTTGGAAATAAAAATCTATATCAACCAATGCATTAAGATACAAATCCTATGGAAATGAAATCAGAAATAGCATATTAAGTAAAGCGCATAGTTAATCTTTACACAAACAGCACACGTCAAGGTCATAAGCTAGCTCATTGAATTTTAATTATCGGGGTAATCAAGTTGCTTGTCAACCGATTTTATTTTGTAGATTTCAGGGAATTTCCAAAATCTTTTTGCGGTCCATAATTAGCATTCAAAATGGCAATGCCGTTATTCTTATAGTTTTTAGCTCACATGGGCACGAAGTGTTCAAGGTGATCTATTGTTATCGATCTATGTCGGGCGTCCGTCTGTTTTTCTGTTCAGCTGTGTGTCCGTGAATAATAATTAAGAAAAAACATCGCCTCTTAAACCACTGGATAGAATTCAACAAAACTCCACACATGTGATCCTTAGGTCATGTATTTTCAATAAACTTCAAAGATTTCGAATACGTGTCAAAACGGGGCCAAAAAGTAGGTCAAAATGTCAAATCTAATTGATGCTCTAGGGGTCACAATTTTGGTTCTATTATTGTCAAAATTGAATGTTTATCTCGATGATATCTAGGTCTTGTTTAAAAATAGGTCATGCTGGGTCAAAAAATAGGTCACTTGACCAAATCTTAGAATAAACATAGTTTTGCTCTAGGGGTCACTATTGTGGCTCAATTGCAGTCAAAATTTGTAAGAATCTATAGCTTGATGATATCTAGGTCTTGTTTGAAAAAAGGCTATTCCAAGTTAAAAATTAGGTCACAGTCAAATCATAGAAATATGTTATTTCAGCTCAAGAGGTCCTCATGTTGGCTTAGGCATGGTAGAATCTTATAAGACTGTAAAGCTTGATAATATCTGGGTAATTATTAATAAAGGATATGCCGGGTCAAAAAGTAGGCTCCTTGTCCCTAGTCCGAAACAAACGAAATGCCAACCTAATAAAAGAGTAAACGACTGTGGTACACCATATTATTGGCAGTTATCGTTTTTTTCGGTGTTTTTTACTTTTTGGTATTTGATTCTTTCTATCATGGGAGGAATTTTTGAGCAATATATACAGACTGTATTAGTGTTAACCGCCGTGATTCTATAACAGATTTATTACTAAACCTTGTCTCGTTGTGACAGCGTTTGCAGTAGCACAGAAAGCTTGGAAATTTTGCGAATAATTGTATTTACAAGATGCTTACTCACAAATATTAAAAAAAAAGCCAAGCATGATACACTTTTAGATCGTTTAAGTCGGTTGGAACGTTTCACTAAAATGTTAAAAACGCAATTGCTTAACTATCTACTTATTCAAGATGAAAAACTTTGCGAAACGTTTATGAAATTGATCTGATACCGCTTTGTTCGTGCAGAGCGGGATACAATTTTTTGGACGCTTTAAAACGTTTTTCAGTATGAGCACGGGGATATTCTCAGCCTTATTATACTTGATCTTATTCCTTACTTTTAGATTCAGACGCGACTGAATGAAATCAACGTGTATACGGAGGTACTCAGCCGTAAAATCGACGATCAGGAAAAGGACAGATTGAAAATGTCGCTGGGGTGTCGAGAGGATGACTACTGGTAAATGTGTTCTTAAATTTTATTTGAATTGGGGTTTTACGTCGCTTTCAACAATCTTTCAGTTATATCGCGACGACTGGAGCACCTAACGATGGATTCCTGGTATTTCTCATGCCAGCACTACCACCACATCCCTTTCCTAGCCTCCAGTTGCTATTCCACATAGGTTTACGATTATGTACCCATTGGTGGAAGACAAATGTCGGAAATGATAAGTGCCGCGGCCGGGGATCGAACCCGTGCGAATAAAATATGTTCTTACTCGCGTTTGAGATGGAAATATTTGTGATTCGTCACGCGAAAGGGACCATCTGGGAAGCCTGTTTAATTATATTTCAAAAAAAGAGATTGGGTCCTGCATAGATCAAAAAGAGGTCGCATTTCAATTTTTCTTTTCACTGCAATGTAGATTATTAATTCTAGATTCGGAAAATTAGCAAAATGCAAAAAGTAACGACCCTAGTCAGTCTGCGCAGTTCAACATTTCAATCCTCATGATCTTTCACAATGTTAACCGAGGTTTCCTAATGAAGTCATTAGGTAACCTCGGTTAACACTGTGAAAGTTTATGATTTCAGAATCGTATCTGAACTAATACGGGTCCATTACCTGAGCCTGAATCTGTCCATAACAAATTTTGGTCGCCAGCCAGGGATATACAAAAAACAGATCAGAAACAATAAAAAGTGTCACCCTACGTCAGCTGACTGGGGTCTTTCCTAAAGTTCGTCCACGTTTTCTATTTTTTTAGTCAGTGATGGGAAATATATATTTTATGGGCGTGTGCATGAATGCTATTTGCATATTTGTAAACGACAGAAAGCCTTAAAATTCGAACTGTACATTATCTTTTGATTAGATAGATGAATTTAATCCGAAAAAAATGTACCAGGTTAAAAGTGGTATATTATGAACCAAGGAAATGTAGAAATCGTAGAGTAATTCCCCTCTTTAAATCAAATATTGTGTTGAAGTACTTTGCTTAGGAAAGAATGTTCTTTATTTAGGGGGAAGGGCGTGCTTATGACGTCATAGACGTAGCTATTTTTTTCTTTTTCATTTTTCTTTCGTCAATAAATACTAATTGTTGAAAACCGTTGATCATAGATATACGTGTATTACTTTATTTCAGTCTTAGTCGGGCAGAACATTTGAAAAATTTAATCAACAACGTTGCTCTCACCATGGCTAAACATAGGAAATATCGGGATTTACATACACACGAATCATTTATACACAAGTGTGAAAAGTTAGTATATAGCTTTTTTATTTTAATTCTGTTGACATGATTTTATTTCTTTTATAAAAATGATTATACAACTGATTGATGCCAAACAAATAAGGAAAGATCATATGAAAAATTACCTTTCTTTATTCTACAAAGACATGCATAACAGTAAATATCTATATTTTGGCAGAAACATATATATTTTTTGTTAGAAGAACGCCCAAAGCCAGCACTCATGGAATAATAGCAAAACGTTTGCTGAATAAAATGGTCGCTCAATACATTTTATGTGACAAATAAGAATGATAATTTGGAATGTAAATACGAGGTTAAGTCAAAGAGTTCTAGGACAACCAAAAGCATCTATCACAAACAATATTTTTCCTGAAAGACTTTTTGCTCTGTAAAAAGTCTTAATTATCACTCGTGGCTCCACCTCTCGTTGAATATATAATTATTGTTTTTCACTCAATGAAATCCTCCATAATTCTTTTTAAAATTCTTATGATCATTTAACTTATATCATGACATGCCTCTTGTGTAAATATATTCTTATTTTCAGAGAAAAACTGCAAGAATATATGGTGAATATTTGGTCTTTGCTCAAAGAACATTGTATAGGCAACCTAGAGAGAATGCACAGAAATATCCTACGTGAAATGGGGTAAATAAATAGAGGATATTGAATGAGTGGCCATTGAATACTGAATTTAGTAAACGAGTCGTCTATAAACAGATATAAACGAGGCTGCGCCGAGTTTTTATCTGTTTATAGATGACTCGTTTAATAAATCGGTATTTTATGAGCACAAATTTGATATTCTATTTATAATATGACCCTAATTTTGGTGATAAAACGGGGAAATTACGCTATTTTTTCGATTCATGTATTCCGCGAAACATATAACGTCGTTTGCAAAATGATGTCAGCAGATCTATTATGCCGTCATTGTCCTATAAAAAATATAAAATTGTTCTTCGTTCTTAGCTCATTTGCACTAGTGTAATAACACCCGTGTAACATCATAAATATTAAACGGGGTTATTTCACTCCGACAACGTAGGTCTTATTAAAAACTAAGGTAATGATTTTTCGAATGAATTGACGTTACCACTGCTTAGGCAATGTAAACAAAGGAAAGCTGGCATAAGATGATATCGGTTATTGTTTTTCTGATGTGTTGTTATTCATTTCTTAATAAGAATTGTGTGCTTAAATTAAAAGTCAAGGTCGACCGTACACTGCTCAAAATGTCTAAGTGGCCACCTTACCTTTCTCCATTTTTCACACATTTTCCGCTTTTATCTTGAAATGTGACATTTGTGTTTGAAAAGAGTGGCCATTCAGTCATCATCCTATCCAATTGTTTTGTAAAATAATGCACCAATAAGTCCTAATTACGGAATAAAATGCATGTACCCTCAATTTCAAAAGTCACAAAATTGACACTTGTAAGAGAAATTTGAATTTTTCGATACTTGAAAAACGCAATGCCTATCAATCTTTTGTACAAATATCAGTGGTACAACGCCTGTGGACTTCTAAAATTAATAAGAAATGCCAAAACGCTCTACGCAGTCCTTATCCTAACAAGAAATGTCAAAAATACCCCACCCACCAATGCTAACTTTGAAATCGAGGGTACTCCTACTTTCATTTAATTTTAAAACATTTCTTGTTGAATTATTTCACTGTGTTTTCTCTTGTTTACTTCATAAATGATTTGGCTACATTATTCAAGCGAAAACGAGTTGAAACCATGCAGCGTTTATAATATATGACCAAAAAGGCAAGTGGCCGCTTAGGAGTTTTGAGGAGTGTATGGTCAAGATTGAACTTTTGTACGGAGCTAAACTGTCTTTAAATGATAGGTGTCTATATACTTGCAATAGGTGTTTATATACTTGCAATATCCAATCTTTTAGAACACTTTCAATTTTAAGTTTTTTTTCTGTATCTTGAACGTCAATGTCACATCGATGGCTCAGCAACAATTGTAACTGCCTTTAGGCATCTAGACAGGCGGATAAAGCGGTATCGCGCTAAGCCTTTGACAGTCCGGCTAGCTTAGTCGGTTAAGCACCGGACTTCAACACAATTGAAGGTCGATCGCACGGGTTGGGTTCCCGGGCTGGCACACTAACAAAGCAATTGTCTTTCGGGTGAGACGTATAAACGATGTCTCGAGAGACGGTGCTTTACACCGAGCTCATTAAAAAAAACATGGCGGATCTCAGCAGCAGAAATTCGTCATGTATCCTTGCACTTTCCTTCGTAGCAACTAACCGTCTCCTGGGGGCGGCGTTGCTCATATGGGGATGTGCTACGACAGCGACGATAACTAAACGGGAAAACAATCCCACTGAGCCATCGTTATGTAAGATCTAATTTTTGTCCGCGTTAAAACTTCAACATATGTGGATGAACTCCAAATTAATTATGTACACTTATTCCTATTATATGTGTAGAAATTTCATTTAAATAAATTATAGAAATAAAAATATAAACGATTTATTAAAGCAACATGCTCATGAAAAGTGGGTTTGGGGAATTAATGTCAATACCTGCATTTTCAAAGTGGCATTTTGTCCTTTTATCGTATTTCAGAAATCTTACAAAGCATTTACTCAGAACAAGGAAAGTTGAACAGAATATTTTCTCTGTGAAGGAAAGTTCAGCGCAGCTTAGTAAAAAGCTCGAGGAGGTAGGATTTAATTTTGATGTTGTTGGCCTTTGTATAATAGTTTTGATACACTGTGTACACTTAGTCGACTGTTTGATTGATCAGTTACCAGCCGACTAAGTTTTAGGCATTCAAATTGAATGAAGTTGCAAACGACAATTTACAATTGGTGAAATATACCATTTCCTTAGACAATTGTGAACCTTCGAATAGTGGCGTTATGAAGACCATCTCATGCAAAATATTGGACTGTTTGTGCTAACGAAACTTTTTGCAATTTGCAAGAGGAAAATTATTTTTTATCTCCAAGCTAAGAGTATTCGACCTTCCAAGTTGTAGGTGTATCCCTCGGTAGTATAATTTACAACATCGTGAATTGGACGAGATGAATGATATTGCAATTATAATAGTATGATATTTAATGAGTGTAAGGAGCAAGTTTTGAGTGAAATCCAAGGGAGGTAATTGAACAATAATAAATTCGTTCAAATTGGACGGAACTGTCTGAATTTTTAACTCCCTTAATATAGTTTACGTACTTTTCTGTTTTTGATTCAGACATTTTAAAATCATCACAATCCAATAAAATCGTAAAATAATTTGATCGATTTGAGTAAACGGTGATCGTCTTTAACGATTAGGGAATATTTTCTAATGTTTTCGGAGTGTCTTAATCGATTTAAGTGAGTGTTTGGGATGAAAGAACGGAGCGCTGATTGAATGATTTGAAATAATTTTGATCGGAACGAGTGTCAACTTCATTATCTTACTAACTTTTATTAAGAAATAATTCTTTAGTTTTCGACTGCTAATTTGAGGTATTTTTCCAGTTGCTGACGGCATTTCAAATTTGCCACGTTCCTTATGAACGCATCATTTATTTAAAGGAAACATTAAATCTAGTGTTGTTATTACTAACATGTATTTCTCTGTCTTACAGAACGAGTTAAAGTCTTCTCAGATCATTTCCACGGTGTCCACAGTTTTAGCGTCATGCATTTCTAAACCCGTGGATGTGAGTGTTCGCCAATCCGCCACATTAGAATACAGCAGTGGAGTCAGGAAGAGACCGCCTGGAGCAGAGGTATCTTGTTCGAATCTCATTATTGTCATTAATGTGACCCGTCAAACGAAAACAAAAAAGGACTTTCTGGGCATTTTGTTAAGTGTACTTATGAATTAGAGATTAATTCTAGTACAGGTCAAATAGAGAATGAAATTCAAAAATTCTTTCTCATAGGGGTCGCATGATTTTTTTAGATCCATAAAATTATTAATGTGCGAAAATTCTTGACCCTAGTCAGCCTGCGCAGTCCGCGCAGCCTTACTAGGGCCGACACTTTACGCACTTCCCAGAAGGATCCCTTTCGTGTGACGGGCCACTCTTGAAAAAGTACGGTCAATTTATTTATTTAAATAGACGCTAATTGATTCCAATTACGTTAAGTCAAGAAAATGGACAACTTTAATTTGAAGTGCCTAGTTCGAATAGTTTAAAAAATGCATGTTCATACAATTTTGCTTCATATTCTTCAGTGCCACGCCACACCAGAAGAATCTAGAGTGCATAAACCTGAGGAAAGCCTGCAAGAAAAATCGTCTTTTACGGAAGGGGGAAATGTCCTACCGCCTAAGTCAAATATCCGGTCAGAGTTGATGTCAAACAATCCGCTAGGGGGCGGGAGTAACTCCGCCCCGGCTGGTACCCTGCGGTCTTCAAATGAAAACGGGAAGCAACACAGCCAGAGGACCCATATGCTATCTTTGTTAACGGATCAGTAAGAGCAAGAACTTTAATTTCTATTCATGAGTCTATATTTTACCCTAGATTGACATGACGAGGAGGTCAGTGCAACACTATTGTAAGTGTCTATAAATATATAGGCACTTACAATAGTCTTGCGCTATTCCCTCGGTGTATTGCATAACTGTGAGCGTATCTTTTGATGATGATTTCCGTAACTCTTCGGCAAATTGTCGCTGAACGATAAGCATATCGCATTTGCAGAAGAACAAAATAATATGTAGATGATGTATGTCTGAGGTGGAGGACGGAAATCATTTTCTACTAAGGTGTCCAAATCTTGGGGAGGAATGAGCAAGTACAGCTGAGGTCAGCTTAGCACAACATGCTCGATGTGAGATTTTGTGTTCACCTTTTGTCCGTCGTGTGTCGGTCTTCGTCCGTCGGAAGTCGACAATAATTCTTTAACATCTCATCTGTAATCAATGGGTGGATTTCAACCAAACTTACCGGAAATATTTTTGGGTGACCCTTCTCAAAACCTGTCTCGAAATTTTGATAAGCCTCTTAACAAGGCAGGGCGTGATAATCTTTAACCCTGAAAACGTGCGACATCTTCTCAGTAACCAATTGCTGGAATTCATTTCACCCTGAAATGTTTAGATATCTTCTCCTCGGTAACCAATATCCCGCTTATCATAACAATGTTCCTTGGATGATTCTTCTCAAACTTCTTCGCGAAATTTTGATTTACATCCAAATAAGGCTTCGACAGGGTAGGGCAGTGCAGTTTGATCCTGTAATCTTTAAATGTCTTCTCCTCAGTAACCACTGTGCCAATTTAAACCAAACTTGGTTGAAATATTCTTTTTGTAACCCTCCTCAAAACTTATTCGGGAAATTTTCGATTGACACCCAAGTATGGGTGTAGCAGGATGGGACTGTTTTTGACTCTGAAATTTTTTAATGTCCTTTCCCCCCAAATCAATCGGACAAGTTTAATAAACTCGACGCGCATATTTCTTGGTGACCATTCTTTTACATGTTAGTAGATTCTCAAAATTCTGAGTTACCCTTAATTTTGGGCATGGCAGTGTGGGTCCTTTCCTCATTAGAAATCTGTCAACAACATCTCCTATAATAAATGGACAAATTTCAGTTGAACTTTGACAGAAAGTTCCTTTCGTGACCATTTTCAAAAAAGTCTCGGGACATTCTGATTTCGTCATTAATAGGGGAATGGCAGGTAAGGGGCTTTTTTTCATTCTGGATTCTAGGATACATATCTCCTTCTTAACCTCTAGGCAAATTTGAATAAAGCTCTACCAGAATGAGATTTTTGGAATGTTTTCACTAGTATTTGGTTGATAAAATAGTGGTTTAGATAGAGGCTTTCTATTTTATGCCATAAAACATATTTTCCATGTCTCGGTCTCTGATTCTCATTTGTTTAAAACACTTGAAATACTGAGTGTTTTTATTGAATGTTAAATTTATTCCCTTTAGAATATTTTTGAGATAATGTTTATATTTTCAGGCTGACATCGCTACAGAATGACAGTGAAGAGCTTAAAAAGTTAGTCACGGAGAACTCCGTCATGATGGAAAAGTAAGATTTATGAATAATCAAAATAATGTATATCATGAAAAAACATATTCGATTCAATAATAAAAGTAGGATTAATTAAAATGGTAGACCCGTAGTTTTACAACCCTTTTTGTAATGCTGTGATGCCATGTCATTGTATTTTGTTAAGCGGGTTTCTTTTAGCTCTTAAACAAACATAATTGCAATCCAATAAAATAAGAATTTTGATATACAGCCATACGGGCGTTATTTGCCATGTGCTAAGGCAAATGCACATTATACTCAAATAAAGGCAGTGAAAAAGAACATTCATCCCTCATCACTCAATAATATGATATAAAAGAATAAATTAATATTGGGTTCAAGCAATTTAGGAAATCTTTTTTTCGAAAACTGGTTTGGTCTGTATCAAGGCTACTGTCATTAAAATTTCTAGTTTGCTCGGTTACTTGTGAATTTCCTAACCCTTTCCTTCAATTTCCCATGTTTTGTTCGTCCATGTGACTTCAGAATTAAGATTTGTAATTGCTTGTGACATTCATTTTCTCCCTTTGGCGTTTTTACTACTTCATAGGTTCATTTCTTTCTTAATTGCATAAAATTATAATAGCTGTCTCTTTCTTAAACTAAAAAGTCTCACTTTAGAACTGTCTTGGGGATTTCGAAAAAAAAGGAAAAGGTTTGAAAACAAATGAGCCTGTGCGTGACATTCCCAACAATTTGAAATGTTAGTAAGGTGCAAACATTGGGTAGCGTAGACATCACATAAAGTTACCCGATGTTCTACAGATACTTTGAGACTTTATCTATCTACTAAACGCATAGTGAAGACTCTGGTCAGACTCTGCGTATGCACAGGCTGGTCAGAGACTTAGATTTGCCAATATTTAAGATTGTTGGAAATGTCACGCACAGGCTCAAATGTAGATGTATATTTACAGATTTCTGAATGAAACTTCCTCCCTACGTATAGAAGGTTCCTTAGACAGTGACCAGCGGCGATACACCCAGGATGACACCTAATGACAGCATAGCGGCAACCTAAACATCGTAGCTACAGCTTGGACAAGCTGTAGCCTCAATGTTTTGGTTGCCGAACTACTTTTTAAAAAAAAATCTTGTTGGGCCCAGTTTTACAGAAGAACGGAGTTTTTTCTTGTTTACGGAGTTTTTTTTCTTGTTTACGCAAAATATTTATTTAAACTACATATAAATGTTTTATTGTTTTCTTTGATTGGCCAAGGATATCTTTTACTTGTTTATCATGGTCGACATTTTTTGTGATTGCTTTTGCTTATATATGTTTTATCGTCGTTTTTCTACAAAATATCAGAAAGACAGTCGCTTTAGACTGTAGTTGTGAAGTTTACGTTGTCAAACGACGAGACGCAATTATAATGTCAATAACCAGACTATATACCGCTTGCTCTTTCGAGTTTACATTGTTTGTTCGTCAAGAAAAAAAGACGCATGTAATCTTCTCTTGAAAACTGGGCCCTCCAAGGGTACACATGTGTAGAAATAATAAATGTTGTCATTACAAAATACCTGGGCTTGGTTTTCTTATAGACAGGGCGATATCTGACGTTCTTCAATTGAACCCCGGGCCACCGACAAATTAATTAGCACAGAGGAATACCAAACAGAGAGCTTATTCATTTGTTTCGCCAACTTGAAACAGTCCAGGTGAAAACTTGTATCTCAAAGGAAAGTTTGATTTACAAAGATACAATTACGTGTTGAAAACTCGTGTGCAAGGAGGTTTTTTTTTTTTTAAAATTGATGAATGGTGTCATTTCATTGACACATCTGATTTCTAAATACATTAGAATCATTCAGTTAAAAACGTAATATGTTCAGTTACTTTTATTTCGGTTCTGAATTCTTCATTGATAAATTATGAATTTAAAAAAAGACATTGCTTGGTAATTGATGATTGGCTTATTTTCTGTAAGACAAAAGTCAGCAACTGTAATTTATCTTTTATTCACACATGTGGATTGGGGATATGGGATGTTTATGGTCGAGGTAAGTATGCATTTCACGATGAGACTAACTGTTTATGTAATGTTTTTAGCTCGCGGGGCACAACGTGCTTAAGGCGAGCTTTTATGATCATCTTGAGTCCGTCGTGCGACGTCCGTCGACAACAATATTACAAACTTCTTCTTCTCCCGAACCACTGGGCCGATTTCAATGACACTTAACCAGAATGTTCCTTGGGTGACCCTTTTCAAAAAACATTCGCGTAATGTTGATTGGCCGAAAAAAATTGGCTTGGCAGAGCGTGGTAATTTTTACATTGAAATGAACGACATCTCCCCATGAACCACTTGGCCGATTTCAATGAAACTTTACAATAAAGTCTCTTGGGTGACCCTTTTCAAAGAATTGATCGTGAAATTTTGATAAGCCCATAAACATGGGCATGACAGAGCAGGCTTATTTTAGCCCGAAATCTTTGAACTACATCTTCTCCTGAACCTCATGGCCGATTTCAATGAAACTCTAACAGAATGTTCCTTGGGTGACCCTTTTCAAAAATTGGTACGTGAAATTTTGATTGGCCCATAAATATGGGCATGGCAGGACAGGGCTTATTTTTACCATATATATTTGAACAACATCTCCTCTAGAACAAATGGGCCGATTTCAGTGAAACTCAACCAGAATGTTTGTTTTGTGGCCTTTTTCAAAATTATTCATGAGATTCTGATTGGCCCATCAATATGGGCGTGGAAGGGCGGGGCTTATTTTGAGTCTCCTTAGAAATGAATTGTTGGGCAGGGTTTATTTTCACCTGTATATTCTTGTAATAACATCTCTTCTTCACAAATAAGGCTAATGTGAATGAAACTTTGCCAGAAAGTTACTTTGATGAGATCCACTTGAGCAATAAAGTTTAGGTGAGCGGTTTATGGCAATTCTGCTCCTCTTGTTGAACATTCTATTCTGTATTTTAAGTATAAATATTTTTTTTTACAATAGTTTATTTATTAATAGTATGTCAACATTTCATATCCACACGAGTATGCCTACCTTGTAATTATCATCATCATTATTAGTATTATCATATCACCGCAACTATAGATAGGGGGCATATGGTTTTACCGATGTCTGTCTGTCCGTCTGATGATCCGCATGATCAAGGTTAAAGTCAAAATTTGATTCTTATCCTCAGAACTTAATTATAAAAAGAACTCCTGCGAACTGAAAAATTTCAGCTTCTTTAGAAAACTATTCCTGTGTCATTGGATCCACGAAGTATGAACAACTTCGTTGAAGTTTTCGCAATACTATGTGCATTCATCTATGACATTTGTATTATTCCATTTTTTTCAAAAAGACAAAAAAAAAAGATATTTCTCTCCTAAAAGAAAATAAGAATAATTGATAATATTATTGTACAAGACAGATACGTTAGCAATTTTCTGGGATCTTGAAAATAATATATGGCATTTATAAATAGTTTAAGATGTCGACTTACAGCCTTGCTCTTGCTACATGGCCACAACATTTTCCAGCTAAGTTCAAGGCTTTACCAGACAGAATAGTCTGAGATCTCAGACTTCATTACCTGCTTTCTACTAGAAAAATATGGGAAAACTTTAGCCAGTTAGGTTAAAATGTCGCATTTTTTTAAACAATGGTAACATTCAGCAGGATAGGTGTCAACTTTATCTTCAAATTAACCTTCTTTGAATGCAGGACACTTCTAAATGCAGTCACACATCTTGTAATAGATCATAACTGCTATGATTGTGTTCTGCATGAAAATAATAATAACAACAACAACAACAACAACAAAAGCAATAATAAAGTGCGATTATCAAACAAAGAATTGTTAAAACTTTGTATCAGATGAATCTTTTTCCAATTACCAAACGATATAAAAGTTAGACCGATCCAATTTCAAAGAAATCGGAGTCGGCAATTTCGAAAAGATGTGATTTAAAACGATTCTGTCTTTCTGGAGAAAACATTGTGGACAATGTAGAAATTGCTTGTTCTGTATTTTCCACAACGATTTCCTTGTTACATCTTTCTTGGATGGCAGAAAAAGGTCTATTTTCGAATTGGATGAGTTGTTTTCGTATTCCATTTGTTTATTCATGTAGTTGTTGATTTTATTCCATTTTGTGATTATGTGATTTTGTCAATTTTGTGGTTTCACGATTTCACTAAAGAAATATTTGCATTCGTGTACAGATTTTACATCATAAAAATGTAAGTAAGTAAATAAAATGAACAAACTAATGAAAAAATTCACTGACCAGAATCAAAAGGCCTGAAGTGCCTATACACTGTATGAAGTTTTGCGCTTAGACGTCGAGTTCTTCGTTGCATAAATACCATCCTTGCGTTCAGGATCATAAAACGGCGCGAACAGTTTTCAAATTGTACTCCGCTTTGCACAAGCACTTGCTTGCAAAGCGGGGTATATTTTGAAAACTATTTTCACCGTTTTGTGATCCTGAACGTAGGGCCTATTTCATATCGATCTTAGTTGACGGCACAAATCCGCTTTGAACTGTCTCCTACCAATGGGGTTATAATCGTAGACCTATGTGGGATTTCAGCTAAATGCGAGTAAAGGATGTAATGCTGGTACAGGGTGCGAGAAATACTCGGATTCTACTGTTGGATGCTCCGACCGCCGCAATATGACTATTAACTTAATACGGTTGTTGTTAAACCCCATTTAAAAGTGGAAAAGTATCGTATCTTGAAATTTAAATCATTTGTGGTAAAGAAAAATCTAGAAAAAGTAGCCAATTGTCGCGATCGTTTCAAAATGTTCCACGATTAATTATCGATGTGCATTTTGCACAGTATTTGCCGGACGAAAAAAATGTGTCTACTTTCTAACCCCAAATTTCTTGATATTTGCAATGTTTTTTTTTATATTCTCTTTTTTTTTTCTTATAATCAGAATAAGTACATTTAGCGTGTAAACAAAATGACATTTTGAGACTGTTCTTTCTTGAACAGTTTCTGACCTATGTCTCGAGCATATCTCCTAAAGTATAATTGCTATCAACTTGAAACTTTATTGATGGATAAATCTCATGCAGGAGAAGTGCAGTGCATACTAACTATAGCGGGAAAACATTGACATGACTGACCGTAACCTCTATTAGCATACATTACATGTTAGACTGATTGTCACATGGTATCTCCGTTAGGTCTCGTTTAACTTCGTGAACGAAGTTTCACAATAAATACCTATTAAATGACACTGTGATGAGTAGACACATATCATTGCACGTGGAAAGAGTAAAGCTTCAGAAGGCGAAAGACAGTGGTTCGAGTCTCTATGACAGCATATTTATTTTTCCGCTAGGTTTCAATCCATTTTATAGATTTTTTTTCTTTTGAATACCGTTGAAGATCCCTCGATTCTCAAACAAATTTGCTGTATGTAATAAATTATGTGTTTTGTCCGTTAGTTTATTTTTGTTTTATTTGTTTGAATGTGGTTTAACGCCTCTTTTAGTATTTTTTTCGGTCATATTGCGGGGGCTGGAACGCTTATCTGTGGATGCCTGGTATTTCTCTTACGAATACTACCACGACAACTCTTCCCAGACTCAAGTTGCTAATCCAATATAGGTCTTCGATTATCAACCAAATTTGCCCTTAGGGTCATTTGATAGCGTCTTGTGTTTTTTTTTTCATATTTGACTTCAGGAGATAGAATGCGATAAATGAAACATGTTGTGCAAAACAATTATTGATATTCAAACACGAGATAACTAGTCAAATGGGACTAACAGGAAAAAGGAAAATAAATAAATAAAAACAGTGGGATGAAGGCAGATTCGAACTCATGGTCCCTGCACCCGTAGTCATCGGACTAGACCTCTCGACCACCCACTCAAACAGTGTGTATTGCTACTATTTCATTATACAAATATTTAAAAAAAGACACACACACTACACGAAATTACGATGTTTTTCGAAAGCTTGCGGCTACCCTCGATGATAAATGTATTCATCGGTTAATTTATTCATTGCATAAAGGTCAAGTCATGTCAATAATTTCGCAATATACATATCTTGGTTGCATAATTTTGGAGTTATTGCCCTTGGTTATTTTAAAGTTAAACTTTTGTCGGGGTCATATCTCGTAAAGTGTAATAGCTATTAACTTAAAACTTCATACTAGGTAAACAGGTATATAGTTCCTTTTGAAGAGAATTTCAGTGCACTAACCTAAACTAGTGTAACTTAACTCTTGCTTGCATAATTTTCACGTAATTGCCCTTTGTTATTTTAAAGACTAAGATATTGTAGAGGGCATACCTCTTAAAGTACAAAAGAATCCTTAATCGATTAGGCTTCAGTTTACTATCAAGCTTTCATGGCGGGGAATTGCCATGTCCTAGATGGCTCTTGTTTTACCTTTAACACGAAACACGAAAATTAACTCGAAAATTACGTAAATCACTTTGAGAAAAATGTCTGATTTCACGCAGGGACTCTAAAACCTAAAACAAAGACCCATATAGCTCAAGTGCTCGACTCATCGGTATCCAAATTTTAACTCGGCTGTTTTCGGAGAAACCGGAGGTATTTCCAAAGCCTTGGTGTCGTTGACAACTGTGCCATTTTGTGATATCTAGGCATTCACTTGAAACTTGATCCACATATTCACTAACAAAAGAGCAACCTATACTGTCAAGGGGACTAGCTCTAGATGCATTCTGTGCGAATAATGTCCCTATTCCGACTTAGATTTTTATCCACAATTCAACATTCAACAGCCGAGCGTAGGCACTGGTGGACGGTGCTCTTGTTTTGATTTAACCCTTTCCTGTTTTACAAAATTTGGACCTGTCCAAATTCAAAGGTTTTCCAGACGAAAATTTAAAGTGGATTTAATTTGGAAAATAACCATCCAGTAGGGTAGAAAATAGTGTGGAAAAAGATGAAATTGCTTGTCAGAAGCAATTTCTTCTTTTTTCACAATGTTTTCTCAAGCATAAAATCACAGGCACGTAAAAAGGCGGGGATTAAATAGCAAAGGGTTAAGACTCTTTAAGCCCCGTTCACCGACTTGTTTTTTCGTCTAATGGTAATATTTCATTTGTTAACATATATGAAGAGGATCTTCATTATGTTTCTGTTCTATGCTATGGTTCTATGTTAAATAAATTTGGAAAGAATATACGTTTTCTACTTCTTTAAAAAGGTCTTCTTTGCTAAGACTACTTGCAAAACGCTCCGCATTGTATGACGTGGAACAGTAAATTCAAGTCAATAAGATAATGTCTATATTGTTTGTAGATAACCCGTGTGTTCTGAACTGCATCACAAAATGCGCCCGTAAATATTTTATTCATAACACCTACTCAACAGAAACCATGGAATAAACTTCAATAGATCTCACAGAAACTCAAAGGAATGAAGCTTGGTTGATTCTGATTCCCAAATGTTTTTAGAATCCGATCCACCATAGAATTTACCACAACATTCCTGTCCTAAAAAACGTATGAGTGGCTTATTGAGTTATTAGAGAAGAGTTATCAGATTCCCCTTAAATATTAAATCGTGTAATCGAAAAATCATTTGTGACTCGTTACGCGAAAAGGGGCCATCTGGGAAGTGCGTAAAGTGTCGATCCTAGTCAGACTGCGCAGATTGCGCAGACTGACTAGGGTCAAAACCTTTCGCTTTTTGCTAATTTTCTGAATCTAGAACGATCAATCTACCTTTGTGTGAAATCCTTTTTGAAATGTGACATCTGGTTTGCCTGTACTAGAACCAATCTCTTTTTCAAATATTTATTATACAGAATTCCCAGATGCCAATTATCGCGTGACGGGTCACATTTGTTAAGTTAGTCCACACCTGAAGGAAATAGGTAAAATCGGCTTGATGGCGAAAATCTTAGGAATGTATCGCCATATTTCTAGTTAACAAGCAAAAAAATCCTTTTAGCCGAAATACGATAGAGTCATCCTTGACTTATTCCGATATTTCTTTGAAGTTTACAAGAATCAAATCCATTCATTGTTGCAAGGGAAAACGCTGTTAGTAGTCAAAAGAGCGTAACTAAAAAAGATGTGCATATCTTTGATTGACGCTAAACATGTTTCTTATACTGCAAAGAAAATACTAACATTTTCATTGGCCTTGTTTTGTTTTTCGTTTGAAAACTACAATAACATCCTTTCCTCGCCCCCAGTTGCTATTCCACGTAGGTCTACGATTATCAACCGATTGGCGAGAGACAATTAGTCGTAAAGAATGAGTGCCGACGTCGAGGATCGAACCAGGTACCTTTAGATTGTCAGTCCGACGCGCTACTAACTGCGCCACGACATCGGCATTTAGTTAATGCTGCCCTGACAAACATTGATATCTACGAACGCTCCGGCATTATAATATTTCCTAAGGGCGAAAATTCGAACCGGTATTGGCAGCCATGATCCTCCTGCTTCGCTGGTTTTACGCCCCGAGGACACATTATGCTTCAGTTTAAAGCATGTCAGTTTATAACATACACATAAAAAATGATATAAATCAACTAAATACCTTTCAGTTTTACAAATTTATCCACTTAAAGTGCTAACTTTTTCACAGGTTCTGCCAAGAATGGCTTTCACATCATAAGGAAAGAAAGAAGTGATAGTGGGAAGAAATAGTGGGATGTCACTTCACCCTAGGACGTCATTTCATATTTACTTTCATTGGGGCGCATAAGGAGATGTTAGTTTCAAAGAATTTGGTGTATTCTAAGGCCTTAAATAGGCAAAAGAGAGATATTTAGTCTAAAACTTTGAAGTATGATAAATTCGTAATGCGCTTTCTTGCCTGAGTTAATCACAATTTAATCCCGGCTGGATAAAAATGGTGTCTACCCTGGCCTGCGGCTCGGTTGACCTATTTTTTCCAAGCCGGGATATATCGTCATATACGCCAGAAAAAAAGCCGTTAAACTAATAATGTGAAGCTTAAATCAACTCTCTCTATATATTGGTAGCCGAGAATTTAGCACACAAGGTTTTTCACAAAAGAGCCATAGCTCTGAAAACAGTCGATGGATCGCAACCAGAATAAGATTCGCATATATCTACTTGATGCTGAAAAGACGTTATGAATTCAATTATGATTCCCCCATTAGTTGAAGAGAAACTGTACACATGCCACAAAAAATAAAAAAAAAGAACAATGAATAGAAAATGAATAATACAGAGATTTACGGTTGAACTTTTTTCTTATTCCTATTATCAGAGTTTGATACCTTTAGGGTGTATTTGCACGCACGAAAAGAGCAACAGTTATTTGTACATACGCATGCGAACAGGAAAGCCAATGTGAAAAAATAGGGTTTAGTACATCAATATCATTTTATTGGGAATGTTCTAAATCTGCCCAAACTTCCTCTGTTAACTAAAATTGTCATGTTAAAGACACAAAATTTCAAAGTATGACATAGCTTTGATTTGCCCTTAAATATATAAACAAAGTTACCACACGAACTCTTCGTGTGACGATTTTATGTAAGATACCAAGTCTATTGCACAACAATCATCTCAGAGCTTGGGTTATAATTTTAAAGCGTTTTAGAGGCCGGTAATTGTGCGCTCGTTGTAAACCGGATACCGTCGGGTAAAGCCGGACTCAAGTTTAGTAGTATAAATAGAGAGAATTTTATGTGATTTGGTCAGTCTGTTTCTTGTCGCGAGAGAGACAGGCTGGAAATTGCAGTAGGGAAGATACTGTTATAAATTGGAATTGCTGCCTAATTGTCATCTTAGTAAAGCAACAAGGAGCTGAATAGTGGATTTCATCCATCCTAGTAAGACCTCTGATCGCTCGAACAGTGACAAACGACACGCAGTTTCTGTTTCTATAGTATTACTCGACACTGTGGATGATCTTTCTTGTTGAGAGATAGGAGATATACCGGTATTGGTATATTGTAGATAGACTCAAAGTGCACTGGGTCTCGCTGAGCAGGTTTGCTCAGAGGATAGATAGACAATCGGTCTATATAATTAATTCAATTTTGTGTAGATTTTGATCATAGTTGTTGAAGATCTTTTGATTCAAACCGGACAAAGCAGTCCATCTAATCACATTAAGTATTTGATTATTTTTCATATCATTAATTGTTTTAATCTGATTTGCTCTACCGAAAGTACGTTACATTAGTAATAGAAGGTATTCGCCTGTCGAACCAAATGTATCCTAATTTTTTCGTGCTGTTAAAACAAGAAGCATTCAAGGATGAAACACTGAGCCTTTGGGTATCGACCTACTTTCATTTACCTCCGAGTTATTGTGTCCTCCGAGCTTCATTTACCAGACTACCCCGAGTGGTTTCGTGGGATTTTAGTTTCTCTTTAAATAAAAAAAAATACATTTGCTCCAGTCGTTTTATGTCTAAAAAAACACTATTTTCCTTTTCTCTGTCGACATCTAGACATTTACGAAGTTAATATTTCTACAGAACACGTCATAATTGTCCCTCCACGTACAAGGGGTTATGCCTACTCGGATTCCCCCACAAACATTTTGAAGAACTACCAAAGATCGACCGCCGTCAATCCATCCGCATACGCAAGCACCAAAACCAAGTTGGAATGCAAGTAATAAATCAGAATATGATGCTAGAGTCGTGCCAATGGTTTCACAAAACTCCACTCCTTCCGTGTAGGTGAAATTGTACACTCGCCCTTTGTTTCTATGTAACGACATTGGGTATCTTATGTTGAAGTAGTAATGCGAATTGATTAAGAACGTCCATTTCAATTTGCCAACATTCGTTGAAATACATGTTTTGTTTTTCTTGTTAAAGCTGACTCCTAAACAACCAGACGTCTCGTTACATTTTTTCAGACAGGCGTCTAAGTACGAATTCTGTAGAACAAAAAGTGGGTTTTCGGTAGACCCCGAAGTGTTCGGACCAGCGTATTCATAACTGTATGTAACGCATGTGGCATTTATGACAGTCCAAAGTCCATTGGCATCGCAGGTGGAAAATGCAACTGTGAAGAAATTTTCACACAAGTACGATATTTCAGCGTTTATATTTCGCATATTGCCTTTTATGGTCATGCCTGTATAAGACGGAGGGAGGTGGCATTCTGTTATATCACAGGTGCTGGTATCGCAGTATTTGGTTGTTACTAGCTGGAACAAAAATTTCGACGCATCACGCCATAAAAGGACCATCTGGGACCTCCGCAACATAAACACATGTATTTAGGGAAGATCTAGCAGAGCAAAAACAGGGATCACATTTCGTAGATAATATATGAAAAGGGAGAATGATAAAAAAAGTAAAGATGATTCGAAAAGTTTCGACCCTGGTCTGTCTGCGCATACCGGGAAGTCTGACAAGGGTAGCAACTTTTCGCATTTCTCAGATGGTCTTTTTTTTCGCACGATTTGTTTCAAATACATGTATAAACAAAGTTAAAAACAATTTTTCGACTGCTTGTGACATTTCCAACTACAGTAAAACGTGTATGAAGCGCCTACTTACGAGACCACCAGAAAGCGGTCGTAAAAAAGAATTTGCTGATTAGTGCACGTTTCGTTTCAAAATAGGAAAAATAATTTGAGTGAATATGTATGTTATTACAAATTTCTCAATAATCCTTGAATATTCTCAATAGAATCGGCGTTTTAACAACATAGATTTTATTGAGAATATTTTTAGACCAATACTACTTTTTAAGATATTTTGATCTAAAGATGGGGATTTAAGAAAACGGTCGCTGAATAAAATCTTAAATTAATCTTTAATCGCTTAATAGACGTAGTCGCTCGCGCAAAAGCACACTTAATCACTTGTGTTCAACGTCAAGACTACCATCAGTCTGTGCATCCGCAATTTTATCAGGATCTTCACTATATGATTAAGGTAGTGGACCCGTAATAGTTCCGTAATATTTCGAAACTCATATCTTTCACAATGTTGACCGACGTTTCCTAATGAAAATCATTAGGAAACCTTGGTAACACTGTTAAAGTTCATCACTTCCGAAATGTTGTGGAACTATTACGGGTCCACTACCTTAATAGATGACTACGATGTTCACAATCGCAGAATAATTTTAACACGCTATGTGGTTGGCCATGCAGCTCAATTTCTGTTCAAAAAGATACACATGAAATTGTCGGAAATGTCGCACAAATGTAACCACCCATTCAATATCTTCTATTTATACCTGTGGAGTGTCACCAACGTTCCTAACCATCAAGTCTTGTATGGCTGTACCTTCCAAAAGTTTCGTACCCACAGCCTGTTGTTGATTATATGTCCGACAAAACAGTGCCCTTCGACTGTACGTTATACTCTCGCAGTTCGAACGGTTATTGCATTCTTTGTAACAATCTAACAAGCTAATACCGGCTTTGCTTGATACTAACTGTATAGTATTTGGTGTTGATATCGACTTGCATGTAGGATTTAATGCGATACAAAAAAGTAGAATAATGCTTTCCGGGACTCTTATAACGTACATATTCCACATTGTGCTGTCTTAAATGTGTCTCACTGACTTCATCTTTATCTGTCGACCAAACCCAAAGTTGGTGGTATTTACTGTATAAATGATACAATGTGATTGATTGATTGATTGATTGATTGATTGATTGATTGATTGATTGATTGGTTGATTGATTGATTGATTGATTGATTGATTGATTGATTGATTAAATGGAGTTTTACGTCGCTTTCAACCTTTTGTCAGTTATATCGTGGCGGCTGAAGCACCTAACAATTGATTCCTGGTATTTCTCTCACCAGTACAACAATCACATCCTTTCCAAACCTCCAGCTGCTATCTCACATAGGTCTACGATTATCAAACCATTTGTGAGAGATACAAAAAAGTAGAATGATGATTCCAGAGATACAAAAAAGTAGAATGATGATTCCCTTTTCTAAATGCAAGATGTTTTATTTAATGTTCCTTAAAAAACGTACAGCGAACTTTTTCTTAACTTTAGAATCTGATCTTTTTCCTAATACTGTCAAGAATATCGTGAAATTGACGCTCATTACAATCAAAATAATTCTAAATCGTTTTAATGTTTATATTCCAGATTGCCCGATGTTTCATGCTCTCACTGATTATAAATCAACAAGTGAATTTGCTTTATCTTAGTAAATGAAAAACCCTCTGATTCCTTTATAGGACTCCAGATAATTCAATAAACATCTTGATATTTACACTCTTTCCAACCTAATCCACTCTAAACCACTAGCTGAGTGTATAAAGCATAACATCTTAACCGATTACCGTAAAAACTCTAATAGAGCCCCATGCACTTATAAAACCCAATATCTCTTTTTTCGTGAGGTTGAAATAGACCATTCGACATGTGATGTTACAAAATCTTGAAGCCTCAAATAAAGACCCATAAAATCAAGGTCACTAAAAATTTTATTTTGGTTTAATGCACTTTTTCCACAAACAAATGACAATATTTATGGCGGATTAAGTTTCTAAACAAATATTGATGCACAGCGTGAAACAGTTGTAACTGCCGATTTGTTTATAGGCGGTTACAACTGTTTCGCGCTGAGTCATCGATTTGTAGCGTAGCCTTTGATAAAAGCCCATCCCTTTCTAATGGAAATGATTCCAATAGAACCCCGGGGTTTATATCAGGGCTTTTACGGTACTCACATCATACAAAAGGCATCGAAATCGGTCAAAATCGCTAGACAATCTAAATGGAGTCAATTTAGTAATTACATGATATCATTTATAAATGAAAAAAAAATATATATAAAAAAAAATACGTTAAATGTTTTCAAAGGGAGGTAAATTACTCTCGGTATTTCGTTGATTTATAGGAAATTTATAGTGATAAACTACTTCCCCTGAATTTCGTTCAAAAGTCGCTCATACCACTCTTTCAATTTCACGCCTAATTCATTCCAAATAACCACTAGTCAATTTTACAATCTGATTAATCGTAGTGGAAATCATTCCACTTTCATATAAAAAATTTAACCTGTCAATCAAAATCGTTTCGTCTTACCACGAGGATTCCAATGAGAACAGTTAAGAACATCGTGAAAAAGACAAGATGAATGAATTTGGAATGAAATTGCATGAGTGTTTGGAGTGATTTTTGAGTAAAATTCAAGAATGGTTATCCAATATCGCTAATTTTGTTCAAGATGAACAAAATAGCGATATTCATTACCTCCCTTTAATTATTTTGCATGCAGGTTCTATGAATAGCTTTCTATGTCTTCACGAACCGATCATTCGCTTACAAAATTCAATTATGTTAGTGAAAACGTGGATTTTATCGTCCGATTTTTATTTTGAATGTAGTTATGAATCTTATTAGTTTGATCTTTGAACGTTTTTTGAATGGTATGAGTGAGTGGTGGGAAAGAATGAGTGGATCGCTGAATGAGCAATATAGAATGATTTAATTGAGATGAATGTCAATTTTACGATGTTACTACCTGTATCAAGAGTATAGGATTTGGATGAGAATTATTTATCATAGATTGTCGCATTTCCTCTTATCTGGAGCCATGCGTTTTACTAGCGAATGATAAACAACAACATTTTAGTCGAATGTGCGAAGGCAACAAGCTTCTATGCGCATGTCTCATGTAGAGGCAGCTAGGGTTGTTTTGCTTCTATATACTAGTAATTACTTTACACCTTTTAAGTGAAAAAAATCGCTTATCTCTAAACGAGAAAAACACCTTTGTATCAATTATTTAAAATCTATCAATAAATCATAAGAGTTTTCTAATAAATTTTCATGTAACAAATTTGATTTTTTAAAAAGAAACGTTATCAGCTTTTTAGAACAAGAGTAAAACTTATTAAAACCCCTTTTAAATGTTTTATCTGATTATGACTGAGCAAATCCTAAACAAAAATCGTTTTAAGACAGCATGCAAGACTCATCGTTTATTAATTTCCTATTCTCTCTACGAATGGCCTGGGGTATTATATGTAACAAATACTTTCAAATATTTATATTAATACAAACAGTAAAGCCAATGTAACATATACATAATTTCCTTTGATAAAAGATTTTCCCTTGACAAACTCACACACCTCAGAGAACGGACAGCAAAAAATGAATAGTTTTTAGCAAAACAGTTGGACTGAGCGACTGAAATAAAAGAACTTGCCCGTTGCCCCTGGACTGTCAGTTTTCTTATACCTTCTGCCGAACCGGAGTTAAAAAGAACGGGCCCAGTACAAAATGTAACACATCAACTAACAGTAAAATACACGAGTTAACGGATGATTACAGTTAGTTAAATCGTAAAACTAACATTCATCTCAACCAAAACCATTCTATTAGCTCACTCAACGCTCCATTCGTTCCTTCCAAACACTCTCTCAAACTACTAAAAAACGCTCCAAAATCACTAAAAAGATAAATATTGTTTTAAAAAATAGAAGTAGAAAAAAAATCGCGATTTCACTGATATTATAATTGAAATTATAGGCTCTTGAGGAAAGAAGAAGTTATTTACAGAACTTGTAAACATATTTTAATACATGGGGATAATAAATATCGCCAATTTTGTTCATCCTGAACAAATCAGCGATATCCGATTACCTCCCTTTAATTAAACTCAATACTCTCTCATCGCACTTATTCAATTTGATTCAGAAATCATTCCAAAATCTTTCACCTTATCACGTTCGCGATGTTTCTAACTGTACCAACCGGTTGGATAGGGACGAAATGGTTGTTGTTGTTGTTGCATTACGGGGAATGGAAACTTGTAGCAAAAGGCTTAAGAGACCTAACATAAGTAAGCGCTACGCCTGCCGATTTCTTAAATCTTTTCCCTCGTAATGGCACTTGCACCAGCTCGATTGATACAGAACTCGTCATCTGAGTCACTGACGACTGGACTGTGTTCGTTTTGTCTGACCGCTTCCCACCCTCCCTCCGGCGTATCAGCGATACGCATGTGTTTATCTCTTCCTTTCACGTTCTCACCCAGTTCATTCAACAAATTCCTTCACCCAGTTCATTCAACAAATTCCTGAGATACCCAAGCGCCCGGGTAGCCTAGCTGATTCAAACTGTCTAAATGCGAAGAATTAAACTCGTTTTGAATTTTAGTACCTTCGAATTTTCTCTTCAAGACTTTCTCAGACCGAAAACGCTTAAGGTTTCTATAGACCGCTAACAAATCCCCAGACAATTCCTCTTTCAACGAATTGAACTCGCGCCTTTGCTCTCAAACTTCCTCTAGAAGGGACTTAATATTACTATTCAACAAATAGTACAGTTATAGGGCTGTCACACCTTAACGTTTTAGCCAGCGTGTGCGGAACGTGTTGGATTTTTTATAACACGCTGCGAACACGTCGGGTACGCTATGGACACGTTCCGCACACGCTATCGGCACGCTGTAACACGTTGACACACGTTGCGATACGCTGAGTATCTCATAAAATTTTGTGCATGCATAAAATTTCTCAGCGTGTGCCCAACGTGTTGGAACACGCTCCGCACACGTTCCGCACACATTCCGCTCAGCACGCTAGAGACACGCTAGGAGCTTGTTCACTTACGCTACGGACACGCTAGAAACACGTTCGCCCAAAGTTTAACGTGCTTCTAGCGTGTCTCCAGCGTACTGGGAACGTGTGCATAGCGTGTCTTCAGCGTACTGAACGTGTGTCTAGCGCATTGCCAGCGAGTTCACAGCGTGTTTCTGGCGTATGACAGCGTTTCAGTTTTCAATGAAAATATAAAAGTTCCGCTGCATATTTGTCTTGAATTTCTACCATCAGCTTGTCGCAAATAAATAAATTTGTGCATGTACGTGTGTATGACCCTTTTGACATGTTCATATCTGCATGTTTCCTCATGACCAGTCTAAGAATGACTTGAAAACTCGATTATAAGTGGCATTCTCTTTATTTGACGATGAACGATTTCCTTCAAGTCATATGAATAAAACTTTTGTTATGTTATGTTATGTGATAACCTGTTTGTCTTTTCTTCCATATAAATCCTTTACAGAGTTTCTTAATTCCTTAGATTGTCGAGGTGGAGAATGTAGCCTAAATGTGTATTAAACATTGCATTTATAGCTTTACAAGTGCTATAACAATACGTTCGCGAAATACTTTACACATTATACAAACATTTATTCGTCTCATTCGATCATTATCAATATACCAAAAAGACAAGTACATCATTGTACCTAGTGGACATAATACAAGACGTGTTTTACTCTATTCTGTTCTGTTCAGAATATTTGATTCTATTATATGTACTACAAGTTTGATATTTGGTACACCTTTTCCCCCTTAATATAAGACTAGCTATTCAAGATTAAGAGAAGTTGTAGACGCGAATCAAAATTTTGAAATAAAGTCATCCTTCATTGAAGAGCATATGGAGGAAGAATGGAGTGCATTATGACAAGTAGTTCCTTACCCTTTCGCAATATTTTTCGAGTAAAAAAGTACCAGAAGCTTTAATCAGCCTGTATTCTTATAAGTTTGTTATATGCATGGTTTCATATGTTACAGGTGCCAGTGTATTTTTCTTTTTGTCTTTTCCTATTTTTCTTTTACATGAACCAACATACTTTGAATTTGAATATGTGTAGTGGCCGGTGGCCTGTTTATATATCAAAAGAATGAATTTGAAGTGGTAATTTCTTGCAGAATTAATATTTACATCCAAAACACACTGCGAACACGTTCTTACACGCTAGCAGCGCGTTACAAACACGCTAAACACGTCCTGAGGACGTTACGAGAACGTTGGACACACGCTCAAGAACGTTGGTATACGCTGACATACTCTATTAACACGTTCTGGACATGTTACTCACGCGTTACTCACACGTTCAAACTCGCTATGAACACGCTACAAGCGCGTCGTGAATTGACAAAAAGAAAATGTAGGTCAGCGTATGCCGACGTTTTGCGAACTTAGTCGTTTTCTCCAACGCGTTAGGCACACGCTGGCTAAAACGTTGAGGTGTGACAGGGCCTTTAACAACATCGCGAAATTGACACGGTGAATGATTTAGGAATGAAATTGAATGAATGTAGTGATTTTTGAGTGAATTTAATGGGAGGTAATCCGATATCGCAAATTTTGTTCAGGATGAACAAAATTAGCGATATTGATTACCTCTCTTTAATAAAAAATGCATACATGTCCTATACATTGCTTCCCATTTCTCCAAGAACCTATAAGGCGCTAACGATTTGATTTATGTTAGTAAAATCGCGTTTTTTCTCTATCAAAATTTATTTTGAATGACGTTGTTGATTCTTTATTTTCCAATGGCTTAGAGCGTTTTTGAATGGTTTGAGTGAGTGTTTGGATTGAATGAATGGAGCGTTGAGTGAGTGATTTAGAATGATTTTGATCGAGATGAATGTCGATTTCACGATGTTGTTCAAAGTCGTCTTGAGAATCGAGTTTTAAATGAAATTTCGGGGGACGATTCAATACTTGTACCGCTAATTTCTTCCAATTGTGACGCAACCCAATCCACACCAGTTACAATGTAATAAAAATAATGAATGCTTTTTTCGATTTGAAGTAACCAATTCTACGAGTTTATCTCTTGCTAACTCTTACGTTTACACTAATTCTAAAGTGGTTCATTTTATCGCTCAAAAACTATTTTCTAATATCGACCGAATCTCAAGGGCTAAAGACAAGAAGAAAATAATCGCTACTTTGTCTTTGCAACATACCTAGCCAGAATTTCTTAAAACCTCCCGCACGAATCACTGGCATACCGGATGCTCAAGAGACGTAGGAAATTTCGCGTTGCACAACCGCAAAGGGAGAAAGCTACATACATTTACCGGCATTTGCCTGAATATAAAAATTAAACCATTCAAGTGTTCTCAATGGGATGTAAGCTTTAGTCAAACGCGATATAAAAAATACATGTAATCAGAAATGACCAAATGAAGCCGACCGAAATGCCCATTCAACCCACGGAATAATGTCTGAGGCAATATGTTATAACATATGAGCTCGAACATACTAAACTTTAAAACTGCAATTACGATGTTTCAGAAGTAAAGTGAGAGGCGAAGACAATAAGCGTCCATGCCGCAGTTCGTGATTATACACTTGGTATCATCGTAAAATTTACATTCATCTCCATCAAAAACATTCTAAATCACTCACTCAGCGCTCCGTGCATTCATTCCAAATACTCACTCATACCATTCAAAAACGCCCAAACCCATTTAAAAATATAGAATCATTAACGTAATTCAAAATTAATTTTGATACAGAAACATTACGATTTCACTGACATAACTTAATTTTTTAGCGTCTTATAGGTTTTTGAAGAAATAGGAGACCATTTATAGAACTTGTATGCATATTTTATTAAAGGGGGGGGGTAATCAATATCGCTACTTTTGTTCATCCTGAACAAAATTTGCGATATAGGATTACCTCCCATTAAATTCAATCAAAACTCGCTCCACACACTCATTCTATTTCATTCCTGAATCATTCCAAAATCATTCATTTTGTCAATTTCACGATGTTGTTGTTAACTGTAAAGCATTCGTGGGCGCCTCGTTACATTTAATCACTTCACTTAATTGACCACCATCCAAACAATTCTAAATCGCTTACTCAACGCTGTATCTATTCATTATAAACACTCACTCAAACCATTCAAAATTTCTCAAAAATAACTAAAGAACAACATCTTCTTCAAAATAACAATAACAATTTCGCTGACTAAATTGAATTTTGTAAGCTACTGATTGGTTCGTAAAGACAAAGAAAGCTATTTATAGATCACATATGCATATTTTGTTAAACGGATAGGGGGTAATATATATCGCTTTTTTTCTTTTTTTTTAATCGTGAACACAATTAGCAATAATGAATTACATCGTTCCTTGATTTCATTCAAAACTTACTCCTTGCAGTCATTCAAATCCCCCCGAAATCATTCCCAAATCATTCAAGGTGTCAATTTCACGATATTCTGTACTATCTTTTTTATTTCCATCGACAGTGTGTGTACCAGGAGTAAATTGTTCAAGAATGCATTATAAGGCGTTGAAAAATGAGTCCGAACTCGAATACGTTATTAGGCTGTGGGAAACTCGTCTATCGGACTCGTTTTTGACCGCCTAATAACGCATCCTCTTGAAATATTTTTCATATCAGACATAACCAGTTGATTATCCTCTATTTATTACTTCTATGTTTATCACAGAAACAACCTTATTCAGGAGGTCTTAATATATTTCCACGAGTTTAATTTGACATGTTATTTAAGTTCCCATCTTACAAATTTGATCATTTCCTGACCATCAGTACTATCAGTACTTTGATTTTCACTTTCTTAACCGCCCAACAAAGTCTCTAGTAATGCAGCTAAAAGCAAACTCAATTGAATGCTTCTTTTAAGTTCTTTGCAGATTATTACAGGATGAAAAAGACTCATATCTGGGCCCTGTTCTTTTAAACATCTGAACTTCAATTTCCCTTTCCTGTTTTACAAAATTTTGGACCTGTCCAAATTCAAAGGTTTTGCAGACGAAAATTTAAAGTGGATTTAATTTGAAAAATAACCATTCAGTATGGTAGAAAATGATGCGGAAAAAGAAGAAATTGCTAGTCAGAAGCAATTTCTTCTCTTTTCAAAATGTTTTCTCAATCATAAAATCACAAGCACGTAAAAAGCAGTGTCTGAACAGAAAAGGGTCAAAACAGTCAAAATTTACAGTTGCTTCTACAGTAGTGACTAAATATGGAATTCTGCTTCACCATCTCATTGGAATCGTCTACAATTCCATTGAGATTGCAAGGTGAAATCTTACAATGAATGGAAACACCAGGTACGATTCGTGATTTTGACTTACGAATGTATTTTATCGTAAGAAAATTAGTAAAACGGGCCCGAGATGCGAAGCTTGTATAGTGTAAAATTATTATCATGACTTGACCTTTATGCAATGAATAAATTAATCGGTGAATACATTTATCATCGAGAGTAGCCGCAAGATTTCGAAAATCATCGTAAACCCGTGTAGTGTATCGGTTTTAAAAATGTTGAATAATTTAATAGTTCCAATACGCACGGTTTGACTATGTGGTCGAGAAGTCTAGTCTGATGACTACAGGTGCAGGGATCGTGAGTTCGACTCTTATTTCATTCCAGTGTTTTTGTTTGTTTTTTATATTTTTTTTTTTCATTTTTTTTTTCATAATTATTATTTCTCTTAGCCCCAATTTGATTAGTTATTTCGTGTTTGAATGACAATAATTGTTTTGCACAGCCCGTTTCATTTATCGCATTCTATCTCCTGAACTCAAATATGGAAAACAAAAGACGCTGTCAAATGCTCTAAAGAGCAAATTTGGTTGAAAATCGAAGACTTATGAGGGATTAGCAACTGGAGTCTCAGAGGAGTTGTCGTGGTAGAATTCGTAAGAAAAATACCAGGCATCCATACTTAAGCGTTTCACACCCCGCAATATGACCGAAAAGATATAAAAAGAGGCGTTAAACCCATTCAAACAAATAAAAAAAGAAACTAACGTGAAAAACAAATAGTTTATAACATACCCCAAATCTCTTTAAGAATCGAGTGATCTTCAACATAATTCAAAAGAAAAAAATCTATAAAATGTATTGAAACCCCGAGGAAAAATAAATATGCTGTCATAGTGACTCGAACCACTGTTTTTCGACTTCTGATTCTTTAATATTTTCACGTGAAATGACAAGTGTCTACTCATCTCAGTGTCATTTAATAGGTATATATTATAAAACTTGGTTCACGAAGTTAAACGAGACTTAACGGAGATACCATGTGACAATAAGTCTAGCATGTAATGTATGCTAATAGAGGTTACGGTCAGTCATGTCAATGATTTTACACTATACCTCCTCAGCCGAATATGATGATAATGAACTTGGTCATGTCTGATAAAAAAGAGAAAAACACGAGAATGCGCTATTTGGCGTTACAAACGAGTCCGCATGAGTTTTTTTAACAGCCTAAAATAACGTATTCGAGTGATTTTTTTTCTCATCAGACATAGCCAGTTGCTTATTCTATTTATTGTTTGCCCTACATCTTTATCTTTATTCCTGAAATAATTTACTTTGTCATTTTCTATCTTCCTCTGGTCTTTGCGAAATTTTCGTCTTGATACCAAGTAAATATTATTATTATTTTTTCAATGATTCCTTGTCGCCATCTAAGAATACGCTTCCGAAATTCAGGGAAAGATAACGAAACTTTGAAAAAAAAAAAAAACGAAAGAACGAAAAAGAAACAAAACATTTTTTAGACGTCGTAATTTTTTTTACAAAATAAGATATTGTATACGATATACAATTGATATCTAGATATTTACAAAGTTTATATTTTTACAGAACACATCGTAACTTCTAAACCAATTACAAATTGTTATGCCGACTCCAAGGCCCCCACAAACATCTTGAAGCACTACCATTGATCGACCGTCCTCCATCCAACCACATGCGCAAGTACCAAAACCAAGCCGGAATGCAAGGTATAAATCAGAATATGATGCTAATGTAGTGCCTATGGATTCACAAAACTCAAATCCTTCTGGGTAGGTAAAGTTGTACGTAATGCCATTTTTGTTGTGTAATGTCATTGGATATCTTATGTAAAAATAGTAATTCCAATTTTCCAAGAAGTTCCAGCGCAATCTGCCTACATGCGTTGACATACATGTTTTGGTTTTCTTGTTAAAGTTGACCCCGACGCAACCAGATGTCTCGTTGCAAGCTTTCAGACAGACATTTAAATACGACGTTTGAAGAACAAACAATGGATTTTCCGTAGATCCCGACGTATTTGGACCTGCGTACTCGTAACTGTATATGATGCATACTGTTTCGATAAGACCAGACCAAACGCCATTTTCTGTACAAGTTGGGAAACCGTCTTCTGTGAAGAAGTTGTCACACGAGTAGGCTATCTTAGCATTTATATTTCGCATGTTTCCTTTAATTGTCATACCACGATAAGACGAAGCCAAGCTACATTCTTTTAAATCACAAACGTTGCTGGAACAGTATTTGGTACTCACAAGCTGTGAATATAGCAAAATATGTATTTTACAAATGATTTATAAGATACAAACTGTCTCAAGATACGCCCGACACACTCCTGAATGTCGATTGAGAGACGAGCATTTAAACTGATGTCTTAACATCTACAAAGGGCAATGACAACCCAAGAGACACAAACAAAAGAGCTAGGCGGATTTATGGTTCTTGTGCACTACAATCTGTAATGCAAGAGAAATATAACCACCAATCTTCAAACTAATCGGAATTAGGTGACAGTTATGCTCCGGACAAAGTAGTGGATACCTCCAAACGACAGGAAGGCTATGCGTCATCGGTAATCACCTGATACATCCCCTCTTTCGACGGGAATATGATAAAATCAAAGAACTGAAAGTACAGGTGGTTAATGATTCTTATGGCATTCTAGAGTGATCTATTGAAGTTGTTGAGAAGAGAGCGTTTATGAATGTAAAAGATAATTAAGGGAGAGTGTTTCGACAAAATTCGACAATTCTCACTGTAAATTCAAATTTGTTTTGCATGTCGAATTTGTTCGCAAGTGTTACAGCGAAAAAGAAAAAAAGCAGACTATTTAACAGGAAACATAGTGACATTACGCATGGTACTGGTGAACCTTTGCGTTACAAAAAGTTTCGACGTCGACGTAAATATAACGTTCCGCTAAAACTAAACTTTCTCCACGCCAACATTTGCAAACGACATATTTCTTTTATTGAAACGCTCTTAATCTTTGCGAAGATTCAAATACAAAAAGGTTGTATTTTTTCAATGTTGACACAAAATGGACACGGATTTCCGAAGATTTCGGCACATATCCAATGATAATGCAGAGTAGGATTGATTCGGTGTGATTTTGAAAAACTCATTCCAAGTAAAAATATATGGGCGATATCAAATATTTCTAGCGGTTCAAAAATAAGATTTTGATTTAGAAGTAATATGTATTTTCAGATTATTGTCTAGAACTTATCATTTAAATTTAAGCACTTTCAATTAAGATTAATAAGATGATTCCGAAGAAATCGCTTTTATCTAAACCAATCGATCTTTGCTCTGAAGAAATCTTACTTTGAATACAATTTGATATTTTAGTTCTTTTTTTTTATTCAGTTTGATAAAATGTTTTCTGATTAGGATGTTCTCAAATAGATCAGTTTATGACAGTATCGTGTTTTTGTTTTTATTTATTTATTTATTCTATTTTTTTCTTTTTGCTATTATTTTATTTCATAACGATTAAAGTTTGAATCTCCATCTTCTTTTCTATATATTAAGCGTAAAATTGGAGCATTTTTATTTATTCACGTATTATAACTGTAATTATTGATATCGAATGACATAAGATATATGCCAAAACAAATTAATCAAGCATGTGAAATGCGAATACATTTACTCATATTAATTCTGCTTTTGCTTGGTAATCGGGAAAAATCAACATCGCGTTCTGGAAAATAACGTAGGTGGGACATTTTTTGGTGACTTTTGTATTTATCAATAAAATCATCACCATAAGGCCGAGAATTGAAAGAATCACATCGTTGTAAACAGAAATGAAAATGTATTTTTCTATAGAAATTTTAATTCAATGTAACAACTTAAAGATATAAATTATTTAGGTGGAAAATGACAATTCTTAATTATCGTCGTCAAAAGATGACAGTGGGACATTTTCGGTGACTTTTGTATTTTCGGTATGCTTCTTAACGGCGCTTCGAAAAATGATTTTATTTACAGTTTTCTAATCTATAGAGAAATGTATTTTTTAATGTAAAAATCAGTTTGATCAGTGAACTTCACAAGGAACGGTATAAACAAGAGTGCGACTTCATTTACGTCGTCCTTAAAGTGGGACAGCTCTTATCTATTTAATCTATCATTGTGCGATCTTCATTTTTCTAAATAAATTTTAAAAAAATGACACTGGCGAAACCAGAAACAATATTACTTCGTCCAGATATAAAATTATTATTGTGTTTACGGCCAAATTAATTAAGACATCAAATTGAAAGACCTAGACCGGAGGAAAGTGTAACGCGGGACACGTCGTTTTTACATATAGTTTAGAAGACAAAATAACCCATGCTCATCAAACATAATGCGGATCTTACCAAATAATCAGTTAGAATGATATTTGATGTAAAGTTTGGTGTATATTTCATTAATTTCCGACGAAAAATAAGGATTTTTATCGGAAAAACAAGCTAACAATGTCGACGTTTTTGAAAGTGTCACCAGTATCTTGCGTAACGTCAGTATGATTTTGTTTGGATTTCGTTGTTGTTGTTTTAATCTGCACTTCTGTTCATAATTCAAACGGAATTTGATATTATTTGCTGAATATTTGAGTTTTTAACTCGGCTGTTTTCGGAGGAAACCCGAGGTATTGCTATAGCCTCCGTGTCGTCGTCGTTGTCGTCCTAGGCGGTGCTCTTGTTTTCTAATTATTATATGCTCCGAGTGGCAGCGATGTGCTTCTTTAATGACGTAACATCAGCTTATATTCAAATCCTTTTTTCAAATGTCATAATTTAAAATGCAATATTCTTTCATTAGAATGTATATAACTATGAGGAATTGTTTAGAAAATGTTTAGAAAGAGGTTAATATATATTGTGTGCGAGAGCTTGCGTGCCTGTGTTTGTGTGAGTGTGTATGTATGCGTGTGTGTGCGTACGTGTGTGTGTGTATGTGTATGTATTGTATTATAAAAGGTTTTTTCTTCACTTGATGCAGAATTCTAGTATCACGCCATGAACGAAATAAACAGTGATTTTGCGGCGATAAGTCTTGGGCAATACTAGATTGAATCTAAATGAGAACTTCTTTATTTCGAAGCTTTTAAGATCCTAAAGGATGTTCCTTACGTAGTAACACTGGTGAACGAAAACCTCGTTCATCAAAAATGACAGATCAATGTTGAAGTGAATTTAAAACGACATTGATGTGAATGAATTTTGATTCTTACTATGAATAATCGTTGATAATGGGTTAACATTATGCCTTTAAGTGTTCTATCAGTGTAAGATTTACATGGTGGTCTATTACCACTTTATTGACATTTAGTTTTTCTTGATAACTTATTATTTGAGCCTATGCGTGAGATTTCCAGCAATTTCATATATGTTCATAGCAAAAACTCTGACCAGCCTGTGCATCCGCACAGTCTGCCCAGAGTCTTTACCATGCATTTAGTAGATATTTAAGATTTCAAAGTACTTGTACAGAATCAAATAACATGATATTTAAAGCATGTGGCTGTCTACATTGCTCAAATGTTTGAACCTCTGGCACATTCCTAATTGTTGGAAATGTCATGTACAGGCTCGTATGTCATTTTTCGCCAAAAAATGTACCTGTTGAGTGTCACCAACATTCTTTTTCATCAAGTCTGGCATTGAAAGGACTCCAAAAAGTTGTGTACCCGCTCTCTGTTGTTGGTTATACGTCCGACAAAACAGGGCCCTTCGACTGTAGGTTATACTCTCGCAGTTCAAACGGTTATTGCATTCTTTGTAACAATCAAACAAGCTAATGCTGACTTTGCTTGATAAATGTTGTATGGTGTCTGTCGATGCTAGGGACGCACATGTATGATAAAATGTTATGCATAAATGTAGAATAACGGTTACCAAGACTCTTTTATTGTTTATTTCCAACATTTTGTGTTGTTATTTTTTCCACGCTGCCATTAAAGTTAACTTCTGGAGCCCGTTTTACTAAACATCTTACGATCATTTTTTTTTTTGCGTAAGTCACAAATTAAATTTACTTCTACAGTAGTACCTAAATGTGGAATTCTGCCATGCATCTTTTCATTGGAATCGTCCAATGAGATATTGCAA
The DNA here is from genome assembly GCA_948146395.1 of Fragum whitleyi. Lineage (NCBI taxonomy): Eukaryota > Metazoa > Mollusca > Bivalvia > Cardiida > Cardiidae > Fragum > Fragum whitleyi. The sequence continues at coordinate 39,619,475 of OX411550.1, read as the reverse complement.
TGCAGAATAAAACAAGAGTGCCATCGTCACAAAATACGCCGCCACTTTGCTGCTGTTTCACGAAAATAATTGTAGACACTACTTATTTTGACAGAACCAAATTTAAAATGACCAAGTTTCATGTAAATCAAGACAAAAAGTTAGGAGGAGTTGCCTTCACAAGGCTGCAATTTCAATGTGCTCCAGACACTAAATTTTAAGGGGGCATAATTCAGGGAAATAAATGAGCCATAAAATCCTTGATCTATGTACATCTACAAATTATGGTGATGACATTGACCAAATTTTATTTAAATAAAGACAAAAAGTAAGGAGGAGTTGCGTTCAAAAGGCTGCAATTTAAATAAGCCCTAGATACTAAGTTTTAAGGGGGCATAATTTAGGGTAAAATTGACGAACCATAAAATCCTTACTTCATGATCATCTACCAATTTCGGTTATAACATCCATTAAGTTTCATTTAGATCCAGCCAGAAACTTAGGAAGAGTTGCATTCACAAGGCTGCAACTTCAATAAGCCCCAGAGACTAAATTTTAAGGGGGCATAACTGAGGCGATAAGCCTCAGAGACTAAGTTTTAAAGGGGCATAACTCAAGCAAAAATCAACTTACCATAAAATCCTTCCTCCATGCACATCTACCAATTGAGGTGATAACATTGACCAAGTTTCAAGAAGATCCAGCCAGAAACTTAGGAGGAGTTGCGTTGACAAGAAATGTGGACCCAGAGACTAAGTTTTTAAGGGACATAACTCAGGCAAAAATCAACTTACCATAAAATCCTTCCTTCATGCACATCTACCATTTGAGGTGATAACATTGACCAAGTTTCAAGAAGATCCAGCCAGAAACTTAGGAGGAGTTGCGTTGACAAGAAAAGTGGACCCAGAGACTAAGTGTTTAAGGGGCATAACTCAAGCAAAAATCAACGAACCATAAAATCCTTCCTTCATGCACATCTACCAATTGAGGTGATAACATTGACCATGTTTCCAGAAGATCCAGCCAGAAACTTAGGAGGAGTTGCGTTGACAAGAAAAGTGGACCCAGGGACTAAGTGTTTAAGGGGCATAACTCAGGCAAAAATCAACGAACCATAAAATCCTTCCTTCATGCACATCTACCAATTGAGGTGATAACATCTCCCAAGTTTCAAGAAGATCCAGCCAGAAACTTAGGAGGAGTTGCGTTGACAAGAAAAGTGGACGGACGTACGGACGGATGGATGGACGGACGGGTGGACGGACGGACGGACGGACGGACGGACAGACGGAGAAGATGACGCCAATATACGACCGCCTCCGGCGGCGTATAAAAATGAATACCGTCTGTGATTATGACTTACGATTATTTTTTTAGTAATGAGTTTAGTAAAACGGGGCCCCTGGTCTTTATTTTGAATTTGACCATACCCTCAACACAGGGCTGTTTTTGCTTGTAATTTTTAAGGTCAATCAAAAAATATTATATGATAAAACACACAAAAGAAAAATAAAGATTAAATTTCCCAAATCTCTTATGGCGATGTTTTAAAAATGGTCCTCGCTGAGTGTAAGATCATCAAGTGATCTTTATTTCAAATTTGACCGTCCCCCTTCACACGACAATCAAAATATCATGTATGATAAAAAATACACAAAAGAAAAAAACATTGTTTAAATTCTCCACAAAAATTATAACGTTAATATCCTTCATTGTGCGGTGTTAAATGACCCTTGCTGACTGTAAAATCAACAAGTCATCTTGTTTTTAACAGTGACCGTTCCCTTGATACAGGGCTCAAGAAATGGTGTGGGGATGATTCCCCGCTCTCAAAACTTCCTTTTACCTCAAACATAGGATCATGTTTGATAAAAAAACAAAAACAAAAAACACAAAAGTAGAATAATGTATTTCCGAAATCTCTTTTGGCGTTAATACCATCCTTTGTGCGATGTTTAATGGATCATAAATGATAAATATTTCACACAAAAGCAGAATAATTAAAAGTTTTTTTTTTTGTTTATTTCAAACATTGTGCGTTGTTAAATATTCCTAGGTGTAAGAAAATTTTACCAGTGAACTTTTTTTTTATATATATTTATAATCTGACTGATCCCCCGACACAATGTACATGTACACCACTCCAGAGAGAGGAAGTGATTTTGCTTTCAATTTAAGTAAGTTAATTAATCCGTCTAACAAATCCAATAATGTGGGTGCTCTTTGTAATCGTCTTTACAAGACGATTACAATGAGTACCAACAACAAAGGGTTTCGATGAAAAATGAAAGATAAAGATTGTTCTCACTCTGTCTGATCTAGAGCCTCGTCTGTGATTTTTTTTTTAAAAAATACCCTTTTTGTCGAATGGGTGATTACAATACGCTTTTAAGAGCTTGTCTCATTTTGAGGCACCTAGGATGGTTTCGCTTCTTCGATATAGATCTATTATATCTTATTAATGATTAAAATCCCCATTAACTCGAGAAAAATAACAACAAGCTTTGAGTTGAATTATTGAAAAGATAAATATTTGACAAAGGAGAGTGAATTATTGGTCTACTATATAGTTTCGTGTCTCTCTTTAGAGTTTGAAAAAAAAAACAATCAAAAGAAAAAAAAACAAACGTTATTTACTTCAAAATCAATATATACATAATTCGTATATAGTACGCCATTTGTGTTTTTTATAAAAAGTATATCTAACGAGGTTGGGAGAATTGATAAGGCTCTGAGGCTCTTTGAGGCTCTGCCGAGACAACTATCAATTCCCACAACCGAGTTGGATTTTTTTTCATACATTACGCTAAGTATGCATTTTATTATCTTATTACCTCTATTTGTCATTTTTTCGTAGATATTTCGAACAGAGTTGCAGGTATCTAAAAATAACCCAATTATGCTATTTTTCTAAAAATATCCTTGGGATATCATAAAAAATATCATATGGGATGTTATCACACGGATATTTGTAATGTTAAAAGATTAAAAAGATACTCTCGAAGGTGGACTATTACCATAACTATAATTTCCTGACTGAAATTAATGATATTTTGTACACTTACTTAACCATTTAATGTTGATATGATACTGTTAAACACAGTGAAACTGACAAGGTGGATGATTTTGGAACGCAATTGAATGATTGTGTGATACAAGTTTTGAGTGAAATTAAAGGGATGTAATCCAATACCGCTAGTTTTGTTCAGGGTGAAAAAAATTAGCAATATCAATTGCATCCCCTTGATAAAATATGTATACTAGTTTTATAAATAGTTTCATAGCTTCAAGAACCAACCAGACTCTTACAATTTCAATTATATACACAGAAAGAAGCACCCGATTTTTACTGCAGTAGTTTGACTTAAAGTGAATTGTGGTAACTCAACGCAATTTATGCACAGAAAAACATTTTCAGCGGGTCTTTTAATTTATAATAAAACTGAAAAATGCGGCACCGTTTTGTCATCCTGACCGAATGACAGGTTTTTCTTTTTTGAATGGTTAGATCGTTTTATGTTGATTGGAGAGGGTTTCTGAAAAAAATCTGAAACTTCGAGAAAAACCTCAAATCACTAAATAAAAAATGATAAGAACATAACAACTTAATTCAAAAAAAAAAGACTGAAAAAATTCATAAATTATTAAATTAATTAATCAATCCACGATCTCGCTGACTCAGTAGAATTTGGTTGGAAAGTATAGGAAGTCATTAATATAGAACTTGTGTGCATGTTTTATTAAAAGGGGGGCGTTAGTGAATATCGCTATTTTTTCGTCTTGAATTATCAATATAGTATCATCCCTCTTCGATTTCATTCATAACAATTTATCATATTCTCATTGAAGATCATTCCAAAATCATTCAAAATGTAAATTTCATGATGTTTCAAACTGTTTTAACTGTGCCGGCACATAAAAAGCAGTCATCGGATACCCGACTATTCAACGAAGTTAACATTTTTACAGAACACATCAAAACTCTCACTCCACCAACAACGTGATATACCAGGTATTAGTCTATGGCATTCCTCTTGAAGGACAACAAAGGCATTATTGCCCTCAATCCAACCGCAAATGCACCTATCAAAACCAATGTGGTATGCATGAATTAAATCCAACATTGACGCGATTTTAGTGCCAAGTGATTCACAAAACTCAACCCCTTCCTGGTAGGTGAATCTATACCTAAGTCCATTTTTGTTGTATATTGACACTGGGTATTTTATCTTGTAGTAGTAATTCGAATTTTCTAAATAATCCCAACTCGTTAAATTCGAATGTGTTGAAGTGCAGGTTTTGTTTTTCGGGTTAAAGTTTACTCCCAAGCACTGCGAAGACTCGTTGCATTTTTCGAGACAGGCGTTTAAATAGGAGTCGTGTAGAACGAACATCGGATCCTCGGTAGACATGGAGGTATTTTGCCCCGCATACTCATAGCTGTATGTAACGCACGTTGCATTTGCAGCAGACCAAATCCCATTTTCCGTGCAGGAAGAATAAACAACCGCGAATAAATTATCACAACTGTAGGCAATTTTAGCGTTTTTATTACGCATATTTCCTTTTACGTTTATCCCTGTAAAAGATGAAGGTTCTTGACATTCCACCGTTCTACAGGTATTATCAGCGCATCGCTTATTACCCACTAACTGAAATAAAAAGAGGAAAAAAATTATGATATTACCTACGTCGCTAGAGTGACGTAGCCCCGTTTAACATTTTTGATATAGCACGGGTGTTATTACAAATGTGAAATTAACAAATGGACTGAGAGAGCCGCCTTGTTACCTTGTGAATGATGTCATAAAGGATGTTAAGGCGTCGTTTTGGAAACGACATTGCATGCTTCGTGGAATGACTTGAATTGATAAAGTTCCCCAATGTTCTCTATCTGTCCAAATAATCCGGTCATTTTATAAATAAAATATCTAATGTATGCTCATTAAATACTATTTTCATTGAACTTGTTATTTAAAACAGTCAAAAACTCGACAAAGACTTGTTTTTTCTGTTTATAGACGACTCCTTTAATGAAATTGGTATTTCAAGACCACTCATTTAAATTCCTCTTAGTAATAAGATTTTTGATGTTTAAGACCTAGTTAATTTTACCCAAGAACCACATATTCTTTAATGCTTTTCGGTGGTTTATCGAGAAATAACGGTAGATTATCACCTGATAAACTCACCGCAAAAGCAGTGAAATTATCAAAAACTTATACCCTGCTTTTGTGCATTTCATCCTATCTGACGACATCTATGCGGGGCGAAATAAGTGACGTCACGATGAACGTTGCATAGCAATCACGTGCAAAATGACGCGCTTTACGAAAATATGTCCTAGAAATTTCACACTTTGTCTCATTTTTGCATTAAAGAAATAGAATAATCGTTTGTTTTTCGAGTAAGATCGATTAATATTTCATTTCGTGAAAAACAAAAGCTATATTTTCACTCGTGGCTCTGCCACTCGTGAAAATATAGCTTTTGTTGTTCACTCAATGAAATATAAATCGATCTTACATTGAAACAAACGATTATCCTCTATATAAACGACCGATAAACTTTTATTTCCGTCATGGTCCTCACTCATTTTGGATGAGTTCGTGTAAACTAGAGAAAACAGTAGTGAGGAAAAGGATTCTAACGACTGGAAGGTCGATCATGCACAAATACAAACAAGTATTCTATTTCTTTAATTAAAGAATGAGACAAATGTGAAAAAAATTCGGACAAATCCTTTTAAACACGGCAATATGCGCGTGATTGCTAACAACAGCTTCCTGGCGTCAACAAGATTTATCTATTGCGCTGTGCTCACATAACGCTAAATAGTGTGAAATTAACAAAAACAGGGTAGATCTATATTTTCTTTGTAATCATACTGGTTTGGCGGTGAGATTTTCAAGTGATAAACTACCGTTATTTCTCTATTACTCTCGGAAATTTGGACAAAGACTTAAGAAGATACCAAAGAGATGGGTCATCAGAAGCTAACAGCTTACAAGCGACCTTGGAACAGTGAGTAAACAGTGAGTAAAAAAAGCATTAACCCTTTGCTGTTTAATCCCTGCTTTTTACGTGCCTGTGATTTTATGATTGAGGAAACATTGTGAGAAAAGAAGAAATTGCTTCTGACAAGCAATTTCTTTTTTTTGCACACTATATTCTTCACTACTGAATGTTTATTTTTAAATTAAATCAACTTTTAATTTTCGTCTGCAAAACCTTTGAATTTGGACAGGTTCAAAATTTTGTGAAACAGGAAAGGGTTAAAGAATCATAAATACCTGCTTTATGTCCCCAATGTTCTTTAGCACAAGGCCCGGATTAAGGAGTTCCCTCGGAAGGTTTGAACTCGCAACTAATCGTTGGTTATAAATCCTACAAAATAACGCCCTTCTACTGTAGATTATGCTTTCACAATAAACACGACTGTTACATTCACCGTAACAGTCAAACAAGCTGAGCCCGGCTTCACTTGCCATTGGATTAAAGGATACGGCATACGACAGTAAATGGTCAGAAAAATGACCACAACACAATATTACAATGTATTCAAAAAATCTTATTTTGTGATATTTTTGCATGTCGATTTATTACACACTCCTCACTGTTTATGAAAGTACTATTTTATCCTCGTAATTCTTCAATTCATTTCTCTAAATTAATATTAAAAAAAACTAAGAGCCTGTGCGTGATATTTCTAAAAAATTCAAATGATTTGCAAGCAAAGACTCTGGCCAACCTTTGTATCTGCGCAGTCTGTCCAGAGTCTTCATGCGCTTTATAGTAAAGAAGGTCTCTAAGTAACTTTAGACAGACAGACAGACAGACAGACAGACAGACAGACAGACAGACAGACAGACAGACAGACAGACAGACAGACAGACAGACAGACAGACAGACAGACAGACAGACAGACAGACAGACAGACAGACAGACAGACAACTTTTTAATTGTACTATGCGACCGTCTAGGCTGCTCAATGCAAGGACATGCTTCATGGTCGGAAATGTCATGCACAGGCACATAGTGTAAAAGTTTAAAAGTTTAAATTTTCTTCAGAACTGACATTAGATTTGAATAGATATATAGAACATCCGTAATTTTAGACCTGAATACTATTCTCTTTTATGCAGTGTTATTCCCATGACGTCTGCATTATTCGTTTTTGACGGGTAATAGATTGCAATATGGTTCTCAATATATACAGTTAACAACATCATGAAATTGACAAGATGAATTATTTTGGAATGATTTAGGAATGAAATTGAATGAGTACAGGAGCGAGTTTTGAGTGGATTTAATGGGAGGTAATCCTATATCTCAAATTTTGTTCAGGCCGAACAAAATTTGCGATATTGATTACCTCCCTTTAATAAAAAAGTTAACAAGTTCAATACATAGCTTCCTATTTATTCAAGAACCTATGAGACGCTAACAATTTGAATTCTGTCAATGAAAGAGCAATTTTTCTCTATCAAAATTTATTTTGAATGACGTTCTAGATTCTATTATATATATTTCAATGGGTTTGAGTGTTTTTGAATGGTTTGAGTGAGTGATTAAAATCAATGAATGGAGCGCTGAGTGAGTGATTTGGAATGGCTTTGATCGAGATGAATGTTAATTTCACGATGTAACTGACTGTATAATTTTAGAGACGCTAAAGTACTTTTTTTCTCTTTTGAACTAATGGTCGTTAATGGGTGACATCTAAAACCCTAGGGTGAGAGCAGCATTTGAAACTAAATTATTCAAAAGCAAAAGTACTATGTGAAATTGAAATAATGTACTTAAGTTCCATTAACCTACTGAAAATTTAAGAATATGTAGTATTGGTTTTATTAAGATCCAGATTGATTGATTGAATGGAGTTTAACGCCGCTTTCAACATTACTTCAGTTATATCGCGGCGGCTGGAGCACCTAACAATGGATTCCTGGTATTTCTATCACCAGTACAACCACCACATTCTTTCCTAGCCTCCAGCCGCTACCCCACATAGGTCTACGATTATCAACCCATGGTGAGAGACAAATAGTCGGAAAGAATAAGTGCCGCCGTCGGGGATCGAACCCGGGACCTCTACAATGACAGTCCGACGCGCTACTAACTGCGCTATGACGGCGGCTTTATCAAGATCCATAATAAATAAACAGTTATGATTTAAATGGTTGAATTGCAACTTGCCCATCGTAACCTATGAGGCAAATTTCTTTTTGTTGAAAATTTTGCTGTCCAGGTGGCTTAAAGCCGCCAGTGGTCGAGAATCGACCCATATTACAGTTTTAAACAACATCGTGAAAGTGACAAGATGAATGATTATGATTGATTTAGGAATGAAATTGAATGAATGTGTGGAGCGACTTTTGAGTGAATTTAATGGGAGGTAATCCAGTTTTGCAAATTTTATTTAGCTTAAACAAAATTTGCAATATTGATTACCTCCCTTTAATTAAATATGCATACAAGTTCTAAAGAAAGCTCCCTATTTCTTCAAGAACCTATCAGGCGCTTACAATTTCAATTTAATAAGTGAAATCCCGATTTTTTTCCCCAGCTATTTTTATTTTGAACGAAATTGTTGTTATATGTTTTTCAGTGAGTTCTGAGCGTTTTTGAATGGTTCGAGTGAGTATCTGGAATGAATGAATGGAGCGCTGAGTGATTGATTTAGAATGGTTTTGATTGAGTTAAATGACGATTTTACGATGTAATTAACTGTAATTTCCCAGGGTTAGTCATAACTGAAACCAACTTACCTCGGTGTTAAAAAATACAGTACGATGGCGTAAAACGCATATGAATTAAGGAAGTGGAACCGTAATAGTTTCGCCACATTTCGGAACTCATGAACATTCACAATGTTGATCGAGGTTTCCTAATGAAAATCATTCGGAAACCTCGGTTAAAAATGTGAAAGTTCATTGCTTCCGAAACGTTGCGTAACTATTACGGGTCCACTACCATAAGAGGATGTGACATAGAACGGTATTGCAATAAAATACATTTGTCATGTGTTTTACTGTCTGCACAGACAGTTCCGCCCATTTATTATTTGTAAACTCTACGTCGTCTTTAGCGGGAACGTTGGTGTTTTTGACGTCATATAAGCCACGTGCTAAATGACGCGCTTCCTTTCAGCGAAATTGAAAAAAAAAAAAAAAAAAAATCAGGCGCCAATATAATTTTATGATCATAAAATTTACTTCCAGAAAAATGTTTTCAAACTTTTTTGCACTCAGGAACGGTTCAGCTGATTTCAGAATTGTGATCGTATTATAATGGATATAATTTCATTTTCTCGTTGATGTGTCCATGAATAAAGTCTGATTTTACTCCTCCTCCACCAGACGATTCTAATGAGTTTGCACAACATATTATTAATGGGAATTTCTCAATAATATGCATATTCAATCTTTTTTTTGTGGTAAGTGGTCTATAAGAACTACGCTCGTACATTTTTAAGCCACTTACGACCTTATAGCACTAAAACATTAATGCATATCTTCTTTGTAACAGAGGAGTGAATAAAGGGATCAACCAAGCAAGTCATTTACTCCTTATATTTGGTGGGTTATGCTTTTAAAAACCTTTGTCACAATATCTTTCAATTCCTCGAATTATCGGGTAATTCCATTTGGTGTTGTTTGATATAGCTCCGGAACTGTGTGGATAATGGGACCAACTGGGCACTACGGAGCGCTTAACTACCAATACGCACATTACGCAAGTGCGTAATAGAAATAAGCCCTCTTTCCAAAAATGTCGTTGATGAATAATGATAACATCGAAATTACAGCTTATTCAAGCTGTAGTTACGATGTTTTAATGTTTCACCAACACTCAAATCATAGAAAAGGGGAACAGACGGAGGACATTCATCTTTTGTCACAGACCACATATCGCTTTTATTCTGTATATTATATGTTGGTTGCCTTCTGAGTGCGTATAAACTTCAAAATCCTAGTTACACCTATGGTAAACATTTTGTTTTCTCTTCAAATGGTGTTTTTAGCTCACCTGAGCACGAAGTGCTCAAGGCAACTGCTATTGTGATCTATCAATGACCGGCGACCGTCTGTCAATCTGTCCGTCTGTCCATCATGGCGTCAATAATTTCTTTAAACGACATCTTCTCCTAAACCTCTCAGTCAAAATCAACCAAACTTGGCAGAAATATTCCTTTGATGGTCCTTTGTATAAATTGCCAAAATGGAAAGGATCCGTGTCATATCACGGGAAAAGGGGCTTTAATGACACTTTTCTTGTTTACTCTCCAGAAGCCACAAATATGGTCCAATATTCATGAAACTTGTTCAAAATGTTTGCCAGGTCACAAGAATGAATTCTCTTGAAAATGGGAAGGATTCATTCCATATCACGGGAAAAAGGAGTATTAATGATAATTTATTTGAAATAACTATAATGGCCACAAATATGGCCCAGACTTTGTGAAACTTGGTTTTATGGAGAAATTGTCTTCTATATGGCATCTATCTTTGATTGATATGATGTCCCAGCGATCAAAGAGACTCAGGTGAGCGATCTAGGACAATCATGGTCCTCTTGTTATTAAGGTCCAAACAGAATTTCTTGACAATGAATTTTAGAATCAAAAGATTCCATTATCTATCAGAGATATATCTATAAATGATTTGCTCTTGATAAAAAATAATTAAGAACATGTTTCGCTTAACTATCAATTAAAGCTAAGCTGAACGAAGTTAAACGGAGTTTGTGATAGCATGGTGTTCGTTGAGCGTCCGTCCGTCCGTCTGTGCGTCAGTCCGCTAGGTAACTTCTTCTTCAAACATTTTCTCTGAACCAACCACGCAGAATTCAAACGCATTATACAAGAATGATAATTGGGACATGCTATTTCAGATGTGTTAATAAAATTCTGGGGCCGTTTCACTAAGCCGCAAACGCAGGGAATGTTCGTAAATATTTGTGTACGCAATGGGATTTTGCGTCCTTCAGTTTAACTAAACTAAGTTTTTTACAATAAATCTTGCGTAAATGTATGCAAAGGGAATGGGGGGGGGGGGGGGGGCTCACGTTAATCCGGATAATTTGCGTAAATATTTATACTGTAATAGCCGACAAATTTATAAGAACGCTTGATTGGAGTGTTTATTTCATATTATTGACCACTGTAGAAGGTTTTGAAATACATAAACAGTAACAGACTTGTAAGAAATTATTTCTCACTGAGATAAATGCGGCCTATTTGATGAAATATTAAAAAAGATCTTTTCTGAAACCACTGGTCAGAATTCATCCAAACTTCATAGGAATTGTCCTTGGCATGTGCTCTTTCAGATTCCTGTGCTAAATTCTGTATACTTCAAATATGAAATGCGATAACGGTATTCCACCGAAATCAACAAGCAAAGATTTTTATACGGCTTTAAAAAAATAATGATACAGTTAGAAATTCAAGTAACTGAACATTTTTTGCACACCCGCACCCACACTTACACACGAGTGGCGGCACTCACACACGAGTGGCTGAGCTACGAGTGATAACATATCTTATGTTGTTCACGAAATAATATATTAATCGATCTTACTCGAAAAGCCAACCATTATTCTTTTTCTTTAATGCAAAATTGAGAAGAAAATGTGAAAATTCTGGGGCACATTTTCTCGAGCGAGTCATTTTGAATGTGTTTGCTTTGAAGCGTCATGACGTCATTTGTTTATTCGGCTCCGCTTAAATAGCGTCAAAAAGTGTGAAACGCACAGAAGCAGGGTAAAATATTTTGTTCATTTCACTGTTTTTGTGGCGAGGTTAGCGAGTGATAATCTACAGTTTATTTTCGATAATCCACGGGAAAGCATTGAGTAAAAGGGTTTCATATTTTGACAAAGTTGTTATTTTTACAGAACACGTCATATGTCTTCTCCCACGTACATTTTGTAATGCCCGCCATAGATCTTAAACATTGACTTTGGAGAACCAACTTGGCCTGACTACCTCTTATCCATCCACATCTGCATCTATCGAAACCAAGCTGATAAGCAAGATTTAAATCCCTTCCCGATGCTATAGAAGTCCCAAGAGATTCACAAAACTCAACTCCTTCTTGGTAAGTAAAATTATACCTTATTTCATTTTTGCTGTAGAGTGTCATTGGATATTTTATCTTGAAGTAGTAATTTGAATATTCCACAAATTTCCATCTTGTTTTGTTGCTATGCGTTGAAATACATGTCTTGTGTTTATGGTTATAGCTGATTCCCAAGCACCTCGAAGTCTCGTTGCACTTTTTCAAACAAACATCCAAATACGAGTTCTGCAGAACAAACAATGGATTTTCAGTTGACCCAGAGGTATTATGTCCCGCGTATTGATAGCTGTATGTAACGCAAGTGGTGTCTATTGCTGACCAAATCCCATTTTCCATGCAGTTAGAAAATCTAATTGTGAAGAAGTTATCACACAAATATGCAGTTTTAGCGTTGATATGACGCATATTTCCTTTTATGGTCATTAATGGGTAAGGTGTTGGTTCCTGACATTCCGTTATGTTACAGGTACTACCTGGGCATTGTTTATTTGTCACGAGCTGAAATTATAACGTATCAATTTTATCTAATTACTATACAAATCTCCGTGTCATAACAACCAAATATGATATTTTTTATGATTTCACATAGATATCTTAAGAACAATGACATAATGCGGTTACTTTTAGAAAATTGCATTTCTCTCTGAAACATCGACGAAAACAACGTATATCGAGGTTATAAGAAAAATATAATACGTACTTAGTGTACTGTATGAATAAATATCTAACTCGGTTTTGGGAATTGATAATTGTCGAGGCAGACAATTAACAATTCTCCCAACCTCGTTAGATATTTTCTCATACAATACACTGAGTACGTATCATATAATTTATATTTATGCTAAACCTGAACATTCCTGTTTCAGCAAGGGATATAGACAACGATAACCTATATTTGTTATGACACTTAGTTTTGCTGCACAATACTTAAAAATGCGTGTTATATTCGGTACTTTATTTAAACAAGTTGTTATCCTTATAATGACACATGTTTTTGTGATGAATCGGAAAAAAATCTTTGAAGGATCCTGCATAAGGGCCTTTTCGTGGCTAGAATAGATTTCTTTTAAACTTATGCCATACATGCGATGATATAATCTGCCTCTACTGACAACATATTGGCATATCCAACTTATTTGTTCTAGCTGTGCCATAGCCATTGGCAGAAGGTTTATAGAAATCAGATGTATGTATTGAGTGGACCTTAGGAACGAAAGACCGGTGGTGACTTCTTTTATTCACACTTCACGCTTCAATCTTCAAACATATGATATTGAAATGTGAAGTGTGAACTATGAAATGTGAAGTGTGAAGTTTGAAGTGTTAAGTTTGAAGTGTGAAGTCTGAAGTGTGAAGTATGAAGTTTGAAGTGTGAAGTGTGAAGTTTAAAGTGTGAAGTATGAACTGTGAAGTGTGGACTTTGAAGAGTGAACTTTGAAGTGTTAACTGTGAAATGTGAAGTCTGAATTGTGAAGTTTGAAGTGTGAACTTGGAAGTGTGAAGTTTGAAGTGTGAACTGTGAACTGTGAACAGTAAAGTTGAAATTTTCAAAGTTGAAGTTTATCAAGTTGCCATATATATAAACTTCTGAGATTACACTTCAAAGCTCACACCTCCACATTCACTCTTCACACTATACACTTCAAAGTTCACACTTCACACTTCAAACTTCACACTTCAAACTTCACTCTTCAAAATTCACATTTCACGGTTCACACTTCAAAGTTTACTCTTCAAAGTTCAATGTTAACAGTTCACACTTCAAAGATATTATGTTTGAAGTGTGAAGTTTGAAGCTGAATTTGAGAAATGTCACCACCAGTTCACGCTTCTACATGAAAACAAGAATAAATTTGAAGAACAATAATGTTTACAGTAGTTATGCCTGTTTGATAGGTTTATATGAGGTAAAAATGAGATTCAAATATCAAGAATATTTTAGAAAAATAACCGAAATAGATACGTTGGTAGTAAACGGTTTTACAAACTAAAAAAAAAATATTTCTTTAAATACTGAAGTAATGGTTACAATTGGAAACAAAACCCTTCCAGGAAAAGCTTTCAAACCAACTAAAATAAGATGAATAGAAAATGGTACGGCAAAGCTCTCTTTGAAAAGAAATTTGATAAAACTAGATTTAATAGGGACACTTGTTTTGATAATTTGAGGATGTGTTTTTTCGGGAAATACATAAATATAGAAAATTAGTAAAATACAAAAGAAGAGAAAATATTGAACTATCCTTAAAAAACACGTAAAAGAAAGCAATTGAAGAAAATCCTCAGGTAGTAAACACTAAGGCCCCCTTTTCTTTGACGCAGAATAAAATCGCTAGTCCACATCATTATGCACATGGTCACAGAAAATTAAGTGATTTCCATTTACTTTCATGTATAAATGAAGAATGGGTGTTACCAATAGATATAGTTAAAGGTTTCTTTTATCATGAAGCGGCATATTACTGGACCGCCACAATTGTACATAGTCACTAGAAATGGAATATTATGTGAAAGTTTCATATGAATGTATCCATTAATATCAGAGGAGTTTAGTTAACTAGGAAGTTTACGTTAAAGCCCCCTTTTCTATGACGCGGTATGTAATCACTATACCACATCAATATGCACATGGTTACATGATGTAGAATTCTAAGTAAAATATTCATTAATATCTTCCATATAAATGAAGAAGTTGTGATAACAAAGAATACAGATAAAGTACCCTATCATCGTGACGCGATAAATAAGGAAAACGCCACAAAGGCACATAGCCACCGGAAATGGAATAATCCGAGAAAGTTCCACATAAATGTATCCATAAATTAAGAGGAGTTTAGCGAATTAGAAAGTTTACATTTATGCCCCTTTTTCCCTTAACATAGTATAAAGTCACCAGACCACATGAATATGCACATGTTCTCATGATGTAGAATATTAAGTGAAATGTTCATTGACTTCCATGCATGTATGGAAAAGTGTTAACAATTGAATCTTAAAGTTTAAATTGAATTGTAGGCCCGTTTTCTCGTGACGCTCTTGCCGATCAGAAAAGAAACTTTTAAAAGAGAAATCATTGTGAGCAAGTTTGAAGTCAATCGCATAAAAACTGTGGACTTCAGAGTGTTAAAAGGGATTTTCTAAATAGATTTTAATAACACTCTTATTTCCATGACGCTTGATGGATCTGACCGATTTTCGCCAGGAACGATTCTTGTTATAGTCCAATCATTCTGACCAAGTTTGAAGACAATCGGATAAAAATTGTGAACTTCAGAGCGTAAACGATGATTTTCTAATTAGATTTTTCAATTATTTTCGTTTGGCCTCCTTCTCGTGGCGCTTGACGGATCGGGTCCATTTCCTAAAGAAACCATCCTTGTGATTTCTAGTACAATAAATCTGAAGAAGTTTGAAATCATTCGGATGAAAACTGTGGACTAAAGAGCGTTAACGAAGACTTTCTGATTCAATTCTAATAACGCTCATATTCCCATGACGCTTGATCTGACCCATTTTTAAAAGGAACGACCCTTGTTATGGTCAAATCATTTTGGCCAAGTTTAAAGACAATCGCATAAATACTGTGTCCTCTAGAGTGATAACAAGCAAAAGTTAACGGACGGATAGACGGACGGGCTGCCAGACGGATGGACACCGGAAGGGAAAACCAATATTGCAATAGCTCTTCTGAACTGCGATCAGTAGAGCTAAAAACAACAACAACAAAAACATGTGTTCTGGTTGGGTTTAGTTTGTGAAAAACATCCTTGATTTGTTGAAATGTTTGTCTTTGCCTTTAACTCTAATATTTGGTATGATAGTGCAAAAGATAATTATCTTATCTTATCTAATTGCCCCCCCCCCTCACCCCCCAAGATAACGAAAGCTAGAGTGAACTGAACGCAAGTGGTTAAAACGTTTTTGAAAAGCATTAAAAGAAAACGCCATTTTCGTGGTTCAGAAAACGCGATACTCTGTATAAGATCATTCACACAGTCATCACACTTGTCTAAAACTCCTGTGCATTTTCAAGATTATCAACTGTTTTATTTCACGATTGCATTGCTCATTAGGTCAAATCATAAAACAAAAAATCATGACGTGATCTAAAGAAATTTTGAACTTTAGTTTTTAGCTCACCTGAGCACAACGTGCTCAAGTGAGCTATTGTGATCACCTTTTGTCCGGCGTCCGTGCGTCGTGCGTCGTCTGTCGTGCGTCGTGCGTCGTCCGTCGTCCGTCAACAATTTCTTTAAATGACATTTCCTCCTAAACTACTGGGCCAATTTTAACCAAACTTGGCAGAAATGTTCCTTAGGTGGTCCCCTTTAAGAATTGCTAAAAAAATGAAATCGGTGAAAAACTCTGGTTGCTATGGCAACAAAAGTTAAAAATTTAAGAAAATCTTTAAAATTCTTCTTCTTCTGAACCAGCAGCCCTACAGCCTTGAAATTTGGTATGGATGATCAGCTCATAGACCTTAATAAAAATAGCTAAAATCATATCTGTTGGGCCACCAGGTGCGGAGCATCAGGGGGGAGGGGGTAGTATTTTGGGTAAATTTTGTAATCTTTAACCTTCTTCTCCAACTGATCATGAAGGCCTACAGCCTTAAAATTTTGCATGTATCATCACCTCATAGACCTTAATAAAAATAGCTAAAATCATATCTGTAGAGCGACCAGGTGCGGAGCACCAGGGGGATGGGGGTAGTACTATGATGAAAATTTTGTAATATATTTAACCTTTTTCTTCTTCTAAACCAGGAGACCTACAGATTTGAATATTGGCATGGATGATCAGCATATGGACCTTTATAAAAATACCTAAAATCATGACTGTAGATTCACCAGGTGCGTAGCACCAGGGGGGAGAGGATAGTACTTTTGTGAAAATTTTGTAATCTTTAACCTTCTTCTTCTTCTGAACCACAAGCCCTACAGACTTGAAAATTGGCATGGAGGATCAGCTCATAGACCTTAATATAAATAGCTAAAATCATGACTTTAAAGCCACCAGGTGCGGAGCACCAGGGGTGAGGGGGGAGTACTTTTGTGAAAATTTTGTAACTTTAATCTTCATCTTCTAATGAACCAGGAGCCCTACAGACTTCAATATTGGCATGGATGATAAGCATATGGATCTAAAATAAAATAGCTAAAATCATGAATGTAGGGCCACCAGATGCGGAGCATTAGGGGGGAGGGGGTAGTACTTTGGATCAATTTTGAAATCTTTAACCTTATGTTTCTCCTGGATCAGGAACCCTACAGACTTGAAAATTGTCATTGGTGATCAATATATTGACATTAATAAAAATAGCTTAAATCATGACTGCAGGGTCACCAGGTGCTGAGTGTCTTGGGGAGGGGGTAGTACTTTGGATCATTTTTGAAATCTTTAAACTTCTTCTAATGAGCCAGGAGTCCTACAGACTTGAAAATTGGTATGGATGATCAGCATATGGACATATATTGAATTTGCTAAAATCATGACTGTAGATTCACCAGGTGCAGAGCATATTGGGGGAGGGGGGAGTGCTTTGTTGAGAATTTTGAATCCCTACTGCCTTTATATTTGACATGGATTGATCAACTCATTAAAGAAAACTTTAAAAGTCTCAGACTCAGCCTGTATATCTGGCATAGATAAGCTGATCACAGACCTTTTATGGAAAAAGCTTAAATAAATAATGTCCAGGGGAGGAGCAGAGGGGGGAATGATTATTTCAAATGTTATCTGATTGAATAAGTGAAAATCTCTTTTTCTGTGGTTGCATGGACATACCTAGGTAATGAAGCTTTTTTCTCAGGTGAACGACCCAGGGCCAACGGCCCTCTTGTTTAGAAGTCAGTTATAGTAAACAGTATAGTTAGCAATATCGTGCAATTGACAGGGTGGATGTTTTTTGTGATTTTTAATGATTTTGAAATGAAATAGAATGGGTGCGATGAGTGAGTTTTAAGTGAAATTAAAGGGAAGTAATCTAACTGCGCTTATTTTGTTCATGATAACAGAAAAGGCGAAATTATTACTTCCCTTTAATAAAATATGCATACAAACTCTTTAAATAACTTCTAACTCATTTAAGGGCTAATCAAACGCTAACATTTCCAATTATGTCAGTGAAATCGCGATTTTTTCTAGCTATACTGATTTTAAATGAAGCTGTTGATCTTATCTTTTTGGTCATTTTGGAACGGTTTTTAATGGCTTCATTGCGTGTTTGGAATTAATGGAGCGCTGAGTGAGCGATTTAGAATGGTTTTGATTGAGATGAATGTCAATTTCACGATGTTACGAACTGTTCCTGAATCCATACATACCTTTGCTGCCTCCCCAACATTCTTGATGACCCAACCAGGAGTACGAATG
The DNA here is from genome assembly GCA_948146395.1 of Fragum whitleyi. Taxonomy (NCBI): domain Eukaryota; kingdom Metazoa; phylum Mollusca; class Bivalvia; order Cardiida; family Cardiidae; genus Fragum; species Fragum whitleyi. The sequence goes on along the minus strand of OX411550.1, from coordinate 39,601,032 downwards.
TGTCGCAATCCTTCAAAACTCACTTTATGAAGTTGGTTATAAATTAGACAAATTAATACCCGCCTGTTGTAACTTATACTCTGACACTTCTCGCGTTTATTGCATTCTTTATAACAATCAAACAAACTGATGCCCTCTTTACTGGCAGTTGGTTGTACAAAAAAAGGAGGTGCTAACGATTGGTGATAAACAATGCTTAAACTAAGAAGAAGGCTATGAAACAAACATACTCTGTCGTGAATAAAGCGCATCGTCTACTTTCGCCTATTTACAATTCAGAAGCATTTTACACGTTTATTTTCGGTGTTTCATGACGAATAATAGCTTCTCCAAAATAAGATTAGATTATGAAATGAAACATGTTGTGTCTCCTTTAGCAGATCGCAGTATAATTGACATTCAAATGCTGTTTGAATTCCTTCAAGGACTTATTTTTTATTCCTGGTTCCATATGCATTTGTTTTGAGAGAAAATGACAATAATTCTAAGTGGTTGTCAAAATTGATATACGCTTGCAGTGTCATTAAAATCTGGCCTGCGTTTAGAATGACAAGACAGTGCAAACTGTTTGTCTATCATACCCCGCTTTGCATGTGAACATGCGTGCAACGCGGGGTAAAATTGGCAAACAGTTTGCACAAATTTTATCGTCTTTAACTCAGAGCTGGAACTTCTTACCTTGAATGTCTTTAAGCTAAAAACTTACTGGAAATATAAACAAAATGTTACGTGCATATACATACTTCTCAAAGTTTGCTAACCACTAAAACTTTTTTATACTTTAATTTCAGATAAAAAAGAAATTTGATTTAAAGAATGTTGGAAAATGGTCGATGTTTATCAGTCGATCAAATTTTAAGAAGAAAATAAAGCTCTATAATGATAAGAAGACTTTAGATGTAGAACAAACAGGGAGACCCTAGAAATTGGTCTGTTTTCTTGAAAACTAAAAATCGAATTTGACCAAAAAAGGTGTTCTTTCAATTGCTTTTCGTTCAATTACGAGTATGAGAGCCGACAATGTCAATAACAGCCTGACAGTGCCTCTGCATACTCCTGATTAAGTTCTGGATTACTCTTCCGGGAATAACAGGCCTTTCTTCTCTATGGATCTATCCCCAATAGCACCAGCGTAAAAGATTACCTAGGTATTGAGGATTTCATCAATGTACTTACGAGCTGTCCCAGTACCTCTTTATAAAATTACAAGATCAGTCCGCCCATTCCAGCTGATGCCACCCCAAACCATGATGGACCCATCCCCATAACGATCGTGCTCAGCAACGTTAGCTTCATGAAATATTTTCCCTGGCTATCTCCCCACCCTAGCCCACCTATCAGTGTAGCCCAGACAATACCTGGACTCATCCGTGACGAGCACGGGGTGCCAGCGTCTTATGCGCCAGCCAACGTGGTCCAATGCCCATGTTTACCGACGCCGACAAAGAACTCGGGGTCTTCGTGACATCAGATTATGCTCATGCAGCCTTTTTCGTATGGTTTGAGTCGAAATTCGCACTCCCGGGGCGTTTTGAAGGTCGGAACGAAGCTGCGTTGTCGTAGCAAACCTATTCCCTCGGACTTGAAAAACATAAAAACGGTCTTCTGCGACGGAGGTAGCTCTACTCCTACCTCCACCATGTTCAATACAGGTGTACCATACAGTTGGTATCGTGCCCAAGCTCTTGTTAGAACAGTATGATGTACCCAGTACCATGCCAACATCACGGTGGGAAGCCCCTTTCTCCAACATACCTACAGCACGCAACAATTGTTCGACAGATAAATGTCGTTTGACATTTGGATTAGCCATGAGTAACGACTTAAAAGTACTGAAAAACAGAAACAAAACAACTACGCGTAACCTGTAATGCAGAAAATGAGAAAGTTCAGGTAAGAAACCGGGGTTCCTCATATTGCACGAGTCTCGCTCCCGTACTCATTCAATTTCATTCCTAAATCATTCCAAAATCATTCATCTTGTGAATTTCACGATGTTGTTAACTGTATATCAAAATAAACGTTGGCCAATTGTTGATTTGTGTCAAAAAGGTCGACAACGTTTACATACGAATTGAAGAGTTACACACTCATAAAGGCGACAACCCCCCCCAAAAAAAAAAAGAAATTAGAGAAGAATTGCTCAGTAAAAGTCACTAGGGCGTGAATCCATATGCAAAATTGCACCCAAAGAATGTCTGACACGTGAATTTCTGAATTATTGAGACTTACTCCCAATATAGTTATCCATAAGCTGTGCGTGCTGCCTCAATCTGACTCAAAACCTTGCGTTTTGTTTTCGTGCTCTTTTTTGACTCTCATTGCAAGCTCGTACTTGACACGCTAGATCTGGAGATAAGTCCAGTAGGTGAAAGATTAGACATTGTTATCACCTAAAAAAGGGTTTTGCGAAGAAAGTCCATAGTTGCATGAGCTGAATGGACCCTAACATTGACTTGCTCATGGGGTATTACATATGGCTATAGCTACTGAAGGATTAGATACTCGGCTCAGATTCATAATTTTTGTGTTTCACTGTCATCAATAGTCCTCTAAAACCTGAAAAACTGTGACACAGAGAGTAAGAATTTCATGTAGAATCACCTTATAATGCAGCCTCCTCATCGTGTCAGCATCCAAAGTATTGTAGCGAGAGCTGTTAAAACCGATGTTTTAACATTACAACTGGCCAATTATTGTCCCTCATGTCAGTTGCAAGTGCCCTTGATTTAATGAATCAGTTCAATATAAAACTATGCGCGATGGCGTTCCGAAATTCAATTTTTCGCTACCGCCAAACTCGAAGATTTTGCTTGATCTGATAAAAGTGTACACTGTTTTTCATTACCAACTTTATTTGTTGTAATACTCGACAAAATTTATTATCGTTAGATGCATTCAATCTGTTGTATGAGCAGAACACATGTTTATTACATCCACGTGACTTTACTTAACTGAAAATGAGTTTAGGAATAAATTTCATCACAAATGTGCACCTAGTGGCCGGCCACACTAAAGTAATGTCATATCAATAAATTGATCGATTTCAGAATAAAATTGATGTCATTGAAAAGTGATGCGTTGTTTTTGTTGTTCAGTATAACTGCAAGGCTAGTGATAACGACTTTTTTTCGCAACCATTACTTCTTGTATAGTTGACACCTATCTCTATCCAAGTACATATTAAATAAATACACCATGCATTCGTTCACGTCTGTTTCCGCCCGCTCTTGCTGTGGTCACTTTCATCTAAGAAACTTTTGGTTACTTCTCTTATTCAGTGTCATTTCGACTACCCCTGTTCAGTATGGTTTCAGGGTCTCACGACAGTGTATAAAAATAAGTTACAAACTACGCAAAACAGGTTAATTAGGTTTATTTTTAACCTAGATGTAAGATCAAAAACTAGCCAGTGGATGTCATTAATATATCAAAGTACAGTCCTTTTAAACATGTTTTATTTAACGATCAAAGATATTTCAAATAATAAAGACATTTCTTGTCTCTCTTTCTGTGATTCAAATACTGTGATATGTATAGCTTAAACATGTGATAAATTTATTACTGCGATGTCAATCTTTAAAACATGCTTTCTTATCTTGATATTTTGTTAAAAAAAACTTTGAACAAGCCTTTCATGGTGTTATACCGCCCTATTATTGGTTTTTTTTTTGTTTTTTGTTTTTTTCTTGACCAGGAACCACGATGGAAATAAGAGTTTTCTCTTTTTCGTGTTATCCTGGGTCTGGGTGCATATAGTGGGCAGTATCACTCTTTGAGATGCTTGTTATTTTTTTAAGAGTTACAATATTTTCTTACGTATGTATCTTAATATTGTTACTTAATTGTGTCATTTAAATTGGAATTGCATTCTGTTATCCTTTTATTGTACTACTCTATTGTTGTATGTACGTTTTTACCGAAATAAATATATCTATCTTCTCGACTTTCATCGAATCTCCCATTCTTTTTTAAGACAATAGAAAACAATGTGTGATTTCCGGAACATACCTGCTTCATTTTTTCAAAGGTTCCTGTAAGCGCCTAAGTTCTTGCAGAAAATTGATAACAGTGCGTCATCGACTTTCATCATCATTTAAGTACTAGCAGTAGTGGCTATTTGTTTTTACTTATAGATGAAAATTAATGGAAACAATATCAGATATTTAGAGGCTGTTTTTAACTTATATCATTGATTAATTAAGCGTCGTCTAGAGATTTCCTTCTTAGAATGTAAAAATGGCAGAGTCGTTCGCGTTTTGTTTTGAAATGAAACAATATAACTATTTATCGACAATTCTACTGCTTTTTCCGTAGACATAAAAAAGTAAAATATTTGCTGGTAAAATTGCATTGCAATAAGCGTTGTTATAATGTTTTTTTAAAAAAATGTCCACAGCTTTTGGAAACTCCGTCGTAAAATGTGTGAAACTTTCTCTGATACATTTAGGGAAGATGTATGGATGACAATTGTGACGTGAATTGCGCAGGCTGACCAGGGTCGAAACTTTTACGCACTTTGCAAATTTTCTGAATATAGAATGATCAATCTACTTTCGTGTGAAATATTTTTTGAAATGTGGCCTCTGGTTGGCCTGTTCTAGAACTAATCTCTTTTACAAAAAATTATTTTACAAATTCCCAAATGGTCCCTTTTAGCGTGACGGGTCAAAATTAAGTGTTTTTTTTTTTTTCTTTTTTAAATGTATAGTTCACGAACAAATCTTAAATCGATTGATATAGTTAACATTAACCCTTTATATACTGAGCGCAAAAAGTTTAGTCGTTTTCTCTTCGATGGGATATATTTCAAGATGTGATTGATCTTTCACAAAAATAATCCCATTACTTATAATTCTGTCCAATTTCCTTCCAGAATCCAATAATTTTGTTATGTTAGACGAAACTGGTCAACCGTAACGACATAATTTTGAACAGACCGGTAGAATGGAAAAGTCACACCGTTTAATCAAGGGCGTTGCTCCCAGTTGGTATCACAAAAAACGTTTCTTGCAATCAACACCATTCTGGGGTATCTTGTCGTAATAAAAGAAGAAGTTGGTAAGAGTATGGGGTCTTTCTGATGACTCTATAGCATCATCTTTACTCCCAACTCACAAAAATGCAACAATTATTTTATCATGGATAATTTTGCAGAATATTGTTAATCAGGAAGGAAAAAAGTTTTCTTTGTTTCTTTTCATCACCAGAAATGAGTTATTGCGCTTTTTTTAGTGAAGCGATCACTAACGTTCTATTGACGGCACGGGGGCGTAAATTCAACTTGTTTACTGGTAATTTTTTTTTCCATAAGTTTCCATTAATAAAAAATGAGACATGAAAAATCCTCAGTGATGTTTTTACCGATTGGAATCATTTGGGATAATGAAGGCATGCACTTTTTAACGTAACGTCATGACGTTCGGCTACCCTCTTATTGTCGTTTAACAAAATCTGTAAAATTTAAAGTGTGTCATACCATGTCAATATGTTTTTACATGAACCATATGTTTTGGGTTTTTTTTTTACAATTTTGGAGGGTTTTGAAGGGTTCGAGTGAGTGTTTGGAATGATTGAATGGAGCTCTGATTGAGTGATTTAGAATAGTTTTAATTGAGATAAATTTCAATTTCACGATGTAGTACCTGTAGTACCTTAATTCCGCACATACCTTTCCTGTCCCCACAACATTTTTGAGTAGGTAGATGTCGCACTCGTTCGGGAGCTTCTATTATTGCTTGTTATAAATCAGACTAACTAACAGCCACATGTTGTTGGTTATACTCTGACTCTACATACCTTTGTTGCATTCTTCATTGCAATCTAACAAACTGGTTTTTGGTTTGACGGCAACCGGTTGTAAATATGAAGATGATGCTATTAGACTAATACATGAATATGCAAAGACTTAGAATTAGACGATTACGTAACAGCACTCTGCTGTAAATGGCCAAGATGATCTAATGATGCCTACAGTTTGTGACACCGTGAAATTGATCATTTATCTCAATAAAAAAAATCTAAATTGCTCACTCAGCGCTCCTTTCATTCATTTCAAACACTCACTCAAACCATTCAAAAACCGCTCCAAGCTCACTGTAAACAACAACGTCGTTCAAAATAAAAATAGCTGGGAAAAGAAATCGGGATTTCAGTTAATTAATTGAAATTTTAAGCCTCTGATTAGATCTTGAAGAAAAAAGGAAGCTATTTATAGAACATTTATGGAAAGTTTTTAAAGGTAGGTAATAAATATCGCATATCCTGAACACAATTTGGGATATTGGATTACCTCCCATTAAATTCACCCAAAAACTCACTCCACAAACCTATTCAATTTCATCCCAAAAACATTAAAAAATGGAGATGATACGAAAGATTTTTATAAAATCAGACGATTACATAACAGCACTCTGTTGTGAATGGTCCACACGATCTACTGTTGCCTTCATTTAAATACACTGTGAAATCGATCATTTATCTCAATAAAAAAGAAATAAAATTTCTCACTCAGCGCCCCATTCATTCATTCCAAACACTCACTCAAACCATTTAAAAACGCCCCAAAAACAAATAAATATATATAAGATCATTTACTTCATTATACATAAATATAGCTAGAAAAATATCGCGAATTTAGTGACATAGTTAAAATAATAATCGTCTGATTGGCTGTTGAAGAATCAGGAAGATATTTATAGAACCTGTATGCGTATTATATTTAAGGAAGGTAATAAATATCGCTAATTTTGTTCAGAATGAACAAAAATAACGATTTTGGATTACATCCCTTTTATTTCACTCAAACGTCACTCATCGCACTCATTCAATTGCATTCAAAAGTCATTCACCTTGTCAATTCCACGATGTTGTTAACTGTACATGCCATTCTACAACATGCGACTTAAAAGTCCAGTTACGACTGCTTTGCCCTTGTTAAAGCAAATAAAGCATTTCAATAAAAATGCCGCTTCTCAAAAATCCAAATGTAAAATATTTTTAAGGTCTGACTTTTTCAAATTCTTTGTTATTTGGATCTTTGGATTCGCTTGCACTGGTTTGGAGTAGAAAATTATACTCAGCTTAAGTGAAAATTGCATAATTTAACGGTTGTCAAAATAAAAACAGTGGCATTCAAGTTTTGCAATCCCCATTATATAGTAATTAAAAACAGTATTAATGACTTTAATCCGGAAACTAATTGGTAGAATAGAATCTAAGTGAAAAGATGAGCTCCTAGATAATAGTTAATAGTTTTGAAATTGATTCATCTTTTTGACAAATTTAATGTGTTCCTTAAACCTTTTCATACTCCGATAATGTGTCAACTTCACGTTAAAGAACGGTATTATTGAAAAAAAATCGTATGGAATCAACATTGAAATTCATAATATTGCTATTATTACTATAATGAAACATTATTCAGATAAATGAATAAATAGATAAAATGTTTTAAACAGATATTCCATACATTAGTTCATCACTTGTTAAGTGATTTAATATTTTTGAATAAGGATTTATCATTGAAATAGAGGATATTGAATGAGTGGTCATTGAATACCAAATTTATTAAACGAGTCACCTATAACAGATAAAAACGAGACTGCGCCAAGTTTTTATCTGTGTTAGATGACGAGTTTAATAAATTCGGTATTTTATGAGCATAAATTTTATATTCTTTTTATAAAATGACCCGATTTTCGCGAAAAATCGTCAAATTTCCTGAAATTCGACATTTCAATTTTCCGCGAAACTTATAACGCCGTTTAAAACTGACGTCAAAATTTATACATTACGTATGACGTCATTTTCGCGGTTACAAAATAGCGATGTTATTCGCTTTGAGCTCATTTGCATAGTTATCCCACTAGTGTAATAACACCCATGTAATAACAAAAATATTCAACGGTGTTATTTCACTCCCGCGACGTAGGTCATATTATAAAGAGGTATAATTGTATCATTAGATGCATAAACAAGGATGTGCAACAGTGTACATTTATTTCATACGTGATCAGTAGGGTATCATTCGAAAACTTTCGCGAACGTTTTGCATCCTGAACGCATGGTTGGATTACTCAAACCATTCTAATTCTTGGAGAAGTTAATGTTTTTACAATATACACCGTACAATTTATTTTCAAGAGGACAACGAGTTATGCCTTTTTCATACGTCCAACACTTTCTTTGTTGCACTCTCATTGGATCACCGCTCGCTATCCATCCACATGCACATTTACCGTAACCAAGTTTGTAGGCGAGCTCTAAATCAGCTTCAGTGGCTATTGTAGTACCAAGAGATTGGCAAAACTCAGCTCCTTCTGCGAGGGTATAATTATGCCTCTGTCTATTTTTGTGATACAACGTTACGGGGTAATTAGAAGTGTAGTAGTAGTTAGAATGTTCCATGATATCCCATATTGTTTTGTAACCATGTGTTGAAATACATGATTTGTTGGCTTTAAAGTAATTGACCCCTATACACCCTTCTGTTTCATTGCACCTTTTAAGGCATGCTTTTAAATATGAATGTTGTATAATAAACGATGTGTTCTTTGATGGGCCTGCCGTATTTGGACCGGCATATTCATAGTTGTGAGTTAAACACGTGGTATTTATAGCTGACCAGATTCCATTTTCTTTACAGTAAGAAAATCCAACAGTGAAGAAATTATCACAAATAAAGGCAATTCTAGAATTTATATTACGCATGTTTCCTTTTATGTTCATGTCTGCGTAAGTAAATGCATCTGGACATTCCGTTAAGTTACAGGTGTTGTTAGAGCATTGTTTTGTTGTAGTGAGCTGAAAGTATAAAGAAGTCAATTGTTTTGGTTGCGTTTCAAACAGTTGTATAATCCATGATTATTGCCCTGGCAGGGCGGAGGCTTAGTAATGGGTCGTTGCACTTCAGGTAAAGGTAAAACAGCTTTTATTTATTATTTCTTACTTCTAAAGATTGTCGACATAGTTAACTCCGGAATTAAAATCTTAGTTTGTTATCAAATCCTCGTAACTTCAGCCTTCTAAGCTGAAATTACGAGGGTTCGGTAACCAGACGATGAAATGGGTTCTATCTCTCTAAGCACGTAAATTCTTTTGGTTAAAGGATAAAGTTATTTGCGCGCGCTTAGCATTTACGTCGGCTAACTTTTTGAAGACCTTTTGGTAATCAGACGATGAAATAGGTTCTATTTCTCTAAGCACGTGAATTCTTTTGGTTTAAGGATAAAGTTATATGTACGCGTTTAGGATAAACGTCGGCTAACGTTTGGAAGAATACAAAAAAAGTAAACTCGTCAAATTACGTCACGGCTGAAACATGCCCTGCCAGTTGAATAAAAACTCGGAATAACTGCCTAAACATAATGGATTGGTATTTCCTTAAATGCTAATGTCTGGGTAAGTAAATGCATCTGGACATTCCGTTATGATGAAGGTGTTGCCAGAGCATTGTTTTGTTGTAGTGAGCCGAAAGTATAAACAAGTCGACAGTTTTCGTTGCGTTTCAAACATTTGTATAATCAATGATTATTGCCCTGGCAGGGCGGAGGCTTAGTAATGAGTCGTTGCACTAAAGGCAAAGGCAACATTTTTTATCTACTATGACTTACTTCTAAAGAATGTCAACATAAATAACTTCGGACTTTGAATTTCAGTTAGATATTTTTTCATAAAATGCACCAATGACGTAAATATATTTATCTCATAACCTCTATTTGCCTTGTTTTTTCAACAGAAATGCAAATTTCTAAAAATAACCGCATCATATATTATTGTACTAGAAATATCTATCTGATATCATAAAAATGTCATATGGGATGTTATCACACGGATTTTTGTATAATTTAAAGATAAAGATCAATAATTATAAATCACACAGTACAGTTAAAAACAAGGTAAAATTGACATTTATCTCAATCAAAACCACTCTAACTCGCTCTTTCCATTCATTCATTCCAAACACTCACTCAAACCAGTCAAAAAGCTCGAAATCACATTAAAACCATACGATAAACAACTAGATTAAACTAGAAAAAAATCTCAAGTTTAATGACATAACTGAAATAGTAAGTGTCTGATTGGAATTGAAGAAATAGAAAGTTATTAATATATGTTTGCTAATTAAAATTGCTTATTTTGTTCACCCCGGACAAAATTATCGGTATTGGATTGCCTCTCTTTAATTGCACTCAAATCTCCTTCATCGCACTCGTTCAATTTCATTCCAAAATCGTTCCAATATGATTCACAGTGTCAATTTCACTATGTTGTTATCTGTACTTTGCTCCCTCTCTTTGTACATTAACAAATAACACTTGACTTTATAACATAGATACATACAAGATGTTTTTTCCAGTCTTTATTTTTTTAATTATTTCTCATTCAAACCTTATATAGTTGGTTTCTCATTTGAATCTCCTCAATGAGAATATTCCCATGAGTATCAGCAATATAGGCTTTGGGCAAGTATTATTGAAATATTTTCATTTGAAATCAAAAATATCCCCTCTATCTGAGTCTATGCAGTAAGCTTAAGCGTTCGTCTCAAACGAAATGAAATAAATTAAATTAAAAATACCTTGGCAAGACGTTATCTCAGGACCACTGATTAGAACAATAGATGATATTGAATGAGTGGTCACAAAATACCGAATTTTTAAACGAGTCATTTATAAACGCGATATAACTGAGACATTGTTGAAAGCGGAGTAAGACTCCTTTAAACAAACAAACAAATCATCCGAACTGAAGAAAACATTCGGGGGGGGGGGGGGGAATTATATCTTTGCGGGAGAAATAGCGTTCTTTTTTTCAATTAAGAATTGATAACTTGAATGTAAAATGGCTCACAGTTGTTGGGCGTATGTATACTGAAATAGACAAAATGAAGAAAAAACAACAACATAGAAATACACAGATTTCCTCACTATCCTAAATGGAGAAAGGAAGCTTGTCTCGTATATGCTATAAAAGGATCGGGCCATTGTAATTTTTGACCTACGCAAAACACAATCGAAAGATGTTTAGTAAAACAGGCCGCAATAAGGCAACAAGGAAACAGAACCCACAAGTTCATCTTGTTTTGAAATGCAAATTTCATAACAATTTTATAACTGTAATGACTTTATTAGATTAGTCGGGGTGAATAATAAATGACATAAAACGATTATTGTTTATCCTTCCGCACTATGAAGTTTATTTCTTAAACATTTGTAATTTAAAAAGGTAGTCTGCAAATGTTTTTGAATTTGGTTCTCTAAAACTAAGTAGTCTCTACAATTAATTTCGTGAAGCAGCAAAGTGGCGGCGTACATTGTGACTATGACACTCTTGTTTCCAGTTTATATTTGTTTTAAGATTTTTAACTCGTTACAGCAATTTTTCACGACGTTTCGTGAATTTTCTTGGAAAACTGACACTTGGCACTTGACAGTATATGGGTGAATATGATTATGTTCTCTGAATAATTAACGTTAAATTAACTCCTAGGTAATAAGGTTTAAACCCGTAATTTCTTTGGAGTTCTTTTCAATCAGATAATAATAATGAACTGAACTTTCCAATTATCCTATCAGCTATGTCCAAGACCAACCCTGCGTTCAGGATGACAAAACGATGCAAACTGTCAGCCAATGTTAACCCGGCATTGCACGTGCACTTGCGTGCAATGCGGGGTTAAATTGGCAAACAGTTTGCAACATTTTGTCATCCTGAACGCAAGGATGATCAATAATCAATTAAGCGTTTATAGATTGGACTTTCGATTCGAACAACATTGAATTAATCATCACGATAGGCAAACTTTGCGTCAGATATGCAATTGCTCATGACAGTGTTTGGCTTTTTATATTTAACCTTTTTCATACTGTTCACTGTGCATTCCTGGTGTGCACAAAGCATTAGACGAAAGTATAGAAAGACCAGCTTGCATAGTTCTGTCCAATCTAAACAATCGATTCCTGCTTCCGCCATAATAATGGTGGATTAAATTTAATCAAGATGTTTGAAATGTACTTAAATTGGTAATTTTAAATAAAATTTAAATTCAGCATGGTAATGACTAAAATAAATTACTCGGGAAGCGCAAGGTAATCTAGCTAGGGTCCCCGGAAGTATAACATACATGTATGTTAGGTACAACTCTTATGTTCTATTATATCGTCCCAATCAGTTACCTCCCATGTTCTCAAGAACTGAAGCTGATTACCCAGTCAGAGGGAATGATGCATCGGAAGATTGCTCGGACTTTGACGTAAACTGGAAAGTACCTAGAACGTTAATGTTGTAGTATTTTTGTGTCATTTTATATGTATTTTAACTCTTTGTGGTACTTTGCTCAATACGCTCGAAGAATAGAAAATACCTCTGTTGTTTTTCGAGCGTCTGTCGGAAGCTTTTTCGGTGTGATATAATTTGAAACACTGCTTTTGGTTTTCAAATTTTAATATGTCCAATTTTAACCTTTCGTTGCTTTGTTGGATCATATTTGTAACTAATCATATATGTAACACATTTGTTACGTACATGATCACATTCTAAACGGATAAAGTGTGTTACAAATGCGTTTGTCCGAAATGGAGGTTGACATGAGAAGCATGTAACAGGTTAAGTTGTCTTTTTGTAGTCAAACAATTAACAGCAATAGCAACATCAGAGAGAGAGAGAGAGAGAAAAGAGAGAGAGAGAGAGAGAGAGAGAGGACGTATGAAATAATGCTTTTTGCCTAAGGTACCAGTGCATCTCGAGCGCGCACGTGAGTGTGTCCAGCAACATCCAAACAGCAAAGAAAATTGATCTGCAGATTGGAACTCAGGGCAAAACACACATCATATAGATCAGCCTGCGTATCTGCAGTAGTAGGAGATCAGTGAAAATTGATCATGTCCCGTCTTGATAATGTTTGCGAAGTTGCCAGTTTAGTGGTGTGAAGGTGACAGCCTAGTGGCTTTAAGTTGGCAGACTAGCAGGCATTTGTGGTAGTAATATGTACAGTTTTTAAATCAAAATTGACCTGTGACATATGTGATTTCATGTCACATCAAAAACCGGCAAAAACCGATTATATTCGTCACAAAATATGATTTCCGAGTCATATATGTAACACATGTTACAAATGTGATCATATATGTAACAGGTGTTACATATATGATTTGTTACAAATATGATCCAACATTGCTTTATCCTTCGCAACGCCATCTTCAGGAATGTTTGTGTTATCATATAAACCCACTTGCGATGTCACTAGATTTCATAGTTGTTATAATTATAAGCCCTTATTATTCCCGAGGTCTATTTCGCAGAATCGCCGATTCGGAAGAAAACTGATAAAATATTACATTATTGTTGAAAGTTGCCCATCTTTCAGCTATGACAAATCAGTGAGATGTAAGCCAGTATGAATCTAACTTAACAACATAGTTAAAATTAATGTCTTGGCAAAACTATATTTTATTCTTTACACAAGTATGAATGTATCATATGCAGCACGGAAATATATATGGAGCGAACATTTTCTACTTTTCCTACAATACTTTGACTCTAAATAGACTGATATCTCAACTTCCGATGATGTTTGCCAAACATACTCAAATTGTGGCAAATGAGATAATTATTTTTGACAAAATGATAGGAATTTGAAGGAGAGAAGATTGATACATTTTAGTCACATCATTTAAACATAGACCACACTGAAAGTAATAGCGAAAAACAAATAATTGGAACACTGTCTTCAGGATCAATCGCAAACAAAAGCCAAAATCGTCTTAAGGGGTGTTACGGTAAAATAAACAAAAAATCTCAATTGCTAAAAAAAGTGATAACTATTTAAATCTACTGCTTCTTTTTGAAGGTTCATTTCTTTTAAATTCATCCAAATGTAAGGAAACTCAAAGTAATATTTAGTATTTTGGGAAAAACTTTTGAAAATGTACTTAACATGCAATACTGCTATTACAATGGCAGTCAACATATAAAAGTACTAACATACAAAACAGTCTCAATAATCGCTATTATAATATGACCTACGTCGCGGGAGTGATATTTTTTTGATATTACACGCCATTATGCATTTGATGACGTCAATTCACAAATGGCGTTATATGTTACGTACTGGAAAATAGCGTCTGTGGGACCAGGGGATTAATATTTTATCTTCTAATCGATTTTCGGAATTCGTGGTAATTTTTAGTAATACGGGATGATATCGCAACGGATCATAGTTCATCTGTGTAGATCGGTGTGACTCGAGCTGTTTGTCGCGTATCTCTTATTTGTTCATCGACACTTTTCGGCGTTACTGGCAGTTCATCGGCGTTTTTCGAGTTTCGTCGCCGAAGCAGGCACGCCGGATCTGGTCCCGAATAACGACGATTTGCCAACTATGAACAACGACGACGTACACTAAGCCACCCCGATTTCGGCACGATTTTAAAAAGCGGGAAAGAATTGTGCGCATGTTAAATTTTTTGTCTCGATATATTTTTTATCCTAATTTGATGCTGATTTCAGTCAGGAAGCACTGCCAATCTCCAGAAGCACGTCGATTCTATGCCCATTTTGAAAATCTTGAAATCGGGGCCGATGGGACCCGGGGGAGGGGGGGGGGGGGGTGAAGAGAAAAACAACTCTCCCGAAGAAAGCCGATTTTAAACCGATTTTGAAAAATTCGAAATCGGTATGAAATCTGGCCTGCAATCAGGATGAAAACATTAGCGAAGCGCTTTCGAAATGATAACCCGCTTTGCACGTATGTGCACGTGCAAAGCGGGGTATCATCTCAAAGCGCTCAGGAAACGTTTTTTTTACATCATAAACATAGGCACACCGTACAACCGGTTGCGGCGATGACGGATGAGAGTCAACGATGACAGCATCGGAACATTATGCCGATGAGACGGTAGGTCAAAAAAATTTAATTGTGTAAAAAAACGATTGAAGCTTTGGTACTCTAAAGCAGATAAATGATCGTGTAGGTGTTCATCGCTCCTATAGAATAAATCTTTACTCATATCCCTCCCAAATAAGGCCACAATCATTGATTATTTCGGAGGTTTCCCATGAAAAGCTATGAAATTAGACTTTATGCTCTCATATTTCGCCTATCTCTCAATAAATGCTATTTCAACTTGTACACACCTGAAGTCTAATCATCCGCCGATATTTCTTCCAAATTTGAAGCCATAATTCACAAAAATAAACACACAGCGGGTCCCCAAAGACGACATGTAGTAAGAAAAATGTTGCCTCTGTAGACAGCGTGAATTTCACGGGGTTCACATAGATGACAGAACTGAATAATTTGTGATTGCCGATGTCGACAGACCCATATTCAGATTATGCATAAAAATGATCATTTTTGGTGTTGTATTTTTCAATAAGACACAAAAACAATTAAAATCGACATACATGCTGACATTCATGTCCACTATTTTGCAAATGACGTGTCATATCGAAAAATAATTCAAGGGATTTAATGTAGGATTTCAAATACTCACAAACCAAGAAAAAACAGTTGTGATCAGACTGAATATCTCGTATACGTTTTTAGCTCCACTGGCTGAAAGCCACTGGGGCTATTGTCATGGTGTTGTGTCCGTCGTACGTCCGTGCGTGCGTCCGGTCGTAAACTTTTCTTTAAAAAACTTCTCCTCAGAAACTACTGGATGAATTTCAACCAAACTTCACAGGAATGCTCCTGGGATGACCCTCTTTCAAAGTTGTTCAAGAAATTTTGATCCAATGAAAAACATGGATTTAATGGGCGTGGCTAATTTCAAAATATGGTAAAAAGTGAGTTTTCTCAGATTCTAATCTATGGATACCAATTAGATTTTACATGAATAATCCTTGGGTGACCCTTTATCAGTCTACAAAAAATCATTGTGATCGGATGGAAAATATGCATTTTATGGGCAGAGGTCAATTCTCTAAATGTTATATAGTGGAAACTTAGAAAATCATTTTCTCAGAATGTAACTGATGGATATCAACCATATTTCACTGGAATAATCCTTGAGTGACCCTTTATCGGTCTGCAAAAAATTATTTTGATTGGATGAAAAATATGTATTTTATGGGCGGATGTCATTTCTCAATATGTTAAATAGTGGAAACTATGAAAATCATTTTCTCATAATGTAACTGATGGATATCAATCAAACATTTATGGTATGATCTTTGGGTGACCCATTATCATGCAGCCAAAAATTATTTTGATTTGATGAAAAATATGTCTTTTAAGAGTGGAGGTCATTTCTCTATTTATTATATACTTGAAACTTTGAAAATCGTTTTCAACATCAGTAAACCCAAATATCTAAAAATCTAGTCAAAACATTTATTTGTTTTTACAAGAATTTCAAGCCTGTGGAGCGACACAAGCCATTCATGGCTTTCTAGTTTACTTGTAATTCAAGTGACTTAGTATACATTCGACGAGTCAAAAAAGCATTTATATTGGAAAACACAGTTGGTCTGTCTTTCATTATCTTTCGTTAACTTTCGATAACATCCACGAGTTCACAAGAATGATTTTTATTTTAGATAAAATAAAATCTTGCTAACATAGCCAGGGATCGAAAAGGAGGATTATGAAAAAATGAAAAATCTATCCGTTACTTTTCTAAAAGCTTATTTCATTTTATGTATAGATCACTGAGCAATAGGAAATAACATCATGAAGATATATAAGACAAGAGGGCCATTGGCTCTTAAGCGCTCACCTGAGGCATATAGTTTACAAAGGAAGCAAAGTGCCAACACTACTTATTTGAAAGTCATTACTGGCTTAACAAAAGTCACAGATATCAAGATGACATACATTTGAGTCAAATAAACTGCCCCTAGAGTGCACACAAGGTTTTTCTAGAATTTGACCCCTTGACAACATTTTGATCAGACTTGACCGAATTTTGATCTTGACCGAGATTTGATGGAGACAAACATTCTGACCAAGTTTCAAGACATTTGGGACAAACATGTGGCCTCTAAAGTGCACACAAGGTCTTTCTAAAAAATTGACCCCTTGACCCCATTTTTGACCCCACTTGACCCAATTTCGAACTTGACCCAGATTTGATGGAGACAAACATTCTAACCAAGTTTCAAGACATTTGGTCCAAAAATGTGGCCTCTAGAGTTCACACAAGTTTGTTTTTTTTAAATTTGACCCATTGACCCAATTTTTGACCGCACTTGACCCAATTTTGAACTTGACAGATTTCATGGAGACAAATATTCTGATCAAGTTTCAAGACATTTGGGCCAAAAATGTGGCCTCTAGAGTATACAAAAGGTTTTTCTAAAATTTGACCCCTTTACCCCAATTTTGACCCCACTTGACCCAATTTTGAACTTGACTAAAATTTGATGGAGACACACATTCTGACCAAGTTTCAAGTGATTTGGGCCAAAAGTGTGGCCTCTAGAGTGCACACAAGGTTTTTTTTTAAAAATTGACCCCTTTACCCCATTTTTGACCCCACTTGACCCAATTTCAAACTTGAACAAGATTTGATAGAGACAAACATTCTGACCAAGTTTCAAGACATTTGGGCCAAAAATGTGGCCCCTTGAGTGTACACAAGGTTTTTCTAAAATTTGACCCCTTTACCCCATTTTTGACCCCACTTGACCCAATTTTGAACTTGACTGAAATTTGATAGAGACAAACATTCTGACCATGTTTCAAGACATTTGGGCCAAAAATGTGGTCTCAAGAATGCACACAAGGTTTTTCTAAAATTTGACCCCTTGACTCAATTTTTTTACCCGCTTGACCCAATTTCAAACTTGACCGAGATTTAATGGTGACAAACATTCTGACCAAGTTTCAAGACATTTGGGCCAAAAATGTGGTCTCAAGAGTGCACACAAGGTTTTTCTAAAATTTGACCCCTTGACCTCATTTTTGACACAACTTGACCCAATTTCGACCTTGACCGAGATTTAATGGTGACAAACATTCTGACCAAGTTTCAAGACATTTTGGCCAAAAATGTGGCCCCTAGAGTGCACACAAGGTTTTTCTAAATTTTGACCCCTTGACCCCATTTTTGACCCCACTTGACCCAATTTCGAACTTGACCGAGATTTGATGGAGACAAACATTCTGATCAAGTTTCAAGACAATTGGGCCAAGAATGTGGCCTCTAGAGTGCACACAAAGTAAAGTTTGACGACGGATGACAGACGATGGACGACGGACAGCAGCCCATCACAATAGCTCACCTTGAGCACATCGTGCTCAGGTGAGCTTAAAAGGTAAGAGGGAGATTCGATCTTCGGACCTTGCACTGCGAGTCTCTGACCTTATGCATATATCTCATTCTATTCTGTCATCACGATTTGGTATATATTGTTACTTGAATGTAATGTTTGCTTATTGTTTATCCATATAAGTAAGTGGGTTTCGAATACTTAAAAAGGTAAGCAGGAATATTAATTGATTGATTGAATGGAGCTTAACGCCGATTTCAACATTTTTGCAGTTATATCGCGGCGACTGGAGCACCTAACAATGGATTCCTGGTTTTTCTCTCACCAGTACAACCATCACATCCTTTCCTAGCCTCCAGCTGCTATCTCACATAGGTTAACGATTATCAACCCATTGGTGAGAGACCGATAACTTTCAAAGTTGACAAATTTAGGACAATTTGAAAGGAGTTTTTCGTCGACCCTTGTAACAAAACATGTGTTTTGTGATGTGTTCCTTTACACTTTATTTCATACTGACGCCAAGAAAAAAATTCCTTGGTAAAATGTGAAATTTCTTTTCCATGTGGTATTTTACATCCCGATAAAACTTTGGTTAATTTTGATAAAAAGAATGTCTAAACTTCAGAAGCGGTTAGTTTTTTTCGAGGAACATTTTGCGCCTTTTTAAGATTGTTGCTTCAATAAAAATTACACATGTTTCTCTAGCATTTGATATGCATGTCAGTGATTCACGAATGAAGTGTATATTTCAATTTTGTAAACCTATCCTTTTCATGTTCTCAAAAATAATCCAACATTTTTTTTTAAGTTCAAATCAAAAAACACCCCATGCATTTGAAACTGACTTTATACACTGATTTAATAATGGAAATCTAATCAACTACTTCTTCTTCTTCTTTATCTTCTTCTTCTTCTTCTTCGTTTTATGCATTTTTATTGTTTAGCGTCAGAAAGCGTTATTATAAGGAAATCGATTTAGGACCTTAATCTCCGTTTTTGTTTATATTTGTAAACAAATTTGTTTATAACAAAGTTGGTTATATTCCTGCTTACCTTCTTCAGTATTCGAAACCCACTTCCTTATATGGATAAAAAAATAGGCAAACATTACATTCAAGTCACATTGTATAACCAATCGTGATGACAAAATAGAATGAGCTATATCCATAAGGTCAGAGATTCGCAGTGCAGAGGTCCGAAGATCGAATCTCCCTCTCACCTTTTCTTATATATCTGCATGAAGTTATTTCCTATTGCTCATTGGCCTTTAGATAAAATGAAAATAGGTTTGAGAAAAGTAACGGATAGATTTTTCATTTTTCATAATCCTCCTTTTTCGATCTCTGGCTATGTTAGCAAGATTTTATTTTATCTAAAATAAAAATCATTCTTGTGAACTCGTGGATATTATCGAAAGTTAACGAAAGATAATGAAAGACAGGCCAACTATGTTTTCCAATATACATTCTTTTTTGACTCGTCGAATGTATACTAAGTCAATGGAATTACAAGTAAAAAACGTATACGAGATATTCAGTCTGATCACAATTGTTCTTTTCTTGGTTTGTGAGTATTTGAAATCCTACATTATATCCCTTGAATTATTTTTCGATATGACACGTCATTTGAAAAAAAGTGGACATGAATGTCAGCATGTATGTCGATCTAAATTGTTTTGATGTCTTATTGAAAAATACAACACCAAAAATAATCATTTTTATGCATAATCTGAATATGGGTCTGTCGACATCGGCAATCACAAATTATTCAGTTCTGTCATCTATGTGAACCCCGTGAAATTCACGCTGTCTACAGAGGCAACATTTTTCTTACTACATGTCGTCTTTGGGGACCCGCTGTGTGTTTATTTTTGTGAATTATGGCTTCAAATTTGGAAGAAATATCGGCGGAGGATTAGACTTCAGGTGTGTACAAGTTGAAATAGCATTTATTGAGAGATAGGCGAAATATGAGAGCATAAAGTCTAATTTCATAACTTTTCATGGGAAACCTCCGGAATAATCAATGATTGTGGCCTTATTTGGGAGGGATATGAGTAAAGATTTATTCTATAGAAGCGCTGAACACCTACACGATCATTTATCTGCTTTAGAGTACTAAAGCTTCAATCGTTTATTTACACGAATAAATTTATTTGACCTACCGTCTCCTTGGCATAATGTTCCGATGCTGTCATCGTTGACTCTCATCCGTCATCGCCGCAACCGGTTGTACGGTGTGATAGGGCTGGGTCTGTTGGACTGGGGGGGGGGGGTAACCCTTTATAGCTATTGGTACGTTTTTTCCGCTCTCCTGACTTCACCAGTCAGACTCAAATTAGATATGTTTCTCAAAGAAGGTTAATAATTTGGAGACGACATATTGATATTACACGCAACAAGTATTTTATTTTCTTTTTTAACATTGTAAAGCAATATAACTGTCCGTTTGACTTCTATATGGACCAACCTTTTCATCAATTACATAAAATTGCGTTTGAATAAAGGATTAGGATGTGGTAAAATGTTTATTTCAACTTAATAACATTCCAAAAAATATTTTTTGAAAATAAAATGATTTCCAAATAATTATTTTGTCTATCTAATTTATGTTAATATTCTCGCATTTTACGCTCTTAAGCACGATGGGTGATGGAGGCTGTTAAGTAGTAAGAAAATATAAACACAAAGTAAAACACTTTGTTTGTACTAGACCTTTGACAGATAAAACGTCCATTGTTCCTTATTTGGACATGCTCATTAGCATATCGACGGTCGTGTCATCTTAAACTTAATTGTCACGTGATTTGTTCCGTTATAACTCGCCTTCTTATCAAGTTTTTTTCTCGTGAAATTCCCATCGACCTCGTTAAATAATTCTTTTTCATAGGTCTAAATATATGAATATGGGGTTCGTCTCAGAATATATAAAAACAATTATCAATTATCTGGTCAAATGGTTCTGACAAATTTGATTCCCAAAGGAAGCAAATATCATCGACAAACTTAATTTTATAAAAGTACTCGGTTGAATTCTAAAAGGACTCGGTAAAATATTATATTTTAACGGACGGACACAATTATTATTTTACATTCAAAAATTCTGAAAAACAAAATTCGTCATGGCATTAGATGGAAAATATGATATGACAAGAAAAAATACATTTCATTAGTTCATTTCTGAGATTTTCGGCGAAATTGGTCCATATACAAGCCAAACGAACTAAACATGTGCAACAATAAATTTTCGCTTGTACATTTAGGGTCCGTGATTTGGTTTAAACCTGCGACAAGCTTGAAGTCACACATATCATACGCGTTCCACGTGGAGACACCATAGGTGTTATTTTTCGCTAAAATGTCTTCTTTTGATTGGCGGATTGCATATATACGAGTGAACCAATTGCAACTTGTAAAAAATTCAAAAGCTTCAACTTTCTTCTAAGAAATTGTCTCTAAATTCAACAATCTATGCGAATTATTCAAAACAGCAACATGTTGTTTATGCAAGCTATAGTTGTTTTGGTAAATACATATACTTTGATACTCAGTCTTACCACATTATTCCATCGCACAGCATCATCGTCAATGACTCAACGAGCAATTGCTAGTAAAGTCGGCCTAAGCTTGGCGGATTGTTACAAAGAATGCAACAAGCGTGAAAAATGTAGGAGCATAACATACAGCAGAAGGATGGTGTTTTGTCGGATGTATCACCAATTACAAGCGATTGGCTCGAAGTATTTTCGAGAAGGTTCTATACCAGGCTTGGTGCAAAAGAATATTGGACATGTGCTACAGGTATTTAGATTTTAAAATTTATATCTATTCTGTTGGAAATTATAGACTGGCCGAAATTAAAAAAAAAAAAAAAAAAAAAAAAAACAAATACACGCTCATCAAAGTGTATATGAAAAGAAACGCCGTCTCATCTGGTAGAAAATAAAGATTTATTGATTGATTGAATGGAGTTTTACGCCGCTTTCAACATTTTTGCAGTTTTTCGCGGCGGCTGGAGCACCTTACAATGGTTTCCAGGTTTTTCTCTCACCAGTGCAATCACCACATCCTTTCCTAGCCTCCAGCTGCTATCTCACATAGGTCTACGATTATCAACCCATTGGTGAGAGACAAAGAATGAGTGCCACCCTCGGAGATCGAATCCGGGACCTCTAGATTGACAGTCAACGCGCTATCCAACTGCGCT